>CM076575.1:904157453-905357453 GCA_034641835.2 Pinus albicaulis | reverse complement strand
GCTAAACTCTCGGCCGAGAGTTGGCTTGGGTAAACTCTTGGGCACAAACTCTCGGTCGAGAGTTTTTAAAAATTTCAGCTGAGAGTTTAGCTGCGTGGTTAAATGTAACCTGTGGTGGTTTAAACTCTCGGTCGAGAGTTTTAAATTTCTCGGTCAAGATTTTAATAAATATCTCATCCGAGAAATTATCTTGGCCGAGAGTTTCTGGTGAATGAAAAACCCAGAAAATTCTGCAGTTTTCAGGAACTTGCAAATTTGGAGGGGCGGAACACCTACAAAAAAAAAATGTTATATTTCAGAATAGGTACCATTAGATTCATCTCTGAATATAGTTTCTGATGATGTAATATTTCTGGAGTTTCATTAAAAATTTCAATTTGTTATTAATTTTATACTAAATTGTGTCACTGTGGAATTTCATTGTTCGGAAAATTGCACTGAATGAAAATTCAATAACTTTAAAATGGAAACACCAAAAAATTCAGAAAAATCATATTACAATTCCTTTCCCTGTCTACTTCAAAATGGTACTCTTAGTTTTCTTATTGACTATCAAATTTAAAATAAAATCTAGGGCTCATAAAATGTATTGAAACATCACCATTTTTTTTGTCTTCGTCCATTTCAAAAAATACTAAAAAATAGTAATTTAATCTGAAAATTACTGAAAAATAGTTAGTGCAATAGTGCAATATATGTAGATTATGATGATATGGTTTATTTCCAAAAAAATGAATAACCTTCCCTAAAAACAATTAGGGTTCAAAAAGTGACTATTTATGTTTGCCTAAAAATTTCAAATATATGCAGTTAGTAAACAACAATTTTACCCCTCTATATGTCAATATTTAAAAAAAATATAAGTGTGGCGGTAAGAAAATTCTCTACAAATATTGTTTTTATGTCAAAGAATAATTTGTATTAAAAATATGAGTTTAATGGAGTGGAAGTTGAAAAAAAATAGAAAATTACAATTTTCAATGTGAAAAAAGAGAAAAAAGTCTTTCGCAAATTCACATAAATGCCAGATATTAACGAAAAAAAATTTGGAGAAGAAAGGAGTAGAAAAGAACTCCCATTAAGAATTGAGGCTTGTATGGTCTCAATGGGAGCATATGGTTGCATTAGTATTGCATGCAAATAATTAAAATTTATTCCATATTGAAAGTTTGAATTAGAATGAAGTTTCAAAATTTGTAGCACTGGCAGTTGTTGTTGTAGGAGAGTATTTGGAGATTGCACATGTGCATGGGGAGAACCTAACATGGTTTTGGTGTATTGATGGAATATTTTTCAATGAGGTTGTTTAGAGGAGGTTTATATGATTCTCATGATGATATATGTTTCTAAAATTGGCCATTACAGGAGCTATTAGAGGTTGAGGAGAATTGTTTTCATTTTTTATGATTTTATGATTCTCCATAGCCTTGTATGAGTTACATGCAGTTTGTTATTTTTATATTGAAGGTTGTCTTGAGTATTCACGCGAAATTGATTTTATATTAACATATTGTGTCTGATATTTATAAGGGAGATTGAAATGCTTTATTTCCTGTGATTATAAGCCACAATACATTTTCAGAATGAGATAATGCTTGATTCAGCTATGCTTCCAGTTGTTATGCTCAATATGCATACCTTTGGATTCTATACAACTACTGGTTTTTATTATTATTTATTGATTGGTCACAACGTCTATCACCTATGTTCATTATCACTATTAACGATATTGGTGGTTAGTTGGCCTATGTTGTATCTAGTATATCCTCTTATGTTTCATTACTGCTCCATGATTGAAGATTATTTAGCTGCTTCTTATTTATTGGCATTATGTATATATGTATTGGTGGCTACTAATGGCATGATATGCTCGTATTTGTAGGAGGATTTTTTTATCCTATTTATTGATTCGTGGATCTAAGGTTCTATTGTAGCCACTACAACACCCTCCAAAATTTGGCACCCTTATGAAATTTCAGAGGCCCTGCGCCGAGGTGGGATCTATACTAGCAGAAGCATGCCCAAAGTTAATTAATTCTCCTTATATAGGTCTAAGACATCTCCCTCGCCCCTATCTTTCAAGTCTAAGAATATCAATGCAGTGGCATCATGTTTCCTATTTTTTTTCCTAAGTGTAGTTGCATATGTCATAATCCACATAAATATTCTCTCCCATGAGTTTGTGACCCAACAAAAGTGGAAGAAGTCGCAAGGTTGAAAAGGTTGCATATTCGTTGAAGATTGAATTACATGACTAGAGCCACTTTGCGACCTACGCAACCTCAGAAGAAGTCGCACAAGTAACATCGGTTGCAGATCCCAAAAAAAAACTCAGGTATGACCCATGCAACCCACCAACTCAATGACCCCCAAAGTCACGAGGTTGCATAGGTCGCATAGGTCACACTATAGAAACTTAGCCGCCTTTGCGACCCTCATTACCACATTTAATTAATGCATGTGCTACCTTTTATATATATGAGGGCTCGGTGTCGTCACATTCGACCAACATGACGGAGCCCTCAAGGACTTATACTTCCAAATAGGAGAGATTTTTACTCCAGGTAAGTCGCTTTGACCTCCCAATAATTATTTCTTACCATCATTTGTCTCTACCTACCCGCAACTCTTCATCTCCCAAGCGAAAGAGAGATTTACTTACCTTAGTGCCTCATTTTTTAACCATTTTCACTCTTTCAAACTCCACTTTCCCTATGCTTAGCTTATAAAACCCCCATTTTCCTCATTGAAGTACAAATTTCATGCTCTTTACCTATATTCATCTTTTCCATATTCCACCAGGCCCAAAGATACCTCTAGCCTCATATTTGTCCCTCTAAGTATTTTCTAATTTCCCTCTATGGGCACAAGATATGCCAGAAAAAATCACAACAGGTGCCCTACCATGACTTGCGATCGCGGCAACCCTGTGAAATGGACCTGTGATCGGTGTGACTTCAAGACCATATCCATTATAGGAACCCACGTCCTCAATGATAATTCTAAAATGTTGGCCCAGTTGAACACCTTCCACAAGACGTTTGTTCCTATAATGGATATGGTCACCACAAAGGGTATGGCATTCAACTTGGCCAACATTTTAGAATTAGCATTGATGAGGAACATAGTCATGGCACAAGTGCCAAAAGAAGGCCAACTGTATGAATTTTACAAGGCCTCGTACTTGTTGGATGGAGAGTTTTAAAGGTGCCGATTTCATCGCTTGCCCCATAAATAGAGGGTAGAGATAAGATGGACTATACATAATTATTTATATATATTTTGGGAATGAATGTATAAATAGGATCACAACACCATATGGGATATCTTTTTCGCCTCACTGTACCAACTACTGCATCTGGAAGATCGTCCTTGTATGTCAAAGAGAACCACGGAGACGATAAAAAAGGTGGCACACTGGTTCCCAGTCCAAGAAGGCACATATAATAGAGTATTTGGTTCTTTCAAAGAACCCCACGGTATGCCAAGGTTCATCACTGATCAGCTATTGTTACAGGAAGTTTTCTATGAAATGACTGGAGGTTTTTCAAAGACATGGAGCAAAGGAAAGAAGAAGCCTTGACAAAATTTTCCTCTCACCATCAAAGCTTACACTATAGAGAACTTCAAAGAAATGGAGGTAGAAACAGAGTACATAAAAGGGTTTCATTTCATACTACTCCAATTTTGATCCTATGACCCCGAGAGGAGAGGAATAACGAATTAGAGCTGAATATTAGATAAGGAAAGAAGAACAAGAACTGAAAAAGCACGAGAAAGTTGCACAAGAAGAACATCAAAGACAAGTGGAACAAGAAAATGAAAGTAAAGAGGTCATTAAGGAGAAGAAAGAGTAGGAGTACAAAAGGGATGAAGGGGAAACAAGAAGGGAGTCTAAGAAGACATAAACACAACAACAATGTCCTGATGAATGAGTAGAACTTCCCCTTCTCGACGTTCATCATTCCACTCCCATTACTAGAGGTCATCTGTCCCTCTGAGAGTTCATCCTCTGAGATGAGTAGGAAGATGAAGTGTTGGACCTAACTCAACTTACCTTTGATAAATTCAGCCATAAAATTAGGCAAGAGATGAGAAAATACTTCACTAGGAACCCGAATGAACCTTTGTCTATATCTACCTAAAAATAAATAGTCTAGATACTAGAACGAATCCTAATATGATCGCCTCAGCGGGAAATGATTTCATATCCACGACTAAAATGAATGTAGGGAGGATGAATAAATATATCAAAATACTACGGAACATGCTCCATGTAGCTTAAATTAGGGCCACTAAGGTAGAGGAAGAAAATAAATCTTTGGATGAAGGGAATAAATTACTATGACTAACTCATGCCTATGTGAGTGAATTGAAATATGTAATCAAGAGCAAGACCAAAACTCTAGTAGGAGATATGTTAATGGTTTATGAAGAGATGATGAAACTCTGTCATTAGATCCTCCCTATGCTAGCTATACAATAATATACAAGGGATAAATCATCCATATTGAAGGATTCCTCCACTTCATTAGATAACATACTTGAGTGGAATGGTAAGTATCTCAAAGCTCTAGACCCCCTGCCAAAGAAGGATTGGATCATCACTCAAAACAAAAAAGTGAAATTGTGCATGAGGATCCATTCTCTCGAAAAGTTAGCCAAGGATGGGGACAAAATTCTACCTTCTTACAACCATCTCCTCAGTGGATTGGATTCAATGACCAAGGTTAATCACACACCCTCCATTCGGACATCGGGAGTAAAAAATGGCCGAGAAGAGGTTTTGAAGAGATTCAAGCTTTTATTGACCCAATCTAGCTTTTCAAGTGACTTGCATGTGACCAAATATTATTGTGAAACCAGCTCCAAAAATAGAAGAAAAGATATATCAACACCTTATAAATAAGCCACTTCGATGGGGCAACCTCCAATACATTACATAAATGAACAATTATTGGATGATTCAAATTACAAAACCTCCTTTCTATATATAGGAGTCCATGGGGCCATAATGTAATCCTAGTGGGGCCACAATGTAATCCTAGCCGACCTAACAATAATAATTTAAGGGCACAATAATAACAATATGGGGGTTACACGGGTACAATAATAACAATAAGGGGGTTACACTAACAACAATAAGGGACTATACTAGTAATATAGGGACCTAACATGCCCCTCTCCTTCAAAAAAGTGTTGTCCTCAATGCTTGGGTAGCTCTGGGTGCTTCTGTATAAAATTCTCATCCTCCCATGTAGAATCTTCAGTGGGTAAGTTCTTCCACTTGATGAGATACTCTGAAATTGATCGATTCCGTAGTTGTCGAGTTCTTGTTTCTGTGACCGCTTCCAGTTCCAATATGATTTTTCCTTCCTCATCAAGTTCTGGCAATATTGTTTGAACTGGAATATTTTCACCTATAACCTTCTTTAAGCATGAAACATGGAAAACTGGATGTACTCGCGAAGAAGCAGGAAGCTCCAATTTGTATGCTATAGTACCAATCTTTTGCAACACCTTGTAAGGACCATAGTACTTTGGCGATAATTTATTATCCTTCTTTGCTTGCTTGAGGGACATTTGTTTGTATGGTTATAGCCGTAAAAATACCCAATCTCCTACATCAAAACTTCTCTCGCTACGATGTTGATCTGCCTGTTGTTTCATTCGATTTTGTGCCAAATTCAGGTTATCCTTTAAGAGTTGGAGAACTTCTTGCTGATGCTCGATGTGATCTTCCACTTCTTGAACCTTCAAATTTTCTCTTAAAGATGATGTGATGGATGGTGGATGATATCCATAAAGTGCCGTAAATGGGGTCATTTTTGCTGCAGTATGGAAGGAAGTGTTATACCACCATTCAGCAAGAGGTAACCACTTGACCCATTGTGTTTGTTTATCAGATACAAAACAACGAAGATATCCTTCCAAACATTTATTTACTATCTCAGTTTGACCATCGTATTGAGGATGATAAGATGAGCTATGAGCTAATTGAGTACCCAAACAAGAAAATAACTCCGTCCAAAAATTTCTAGTAAAAATGGGATCTCTATCGCTCACAATAACCCTTGGGCTTCCATGTAGCTTTTGAATTCTGTCCATAAATGTAGTAGCAACCGTACTTGCTTTAAATGGATGAGATAATGCACAAAAGTGTGCATACTTGGTAAGTCTATCAACTACCACCATGATGACACTCTTTCCTTTGGACTTAGGTAAACCTGTGACAAAATCCATTGAAATCTCCTCCCAACATTGACTTGGAATGGATAAAGGTTGTAGAAGACTTGGGGTCTTAATCGTCTCAACTTTATTCTGCTAGCAAACCAAAAATTCCACCACAAAATTTTGAATATCATATTTAAGTCCATCCCAAAAAATTCGTTCTTCACCCTACGGTAAGTTTTTAAAAATCCTACGTGTCCTCCTAAAGGAGAAGTGTTCAATTCCAAAAGAATATTTTTTTTTAGATGGGAATTCTTACAAAGATATAAGTGATATTTGTACCATAAGGAATCATTTTTCCAACTAAATGTATCAAATGTACTAGGGTCTTGATGCAATTTTTGAATGAGTGTCCACACTTCTTCATCCTTCTTCCATTCATCTCTTACTTCGGTTATCCAATCTGGTTGGATAATAGAAATGGCACAAAGAAGTGCTTCCACCTCTTCATTCTTGCTTGAGAGTGCATTTGCAACAACATTTAGCTTCCCTTTTTTGTAGATTATTTCAAAGTCATAACTCACCATATTTTTGACCCATTTTTGTTACTCTTATGAAAATGGTATTTGTTCCAAAAAGTATATAGACTATCATGATCAGTTTTTACGTTGAAGTGTCTTCCCAATAGGTAAGTTTTCCATTTCTTTACTGCATGCAGTATTGCTAACATTTCCTTCTCATAAATAGGTTTTTGTAAATACTTTCCTTTAGTTGGATGACTTTCAAAAGTAATGGGTCTTCCTTATTGCATTAAAACAGAACCAATTCCATTTCCTGAGGCATCATATTCCACAATAATTTTTTTTTGTGAAGTTTGGCGTAGCTAAGACCGATGCTAGGCACATTGCCTCTTTAAGATGTTCAAAGGCCTTAGTTGCTTCAGGAGTCTAGGAAAATTCATCTTTCTTCAATAATGTTGTTAGAGGTGCTTCTATTCCTGCCATAATTCTCAACAAACTTGTGATAATACCCTGTTAAACCAAGAAATCCTTGCAAGTGCTTTATGGTTGTGGGGACTTTCCATTCCTTAATGGCTTTAATTTTGTAAGGGTCTACCTTAACACCCTCGTGAGATACAATATGACCCTGATATTCCGCCTTTTGTACTCCAAAGAAAAATTTGGATGTTTTTGCATATAATTATTTCTCCTGCAATAGTTTGAGCACCCTGTCAACATGTTGAACATGATCCTTCCAAGACTTGATGTAGATTAGTATATCATCAAAAAATACTAGCACAAATTTTCTAAGGAAGGGTTTGAAAATGGAATTCATCAACCCTTGAAATGTAGAAGGTGCATCGGTAAGGCCAAAAGGCGTGAAAAAAAATTCATAATGACCCTCATGATTTTGAAATGCTGTTTTCAGAATATCTTCAGTCTTCAGTCTAATTTGATGATATCATGAACGAAGATCCAACTTGGTAAAATAAATTGCTCCATGTAATTCATCCAATAATTCATCAATCACAGGAATGGGAAATTTATCTTTAATGGTGAGCTTATTGAGCTCCCTATAATCCATACACATGCGCAATGATCCATCGTTCTTGTGTACCAACACTACAGGAGCAGAGAAAGAACTTTGACTAGGATTAATTAAACCTGCCTCTAAGATTGCTGCAATCATACATTCAATTTCACTCTTTCGAAAATAAAGATATCTATAAGGCCTGATGTTTGAAGTAACACTTCTTGGAATAAAACTGATAACGTGATCATGATCACGAATAGGTGGGAGTCCTTTGGGAGTTTCAAACACCTTGGAATGATTGTGCAAGAATTTTTGGACATCTACAGAAATAGATGATTTTGATGTTGGAACTTCTAGTGAGCATAATTGTGCAATTACGCCTAATTTTTATTTCTTTAGAACCTTTTTCATGACATTAGAGCTTATTATATTTCCCGGCTTCACTGCAATACCATGTAATTCGACTTCCTTTCCTTCTGAAAAAAATTTCAAGAAAATTTCTTGAAAATTAAAAGCTACCATCCCCAAATATTGTAACCATTGTACTCCTAGTACAACATCAATACCTCCCATAGAAATGGAAAGCATTTTAATATTAAATATATATTCCCCCATGGTTAGCTTGATATTATGGCATTTTCCAGAGAAATTTATAGTTCCTCCATTTGCAACCATCACTTGCCATTCTGGTGCTGGGTATAGGAAATAATTCAATTCCTTGGCTACCTTACAATGAATAAAATTATGGGTACTACCTGAATCAATCAACACTATTACCTTTTTCTTCTTGATCTGTCCTTCTATCTTAAGAGTTTGAGGAGTGGTAATTCCTGCTAATGTATTACATGATATGGTCAGACTCATTTCTTCCTCTTATAGGGTCGGTTCCTGGTGTATATCCTCTTCTTGTTAATTTTATTCTTCCCCTTCACAATCTATGTAAAATAATTTCTTCTCAGCATACTTTTGACCTTTAGTGTATTTTCTATCACAATTGTAGCAAAGCCCTTTTTCTCTTTTTTCTTCCAATTTTTTTGGTGTCAACCTTGTAGGTTGGGGAAATCTAGGCGTAGCAACACTTCGTTCTTTATAGAAGTGAGTGGTAGGCTTCCTTGTCGCCATAATTTTACATTCAATTTTTCTTGCCAACTTGAATTCCTTCTCCAATGAATCAGGTTCGAAAAAATGAACTTCATGTTGGATGTTATCCTTTAAAGTACCTATGAAGAGATCAAACATGTTTTCCTCTGGAATATCAGTTACCCTTATATTCAATTTTTGGAAGTCATCAATGTGCTCCCCCACTAAACCCTTTTGTTTGAGATTTATCAATTGGCCAAAGAAGGTGTTGCTCTTTGTATCCTCATAATGTGCTATCATTTCCACTATAAAAATTGACCAAGTGACAATTTTTTTAGGGGAGCAAAGCCATCGATACCATACAAATGTATTTTGTTCTAAATGTAAAGTTTCAATGTGTACCTTTTGTATGTTTTTCACATTATGGAGATCAAAGTATTGCTCCATCTATAGTGTCCATGTTACAAGATCCTTTTCATCAAACTTCCTCATATCCATTTTCTAAATATGGTGGTTCTTCTTGCCAACATTAGAGTTTATGAAATCATGATTAAAACTTATTTTGTTCTCATCATAAGTTTCCTCTACGATATTTTCACCATTAGGAAACATTTCTTGTAGAAGCTTTGTCAAACCTTCCATGTCTGCTTTTAGATCATTCTTCATGTTTTCCATTTTTTCATCGATCTTAGCTTCCATGTCATCCATCTTAGATTCCATGCTAGCTTCCATGCCATATATCTTAGATTCCATGCCTTTCTTCAAACCATCCATCTTAGTTTTCACACCTTTCTTCAAAACTTCCATGTCATTTTTTTTTTCTCTATGCAAGGTTGAAATTTGTTGCACTTGCTCTTGTAATTTTTATATGTCAAGTTGCCCTTCTTCATCTTCATGAGTCATAGTAGAGCCTTATAAAGGCTTAATGGGTGTTGAATTCTTTTTAGGGGCCATTTTATAAAACCAATACTGATATCTATTCTACAATATTCCCTTGGAATCAATTCAACTTGATTCTTCAAACAAGACTTATGTAATTCAGGAAAAAAAATACACACCTTTTACTTGCTTTTGCAGAGCTCTATATTGAAATTGAATTATCTCTATAATTGTAGATCCTCAATATCTAAATTTTGGCCCTATAGTAGTCCTTTGAAGCTTCTTTCAAATTCCATAGGTCTGACTTGATTTGGATTCTTCAAGGCAATGTTATGTCCAATGTTCCACAATGACCTAATTATCGACTAGTTCAGTAGATCGAACTTGTACGACTTGTCATTTGTCATTGTTTTCTCCTTTGGCTCTAACATTTATAAACAGGAAACTACAATCCATTTACTTCCAGTCACTTTTTACAGAATTTGAATCCGATGCTCAGAGAGGGAGTTATGAATATTTTCCCATGATCACCTCTTTGATATGAAATTAGGGAGCTTGCAAAAGACCTAACTTCCATAGATCATATCTCTGGAAATATTGTGAACCAAGCTCTGAAATTTTGTGATGATGTTCCCCGGGATCTTCACTTTGTTCTCTAAAAATTTGAGCTTCTGAACCTTCATAGAAAAAAGTTATAGTGAAAATTCTGCAATGACCATTTTAAGTGAAATACAGGAGCCTACAAAAATCCCTACATTACATAAATCAGATCTCCGAAAATATTGCGAACGAAGCTCTAAAATTTTGCGACGATGTTCCTCAGGATTTCTTCTTCGTACCGTAAAAATTTCAGCTTCTAAACTTTCACAGAAAAAATTTATAGCGAAAATGCCATGATGACCTATTTGGAGCAGCGAAACCCTAGAATCCGAAGCTCTGATACCAAATGTTATGAAACCAACTCCAAAAATAGAAGAAAAGAGATATAAATGCCTTAGAAATAAGCCACTTTGAGGGGGAAACCTCCAATACATTACATAAATGAACAATTCTTTGATGATTCAAATTACAAAACCTCCTTTCTATATATAGGATTCCATGGGGCCGCAATGTAATCCTAGTGGGGCCACAATGTAATCCTAGCTGACCTAACAATAATAATTTAAGGGCACAATAATAAAAATATGGGGGTTACAGGGGTACAATAATAACAATAAGGGGGTTACACTAACAACAATAAGAGACTATACTAGTAATATAGGGACCTAACAAATATAATATCATGTAGTATATATTAGAACCGGTCACGATATAACACTAAATTCACTACCTTGTCAAATTAGATAAACATGAAGAGGGGAACGCTAATTCCTAATGTCGTAGAGTGTCTGCATAAACATGGGTAGGAAATGCCTCAAGTAGCCCTAATTTCTGTTGATTACGAAGTATGGGAAACATATCTCAGAGATCATCAGCATGTCAATACCCCTGACTCATTGTTCACCAAATCAGTAGCATAGGGTCATTACATTTGAACGATCATTTAATTTTGTTGCACAACATGATAGAATAGGAAAGTCAAATTAGGATTCTATAGAAGCATGAGAGGGGACTCAAAATGCACAAGAAATTCTTGGTCGCAAGTAATAACAAGAGTTAAGGGGAGCCCAAAGTTCATGAAAAACCCAAGAGTCACTCCCCCTTCCTATATGTACAACCTCAAGTCATTTTTGAAGGGTTTTTGGTTTTTTTACTTTTAAGAGATATATATTGTTTCCTTTTGAAAATACATGTTTTTTGATGAATAAAAGAAGTGATAATGGATTTCACTATTGGATCCACTGAAAGTTTCCTACGTGGTGATGTTGTGAATATTACCTCTTCAACTAAATGACTGCTTCTTCAAGTTGTGGTGCACTTTATACTAATGTATTTCCTTATGTTATGAGTTTCCTTGCAACATGCGGATGTTATATGATGTTCTAACCTTTAGTTATGTCAATGAATAAGTTTTTTTGATATATCCTTTAAATCATTGTTGGACAATGCACATGTTATTGATGCAATACTTAGCCATCGTGAACTCTTTCTTGTTTATTAGCTGAATATTGTCATAACTGTGATCTTACTAAAGGTTTTGCTAACAATGTTGTTCTTAAGTTTCATGCTTTGAAATATTTTTTCATATTGATGATGTCTTGTTTCAGAGGGCGTTTGTCAATCACTGACTTGTGTTTCTTCAAAATTTGTGCATTCTTACTCATTAAGTTCCCTCATTTTTTGAAACATAAATCCACCAATGTGATGGCAACCTGGCCTACATACTGGATGGGATCCCTAAACCAAATAGTGTGAAGTCTAATTTCTATTTTGCAACGGACAGATCCCCTAGTGTTGGAGAAACATTCTTTCCCAGAATTGGTGCTAGAAGGAGGGCCTAATGCAAGGCACTAAAACACATCCTCACCCAAAAGTTTCTCAAAACGCTAGTAATGCACCTTGTCCTGCCTCTCCCAAAGCTCCCTTGGACCCAAGCATAGGCCCATCTTTCATAGATCTTGAACATGGGGATTTTGTATCACCCTTGCTCGAGGATACCCCTCTAGAACGAGATTCCCCCTTTTATGAAGTCAAAAATTCTAAAAATAAGGGCCTTGTGACCTCTCACCTGAAATTTTGTTAGAGGCCTACAATGCATCCCCACCACAAGCTCACTATCCAACTTTCATACTTCTAGCCCACAACACACTCATCAGGGAACCCTAGTGAGTTTAATAACCTGGCTGCTAAGCCTAATGCTAGAAGACTATGTGTATGTGGTTGAAAGACTCTTGTTTGAGGGTCCAAAAAGCCCCCACATGATTGAAATTTAAGACCATAGAAGCATCATTACCAGGGTCACCAACACGATCAAAAAAATAAAATTCTACCAAATAACCAGCCTTTGCCAAAAAATGCTTGCCTAAATGACCTCCGATTTAGGAGGGGCCCCGAGGGGGTCCAAGAACCCAGAAATAATGAGAATATCCCAAACATATATCATCCTCACCACCTCAACTAACCCCATAACAAGCAATAGTTCTTGTACCAGAGGAACTTTGGTGGTGGAACTACATGGATCTTGAACATCATAGAGTTCCTCAAGAAAATGACATACAATCTGAACATGATGGTGACACTTCTAGGTTAGGATCCAGAAGTGAATTTGAAGGTGACGTCGGTCTTATTTTCCTCCATCCTATCCCTAGAGCCAACCAATCACCACTGGTGGCTTGGATGACCTAGTATCCCTTAGGCATTCGGGGCCTTCTTTATGATAAGCTGTAACGCCCCAAGAAGCACCACAACAAATTCGACCCCGAGAAGGAAACATTAGCCGAAGATCATATTAACAACTTCTACCTATCCCTACAAATGATAAGAGTGTAGTATGATGACATGGCATCCAGGCTGTTTCCCTACACCATGGAAAATAAATTCACTACCTGGTACCACTCCTTGCATGTTGCTTCCATCCAGACATGGGAAGAGTTTTGAAGGATGTTTCTGAAGAAATTCTGATAAGATAAGACCCTTCCATGCTCCTCACAGAGTTGATCATGTTGAAGTTCCAGAAGAAGGAAAAATTCAATTACTTCAATCAGTGATTTGCCACAATCTTGAATAATTTTTCCCCGAACATGCTACTTAAATATTCCATCACCATAGACTATTACAGAAGGGCTCTTCTGGGTGACATCAATGTGTTTGTTAAATGCGAAACAAAGGTCACCCTAGCTGAAACTTTCAAAGAAACACTTGCCATCGAAAAGGATATTCTCTCAATAGGTTTCCTCATTCATGCCAACCGTGACACTCCGAAGTCTACAAACAAGAAGTCCCAACCTTCCACTAGTAAGCCAGGGGATAAGGCTAAAGACCACTTCGATTTCTAAAGAATTACAAATATTTGAAACTTCCAACGAATGAAGTATTGGATTTGAAAAGGAGGACGAGTGATGCCTCCTTCAGTAACAAACCTCCCTAACTATTTTTTTAGGAAAAGAAACAATACCCCAAATTAGGCCCCTCATAAACCCAATGCAAACTTCAATGTTGAAGAGATCAACAAAGATAATTTCTATTCTTTTCACCGGGCCTTTAATTCAAAAAAAAAATTCCCCCAATGGATCCATAGCATGACCAATGTAATGAATCAACTCCTTGAAGACCAAACAAGAAGGGAACTTGAAGAAGAGGCTCAAATTCCTCAGGAGGAAGCCTTCCCTATTGACAAGAATGTGGGATCGACTATTTTTCCCTTCAAAGTCATCTGTGGAGAGGAGGTCCAATCCTTTGCAAAAGCTAACATAGGGGAAGCCTTGTGAACCCAAACCTACGAAGACATATAATCTTAGGAGAAAGGGCCAAGTACCTGACCCCACTGTCGAGGAGAAGAGAAAAGCCTTGTTAAAGAGGATCCTTCCTCCTCAAAATTATAGCCATGTCGTGACCCCTACCTTGGGGAAATTTAGCTTCTCTACTCCTAGGAATGCATACAAAGTTACGCAGTCTCCCATTTCGCCTCTGAAAACCTCAGAAGGTCTCATCCCCTTAGATCTTGGGTATAACATTGTTGAAGATGTGAAGAAAACTCGGACCAATGTTTCACTTTATGAGCTCGCTAAGATATACAACCATCAAGAGTTAATCCATAAAGCCTTGTCCACCACGTCCTCGATAAGAAACACATCCCCCTCTTTGAAGGCGGGAAATTCCATGCCATATTGAGTCACGATAAAGCTTCAATCTATAGTCAATGCTGTTAATGCCAACTCTAGGGGTTCCATCCCCCATTGATCTTATATTTTGATATTTTCAATTTCAATGTGCATAAATTCCTCATCGACTTAGGGGCATTGACTAATTTTATGCCATTTCCCTTGTGCAAGAAATTGAACATCAAAGTGGAAAAAATAGATGCTAGAGTCATCCAACTAGACTGACCTCAAGCCCCCTCCATGGGCAAATTAAAAAACTAATTTTCTGGCTGTATGATGATATTAGGGTACACCAGTGCATTTACACCTTCTTCATTGACAATATAGAGGAATATGGCTTATTACTAAGTCGGGATTAGTCAATAAAAATTCAGGGCTACCTCTCCACCGATTAGTCCCACCTGTGGCTCCTGTATAAAGGGAGAAATAACCAAATCAACGTCAATAATGAACCATACATTAAATACAACATCACAGACCTTGAAGTGACTAGAGAGCCTATTAGCTTCACTGAGGAAGATCTCAGGATATGTTTCGTAGAAGGCAAGTTCTAGTGCTATGAGGTTATTCCACCACTCGTTGCCTTGGAAAACTAGCTGGAACTCCTCCCTTGTCCCCCAGTTAGTGCCATCAATCCGGGTATCTCAGATATAAAAAAATATAGCTTAGACTGAACCAAAGGTGAAATTTGTACCTTGTACTATGATGGGTACAAGAGCCAAGATGGGGCTAGTGTTGGCTGTATCCTGATACATCCCTAATAGAATAAATTTCTGATCTAGAATTCCAATGTACAACCAATATCGTGGAATATGAAGCGCTAATATTTGGACTAAATAAAGCCATTGATCTCAAGGTTGGATTCCTAAAGGTAGATGGTGATTTTGAAATCATCACTTGACAGGTATGCAATACCATTCACTACTTTTCACCACAGTTGAAAGGATATCAATAGGAGGTATGGAGTTTAATTTATTCTTTTGATGCTTTTGCCATAAAATTTTTTCTAGGATTAATAATAATGCGGTTGATACTTTAGCAATTATCCTCGCTAGATTTAAACCATTAAGGGATGAATTTTGTATTGAAATTGTATATAAACCTACGGTTCCAGATAACGTAACTAATTTTCCTATTTTTAATGATGATCAATAGGTGTTGGATTTCATGTTGAAAAATGATGTATTCAAGGATGATGTGATTGATGAAGAGGAACATGATCAAGATTTGCAAAAGGAAGCGGGAAAATGCAATAGAAACCTCATGTCCAAGGGGGTTGTCTCATTGGATAAGCTCTTTGATTTGCAAGGTTGGTTACAAGGGCCACCTAATACAAGGCTACAAAGTTCAAACTTGTCGCATGAGTAGATCAACCTCAGGATGAATGCTAATATGAAAATTTTCAATCTTGGTACCAGATGTACGTCGGAAGAGAAATGTTCATTTATCAACTTGTTTAAGAGGTTTCAAGATGTCTTCACCTAGGCTTATGACAAGCTCCGAACCTATGACACTAGGATCATCCAACACATAATACCCATAAAAGAAGGAGACAAACCATTCCAAGAGAAACTAAGGAACGTACATATGAACCTAGAGCTACTTATTCCAAAGGAATTGAAAATATATTGGATGCCCAAATTATCTTCAAAGTTATACATTCGATGTGAGTTTCAAATTTGGTTCTCGTACTGAGGAAGTTCAGTGATATCTGATTATGCATTGAATTTTGAAACTTCAACATGGCTTCAGATAAAGATAGTTACCCCATTCCCTGCATGGAACAAATTCTTCAAACTATGTTGGCCTTGCAAATTTTTTCTTTATTATATGTTTTTTCAGGCTAAAAACAAGTGTTGGTTTCTGAACTCAACTATTTGAAGATGACTTTCAGAATGAAGTGGGGAACATTCACATTTCGGTGCATGCCCTATTGTTCAATCAATTTTGGAGCAACCTTCTAAAGGGAAATGGACAACACCTTCAGAGGTTTGATGGGACAAATTTTGGTGGTATATTTGTATGACTTCATATTATTTTAGAAAATGAAATCTGATCATGTTCACCACCTCAAGCATATTTTCTAGCAATGTCGAAAATATGGGATCTCATTGAACCCCAAGAAAAGTATTTCACAGACTTAGAAGGGAATATGATGGGCTACATCATAACTAAATACGACATCACCATTGATCCATACGGAGTAAAATCTAGGCCCATATTCCCCCACCCCCCCAAGTGGTAAGGAAGTTATGCAGTGCTTATCGAGGATAATCAACTTCCTCTGTAAGTTTGTATCAGACTTTGCCCAACGTGTTAAGCCTCTACATAACACGATTAAGGAGGGTAAAATTTTCAAATGGAATTAGGCATAAAATTAAGCTTTTTACCATATCAATAAGGACATCACAGAAGCCCAGCTCTATATATCTTGGTTTTCAACAAAGACTTCATCTTATACACGTTTTCCTCATATTCATCACTAGAGTTGTCCTCAAACAAAAGAGTGAGGGCTATGATGAGCGATGCATTTTATTCATGTGTGTAGGGGTGCAAGGCGTGGAGCTAAGCTATCTGGACATAGATAAGTAGGAATATGGGATATATAAATTACTAAAGCACTTTGGGCCGTATATCCTAAAAACACACATGACGGTGTTTGTCCCTCACCCTGCAGTCTAGTGATTGTTTTTTCAGCAAGAGATCGGTGAGCATAGGGGAAATTGGATGGCCTGTATTCAATAATAAGACTTGGAGTTTAAGCACAAACACACGATGAAAGGCCATGGGTTATGTAATCTGGTCGCCGAAGTAGCAGATCCACATAGCAATGAATCAAGATGTTGGGATCACGAAATTGAAATGTACCAAGGAGAACATGTACTCGCATCAGATTCTCCATCTTGGTACTAAGGGCTAACACAATATTTGGGATAAGGGACTTTATCCCTGACATTTTTTGCTAAAAATAAATGATATTTGAGGCATAAGGCCACCTCCTACTAATTAGTACATGGAAATTTTTTCAGAAAATACAACAATGGTGTTCTCTTAAGATGCTTACAGTTTGAGGATGTGCAGTGAGTCCTAAGGGAGCTTCACGATAGACTGGTCGGGGGACATTATGTAGGTGACAACACAACACATAAGATCGTGAGGGCTAAATATTATTGGCCTACCCTATTCTTGGGTACTTACTTTTATGCTGGTATATGCCCCGTGTGTTATAAGTGTTCCCGTAGGGAAGCCTGGTCATTTGCCCCGCTTCAGTCTATTGGAGTGGATGAAATATTTCAGCAATGGGGTTTGGACATCATTGGAGAAATTTCACTGCATTCATGAAAATAACACTGATATATCCTTATAACCACTGACTATTTTAGGAGGTGGGTTGAATTTGTACCATTACGTCAGATCAATGGGAAGGAGGTAATATCTTTCATTAATATGCACATCATGACCAGGTTCAGCGTTCTAACCTCTCTTGTATTTTTAATGCTACATATTTTTCATATTTCAAGTTATATTATTTCACTGTAAAAAATGGTATTTTTTTGAAACATTCTGCCAAATATTTCCCTCAAGTCAATTGTCTAGCTAAGTCAACCAACAAGAACCTTATTTGTATTATCAATAATACCTTGCTCTCCAAGCAGCAGAACTCGCAGAATTATCTCAATAACGTCTCATGGGTTGATCGAATCACACTCAAACCTTATCTTAGAATCTCTCCCTTATTCTTAGTCTACAAGAAGGAATATATCTTGCCTCCTAACCTCTCCCTGCCCACCCTTCAATTATCTCAAGGATCACGTAGTTCCCCCTGCTCCACTATGCAGGCATGCATCGACACTTTGCTTAAATTAGAAGAAGAAAGGAAGAAGGATAAACAATTTTTTTTGCATTCATGAAATCAAAATAAAGAGGTGGTTGGAAAAGAATATTTTCGGGAACAAAGAGTTCAATTTCAGTGACCTGGTTCTCAAATGGGACAACCCCATCAGAACAAGGGAAAACATACCAAGTTTCAAGCCCTGTGGATAGGTTTGTTTGAAGTCAGAGAGAAGATTGGCCAACACACTTACAGGTTGCAAACCTTGGATGGAAGGATTGAAACCCTTCCTATGAACAACCATGATCTCAAATTATATTTTACCTAGTGGCCCTAGAACCACCTACCACACCTTGGACCATAGTTTGTTTCCATTTTCTTTCTGCATATGTTGTTTTCCATTCCATTATGATTTCCACTTCTTCTTTTTTGTTCTTTCAACGTTGTTGTTTTCCATTTCCCAATAAAAGGTTTACCCTAAGTAGGTTTCCCAAAATATCTCTTAAATGTCCAAAACTATGAGAGTCAATACAGTTTTTACACAACCAGATGAACTGTTCCTTGATCCACTGTTACAATTAGTTAGTCATCATTCCTCGCCAAGGTTGAAGATTGAATTCCATTTTTTTTAGTGGGGAAATCAGTTATATAATGACATCCTAGCATAAACGTATAACCCTTTCCACAAAATCATATTTGCATTGAAACAATTTGAAGATATGGGAAACTCGACATAGGGGAAAGAACCAAACTCAATAAGAAAAAAAAAAATTAGGAAAATATTAAAGTCTCTCAATAAAATCCAGAAAGAACCTTTCTTGAAAAGTAAAATCAGTCAGATCCCTAATCCACCCAAGATAATAACTGTCATAAAGGATAAGTTCCCATGAGCACACACAAATAAGTGCTATAATCATATAAAATATAAATAAGTTCGAAAGAATTGAGAAAGGTTTCGTACGCAAAGAGGTGATGCAACGTCTCCATCGGGGTACTGTCCAAGGTCATTGAAAATGGAGAAACATTATGATTTCTAGGCAGTGACTCCACCGAGGTACTTTTCAAGCTTTCTCACAATGGATAAACACTAGAGACAATAACCTAGACCGGAATCTATAATTCTCTTGTTTTTATTTGGACCCCTATGTTGAGTCATTGAAGTTATGTTGCATTGAGTGATAGCAATCCAAATCGAAGTGGCCAAAGGAAACTGATCCACAAGGGTGGAAGGAGAATGCTAGTAGGACCTATAATATGGAAGTATAACTTACACAAAGGTTCCACCTACCACCCAAGGTAAAGTGAAAGCATATATTTTGAGGTTCTACCAGTGAATTGCCAATTATTGTAGCCACTACAAAGCCCTCTGAAATTTGGCACCCTTATGAAATTTCAAAGCCCCTGTGGCCATGTGAGATCCATATCTGAAGAAGCCTACCCAAATCTGATTCATGCTCAAATAGGTATAATACATCCCCCTCACCCCTATCATTCTATTATAAGACTGTCAATGTAGTGGTTGCATGTTTCCTAGTTTTTTTCCCTAAGTGTAGTCACATAGGTTGTAATATTCTTAAACATTCTCTCCTGTGACTTTTTGACCAAATGACCTTTGAAGAACTCACAAGGTCACATACTCATTGAATATTTCATTATGCAACTGGTGGGAATTTCTGACCTACATGACCTTAGACAAAATCACAATGTCACATAGGTTGCATAGGTTGCGGATCCCAATAAATTACTTAGGTGCGACGCATTCGACCCACCGACTCAGCAACCCCCCAAGTCACGAGGTTTCATAGGTCGCATAGGTGACAGTATAAAAATTTTGCTGCCTTTGTGACCCTCATGACCACATTTAATGCTCGTACATACAAAATTTTATATATTTGAGGGCTCAACCTTGTCACATTCGACCCACAAGACAGAGCTCTCAAGGACTCAAACTACATAATAAGAGAGTTTTTTCCTCCATGTAAGTCACTCTGACCACCCACTAAACATTTATTACCACCATTTCTCTCTACCTACCCTTCGCTCCTCATATCTCCAGCGATAGAGAGATTTATTTACCTCACTACCTAAATTTTTAACCATGTTGACTCTTTCAAACTCCATTTCCCCCATGCTTAGCCTAGACATCCCCTATGTTCCCCAAATTGGCCAAATTTCACTCTCTTCACCTATATTCCTCTTTTCAATCTTCCACCAGGCCTAGAGATGCCTCTATGTTCAGATTTGTCCCTTAATGTCTCGTCCAATTTCTTTGTGCATGTGCAGGTCATGTTAGACAAAATTATGACACACACCCTAGCAGGACCTGTGACCACAATGACCACACGACTTATGGCCAGTGTTACCCCCATAATTGGTGCGAACCCCATGACAGATGCGACTACTGTGACCATTTTTCCTAGTCTTAAAGGTCTCAATTCAAATTTTCTGGCACGTGGGAGTAGGCACTCAAGTCAGAAAGGTCACGATCTCTATTTTTCTCTCAGCGACCCCCCTTGTTGGTGACTATGTGGCCAGTACCTTCTTGAGCCGTGTTGAACTTGTAGCAGTTTTAATTAGTTAATTTTATTGTCATATTAGTGCATTCACGCCATATTTCTTACTGTGGGATAGTGTTTTCAACATGCTAGGTGACATGTATGTGGAAATTGATTGTATCTCAATTTCTTCCTTCTTTGGCGAAATGGAGCCCCTGATAGTGAGGAAACGATAGAAGAGTTAGGAGGTTAGTGCATCAGTGATTTATCAGATTCTGATGCCGCCACCTATATACAGAGACACCACTTATGTCATCAACAAAAGTACCATGCTTACATGGTATGAAATCTACTTTAAGTTGTCAAATTAGGAGATCCCAGAGGACCAAGAGGACTCACATTTATATATAAATGCCCAAAGGTCTAAATTTCAACATGTCAGAAAACATCTGACTATATTTCCATGAGCAGAAGTGATTGAATAGATCTTGCAGAACATAGACTCTACGACATGGTTGGTGATATATCACTTAGGGAATCCCTTCTCTTCTTTCAACTCTAAAGACATCGCATCATACTACGGGCTACCAAAGAAATAAGAGGCTTTTAATGCCCAATGTCTAGCATCATAGAATATCGCGACTCAGGATATAATTAAAAACTAGTGGAAATACCCCTCTAAGTTCCGGGGGAAGGAAGACTAAGAGTATAAAACATAGGGACTCAGGAAGGTATATCAACTCATAGCATCTATGATGTGCCGATTATACAAGAGGGATGGCATCAACACCTTCCATAGGACATGGGTTCCTGTAATGGATATGGTCACCACCTATGGTACAGTCTTCAATAGGGCCAATATTTTTGTATCAACATTAAGTATGAGCATAGTCCCAACAAAATTTAGAGAAGAAGGCCAACTGTTTGAATTTTACATGGCCTCATACTTCCTGGATGAAGTTTTTTCAAGGTTTCAATTTGATCATTGGCCCCATAACTGGAAGGTAGAGATATGAGGGCCTATACATATTTATTTATAGATATTTTGTGATTCAAAGTACAAAGGGGAAAGACCATAGTACGTCACCATACTAGATATGTTTTTAGCCTCACTGTAGCAACTACTGGATGGGGAAGACCCTTTTTATATGTCAAAGAGATCCATGGAGACAATAACCAAGGTGGCATATTGGTTCCTGATCCAGGAAGGCACATATATTAGGGTCTTGGTTTCTTTCAAAACACTGCACACTCTGCCAAGGTTGATCACTGATCGAATATTGTTACAGGAGGTTTGGTATAACATGACTCGTAGGTTTTAAAGGATGCTGAGCAAAGGAAAGAATAATCCCTAGCCAACATTTCCTCTAACCATTGGAGCTTACATTGAAGAGAAATTCAAAGAAGTGGAGTCAGAAGTCATGCAGATCCAAGGGTTTTACTTCATACCACTCCACTTTCAATCCTACAACCCCAAGAGGATAATATTATCCCACTGTAAGAAGGAAAAATTAAATTGGTCTTATCAAAATATAGAGGAAACTCATGAGGACATTGTTAGGAATTCATATAACATATATGGGAAGCTTGCCCCAGATGACGATCCGAAAGAAGAGGAGGAGCAAGAGGGACACTCACAAGAGAGCGTGAGCTTGCATGAAAGGTCAACATCTATTGAAAGGAAAACATAGAAATTAATATCATATTCCAGGAAAAAGAAACCAAATAACATGAAAACTAAGGACTCCCCTCATATTTAATAAGGGGAAGGCGAGAATGAAACTTTAGAACAAAGAAACACATACTTGGAAACACAAAAAAAAATAACTTAGGAGGAAGAGTGTGGAAGATATCAAAGGGTCATAGAGAACCTAGGGATGGCAACAGAAACAAGGGAAATAAGGAGAAGGAAATCATAAGCGATAGGAAGAAGAGTAATGGAAAAAATAGTAAGAGGAAGAACATCTAAGAAAACAAGTAGAGAAATTGACAAGAAAATAAGAAGATGAAGCATGAAAGAAGAAAAGAGAGGAAGAGCAGATTATATTCGAAGAGCAGAGAAGAAAATAAGAAGAAGGGAATAAAAGGTAGAAGCAGGTTGCACAATAAGAACATAAGAGAAAATCGGAGCAAGAAAATCAATGGAAAGAGGTTGAGAAGAAGAAGAAATATGAGTAGGACAAAAGGGTGAAAGGAGAAACAAGTAGGGTGGCTGAGAAGACCAGAACATAGCAATGACATCTCAATGAATGAGTAGAACCAATCCCATTGGACGTTCCCCCTTCCATTCCCACTAATGGATGTCATTTTACCCTCTCAGATCTAAGCCTCCCAAATGAGTTTGAAAATGAAGTGTTGGACCTTAATCGGCTCACCTTCGATCAATTCAGCCATTAAATTAGGCCAGATAGGAGAAATTGATTTGCAAGGAACCCAATTTAACCTCTGTTTGTATCTACTGAAAAATAAGTCCTGGATACTACAATGAAACCTGAGATGATCACCTCGATGGGAACTGCTTTCATAGCCATGAATGAAATGAATTGTGAGAGGATAAATAAGAAAATCAAAGAACTATAGAAAAAGATGCATGCAGATGAACTGAGGGCCACTAATGTAGAGGAAGAAAAGAAATATTTGGAGGAAGAGAATAAAGTGCTATGACTAAGTCACACCAATGCGAGTGAACTGCAATATGCAATGAAGGGCGAGACTCACACTCTCAGAGGAGGTATGTTAATGCATTATGAAGAGATGATTAAGTTGCACCATTCGGTCCTCCCTATTTCATCTATACAATTATATACAAGGGAGAAGTCGTCTAGATTCAATGAGGCCTCCACCCCATTAGATAACATCCTTGAGTGGAATGGAAAGTATCTTGAAGCTTTAGACACCCTGCCAATTAAGGTTTGGATCACCACTCAGAATGACAAAGTGAAATTTTTCATGAGGATCCAATCTCTAGACATGTTAGCCTAGGATTTGGACAAGGTTCTATATTCTTACAACCATGTCCTCAGTGGATTAGACTCAATGATTGAGGTTCTCACACACCCTCCATCGGGAGATGGGAAGAAACAAAAGGTCAAGAAGAGGTTTTGCAATATATTGAGTCATTTCTTAACACAATCAAACAAGCCTCCAGCTCAAGTGACTTGCAGGTGACCAACGAGAATATCACGCAATATATAGTTTAACTAGTTAGGATACATACTAAATTGGCTACCTTGTCAAATGAGATCAACACCAAGAGGGGAATGCTAATTCCTTATACAATAGAGTTCTTGTATAGACATGGGGAGGAAATGCCTCAACTAGCTCAAATATATGTTCGCTATAAATTATGGAAAAGATATCTCAGAGATCATCAACATGTCGACACCCCTGACTTATCGCTCACTAGATCATGAGCATAGGGTCATTACATTTGAAAGATCATTTCCTTTTATTGCATAGCATGGTAGAATAGGAAAGTCAAATTAAGATTCTAGAGAAGCATGGGGGGGATTCTAAATGCATAAGAAACTCTTGGTTGCAAGGAAGACCAAGAGTCAAGGGAAGCCCAAATCTCACAAGCAACCCAAGACTCAGCCCCCTTTATATATGTTCACCCTCAATTCATTTTAAAATGGATTTTTTCTTTTCAACTTTTGAGAGAGATATATTGTTTCCTTTTGATGATATATGTGTTCTGATGAATACAAGAAGTAATAGTGGATTTAACCATTTTATTTGATGAAATTTTCTTATGTAGTAATGTTATGAATATTGTGTCTTGAACCGAAGGAGTTCTTATTCAAGTTGTGGTGCACTTTGTACTCATGTATTTCCTTATGTTATTAGTTTCCTTGAAACATGTGGATGTTATATGATGCACTAACCTTAAATTATGTCAATGAATTGTTTTGTTGATATCTTCTTTAAATAATTGTTGGATTGTGCACATGTTATAGATGAAATACTTATCCATTGTGAAATTTTTCTCATTTGTTAAGTGAATATTGTCATAAGTGTGATCTTAGTAAAGATTTTTCTAATAACTATTTTCTTAATTCTCATGCTTTGAAATCCATTTTTCTATTCATGGTGTCATGTTTCACAAGGCATTTTTCAACCACCTACTTGTGTTTCTTCAAAGTCTGTGTGTTCTCTACTCATTAAGTTTCCTCCTTATACCTAACTCCACTAATCTGGCGGCAACAGGCCTACATACCAGATGGGATACCTCAACAAAATGATGTAAAGTCTAATTGGGATTCTACACAAAGGAGATCCCCTACTTTTCTCAAAACATTCCACCTCATCAACAAGTTCCTTTCCATATTAGTTTGAGGCTTATCTTATGGTTTGATATGTGTTGATTTGATTCTTGCTACTTTGAGTGCATGATTTCTGCTACAAATGATGCACATATTTTTGAAATGCTTAGTATTTCTATCATGTGCATGATGTAAGCTGATGGTCTTATGTTGTTGTTGCAACTTCATGGGCTATATATATATGTTGTTTCTAAATAGTTGTTTTTTCATGATGCTCCATTAATGTTTGGATACATGCTATTATTTTTCACTATTCCATATCTTATGATGATTGGTTATTGCTGCTACCAAATTTTTTGTTAGATGTTTCCTCTATCTTATGCACATGCATGATTATATGTATGATGAGAGTTATGTTTTTTATCACTCATCATCATATTTATTTGCCAAAATGTTTGTAGTGTTCGTCAAGAATAATTGTTGAGTATGTCTTGGGGAAAGGTGCAATTTTTTGTCATTATGTAACAAACACATGCTTCATATTCTACTTCATCATTTATCAGTCACATATCTTGTCTATGAAACCATATAATCAAGTGTTTATGTTGTCATGAGTTGGTGATAGAAACGTTATGAGTCATGAAAAGTTGGATTTGTTGTTGCAACCATCTTTTGGCTATTGTACATCATGCCATACTCATTTGATAGCCTTCTATGTAATTATACAACCATGTGCTTCATTTTATTGTATATATTTGGTCATGGTCATGTTGGAGAGAGAGTCGTAATGTCTAGTGTTCGTTGATGAGGGCAACCATTCATATGGGCTAATGGATGTTGTTCAGTCATATATTATATAGTTAGTCCATGGTCATTGAGGTGTAGCATTTAATTAGAACTGATTGTTATAGGATGATGTTTCTCAGGGGGAGCATACCCATTACTCTAATGTTGATCATATAAGTTTTGTTATTGTTTTCGATACACTATGTTATTATTAGTCTGAAGGAGAGAGAGGTTGATGTAATTGGTGTTGTTGAGTAGAGAGTTGTTGCTGTTATTGTTTCTCATATCAAATTATTGATTTTTTATGATTATGCTAAGTTTTTGATGGAAAGAGTGTTGTTTCTCACCATGTTTTATGTTCATGCTACTATTGAGTTTGGTGTTGTTTTTTATTATTGAGATTAGTGCACATGGAGAGTTTGTTGTTGCTACTACTATTTCTTATCATTCTTCCATGAGGAGTGTTGGTGTATGTTGTTTCCCATGCTATGTGAATGTTTATGATTGTTGCTTCCTTTTGAGACACAAATAATGTCCATGGGGAGTAGGGACTATTAAATTAGGGTTATTTGGCTGAGTTAATCGATTTTTTCATTGATGTAAAAGGGGGAGTGAATATTTTTTCTTTGGTTGACCGAGTTGGGGTTCACATCATTGCCAAAGGGAGAGATTGCTACCATTTATTTTGTGATAATTTATTTGGTTGACATTAATGTCAACCTAGTAGCATCGTGTTGGAGGATGCATTGGTGTTGGTTGGCATTGATGTCAACCTAGTTGTATGTGGTTATGTACCTATTAGTGATATGGTACATATATTGTGAATTGGTTGCAGACATTATCTCGATGGTTTTAGTTTCTAGTCCAAGTTGTTGGCTTATGTGTGGATGTTTTAGCAAGATGAGGAGCCACACCTGGTTGATAGTATTGGAAACTGTCAAGTCATAACTATGGTACTAGGTGTGTGTATGATGGTTTTCATCTTGCATGATCAATTGCAAGGTTTATCATTGATGGTTGCAAAGGTTGGTGTAGTTGTGGCGAATTTTGACGGCTTGAGTGTTTAAATAAATGATGGATGGCATAAAAGTCAACTTAGTTTGAATTTTGATCATGATGGAGTTTCCATAGTGATTGGCAGAGTGGTGTAGAGGCTACAGTGGCTTCTTGAGGTCTATATGATTGTGATCGAGCTATGGAAGAAATTTGGTCAAGTTTTGTGCTGAGGAAGCATTTTTTTAGTCTCCTCTCCCCTAGTCGCATGCTTGTTGAGTCATGTGAGCTATTTTAGGTCCATACTCGCATGGAGACATGATTATGAGATCAACTATGCTCCAAGAGTTCAAATTTGCATGGAAGAAGTGTTGTGGGTGCAGCTGAGGCTTTTCGCAATAATTCCTCTCCATTTCTCGCCATCATCACTTGTTTAATTATTTTCCCAACATTTCTTGTTCAAGACACTCCATGAAAAAAATTAGAAAAGGGTAATTTTTCTTCTAGATGATGATTAAAAGATAACATTCATTAGTAAATGAAGTTAGTGGCTTTATTGAGTCAAGAAGCATTTAACTGATCCACTTCCACCATATGAACATAGCTCCATTATAGAGTTTGAATTTATTGTTCTAAAGATTACAAATAGATGGATATCAAGAGTCTATTTTGTTGGTTCATTTTGAGAAGAAAATGTAATAGGGAGTATGCTAGGTGATTGTGTGTGAGTGAAGATGGGTGGATGCATACTGTGTAGGAATTTATTAAAAATATCTTCAGCAAATCATAGTAGTAGATGATCGCAGTAGAATTATATTTCAACTAGATTTTATGCAGTAATATGGTAAAAGAGTAGGAAGGATTTTACATCATTTCCTTCATGCTTTATTATCATGTTTTTATCATATAATATTTTTTGCATCTAATGTTGTTGTCTTGTTATAGTGATTCAGTGAGTGGGTTATGTAGATTTGGTTTGGTGATATTATTATGATATTTTGAGCCTATATTGATATATGTTGGTGTGTTGTTCTATTCGAGTGATTCAGATTGAATCATGTCAGAAATATTGTGAAACGAGGGTCACATAGAATATTGGAGTGGGGGATCCATAAAATTGAGTATAGAGAAAATATTTCTTCATGAGTCCAATGGTGGTTGGACACAACTTGTTGATCATATATATATATATATATATATATATATATATATCTGTGTGTGTGTGTGTGTGTGAGTGTGTGTGTAGAGCCATGAGATGAGTATCGTAGTTCATTATTGATAGTATCCATTTCATATATTCTATGTAATTAAATTTCTTTATGAATAATAAAACTATTTGAGCAGTGCAGCAACATCAAGGGTGGTTTTTTACCTAAGAGGAGGGTTTTCCACCAGAAAATATTGTGTTCTATTGTGCATGATTCTTTGGTTATTTATCATGGTTCTCATATGTTTTTATATATGATTAATCTACTATTGGGTTAACTAAGAAAGGGTTGTAATAATTGAGAAAAAATAAAAGTTTATAAAAAATATTGACTACTGATTCACCTCCCCCCTCTCAGTAGTAGATACATTTCCAACAAAGTTCAATTATGTAGTTATTTGAGACCATGTACTTTTTTTGTCGAGAGTGATTGTATTGTGTCAATCTCAAAAACTCATGTTTTCTCATTGTCCCACTGAATTCCAAAGATAATATAAATTAAGTAGTATTCTCAAACCAAGCTCTTGTCAACTTAAAAATATTTGTCTAATGACCTGGGAAATTTAAAGTTCAGTGGGGGTAAATTAAACTCGCTTTCAATTAAAAAGCCTCAAATGGAACCATAAAATAATATACCACTTATTGGATGCTCAATTAATCTTCCAATCAGTTGAACACATGTAGACCCTATCCATCCTATTGACCTGATAATAAACTTTCTTGTTATTTTATTATTCTACATATATTAAAATATTACAAATACTATCAAGCTCAACTAGTACTATTCAATTAAAAATTCTCACTTTCAATAAAACAAATGTAGTCATACATCATGAAATTGAGAGAAAACAATGAAATGAATGAAATGGAAACAAATTTGTAAACAAAATCAGATCGAACCAAGAAGTAAAATTACAGAGATGTGTTGAAAATTGAAATGGTTCCAACTTCTACAGCGAACTAGACTAATACATCACATGAAATATTTAACTCACTTAAAATAAAGAATAAAATGAATATCTAACCACTTTCCAAAAGAAATAAATAATAGTTCAAACGGGAAATTTTCTACTAAAAATAGTTGCAAACATGTACTCCAATTTCAAGTAGATGATGGTCATTTTCATACAAATTAGGAAAAAAAATTCAAAATGCCATGAAATATGAGCATACATAATCCTCTAATTTATTCAACATTTTACCTCAAACAAATAATTCTTAAGTATTTATTCTGGCAACATAAAAAAAAATAAGACTTTCAATATAATTAAGACAATTAGTTAAATATTAGTGTCGAGGGTTTCCACAAATTGAATTAATATGCAAATTGGATTCATTTCAATTTAAAATAACTAAATTCACTATAAATAATCATTCATGCATACGATGTATATGAAACTCGAAGCATGGTTAGCATCTCATGCATACATTATCAACTATAAGAAAATTATCATATCAACCTCACATGAATACAATATTAGCATATGGAAGACATTAAAAAACTTCAAAATTGGTCTCTGTTATGAATCTAGGATGTTTTTTGTTAATAGAGAAAGACTCCATTGACGAACCACATATTTTTTCAAATATATGTTATCGGCTTTCATACGCACTGAATTTAAGAGTTATGGTCAACATGGAGGAATGTGAATGCAAGAAAAGTATCACACTATTTTGGCATGGAAACATGATTCCATAGTAGGAGAAATGTGTTTACACATTCTACAATTGGACGGAAAGCATATGGAACTTGGGAACAAACTCCAACATCAATATTTCTCTTCTGAATTTGAAATTTTTTCCATGAGTAGAAAAAACACTGATTGAAGAACCATGTCATTTTATAAATCTATTGTATCAACTTTCATACACATAGTTTCAGAGTTATGGTTAAAATCTAGGAATATGAAGGTGGGTTCAGTTTAGTATTTCTTCCTTTGCAAGTGTATTGTCTTATTCCCTCTCTATTGCAATTCATTTTTCCTTTTGGTTTTTTTGAGCCTTTATCTCTAATAGAAAAATTATTATCTAAAAATACCTATATCATTTCACTCTATCTTTTGAGAACTATCTAAAGGATTTCCACTTTATTCAAGGAAGAGGAAATTAATCTACATTTTGGATTTTATAGTGGGCTTCATATAAATACTAGGAATCCCATGGCATCATGAAATTGTGTATTTTCCCAACACCCAAGATGGACAATAATGGGATATTTATAGTACTGCGGGTGCATGATGAGAAAATTTAGGAAAAAACTAAGAGAATTTACATAATGATAGAGAAATTATAGGCTTGTGAACTCCAAAGTAGACTACAAAATTAGTTTTTTAAGACTTTGGTTGAATTGAATCAAAATATCTTAGAAATTAAAGGAGATTGCATCATCCTCATGCACTTCCAACGGATTTATCATGTTTTTTGTAAAGGGAAATTGATCGGTTCTAATGTAATACAGATAGTAATGTGGCATACATATTTAATAATCCTCTTGGAAAGGAAAATTATTAAATTCATAGATATAAGTTAGGTACTATAAAAAACACATTTCTTAATTAAGTGATAATGTTAGAATAGATATAGAAATGAATAGGCTTCAATGAGATGTCTAACATTTTTCATAGAGTTATTTTTTAGCTTCATTAAGTATTTATATTATTAAATTTAGATATAAAATTCAAGGAGTTTATTGAGTAAGACCCACTCCTACAAATGTATTCCATTTCCAAGCAATAAGATTCATAGAATGCATGTGATAATTCTATGTCATTTCTAGTATCTTTTCCTCTGACTAAATTTATAGTAAAAGATGTTGATTTTTCCTAGTACGTTAGAATTACATTTGTCTAATCACAATCATAAACACATTTAAATACAGACAACTTAACAAATTTCTCAACATAAATATCCAAAAATGAAATCAAATTTACTACATAGATAATTTGAGCCAAAATATAAATTATTTCATTAATTCATTAATAAAACAATCATGGGGCTTCCATACATAGTAAAACAATCATGGGGCTTAATAATTTGGTGATCATGGCCCTCGATCACCAATAAAACTAATATACATAGTAAATGAGCCAGGTTTTTCATTTTGTGACACTAGATATGCAATCTTCCAAATGAGGAATAGAAAAGAACAAACACATATCTTACCTGTTAAAGTATCCCATCTAGATCAACACTTTTTGGACTTGTTGTCCTTGACACCTTATAGGCCTTGTTACCTCCTTTAGATTAGCCGCTCACAAGTGTATTTGCTACTCAAATTCACTTTCATAATTATCTAATCCAATATTCCTTCTCATAGTGAATGCACTACTTCAAAATACACTGTATATAGGACAAAACCATACTCAACAACTCATTCATTAGCTCCACCATCAAGATTGTATATTAGCCATTAAATGAATGTTATAAATAGCTCCTAGATATCAACATTTTTATCTAGATCTTGGTTCCTTACATGATAATTCTTTCCTCGATCTTTGTCCACGTCCACCAGGCCCACAAAACTGTTCATATAAAACAACATCACATTGTTTCGATCTGTGATATGATACAACACTATGTTCATAACTTAAGTTCTCTAAATATTTGTTTAGAAGTCTAGCAAGAAAGTATCAATTTGATTTTTCCTTGGTCAAATTGAGAAAATTTAAATTTCCATATAAAGAGACAAATTGGAGGCAGTTAACTTGTGTGACATGGACCTTGTCACTCAATTATCTTAGTAAATTCGAGTTAGAGGGTTTGTAATTAAATTAAGCATGTGTGATTTCTATATTTTAGTAGTCCAGGTCAATTATTTCTAGTGGTGTCTATTTAAACTAGTTCTAACAGTTAATAGAACTAGTGGAAGGTTAGTTGTCCAGTGGGATAGAAGTCTAACTCAATTTTCATCCAGCTAACTAATAAATAATCTTAAAATATCTATTGCATGCAAGGATTTCAATTTCCTCAGTCCTGGTGGATATTCCAAGGTAGGGAAACAAGCAGTTGTAAACTAGTTTGACTGTACATATGTTGCAATGCAGTTAGATGATCAAGCCTTAGGAATTTCATTATGAATTGGAGGGAATTCTTTAAAAATAGGGGCTAGTTCTTTAGGAATTTCTCAATTAAATAAGGGCTCAATAAAAGGTATAAATTGACTAAGTCTTCGTAAGAGCTTCTCATTGAGCAAAGATGCCTGAAAATTATGCTCAAAGTGGTCAAGAAATTGTAATACATTCTTTATTCATATGATTAATGTAAATAGGATTGACGGGATTTTCCCAGTTGGGATCCCCTAGAAAATATTCTGCATGTTGGTTTTTCCTATTGCATGCTTTCAAATGTTGTTCTAAATTGTGAATTAAATTCCATAGATCAATAGAGTAGAATTTTGTCTCTTGATTTTAGATTAAATTTGTTGAACAATTGTAATTATATCACCATATTTATAATATATTTCATTCAAAATATTTTATATGAACCTTGGAACCTCAAATATGATCCTCTTTTTACCATATATAATGCTCCTCCTTCCAAATATGAAACTGGAAACCTTTGTCTTGGAAGAATTATGCAATGCTATGTTTAACAACCATGTGGCCTTTTCTAACCCACAACCATTAGAGAACTTTTGAGGTCTAAAATGGGCCTCCTAAGAAATATGTAAAAAAAATTAAAATTTATAAGAACCAATAGGATTCAAGATGATGATGTCAACCATGGGGGATGAGTCACCATTTTTGAGGTAAAAAAGTAAAAATATTAAAAAATAATAAAATAATAAAACTACTTTTTAAATTGTATTTTCAACTTATCTCTGTAAGGTTTTACTCAAATGTAGAGAGGGAGTACTCGTTGGATGAAAATTTTAAATCCTCATCCAAGGAATACCCATGTTGCATACTTTCGATGGACCATGCTACATGAAAAATGAGAAATACATTAAAAAACGTGATTGCAATCACATTTTTCATGTATTTCTCATTTTTTTGTAGCAGGCTCTATCGAAAGTATGCAACATGGGTACTCCTTGGATGAGGAATCAAATTATGCATCCAACGAGTATTCCCGCTCTAAATTTGAGTAAAAACATAGGGATATAAGTTCAAAATTGGAGTTGAAAAAGGAGTTTTTTTTTTTCCCTCTAAAATTTGATGATGTAATAAAATCTTGTTTTATTATTTCCACAATTATTTTATAATTTCCTTAGGGGGCTCATTTTAGACATCATAATTCCTCTAATGCTACTTCTAGTATTAGCCTCATCGTCCATCTCAAGGCGATTTCCCTTCAAATTATACATTTTTATGCCTACGGTCAACCCAACTAGCTTATGGTCCTCTCTTTCATATATATCTAAAGGGTATTGACCATTTTCTGATTTTTACTTTCCCACAACAAGAAAAATATTGTTGTGATGCTTCTCCAATACCTAGATCAAACCTTGGTCAATTTATGTCCTTTTCCCTTGCCTTAGTAAAATTTGATTTCTCTCACTAGCACTCCACCTTCTTTAGGGTTGTGGTCTCTCTCCATGGATGAGATTGGCCCTCTGAAGATACACTTAGCATAGGAGAGGTATGTCTCTTTTGCACACAATGTGTCTAATGAACTTAATCTTAGGCTTATTTTATACTTTTCCTTGGGTCACTTAGTAAACCTTCTATGTCTATGGTTTCAGACTCCTCGATCCTTAGAATATTTAATTATACATTTCTTGTTACCAAAACCCATTTTTTAGGTCCAATACCCTGCTATCGTGCAAATTACCCAACAAAAAACTTATTGATCGGTTGTCCTCTCTCGGAAATACCTTCTGAGCTACCAAAAATCTAAAAATCCCTTTCATTAAGGAAGTTATTTCCTTCACGCTTCTAGCTCCATCAGTTTCCATTCATTCTCTTGACTATCCTCGCATGATTCATGACTTTCCTTTCATATCCATATCCATCCTTGTATGTGCCATGACTTCTTTGTACTGGGCCTAACTTTTTCTTGCATGATGCATGAATCTCCTCACATAGAACATGAATTTTCCACCGTGATCCATACTTGTCCTCAAAGAAACTATGACATTCCTTCCACCACCATAAATAATCTCATATGGTTCGCGACTGCCCTTGGATGGGTCAAAAACTTATTCAACTTAATAGAACCTAAAGATTAAAAATTCTAGAGGGAAGCCTCACTCTAAAGTTGGATTCTGCAAGGGTTGACACAATCTCCACTAGAACACCTTCTACATGTACTTGTAACTACAAGTTCTTCCTATACACACTCTTATCCACATGCTCATCAAAGTAGCTTTGACACCATGTTTGTTTTTCCTAAAAATTTAGAATATTTTCTATGTCAAATAACGATCATAAACACACTGAAATACGCACAACTTAGCACTTTGCACAACATAAATCTTCAACAATAAAATCGCTTTAGTACACATATCGTTTGAGCCAAAATATCGATTATTTTTTTACTTAATCAATGAAATTACCATGGGGCCTCCATACCGGGGATCATGGCCATCGATCACCAATACAACTAGTGTACATAGTTTACAAACTAGGGCTTGTAGTCTACAATAGTATATCTACAATCCTCCCAATAAAAAATAGACATGAAAAAACACATAGTTTACATGATGAAGTAGCTTGTATGTATCATAATTTTCTACACTTATTTCCCTTGACACATGGGAGGCCATTTTTCCTTGTTTAGATCAAATACTCACATGTTTATTTGCTACTCCAAGTCACTTGCATAATCAATGCCTCCGGTTTTCCTTCTCATAGTGAATACACTAGTTTAAAATGCACTGTCTGTAGGCCCAAAACATACTCAGCAACTCATAGTCATTAGGTCCACCATCATGACTATACATTAGCCCTTAAATGCATTTTCTTCATAGCTCCTAGATCTCGACCTTCTTTTACAGATCCTAATTCCTTACACGTTCAATCCTTCTTAGATCTTTTTCCAAGGATACCCGACCCATGAAACCATTCATATAGACCATAATTTCATTTTTTACAAGTCAGACTTGTTAGAACACTCTATTTAGATCTTAAGCACTCTAGATATGAACTTCAACAAGGAAAATTTTAAGGATGGAACTTTATCTTAAATTTTAGAAACCTTGGTGAATCTTACTAGTCCCTAATATGAAATTTGTAAAATGTTTGGTGATATTTTTGCAGAATATTTATATTTGCAATGATTTTATATTAGTATATATAAAATATTGGAAATTTTTAAAGTAAAATAATTTTTTACTATAAAATTTGGGTGAATAATGTTTAGAAAAAAAATGGAAACTGGCAAATTTGAATTTTGGAAAAAGCATGGAAAATTATCCCACCTGTGAATATTAGCCCCTAAAATTTTCCCTGATCTTCAACAACCTTTATTTGACACTTGGAACATTATAACTGATCCTTGATTTATGAAACCTAACCCTTTTCCCTCCATATTTGAAGATTGACATCTTTGTCTTAGTAGCATTAGGAAATACTAGGCCTTAACCACCTGTGACCTTCTCTAACCCACATTGGGTTGCTTGTCTTAGCCTCAATCTTCATCTAAAGGCCTATATCCTTAAAAAATTTCTGTTTCTAAGGCTTATAATGAACCCAACTATCCTTTGTCCCTCTCTTGCATATAGATCTCAAGATTCTATCCCATTTTCAAGCTACAACCTTCCTACAGTAAGAAAAATATGGCTTCAACCCTTCTCCAATACTCAAATCATACATTAATTAGGTCTCTAACCTGATTTTCACTTTCCTTCATAGACTTCAGTTTCTCCCACTATCTCACCACCTTTTTTAGGTGTGAATCCTCTCTCCATGGATGATATCAACCCTCCTAGGATACACATAGCATACTAGAGACACATCTCTCTTTCACATGATGTGTCTCCTGAACCTCACCTTAGGCTCCTTTTATACTTTTCCTTTTTTTTCTTAAGAAGACTTATATATGTAAGGGTTTTAGCGTCTTTGACCCTTACAATATTTAGTTATATTTTTATTGGTCTTAAACCCATTTCTTGGGTACAAAACCCCACCTTTTGATAAATCTCCTAAAAAACAACTTATTGATGGCTTCTCCTCTCTGAGAAATACCTTATGATCTAAAACAAATCTAACAAAATAAAAATAATATATTAATAAGTAAGAAAGACATATTTGAGTGTGACTCAAAAATTGATTTGACTGCTACCTAATGCTTGCCTCAATGTGACATGACATTTTCATCTCTTCAAAGGGGATTTGAACTTATACCTCTAGTGAATATTGAGATACTGGAAGAATAATTGATAAATCCATGGAATAAGATTCATAGTGATTTTCTGTTGTAACTATAAAGATGTAATAATTTATTTTGATACAATATTTTTTTCATTATTTTATCAAACTAAATGCAAACTAATTTATTCTATCACAATATCCATTGTTCATTCTGTTATGGGACTGGTTTAATATAAATATTATTATTGATGAATGAAATCCAAATATTTTTTCATGTGGATAATATTTATTAATAATGAGCCACTATATCAGTTTTATGTGGGCATGAAATCAAGAGAAGTTTTCAAATTTATCTCTAGTTTATCTAATTCTTTTAGGACTAAATCCAATAAGAAATCACATTAACACACTGAACTAAAACACTAAACCCATAGTCCACACACCTGTTCTTTCCATAATTTTTAAAGTTGTATAATATACCATATTCATAAACAACTACGACTTTAGAGGATACATATTTGAGATAAATTCCAACCCATCTATAGAATAAAATGTAACTAGAACAAAAAATGTGAAATCTCTAATGATCTAGTTCCCTGATTATCAAAGAATTTCTATCGAGGGTCCCCTATGTTGCTAAATACTCATGCCACACACATTTCAAAACTCAAAGGAAATGCAAACTCCCACATTTGGTCTCTCTAATAAAAATATCTTATAATTTTTTGTGACAAAAGGCATTGCTATTGTTGTGACTCTTAATGGTGGTTTATGGTTTCCATAGGAAAACTAATTAACAAGAATTTATTTCATGTCATTATATAGGGTAGAATTTAAAATTATTAATAGATGTATTGGCTGTAAATTTTATGGTGGTATACGACATTATCTAGCTAAAAAATAAGGCTTAAAATTTTCTGAAGAATCAAGAAAAGTTCCCTCACAACTCTGTGTGGAACAAGTGCAACATTTCAAAGTAACTCCTCCAATAGATGGGGACGTTGCAGTTAATATTTTTCCCATAGAAATAAAAACATGCCAACATCTCTATTTTGAAAATTTTGACGTCCTGATTGAGAAATATCTAGCTCTTAATGTCTACTTGGATGGTGTTTAACTACTAATATTCTCTTCATACGAATTACCAAAAAATTATCACTAATTCAATGGATATATTTGTCTTTGGGGATAGTTTTTGGAAACAATGTTCAAAAATGAGAGGAGGAGGGGAGGGGGGTAAATCAGTACTAAGGCTAACTTTCATGCCAATTTGTTATGAAAAAAATTCCAAAAATATAAGAAAATAGAGATCAATGCCTTAGAAATAAGGCACTTTGTGGGGGAAACCTCCTTTGCATTACATAAATGAACAATTCTTGGATGATACAAATGAAAAAACCTCCTTTATATATATAGGAGTCTATGGGGTCAGAATATAATCCTAGATGACATAACAATAACAATGTAAGGGCACAATAATAACAATAATGGGGCTATAGGGGCACAAAAGTAAAAATAAAGGGGGCACACTTGTATTATAGGGACCTAACATGCCCCTCTCCTTCAAACAAGTGTTGCCCTCAATGCTTGATTATTTCTGGATGCTTCTATATAAAATTCTCATCCTCCCATGTGGAATTTTCAATGGGTAAGTTCTTCCACTTGCTGAGATACTCTGAAATTGATTGATTTGATAGTTGTTGAGTTCTTGTTTCTGTGACTGCTTCAGAACTTATTTCTCTGTGATGTTGATCTTCTTATTGTTTTATTCAATTCTGGACCAAATTTAGGTTATCCTTTGAGATTTGGATAACTTATTTTTGATGCTCCATGTGATATTCCACTACTTTATCATTGGACACGTTCAGCAGAGCGAAGTTGTATGACATTCCATGTATCCTTGTTTCCTCCTTTGGCTCTGAAATTGATATAAAGGAAACTACATTTCATGTACTTTCAGTCACAATTTACTTATTTCCAATCTTATTCTCAGAGAGAGAGTTATGATGATTTTCCAATGGTAGCCTATTTTAGATGAAATTTGGGAGCCTATTTGGAGCAGCAAAACCCTAGAATCCAAAGCTCTAATACCAAATGTTATGAAACCAACTCCAAAAATAGAAGAAAAGAGAGATCAAAACCTTATAAATAAGCCACTTCCTGGGGGGAATCTCCTTTACATTACATAAATGAACAATTCTTGGATGATACAAATGAGAAAACCTCCTATCTATATATAGGAGTCCATGGGGTCATAATATAATCCTAGTCTTCCTAACAATAACAATGTAAGGGCACAATAATAACAATAATGGGGCTACATGGGTACAAAAATAACAATAAAGGGGATACACTAACAACAATAAGGGGATACACTAATACTATAGGGACCTAACACAATTATTTTTCACATTAAAAATTGGTAATCTTTATGTGTGAACCACCATCATATCATATGCAAAAAATTAATTCATCACACATATATGCACACATAAGAGGCATGAGTACAAGAACATAAAAATTAGAGGATTTTAGGTGGAAACCTGAAAGGGAATAACCAAAACTATTTATTTTGTGATCTAAATATGATCTCCTACTCTATTAGATAAACTATTTTGTGATCCACCACTCACAAGAAGCACCAGATACCTGAGATTGTTTGTTAGCAGCCACTAGAAAGAAGCATCAACTCCCTTCCTCTGGAGACACCATGTCATATGACCCACACTCAATAAGGAAATCCCTACTCACTGTTCTTGGCACTTACTCTACCTTTGTTTCAGATCTACGTTAATCAACTCTTGTTCATATTTTTTGCTCAACAAACATCACTCATACACAAACCTCATAACAGTCTATCTTCTAATCACTCTAGACACCTTGCAACAACACACATTCAAAACTCAACCATTATATATTTAGCATATTAGCTTGTGGCCTTTTCCTGAGAGCATACTCTATAAAGTCTCTACATTGTGTTGTTACATCCAAATACTTTTCCACTATAGAAACATTGAGCTATGAGAATGGGCACCTGAGTTTTTGTTATAATGAGAATTAACTCTCAATCTAACATGAACACTCAAGGATTTCCTTCATTAATTTCACCCCTACACCCAACATGGATCTCTTTCATTTTTCTTTGAGACACACAAGACAAAAGGTGTACATCAACATTAATATTTGTCTTGTGGTATGATCAAAGTACTCTAGGGACCATTTTTCATTTATCTTTTCATTGCGTGAGAGACACATAGGATTGAATTATTTATATTAATTAAATAACTCCATTAATTTTAAATGTAAATCATGGTCCTCGCTATTTCTTTTTCTTAGCCTGGGCACTCTTCCTTAGCTCCATTGTTTCCATTTACACCAATCTCTGGATCTAGCTTCGACCCTATTTATTACCTTCGGAAATCAATTATGGAAAATGGCAAATTTTTGCATAACTACCACATTGTTGGTGAGGTAAATCCCCTCTGTAGATAGAGACGATCCCACCAGCCCTAGAGTGGGTGTAGCCACAAAAAAGGCACACTATGACATCAATTCCTAGTTAACAAATGGATGGAGATTCGATAGATAAGTTATCTTGTATCCTACGCTATTGTTGTCGTCGAAAGAGTGGCTGCCTCTCACTCCTTGTCTAACAGATCACGATCCGCTCGTTCCCATGCTCGGATACCTACACATACATAAGAAACAAATATGATCTACAACATACTATTTCACATCTGTAACTATCAGTCAGTCGAAGAAGACTAAATCAATGCATCAATAAACACAACACAAATATGGAACCAATACCATAGTCGAGTATATTAATGAAAGGAAGGAAGAGTACAACCAAGCTTCGATGTTGCAGTCTCCTCCAACAGGGTTTCAGCAGAGCACGTCTCACAAAGCTTGTCGGGAATTTGGACGGGGCTCTCCCTACGGAATTCTCCTTGGTTCTACCTTCTCGATAGTGATTACTCAGCTATAGTATCTCTTATCTAGTTTCAAATTCTTGGCTATTTGTTCAGCTAGCTTTTGTAAAGGGAGAAGGCTTGTTTATATAGAGGAAGGAGGAGAGGTTAGGATCCATATAATCATGGATGGGAGTCCTATCTTCAAGAATTTTCTATAACCAATACCTAAAGGAAGAGATCCATGGCTTATCAAGTTTAACCACTTTTTGTGACTCGTCCCTGAGGTGGTTGAAGGAAACTTCTACCTCTAATTTGTTAAAAAACATTCCCAAAAAGGCTAGCGCAGGCATAAAAAAGAGACATTGCGCCAGCTGGCATGGCCTCTAGTGTACATCCTCCACATTAGTGCAAGGGGTGAACTGGATATCCACGCCAATGCCAGAACATAGGTTTTTATGGGCTTTCTGAGGAAATTTTCAACAGGAGAAATTATTTCCTTATGCAGAAGGATACAAAGAATGTGTTTGCAGAGTATGAAACTGCTCACGGGTCATGGGAAAGACCCTCCAATATGGGAGGCAAGGGATTGCAGGGATGGTGACAAAATGTTGTGTAACAGTTGCCCCCTAAAGCATGAGGTTCGAGAGAGAGGGAGGGGTGAAATGTTTTATGAGAATGCGTTCGACGAAAAAAATGTTGTTGGAAAACCTACAAGTATGAATACAAATGATACATCTGATACATGACATGTGGCATGGGCATAGAAATCCATAAGAGAGTACATAAAAAATGAGATCCAAGGTATGGACACAACCATCCAGCAGTAGGGATCAACAAATAGAGTCAAGTATGGTCGCAGCCATCCAATCATAAGATTCATATAATAAGTCATAGTAATCGACAAAGAACCTGCAGCCTAGATTTCATCAAACAAAACCCAGGGTATTTTGCTCCATCTCGACCCAAACACAGTACAAATTCGAGCATGTGAATATGTGAGATGAATTTGAACATGCAAGAACATCATTTGATTACCAGCCAATGGTGAAAGTTATTAACAGACGCTAGAGAAACCACCAATAATGACAATGGCTCTCAAGGTACGAAAGGTACAATCCACAAAATGTTAACATTGATCTGACATCGAACACCCGCAAAGTCAGTCGATCGAATGCCAATGATGTCGACCTTGAGTCGAATGTGAAGAACCTGCCATTGAGGCATGCAAGATCCAAGGTACCTGAAGGGAGTCTCTAAACGAAGATCTTGGATAATGAGCTAGAGTCGGCAGGAAGTGACCTAATCAAAGGTGGGCCATAATGTTTCCCACATCATCGACACGAGACAGAGGAATATGATGTATGTCCATCAAGACCAATCAAAAATGAGAGGAAGGTTGAAAAATTTAGAGGCAAACTTCTCTTGAACATATCAGAAGAACGACACTAGATTTGGAAGTATTTGACATCAAGGGATCTGAGGTTATGATGATGTGGAAAATAGTAGATGAGGAGTCAAAAGAGATTACCCAAAACCATGGAGGAAAACAAATAATGAGATGAGATTTCCCCAACCTGACATGAATGCAGACAAGTGCCATGTTCAAGAGCGACATACTACCAACACGACTACAACCTGGTTCCATTTTGCCCCACCATTTATGGCGAGTACCCCAATTATTTTTGGAAATAAGCTTGAAGGGGATAGCATATGCTTGCGATGTAAGTTTTTCCTTTGGAAAAATCCAACCTAGAAAATTTTATGAGCCCTACGAAGGAGGAACTTGAGTAAGGTCATGACGACGAAGTTTGATGTCATTAGTTTTAACGAGTTCAAGAAAGGAATAACTTGGCATCTTTTCATGTTTAGAGAGTTTGAAAAGAAGTCGAAAAAGAAAACTCCAGCAGTCCCTTTCCGTAAATAATCTCTCAGATCTGAAAAGGTAGAAAACTGTTTTTAAGAGAGCCTCTTAGTCACGATCGGCTAAGGTATTCTTTTTTTGTAAATAATCTGTCCCAGCCCGAAAAAAGGGTAAACATATACTGGGTAGATATCATTTTTTCAGCCAATTTAATGAGTTCGAAATGAAAAGTGACTCAACGATATTTTTAGTTTTAGAGAGTCAGAAAAGAGTTCAAAGGTGACTCCAGTAGTGAGTTTTTTGTGTTTTTACCAAGTCTAAAAAAGTACAAAATACAACTTGTTTCTTTGTCATAACCTCGTGAAAACCTTTCGCTACACAAAAATATGTGCGTAAAACGTATTTCTCGAAAATAATATGAAAATATAGTGAAAAATATGTTTTAAAACCTATTTTAAGATTTTGAAAAGTTATAAATGACCATAAGTGGTAAATAATATTCACTTTTCAGTTTTACCTCTTTGCAGAGAAACAGTGACCCATTTTCCTTGTGATCTTTAGGTGACAATTGTGAACAATCCAATGAACCAATTCAGATTCCATCTATTTCAGGTAAGAGCCGGCACCATTTTCTATCTTTTAAGCTATATTTTATTTCATTTAATTTTCATTTTGGATCCCTTAGTGGAGGATTTGTAAAATTTAGGGCATTGTGGTTGGCAGAGTTTTCGGGCAAGGACCCACGCCAATCAACCCTTTTTTACACAGGGGTTGCACCATGTGGCACGACTATTAGCAAAACAGTCGCGCCAACCGCACAACTCAAAATCTGTTTCAAATATATAAAAACACAACAAATTCATTGCAAATTTTAATGCCCAAGGGGACTTATGATGTTTATATGAATGATTCATGTAGGTAACAAGCCAAAAAAGATGGTAATTTAGTGGAAAGAAAGAGAACATAGTGAAGAGGATGAATAGGCCATGGAAAATGAATAATGCATGAATTCCCTCAGAAATTGTCGGCTCAAAAAGTTCTTCCTGATAATGTGTCTCCAAGATCAGCCCAAATTGCTTCAACATTTGATCAGTATTTGGGACAAAGATCAAGACAAGTTTGTACTTCAGGATGAGGAGCTTGAAATCAAAGTTTCTGATGTGTATTTCATCACCAGGTTGTCGCGTAGGGGTGAAATCCCTATCTTTACTGGTACCTGGCCTTCCGAGGAAGGCACAACAATGGTAATTGACAAGTTGTGCCAAGGGGCACGAAAAGGAACAAGGAGTGGCAAAGTGGATATCTAAACCATCCCTGATCTAGCACTACGAGTAGTGTTGCACACTATCACACGAGCTACGGGATCGCAGGCACTGCATGAGGCCATGAAGACACAACTACTCCTTGCCTCAGAGTGTATGAACCTAACCATCTTCAACTAGGTCAAGGCCATGACCATCAACATCAAACGACAACTGACTAATTGCAGGAAGGCCAAACTAAATCAGTTTGGGTATGGATCGATTCTGGAATCATTCTTCTTGGAACGATTACCCATATTCCAACGTCAGGAGGTTATAGTCTCGATGCCACTGCCTGGTGAGCCATGGATGGCCCGATGAGCGGCACTAATGCCTAGAGAAATGGGTGGCCAACAGATGTCCTAAAGGCTATATTTTTCTGATTGGATCCGACGACAACTAATTTTCATGGAGGGTTGGCCCTACGCTGGCACAGACTTCACCGGAGACCCAGACCTCCCGCTCCTGGAGGGAGAGGATTGGGACGAAGAACTAGGTGAGACTCATTTTTAATTTTCATGAGTTTATAATTTTTTGATATATATTCATGTTCTAACAGTTATTCTTATATGTATGCAGATGTTGGCTGAGAGCAACCCGCAGGAATTTCACCGATAGCGAGGCAAGTTCCTCGTGATTTTGATCCTCATGGTGAGGCTGGCGAGGAGGAGCTAGTACAGAACCTGGAGATGATCGCCCGTGGGGCCCCATACTATGCTCACTTGCATGATGTGGCTTGGGCCTATCAGAGGCACACTGTACAGGTGCCGAGTCGTATCCATTGCTTGCTGAGGTGGTTGGTATGGGCAGTGACATGCTATCATGAGCACCACACCGATTAGGCACTTAGGCTTTATTTCTGCACATTTTTTAGAGACATCTTGTCTCACAATGTAACTGAAACAAACATGTATTATTTTTTGGGTTTTATGATGCACACGTCGCAAACAAATGATATATATATACATCTGTTCTCTACATGGGTCTATTTACATATGATGATGTTTTTATAAATTTCAAAAATTTCTATCTAGCACAATATTAGCTACTGCATCTGTTAATGTATTCATTCGTCTTGGTATATGTTGATATGTAATGAAATCAAAATGTCTTTCAAGTAAATGAATACACAAATACAATCTCAAAATGCATGGGTTTCGAACTGAATAATAATCATTATGTTGAAGAACAACAAGCTGCAAATCCAAATTCATAAGCAACGGGTGTATGTTGAGGTTAACTGCCTCAGTCGATAGTTCCAAGAAAGAATTATATTCAGCGACATTGTTTATAGCTGGTCTCAGAAAAATTCCTTGTAAGTTAATCAATTCACCAATAGGATCATAAATTACCTAGGCTGCCGAAGACAAGTTCCTAGTATTGCGGGAGGCACCATCCACGAAACCGACATAAGGGGAAATAGACATCTACATAATAAACAAGACCCAATAAGCAGAAAAAATATCACAAAGCACATCAAACCAAAATGTGCACACAAAATGAAAAAAAATCGCCTATGTACACATACCATGCATGAATGAATCAAGCATAATACTTTTTCATGTACAACCCATTTCTGGGCTGCGATAGGGGATAACCTTCATATTCAATAAGCTCATAAGCCCCATTCTGTAACACATGTTTGACAATGTAGGGCTCATGCCACATGGGTTGGAATTTTCTTGCCCCTAGCTTGTCATGAGCTTGGTCGTATAGGAGAATGAGATTGCCTTCAATAAAATAACGAGGGGAAATTGTTTGGTCAAAATGGGCTTTGATTCGCTTATTTTGTGCTTCGATGACCAAGGCAGCTAAGTGATGAGTTTCATCCAATATCTCTAAGTAGAGGAAATTTTCTTCTTCACACGAAGTATTAGGTAGTAATTCCAGAGCTAATTTAAGTGAATGGATTTCACATTTAATCGGCAACGTGGCTTCTAGACCGTATACCAATTGAAACGGGGTAAATATGGTTTCATTCTTAATCGATGTTCAGTAAGCCTAAAGAGGTTAAAAGGGCATGTGATGCTAGTTTGATTTATGGATCCCAATTTTTCATTGAAGCATTGTAATAAGGATTGTTTACGGCTTCAACTTGGCCGTTAGCTTGAGGATAATAAGGTGTTGATTTGTCGTGACACAAACCCAACTTAGACGTCAGCTCTGCCATCATATAATCCCAAAAATGAGAACCATGGTCAGTAATGATGGCTTGAGGGACACCAAACTAAGAAATAATGTGATTGAATATGAACTATGTCGCTGTCTTATCGTTCGTAGCCAGTGTAGGAATTGCTTCATCCCATTTCGTAAAATAATCGATGGAAACGATAATATAGGCATGTGCCCTGGCCGAATGAGGGATACACGTCATAAAATTGATGTCCCATTTGGAAAAAGGACCAACAATAATGACAGGGTGTAAAGGAACAGGTGGCGCATGCATCTTGCATTGATAAATCTGGCATGCATGGCATTTGCATACTGCAACAATTTAATCTTTAAAATTGGATGGCCAAAAATAGTGAGCATGAAGGATCTTCTGTGTAGTGGCATAACCAGACATGTGACCATCACAGGCACCACTGTGGCAGTCATTTAACACTTTCTCATCTTCCTCGAGGGTCAGGCATCAATGGAGTACAAAATCGACTCCAACATGATAAAGGGTATCTCCAACAATATGATAAGGTTGCGATTGATTCCGAATGTGGCGTCGGGCATCTTTTGTTAACTAAGACTTGAAAGTAGATGTTTGGAGGTACATGATGTTATCACCATACCATGGATCGAGGATGCTAATCAAGAAAAAAAAATTTTCTGGAATATGATCCTTAGAATGAGGAGCAGAGTTGACGGGGAGAGAACAAATTGAATCAGCGAAAACAAGTGATTTCTTCTATTTGGTAGTAGTAATATCCAAATCAAACTCGTGGAGGATAATGATCCACTTCGACTATTTTCCCCCCAGCAATTGCCGAGATAGAATATAGGTCATGGGGTTACAGTCAGAAATCATGGTCACCGTTCGTAAAAGGATATAATGATGAAAACGTTGGACGGCCTAGACCGCAGGAAATGCTAACTTCTCAACATGTTCATAATGTGTTTCAGGGTTGAGAAGGTTCTGAGATAAGTAGTAAATGATGTGCTCATTACCATCATCGTCATCTTGAACCAAAACCATGGCGATCATACTAAACGCGGTAGCTAGATAGAGGGTGAAATCACGATGGTAATTCAAAGGATATAATAGAGGAGCATTGGCAAGCAACATCTTAAGCCTATCAAAATATTGTTGAACAATCTCATCCCAACAGAAAGGGAAATCCTGTTTTAAAAGTCGTGTAAATCCTTTGGCTACCTCAACATAGTTTGGGATGAAACGACGTAAGAAATTCACTTTCCCTTGGAGACTTTGGAGCTAGTGTAACAAGGATGGGGAAGGGAGATTAACAATAGCGTCAAACTTAAGTGGACCAAGGTGAATTCCATATTTAGATACAATAAACCCTAAAATTCTATTGGAATCGATGTAGAAGATGCATTTATGCAAATTGAGCCGAATGTTATAGCATCTACATCGAAGAAAGATGTGGCAAAGATGTTCCAGGTGGTCTTTTCGCGCAACTGAATGAGCCAGAAGGGCATCCAGGTATGGTTGAAAAATATGCTGAATATCATGAAAGGCATAACACATCGCACGCTGGAATGTAGCCCCAACATTCTTGAAGCTGAAAGGGAGTTTATTATACGTGAACGTTCCCCAACGATAGATAAAAGAAGTCTTGTGTTGATCATATGGGAGAATGTTGATCTGATTATAGCCACAAAAACCATCCATAAGCGAAAAAAATCTCACTCCCCGCACAATCTTCAATGATATGATCGATGGAAGGGGTGGGATAGTTATCCTTAGGACAGGCCCGATTGATATCGTGATAATCAACAGAGACACGAATTGCTCCCTGCTTCTTATCCATAGGAACAATGTTAGAAACCCATTATGTCAGAGGAATCAGATAGATGAAACCCTCTATGAGAAGTTTTTCAACTTCAGCTTTGATAGCGGTGGCTTTCAAAGGATGTACGAGACGAAGATGCTGGCGAGCAGACTTCACACCTGGGTAGATGGGAATCTTGTGCACCACAATACTAGGGTCGATTCCAGGAATTTCTTCATAAGACTAGGCCAAAACATCACGAAATTTGCGAAAGAGGCTAGTATACACTTGGACTTCCTTGGAAGAGCAAGTGACTCCCACATGGATGTTCTTGACAATCACTGGTGTCACGAAAATGTCGATAGGCATCGTTTGAGTAATGTTACCCAAGCTACCTTTAGCGAATACTTCATGAGTCAAAATAGGTGTCTGAAGTGGCAGAGAAGGAAATTGAGACACAAAACACTCAAGACATGTTGGATCGAGGGGTCCTAACCCAGGTTCGGAGTTGAAGGTTTTCCAACAAACCCCTATACTACTGGCCCTTTCGGGAGTGACCTGCTTGCGCAGACCAAATTCTCACCCAAAGTTGTATGGGTGGGTGTTGGAACCAGGTTTCCGAACCCTGAGAAAGGATAGGTAAGGTAAGCAGAGCTGTGTTCATCCCTATGATACCTAGATCGCCTCTTTCTGTGCAAGCTCAGTAGGTCTCTTTTCGCATCCATGTGCGCTAGATCTATAATAATATACTTCTATGATAGTAGCATAATATTGCATAAAACAGAACAAAAGAGATTCAGATATAGCAAACACACTTACATAGATCTTTCATAGCTTGAATACATTATACGCATAGTGCAGTAATCACCAATGATTCACACAAATAGTACACATAGATTTAGTTCTCAATGACCTTTCTTATTCATGAATTCATTAGTTCCTTCTTACAATACCCTTACCAGCTCGCACACACAGTAGCAGGGCCCGCACATAGCTGGACTCTGGATCTCCACGCACACAGCCAACAGGCGTGCTTTCCCCAAAAACCCAAATAGATATCTTAAGCCACAATTCGCATCAATAGCTCTCCATTTCATACCTTACAATACAAAATGTTCCTCTATTTGTAATAATCCAGCCTAAACTTTCCTACGGTCCTTAAATCGTGGTTTTCGGACCCCTAGTTTACCCTTTTTCCCATTACAACGCTTTCAGGGCTTTGACACACCCCAAAACCTCTGTGCTAGACTAAATATAATCAAAAGTATTCAAAATTGGACCATTTTCACAGCTCGTAGGAGACCCTATTCCAACAGTCCCCCAACACAGTCCTGTGACTCATCCCGAGTCACTGTGGTGGTGCGGCCTCTATCTATGCACGCAAGGTAGTAAGGGTGGCGACCAATGGAGGTAACACTTCTTGAATCTAGGCAGCAGCACTTTGTGAAAGGTCTAACAACTTTTGGGAGGTCAGCCCTTCAGTTTCCGTGGTGACACTTTCAAGAATATGATTAAGTCGCTTGGTCACACCATCAATATCTTGCGAAAGTTGGAGGGCTATGGCAGCCCAGGGCTTCAGATGTTCCCCCATGATGTGTTGTTTATGCCAGAGTTTCTCAATCTGGTCCTGGAGATCATTGCTTGTTTTTAGCCATGCTAAGCGCTGGGTAGGTATGAAAGTGGGCAGCGTAGCATCAACCTACTCGAAGGCTTCTTCCTTCTACCGTAGGTCCTGATTGATTTTCTGAAGGACTGGATCACACTGAACCTTAGTCCATAGTTGCATGGATGACTCCAGCAGTTGGGCACCTTGAGCAATATGCCCTGAAATAATGGTTGTCGTGTCGATGACTAGGGTGGCGTGTTGGGCACGAACTTCTGGTGGCATTTTGGGTTGTAGTCTGGCCTGTAAGTCAGTGATTTGTTGTTCCAGCTATGTCTTGACAGTGTGTATTTCCATCTGAGATGCTTTGAGGGCCACAACCAATTTTTCCACTTTAGCCCGAAGCGTGTCCATGGTTGGGATCTCATCTGTAACCTCTATATATAGCTGGTGGATCACTATTTCGAGCTCCACTAGTTGTGACATAGCCAGGAGAAAATCAATAGCCTGATACGTGATGGTGTGCTCGGTGGTACCAAGCTCTTGGTGTGCTCGCTGGTCATGATGGAAAATCTCCTCGAAGACATCATGATGGAGGCCCTGTAAGGTTGCGTGGGGAACTTAGCCAGTTCCAGCTCAGTTCCTGTGCATACCGGGGGTTGTGTTCCTACCAAGATAGTGCTAGGTATAGACTAGAGATGACTGTCCTCCTTGACTAGCACTGAACTACTGTCGACCGAGGGGGTGCATACCTGGCTCATGCTAGTTGGCAGCGTATTGATTTTGATCCAGAGAGTGCAAATCTCGGGCTAAAGAGAGTCAATCATGGCCTTCTATTGTGCCTCGACAAATGCTCGCTTATCTTCTGTAGCCAAGGTGACTATGTCCTCGATTTTCTCAAGGTCATAGTCAATTAGTGTGACTTTCGCATCATATTACGCGAGGTGGGCACAATGTTTCTTTCGAGATCCTGGTGCTGACTCCCCTGACCTTTCTGTGTTGGGGGGAGGGGTGGTAGCGCTGTCAGGTCATACTTGGCCCTTAGCCATGGTAGTCTATGGCGGCTCGATATCCCTGTTTTTGGCTATGGCGGAGGCCATCTGCTAGGGCTCTGTGGTCTCCCCACTGGTATCGGTGAGGCCTTTTTTCTAAGCAGGGGGCCATAGCAAAATTAATAGGTCAATTTCCTCATCTGCTACCATATAAGGGTGTGTCGTCCATGTCTTATTATTGAGGCTTCGAATCTGGACATGGTGCATGGTAATTTGGAATGTGGCAACACTCTTATATTTGTCATATATTGTTGGGGACATCCAGGGTCGAGTGTTTATGGTGGCTGCTACACTGCTCTTGAAGAGGATCCAAAAAACCTTGTTATCGTCAATGCACTGCTCATCCTTAAAGTCACATAAGTGAGCATACCGAGCTCCTTCGCACATCACAAGAGGAAGTTCATGGAGGACTGACTCCTCAGGTTTGTCCCAGGTGACCAGTGCTATTAAAAATAATAACCACGAATAGAAGAAATATATCCCTTGCTCTTGGGATTCACAGACATTAGCCGGAAATTCTTCGCACAAGTATTGAGCCCAATTGAAAAAAATGCCATTTGCGCACTGGTCGGCTAGTTGGATCACATAGGCAGGGATAGTCACAACCTAGCACTTCCTCATTAGCTTGCAGGCTAAGAGCCGAGTACCCATCTTGGTGTCAGGGTCATTGATAGTCTGGATCACAAACCCTCACTAATTTTGACGTACCACATAGGTTTTCCATACAAACATAATGGTGGCTACTTAGTTTTTTTTTCGACTTGCACTAACGGGTGCAGCCCTTGCATAGGAAGGCCTATAATATTTTGGATCAATGCAGCATCAATAGGGACCCTGTCGCGAATCCATAAGCAACCATCATGAATGAGGGTGAGAAACTAGCGTGCCAACCGATCTGTGACATTGTAATGGCCAAAATGAGGCATTCAGAGTAGATTCAAAAGTCTCGATCTAGCCAAGCCACATACCTAGCACTGGGGCACTATCATGACTCCATCATCCCTATGGATTTTGTTAAAGAATAATGCAGGGGCCAATTTCGGGAGGGTTTCATAGTCTGCCAAATTGTGATCATCAAACTTGACCTTGTGGAGTCTCCCGCAAGGATCACTGAGGACAGGGACTTCCCCCGGGGTTAGGGGGGTTTGTAGATAGGTGAACTTCTTCCAATTAGGACTCAGTCTCCAGAACTTCTTCAACATCAGGCCCCGTCGAGGCTGAGGACTTGGAAGGGTTAGCAGCCAACATCCTTGCAGGAAAAATGAATCCCAGCCCTGGGTGACTACTATCAGATGGAGTAGGTTGGCCGGACATGAGAGGGACAGTGTGGATATGAAAAATTTGATTGTTCAAGTGTTTCCACGAGATGCATAAAGTAGGCAAGTGGTGCAAGTGAAATAGTACCTCTGGCTGAACTATCCTGCCCTTTTTATAACACTCCCAAGCATGCGATGGTGATGTCAACTTTATTCGAGGTGGGTTCATGAGGAAAGGATAAAAAATCCCCATAATTTGTTTCATTAAAGGCCCAGAGGGCGCTCCTTCTAATGGTAACTTCTGATTTTTACCAATAGGTACTATTCCAACGGCTAATTTCCACATCCCCAGTGGGCTTGCCTCATTTGTTATGCTAGGGTCACCCATCTGTGGCAGCTGCATGTCCTCCCCCAACACAGGCTTGCTTCATAGGCAACTCATGACCCATGAGCAAGAGAACCTTATCGTTTGTGCAAGTGAAGCTTTAAGGCGGGCTATAGTCAGATCGTATTATGTCATCTACAACTATTTTGTTGTTGTAGGGGTGGCCAGATGCATGAGAGATCTACTTCTTCAGCATACAGCTATTGTAGATAGCCTGCTACTTGCTCATGGGCCAGCTTGACCTTTTCTCAGGGTTGGCCCCTAGTAGTTGATTATTCCTAGTTTTGTCTGGGTTCTTACCTCAGAGAAAACATAGTGGAAGTTTTTTGTGATTCGAAGATAATGCAGCGTGGAGACATCATGTAACCAGTTCTTCCAAGTTTCTATTTCCTCATCGGAATCAAATAAGCATTTAGTATCCCCTTTGTATCCAAGTACTTCACCCTTGGTTGGGTTGTCCACATCTTGCGCAGTCAACTTATAGATATATTCCACATCTTCCTCCTTGGGTACTAGTTTCATATAACGTCTACCTTCCGCAGGGTCTAGTGGTGCAACTACCCTTGTGCCATTATTTTCAAATACCATGCTTCTTTTCTTTAAGTTAATGATACCACCCATGTCGATGGCTCAATCTAATCTCGGTAGTGCAGGGTAGGGGTTCGCATCCTCGAGGATTTGAATGACTTTGAAGTTAGCCCGGATCTTTACTCCTCTGATATCTACCGTAATCCCCGAGAGCCTCCCCAATGGTACGATATTTTGGTGGTTAGCCATGCATAGCTGAATAGTGGACCATTCCATTTTTGGTTCACCGATGTGTTACTAGGTCTACTTCGGTAATACATTGGCGTCGGATCCGAGGTCTAAGATAACCCAATCCATCTCGTAGTTGCCAATCTGGGCCGTCAACCGCATCTCCCTCCCAGTGCATTTCTGATACCTGTATAATTTCTGCACATCCTTAATATCGGAAGACATGGTGGTGCATGTTGCGTAGCTATCTATTAAAGCCTGCAAATTTTTCACTACCTAGGGGTTGCGCAACAATCTTATACATGCCTGCAGGAAGGGTTTGTCTTCCTCAGCTGCCTTTAAACCCACAAGGTGTGGGGAAGTAGAAGCCTCAATCCCGAGGAACTCCCTTTGAGCTTCCCTAAATGTTTCCCTTTCTTTGTCCAGGTCCATCCCTTCTTGCTTGCTAACTTCCTTGCGGATCAGTGTTTTAGTTCCAACCTTGTCGTCAATTCCCCTAGTAGCCAATCCACTACGCGTAACCACATTTATGCTCAGACCCTTACCCCTTAGCTCATTCTGAACCCTCCACACCTTCTGTGTAGATGGGAGCTACTTCTCTTGTATTTTTTCTTTCAAAGCTAGATAATATTCAAGAATATGGTCCAACTATCTACAATACCTACAGGATTGTCTCTTAGGGTTCAAGCAATCCCTCGCAAAATTCCCTATGTCTCCACAGTTATAGTTGATCAACTGGCCTCGGCTCATACCTGCACTTCCACTTCAACTTCTGTCCTGGCTTCCGGAGGGGGAGCCATTCATGCCCATGGGGTTTTATGGTGAGGCAGGGTCAGGAAAATTTCCCCAGCCTGTCACTAAATTATGGATTCAACAGTTCTTCTCATCATGGCCCACTGACTGGCAGAACTTGCACCAGTGTTTCTTTTGTTTTGGGACGTTGGTGCCTAGAAAGGGAAAGTGGTTGGCATCATGCAGCTCATCTACACAACCATCCCCGTACTAGAACGTAGGTCCACTTGGGCTCCATCATCCCGAGCTAGGCCCCTCTGATCTCGGGTTCCTTGGACTAGGTTCCCCTGATCATGGGTGGCCTAGGCATAGATCCTTCGTATGCCCCAATGCTCACCATAGTTCTGCACTAGCTTCCCTTCCTCGTTCCTGTTGTAGGTCCTGAATCTCCAGGTGAATTTCCCCGAGCTATGCTGGATCTTCTGTACTTCCAAAGAAGCATCTATCCTAGGTGTAGCTTCTAGTTTCAAAGTGGCTTCCAAAACTTTGTCTTTTGAGTCAAAATTTTGGTGATCGAAAGGTATGCATAGGTGAGGGAGTATCATGGCAATGAACCATTCCATATTTTTTTTGTCATCGTACTTAAATTCTCCTTCTCTAATAGCTTTCTTAAGGCGTTGGTCAACTTCCCACACAGACTCGGTTGTTCCTTGCTTGAATTCTTTCACGTATACTACAATATGAGAGTAGGGCTTAGGCTTCCAGAACTGTTGTTTCAGGGCATCCTTAATATCTTGAATGGATGCATTCCTGTTTTGAGATAGGTACCACATATACCAATCCAACGCTCTCTCTTCGAAGGCTAGCGCCAGCTGCACTTTCTTCACAGTATCACTTACCACACCCTGCACAGTCCATATTGAGTCTACCACAAACCAAAAATGAGCCATGTCCTTATCAGTCATGCCTTTAAAGGTATGTAGTTTCAAGTGCGCTGCCATGTCTCCTTCTAGCAGGGTTTCGGTTGAGGGCTTATTCTTCTGTGGATCTGATGTTGGGGTAACTGGTGGCCCTTGTGTAGCTACACCTTTTAGTGGGCTATAAATAGAGTGATCCCCTTCTTAATAGTACTTACAGCTCCTCATTGTACTTTCATTCGGACTGGCACTCATTCACTTCCTTGTCAGGCTTCCAATATCCACATGTCATTACCCGATCCCAAGGCAAGGCATAAACGAGGAACGATGATGCCCATCGCTTCATGGTAGATCCTCAAGAGACATGGCTTCCATGATAGCCTCGTCAGATGGAAACACTTTTTTCAAAGGATCAGATGAATCTGCATCACCGAGCTAAGGGGATTGAGAATAAATGTCAAGAGACATGCTCAATGGAGCAGCTTCAGGAGGGGGAGAATCAAATGTAGAAGCAAGATTGCAATAATTGATTTCAATTGGACTAAGTGGAATCGAATCTCGAAATGAATCAACCTGTTCAGGTAAAGGGATGATCCATGGGTCATCTGACCAAGAGACCATATTGACTTGAACGGTTTTGGGTGGCGGAAGGGGAAAGATAGCCATGAGAGCATGATCTTTGAAAAGACCTGGCCCTACACTATCCAGGGGAGAAGGAATCTGATCCACATATGGCACGTTTTTCTTGGAATATGAGGTAAATAATGACAAATGATCGACAATAATGATTTTTCCATCATGTGGAAACTTTAGAAGTTGAAATAGGGTGGATGGGATGCACAACATAGTGTGAGTGCAACTGCGACCGAGTAGAAGATTGTAATTGAGTTTGGCGTCAATGAATTCTACTTCAACGTTGACCATATTTCCTTGCAAGATGATTTGAAAGTTAGCAAGAACACCCAAGGGTTTTCATTCCCTTCCATCGAATGCCTCAAGGGCATTGGGTGACGAAGTCAGGGCTAGAGAGCTAATAGCCTTCTATCATGCATATGACATGACATAGGTAGATGCACCTTCGTCCACTATGACTCTATGGATGATGAGACAATTAATTTCAGCTTGTATAACAAGCACGATCTGGTGCGGAAGTCAGGGGACACAATTCTCTAAGTCGAAAGAGAGAAGGCTAGAATCAGTAGGGTCAATCCTGCCAATCGCAGATAATAACACATTCCATTGAGATGGAAAACTCTGAAGAACTTCTAATGTGGACATCGCAGAAGGTGCCTATGCTAAGTCCTCAACAATACTGTGATGCTAAGAAGCACGGGTGTTAGGATTATAAGAATATTTCTGGAGAACACCTTTTGAAGGTGGTCGTACAATGGGTTCAGCACTGGGCCTTTCAATTTCAAGAGGACCAAAGGTAGGTGGTGGTGGAGGACCATCAATGACCTCTTTCCTAGCTTCTTGGCGTGATCCACCATAATCCTTCGATCAAGTAGCAATGGAAACGAGTGCAGAACTGTTCATCATGAATACTTGAGAGCCAAACGATGCAGATGGTAGTGGTTGCTCAACCATCTAGGTTTGATGAGATGGGAAAGGTTCTTTAAGGACTGCAGGAGTTCCCTTAGCACCTTTGAGCAGTTGACTAACCTCAGATCATCTAGGACAATCCTTAGCATAGTGGTCCTCATCACAAATCAGATAGGGATACTTCAGATTTCACTGTGAACCATCATCAGCATGAGGTTTAGACGATTCCGGTTTTGGGGCATCCTCTTTGGCTTTTCCTTTGCCCTTATTTTTCCCCTTGGAAGTCTTGTCTCTAGGATTGGCCTGAACGACGTTGACCTCCGAGGTTTCACTAGAATCCACGGTAGCCTGAGGAGAAGAATTATTGGAAGAATTTGATTTCGGCTTCCCACTGGATGACTTGTGTGAAGTCTGAGACACATAACTAATAACGCCATCGATTGATGGGATAGCCGGTGCTTTAGAGGTCCCAGGTCGAGGGGCCTCAGTCAAGATGTCATACAAAATACCCGATTGAGAGTACACTAAATCAAGGTACTAGGCATGAGCGATGGCTTGTTCCTTGGTTACACATGCCCCCATGGCGACTTCTTTCACAATATGATTGAAAAAAGAGGCAGTGAACCAATCAGTAAGAAGCTAATCAGGAATTTCAAACTTGATCAGGAAACGATGTCGTCTCCACTCATGAATGTGGTATGAGATATGGGTAGCTCGGTCCTATTTCAAGGATGTTAGGAGATGCATCTTGGCTTCATAACGAATTGAAAATTGGGAATGAGTAAGGAATGCCATAAATAGGGTGTTGAAATATTGAAATATGCCATGAGGCAGTTTAATATACCACTTAGCAGCATCTCCAGTGAGAGTGCGCTGGAAGATATCAAGTCAAACAAATTCATCCACCCAAGAATTGGAAGAACACTATCAATTGTATGTCATGACATGAGCTTGGGGGTCTTCTCTAGACTTGCCCTCGAACTTGGGACAATCACTTAGAACCTTCATTGGAACCAGAGGCCAAAATAGATTATGAAGAATGGGATCATTTGTCAATTTGGACACATCTGGTAACTCCAACGTGGCGAGAAAAGGTAATTGAGGGTTAAAAGGCATAGCAGGTCCCCGAAAAGGACCCGTACCCATACTTCATCCTTGTTGAGTATAACTATGCCCCCATTGTTTTTTTCTTTGTGGATTTGGACCATAAGGGGTATAATCTGGATAATTTGGCTGATATGGTAGCTGAGGACCAGGATACGGGGGTTGAAAATTAGGATACTGATTCTAAGTATACGAAGGACCCGATTGAGTAGCATAAGGATTTTGTTGCGGAGTATAAGTATAGCTTGGCGGTTGAGAGTAGTAAGCAGAACCTTGAGGCGGGTTGTAAACTGGTCGATTTTGACCCTGAGGAAAATAATAGCCTTGGGGTCGAACGAGCTGTTGATAAGTGGGGCCCTACTGAGCTGAATAGGTTGGTGCACAGGTTGATTCAGATGTGGCATAGAATAGAGCGGTGGCTGAGCAGGGTTAATAGGTTGTGCAGGTTGTCCTGATTGAATAGGTTGACCTGAATGATGAGGGCCACTAGGTTGTGCCTGCTGAGAAGGTTGGCCTAGTGGTTGGGGTGGGCCAGGTTGTGCCTGATAACTAGGTTGTTCTGCAGTATGACCATAATATGGCCCTGGCTGTGCAACATTTGGACCAATTGGAAAATATGGTTGTTGAGGTTCCACCAAAGGTTTGAGATGGATGGATTTGGCCCTGCAAGACCATACAAAGGTCCTTGAGGTTTCCCTGGTTCGACCACAGGCTGAGCTTGTAAAGGTTGACCTTGAGGATTGTAAGGCTGCCCTTGCAGGCCGTAAAACAATTCACGCTGGACCGAAGGTTGTCCTTGTGGGTTGTACGAATACCCTTGTTGGGTCAAAGGTTTTCCCTGGAAGGGTTGTCCTTTTGGGCCGAAAGCATACCCTTGCTGAACCACAGGTTGTCCCTAAAAGGGTTGCCCTTGCTGGTTAGAATGTTGCATAAGCAAGGAGGTATAAAACTTTTAATGAACTGATAAGCCTCAGGAGCATGAAAATAGATGGGGTTGTTGTGCTCATCATATTGGAATGGAAGTGAATAAATCCAGGTACCATCCACTCCATAATGAGAAAAATAAGGAATATTAGGATCCTGAGGGCATTAATAAGTCTGGGAGCTTTGCTATTGAACATCAAGTTGATACTCCTTAAAAGAAAGGCCGTCAGGGATTTCCATGGAAATCGAAGTCTCTACCGAAGTGGAAACTTTCGATGATTGAGTAGTGAAAACCGATGCCGAAGAAACCACACAGACAGTAGGCCCAATGGGAACTGACGTAAAAAAAGGTGGCGATGAAGAGATAGGTGTCGTCGGCAACATCCCTAATGATGGGAGAACCGGATCCCTTGACTAAGTTGATGTTGCCATGGAGGCAATACCGGCTATAATCTGACCCAAAGACCTATATCCGGCTGGAAGCGACACTGAAGGTGAAGATTGAGCAGTCTCTTGATGGATGTCTTCCGGGAAAAGTTGGTATTCTTCATCAGAAATTGGAACATGCTCACTACCAATAAGAACATACGAATCCATTTCTGAATCCACCGTGAGATCTTGCAAAAGAGTACGGGGGCTAGGAGGTATGATAGTAGCCAAAAATGGTGATCCTGATGTAAGAGGGGGAAAATGTTCCCTAACCCCAAATCCAAACCAAGCATTTGAAATAGGCCAATGGAACTCAATCGGTTCTCCAATGGGGTACTCTGATGGGATGACAGCCTAGTGAAACTCGGTAGACCGAGAGGTCTGAGAAGTTTCAGATGAATCGACTGAGAAAGGACTACCAATAGACAAAATCGATGGTTCCACTACTATGACTATAGCACACCAGAAAAGGGAAAAATATTGAAAATGAAGACTCTTGGATCAAAACCAAGGCAAATAAAGACAGGCCAAGTAATAAAAATTTAATGGGCATGTAATCTTAGGTAGTTTATTTTATCACATTGAAACCAAAAATTTGTCGTTTCATGTTTTAAGAGTCAAGAAACAGTCAAAGATGACTCTAGTCTCTTTTAGTTTTGAGTGAGAAAAAAAGGACAAGTGCTTGATGATGTTTTCAAATTTATGGAGTCAATAAAGATAAAAAATGACTGCTCAGGTAGTCTAGGTAAAAGAGTGTGCCAGGTTCCTATGAACTTCCATATACACCTTGGTTATAAAATGAAAGAAGAATCAACCAAGGACTTGACATACGTGGAGGGAGTCTCCCCGAATGTTGTGTTCGGTGTATCATGGTTACAAGGCGACAGACTTGGCTTGCTACAGATAAAATGATTGCAACCTAGAGGGGTCCCCCTTTATATACTCGATGGTATGGGGAGCACAAGTCCATACTAGTGCTATCTGAAGCTAGATGGCAAGTGTTAGCTACTAGGTTTAAAGATTCTAGAAAATGTCTCTAACTTACACCACTAAATGTTTCGTTAAGTTTCAATTTTTCCTTAGGTTAATTTAATAAATTTGAAGTTGATCTTGTATTTATGTTTCAATTCCAAGGTCCTACCAAATGTCGGATCTCACAAATCCCTAAATGCAAGCTACATTCCATAAAACACCATTTCGTTCAATGAAAAGCTATCTATGAGAAATTTAGGAGTTTTCAAGTGATAGCGAATAATGAGAACAAATAGAAGCTTCCACTACAGAACCTGATGCAAACTAATGAAAATGAGAAATCTTTCCTAGAATGCCAAATGCTAATTATGCGAAAGATTTTCCAATTACACAATGCAAACAAGAATGCAAGCACAAAACATATTTTTTTATTTTTTCAATGTAATAGAGAAAACAGTGCACTAAATGACATAAAAAATGAATCTTCGCACTAGTTTGAGTATGTCAATGCAAGAGTCGAAGTGAAACAATTTGATCAACTCACATGAAAACAAAACAAATGCTCAAACCAATGTCACAATCTCTCAAATCAAATAAATATGTCGAAACAAACCCATACAAGTAATGTGAGCTATGCTTGGAGTGACAAGAAGAAAAAATAAATGAAAGAGGCAAGACTCACTAAAGACTCATTCCACCAAATGCAATCACTCAAAACGAATCTAGGGAGTTGAATTCAATCAAGAAAATAATGAAGGTGATCGCGAAACAAAAGACCTAAACTTCTATAGGAGGCTCAACATACAAAAGCACTACAAAACCCTAAGGCCATGATGCTGAAATAAATGGAAAAACAACCGAAGGAAGGAGGCTATTCACAGTCACAAACAATCCCAAAGCACTCAAATAAAGTCAAGAAAACACCCAGAGACACCAATATTGACCAAAAACTCCAGAACAAGGAAAACCCTAGCACCTACAGGAAATGGCGCGACTGTCTGGCTATAATCTACACTAGACAAGGGATGGTGCAGGTGATGAACTGGAAAAAAGCGTCAATTGGCATGACTATCAGACTGGAAACTGCACTGATCAAGCCAACCTTAGAAAAATGAAAATTTTGGAAAAAAAGAGGTTAGAACTGATCCTCTAGGGCTGAACAAGGGTCTAGGACTTAGCAAAACAACCAGAAAATGCAAGCTAAGCAAGCACAGCCCAAGAAGAAGACCTAATGAGTGAAAGATAAACTCGCATTGTTCCCCAGTGGAGTTGCCAATTTGTTGGTGAGGTAAATCCCCTATGCAGACAAAGGTGATCCCACTAGCCCTAGAGTGGGTCTAGCCACAAACAAGACACGCTATGACATCAATTCCTAGTTAACCAATGGACAAAGATTCGATAGATAACTTATCATATATACTACGTTGTTATTGTCATCGAAAGAGTGGCTGCCTCTCGCTCCTTGTCTGACATATCATGATCCGCTCGTTCCCATGCTTAGATACCTACACATACACAAGAAACAAAGACGATCTACAACATACTATTTTTCATCCATAACTATCACTCAGTCGAAGAATACTAAATCAATGCATCAATAAACAAAACACAAAGATGGAACCAATACCATAGTCAAGTATATTAATGAAAGGAAGGAAGAGTACAACCAAGATTCAACATTGCAGTCTCCTCCAACAGGGTTCTAGCAGAGTGTGTCTCACAAAGGTCTTCGGGAATTTGGACGGGGCTCTCTCTACGAAATTCTCCTTGGTTCTATCCTCTCGATAGCAATTACTCAGCTATAGTATCTCTTCTCTAGTTTCAACTTCTTGGCTATATGTTCAAGTATATTTTGTAAAGGGAGAAGGCTTGTTTATATAGAGGAAGGAGGAGAGGTTAGGATCCCTATAATCATGGAGGGGAGTCTTATCTTCAAGAATGTTCTAAAAGCACTACCTAAAGGAAGAGATCTGTGGCTTATCAAGTTTAATCACTTGTTGTGACTCATCCCTGAGGTGGTTAAAGGAAACTTTCACCTGTAATTTGTTAAAAAAAAATTCCAAAAAAGCTGGTGTAGACACAACAAAGAGACAGTGCACCAACTAGCACATCCTCTAGTGTACATCCTCCACATTGGTGCGAGGGGTGAATTGGCTTCCCGCCCCAATGCCAAAACATAGGTTTTTATGGGCTTTCTGAGGAAATGTTCAACATGAGAAACGATGTCCTTATGTAGAAGGATGGAAAGAAGGTGTTTACAGAGTATGACACTACTCACAAGTCATGGGAAAGACCCTCCAATATGTGGGTCGAGGGATTGCAGGGATGGTGACAAAATGCTGTGTAAAACACATATGGAGGGATCATCACAAAAAATATGGACATGTTCTAACTATTTAAACATATTCACGTGGTGCTTAAATCCTCAACACTTTGTATACGTTTAAAATGCCTTCCCTAATGTGAAAAGAGCATAGGCCTATGATCTCATTAATCATGTGAAACCACCACAAACAAAATTCCTTGGTGCCTATTTGAACTATATCCCCAAAGGCTTAAACGCCATGAACTAATATTTCAAGCCTATGGTCACATAACACATAAAAAAGCAAGTAGTAGGCTCATCTATAGCCCTATGCCTTCCTTCTGGGATTACACTTCCTCCTCGATGTGTGCCATTATAGCTGGTCCTCTACTATGTCTGTATCTTTCATTGTGTTCTAGAGCCTCATCATCTCAGTGATTTATTTTTTGTTCCCTTTTATTTCCTTTCGAGGTGGTGCCTTCACGATGACATGCCTCCAATCATTTCTAATTGGGATCTTTACTCTCCTCTCCATGATATTTTTTACTACACCTATCCCGGTACTTTGTAATTTTGGAGCTCCTTCTCCTGCATTCTTTCAAAAAATTCCTAGGACACTAGTCTAGCATCATGTGTCTTGGTGGGACCTCTCTTAAATACATTGACAAATCATGTACCAATGAGGGTGATTTATTGCACCATGAGATCTGCCACCATGTCCCTATGTTAAATCATTCTAGGTGTCTTCACCTTGTCCCCCTTTTAACCTTCTAGGGTTAAGTCTGTAGGGTGACATCATGCTTATGACAACATCACATTATGGTCCCTTCTGCATTGTAACATGTGTCACCCGAATTTGGCCCTTTGACTACTTGAGCACATTGAAAATGGATGCCACGTGTCCCCTATACTGACATCATGATGAAATCATCATGTGGTAATAAAGTACTACCACGCATATGTCAATGAGGAGAGAGAAAGTCTTGGGAAAAATACTGAGAGGGGGGGGGGGGGGGTGAATCAGTATTTACTGCATATTCAAAACTTTATACTTTTTCATTCCTTAAAACCCATACGCTACTTTCCTTTAGTGAACTTGCGTATACACGCGGATATCCTTCATACAACTCGCGTATTAGCAGAGATCTAATTATGCAGATATTTATTAACTTAATTCTTTGCAAAATTCATCCATCTGATGTTAAGTTATTAGTAAACATGTGCAGTAACAACAGAATAAACCATCACACAAAGCATCACACATGAACACCAGGATTTTTAGGTTGAAACCCAAGTCGGGAGAAAACCACCACTGCAGTTTCTCAGCCTTCAATATTTTATTATAGAGAAAACATCTTACAACATATAACAAGAGACTTACCAAAGATGCAAAGCACCCAATTGCCATTGCCACGAAATTCTCTCCTGGAAGGGAGCTACGACCCCCTGAATCGTTTACCAGCCTCTCACGGAAGAGAGCTATGACCCCCTGATCTCGTTTACCAGGCTCACCTGGAAGGGAGCTACGACCCCCTGCTCTAGTTTAGCAGCCTCACCTGGAAGGGAGCTACGACCCCCTGACTGAAGGCTACAACCCTCAGCACCTCTATGGACCACGTTTCATTAATTTTCACACTGGATCCAACAACTTCAATAGAACTCAACTTGTATGCCACATTTCATCATATTTTCAGACTGGACCCTCTCCATACATTTAAGCACAGTCAAACATCAACAACAGATAGTTAAAACAGAGCAGATCAGATCAGAGATTTCATACCCCATGCTTCAACAAACCCTAGTTTGCATACGCGCTTTCCTTTCACTGATGTCGCGTATATACGCGCTTCCGTCCACATCAACCGTATACCAGACACCCCATCAAGCAGACACGCGTTTTCTTCGAGCGCATATATACGTCTGCGACGAACCACGTATAGATTCCCGAACTATTTCGTACCGCATACTTCTTCGCATCGTACATTCGCCCGTATTCAACCTTTACTTCGTATTTTTTGTTCGACGATCAGATTCAAGCATTCCATAAAACAAACATCTAGCGATACAAACATATTTCTCCAGATCTAGATTCCTCTCTTTCATCATTTCTTCTACTGAGCATATTCAGACCATCATTCAACTATAACCCTTTCCATTCGCATATCCTTTAGAGAGAAGTATCTATTCAAGTTCCGTACATCTTGCCTCCTCCCACACTCATCATTCGTACAATGAATTTCTTCTCCTTATATAGGTTTATCCTTTTTCAATACCACGGGCCCCTTTTTCAATACCATGAGCCAAAACAATACCATGAGCCTTCAATACCACGGGCCCCTTTTTCAATACCATGAGCCAAAACAATAGCATGAGCCCAAAAATACATTACTTCCGATGGTATTCCTGGACGGGGTCATTTAGACGAATCATTACCCAATACAATGGGTCCATAGCATGGTGGTTACCCCTGGTTTTGTACCTTTTGAGCGCTTTTACCCATACGCGACTTGGCACGTTCTTTCCCGCGTGCATACGCGACTTCTCCTAGGCAGATCCGTGTATGCCTTCAGACATACTCTTTTCATCATAGATCTAGCATATAATGAATTCCTTCCTTCATTACCTTCTATACTCTCTGTAGATACATCAAATTTTCATCTTTAAACAGGTTCATCAAGACATATTCTATCAAGCACAACTTCATCAAGTAAATTGCCATCATCTTCATCAGGTGGGTTGCCATTCAAGAACAACTCTCTACATCATATTGTTCAAAAAACATCATATCACATCAGACTTACATCATTTACCAAGTCCATCAAGTCAAGAATAACTTCATCAAGTGTATTTCCATCAAGGACAACACATGCCAACAATCTCATGTCTTCATCTTCATTCAGTGGGTTGCCATCAAGGAAAACACTCTGCATCATATTGCCAACAATCTCCCCCTTTGGACTTGATGGCAACCACGATGGTGTTTGATCATCACAACAGATAGGTATATTAAGAATACAATGACACCATGTTACTCTCCCCATTTTTGACACCATTATTTCTCTTCAGTCAAACACCATGTCACTCTCCCCCTTTGAGATCAAGGGCAAAGGGCGGATCAAAAACAGCACTCTCTCCCTTTTTTCCTCATGTAGAAGAAGCGTTCTGCAGATCTGATGTATACTGAAGTGACCAAGCTCCCCCTGAGTTCATGCTGAATCTTCAAACATATTTTTCAATGAAGTACATGACTCTATGAACTTCCTATCACCAAAATACTCGTACTTACATCAAATATCCAATCAAGTGGATTTACATATGAGACTCAAGTACCCAACCAAGTGGGTTTACATATTTCAACTCAGCTACCCAACCAAGTGGGTTTACAAAATTTGACTCAGCTACCCAACCAAGTGGGTTTACAATTTTGACAAGTCCTTACATGACTGAATATTACAATTTTACATCATGGGTCTCAACAGGACCTTTTCAACAAGTTACAAATATGACCATTTAAGACCAACACCAGGAAGTCCTCAAGAAAGAGAACATATTTCAGAACCAACATAATGCCAACAATGCATTATACTCAGCAAAGCTAATGCTCCTCCTGAATCTGTGCATCCAAGCATCCTTTCCATATGACTAAGGCTCCCCCTTAGTTTGTGCATCTTAAACACTTTCACCAACAAATCATCAAGGCATCTTTATCAAATCATTAGAAATAGAATTATGAGAACTGGAACACCACCAGAGATACCAAACAGTATCAGAGATACCAAACAGCACTGCAGCTGTGCTGAAGAAAGCTGATCACAAACAAAAAATTTCCTGCAACCAACCATATGCGACTTTATGTGTTTCAACTTGCGTATATACGTGACTGTCTTTCAGGAAACCAGCGTATCCAAATTCATTCTTCTACATTTAAGTAGATTTGTTCTTCTGACAGACAGAGACAACTCCAGCTTCAGCTTGTGAAATTCAAATGCTTCCCTGGAACATGTGAGGGCAGACAGATAGGACAATGTAGTTGTGCCTTTAAGCGTCATCCAATGGTTGTAGCATAAAGTGACCAAGTCTTCAGATTCTTTGCAGCATCAATACATTCTTTCAAGAGAGATTACCATACCAGAACAACATCTTCACATAAGTGTCAAGCAATCATCCATGTGGTCCAACATCACCATGATCTTTAAGATTTAACATGAAGAAACATATGTAGGAAAAAGATCTCAACCATAGTAACAAACTCTGCATGATCTATTCTTGTTTCTGAATCAAATGACTTCTAATTCATCCATGAGTGAGCTCACAAGATACTTTTCAGCAAGCAAGGCTAAAAATCTCATCATAATAAACCATATACCAAGTCATCATCATTTAAGCATGAGTATCACAATAACCAAATAATAAGCAGTCATAGTACCAACAATGAAATCCTTGGTATTCAACCTGCTGCTCCCCCTGAACTAGTGCTCCTTCTTAACTTGTGCAACCTGAATACGTTCATCAGCAAGTCATCAGCAACAATCTCTGTATGATATGTCCTTATCTTTGAATTATAAGACTTTCATCTCATCAACGAATACTCTTCATCAAAAAGCAAACAGGTCTCATCCATAATCTTCAACATAAGAAACCAAGTATCATATCATCATAATTTAGAACTGAGAAACTAAGCTGATACTGAGTCAATAATACAGTTATTAACAGTCAGACTGATGCTCCCCCTGAACCTCTGCTCCAGATCTTCAGCTATCATATAAATTCTCTTATCATCAATGCATACGCGATTGTGTCTGCTGGAACTCGCGTGTATACGCGACTTTTGTTCATATAACCCGCGTATGGAAAGTGAAGCATAGAAATTTTCACATTCCTTCATCTCCCCCTGAACTTGTACTTCCTGTACCTGTCTTCTTCATATCAGATGCTCTGTCAGAAATACATATAACCAGAAAAATCAAATCAACCATGAGAGTCATCATACATTGCTCCCCCTGTGACGATACATTACTAAATCTTATAATGTATCCCACATCATTCCTGCAGTCAATCAGAGAAGTAAGCTTCAGAAGCGGATGACTGCAGTAGGGTCAAAATTCCCTACGTTTCTGATCGGTCCTCCATCTTTTTCCAGATTTGTTTGAAATTTCTATTTGTGTGCTGGAAGTTATCCAATTTCTCATATCTGTTCAACCTGCATTCCTTTTCTACATGTCCATACTTGTTACAAGAATAACATCTCATGTGTCCAGAGAAATAAGCATAAGAATCATAATGAGTATTTCTAACCTTCCTCCTTTTACAATCAGCTGCTTTATGTCCATACTTGTTACATGAAAAACAATATCCCTTGAAGCTACCAGAGTACCTTTCTGAGTAGAATCTGTTTGTTTGTGGCTGAATTGTTCTGCTTCTGCAATTTTCTGCAACATGCCCATAATTATGACATTTAAAACATTCAACGTTCTTGAATGAATTCCTTTGAGAATTCATGATTGATGGTTGACCTTTTGTCTCTTTCAATGCTTCAGGTTTTGCATTGACATCCTCTGAGGTTTTTGCACTTCCTTGTGAGCTAGATTCTCCTTTAACAGTTTCATGGAAACCAAGACCAAGTTTGATAGCAGGAGACCTTTGATTACTCAGAATATTGTCCAAAATGTTAGTACTATCTTGAAACTTCAAAAGTTTAACCTTTTCTTCTAATTTACCTTTGAGAATGTTTACCTCAACCTCCAAGGCTTGACATTGCTTCGTCAAGCTTTCTTCTTTCCTTCTTCCATCTTCTACTTGATCCTTCAGATTTAGAATCTCTTCTTTCAACCAATTTTCATTTTCTTCACATGTTTGTTGCAGCTCTTCATTCTTTTTATTTGATTTTTCCAGATCTTCTTTGAGAGAGATGATTTCTGCTTCAAGGCCTTCCTTTTCAAATGGTTGTAGAGGTTCCTCATTCTTCTTACTTGATGCTTCAAGATCTGCTTGCAGAGAGATGATTGCAGCTTCAAGTCCTTCATTCTTCTTGCTTGATTTTTCGAGATCTCCATTTAGATCGTTGATTTCTGCTTCTAGTTCTTTAATTCGATTGGATGCATAAGTATGAAACCTTTGATACTTGTCCACCTGTCCATTCAGCATTTCTATTTGATCTTTCATTTGAGAGATCATCTCTTTGTAGATAGAATCTTTCTTATCAAGTTCCTTTTGTTGTTCTTCAACTTTGATCTTGATAGCTTGTTCTAGATCCACAACTTTACTTTCACTTTCTACACCATTGCTTGCACAAAGAAGATTACAAGGGCCCAAATCACTATCAGATTCATCTTCTTCAATTTTCTGAGATATCTCCTTGCTTCGAGTAGCCTTCTTCTTTTTCCTTTTTGCCATGAGCACTTGTAGAGCTTCGTCAGAATCTGTTTCATCTTCTTCAATTTTTGCTATACATGATTTCTGAGGTATCTCCTTTCCTCGAGTAACCTTCTTCTTTTGTTTCTTTTCCATGAGCACCTGTAGAGCTTGGTCAGAATCTTCTTCATCTTCACTGGACACTTCATCATCATCTTCATTTGCATAATAACTCTTCTTCTTTCCAAATTTTTTTCCTTTACCATGTTTTTCTTTATAAGGACATTTAGCAGCATAGTGACCAACTTTTCCACACTCAAAACATTTGAAGGGAAGCTTACCTTTGAATCTTCCAGTTCCTAGTTGGAGTTTTCTCACGAAATTCGCTTCTTCTTCATCGGATATATAGCTGGATTCTTTTACAACTTCCTTTTCTTTTCCTTTTGCAGATACCTTAAAAGTAGCTTCTCTGATTTGGGAAGGACCTCCTTGTCTCATTTCAAAAGCAGTCAGAATACCATGTAATTTAACAATAGTAAGAGTTTGCAGATCTTGCCTTTCTTCAATAGCTGAAACTTTAGAGTCAAATTTTGAAGTCAAGGATCTTAATACCTTTTCCACCAGAGTATTATCAGTTATGGTTTCACCCAAATTTCTCATTCGATTTACAATATCATCCAGATGAAGAAAGAAACTAGCAACACTTTCATCACTATGCATGTTCAAATTTTCATATTCAATTCTAAGAGTTTGGAGTTTTGCACTTTTTACCTTTGTGTCTCCTTCATAGCTTAGAATGATTTTGTCCCATATTTCTTTTGATGAATGAAGCTGCATCACTTTAGCAAATTCTGATTTAGACATGCTTCCTAACAATAAATTCACTGCTTTGGCATTGATTTCATACTTCTTCCTTTCTGCTGCATCAGTAGGAATACTTGCTGGGTATTGATAACCTTCTTCCACGATTGCCCATACATCTGCACCAAGACTTTGCAGATATGCTTTTGTTCGTACCTTCCAAAATATCAGATTGCTTCCATTGAATAGAGGTGGCTTTATAGACATCACTCCTTCTTGACTTCCCATTGCGACGGATCTCCTTCAAGCGATCAAGCTTCTGCAGAAGGACCACGCTCTGATACCAATTGTTGCAAAAAATACTGAGAGGGGGGGGGTGAATCAGTATTTACTACATATTCAAAACTTTGTACTTTTTCATTCCTTAAAACCCATACGCTACTTTCCTTTAGTGAACTCGCGTATACACGCGGATATCATTCATACAACTCGCGTATTAGCAGAGATCTAATTATGCAGATATTTATTAACTTAGTTCTTTGCAACATTCATCCATCTGATGTTAAGTTATCAGTAAACATGTGCAGTAACAATAGAATAAACCATCACACAAAGCATCACACATGAACACCAGGATTTTTAGGTGGAAACCCAAGTCGGGAGAAAACCACCGCTGCAGTTGCTCAGCCTTCAATATTTTATTATATAGAAAACATCTTACAACATATGTGATGGCTCAGACTCTACCAGCACGCAGGCACCCACCTGCACTCGTTTACCAGCCTCTCCTAGAAGGGAGCTACGACCCCCTGACTCATTTACCAGCCTCTCCTGGAAGGGAGCTACGACCCCCTCACTCGTTTACCAGCCTCTCCTGGAAGGGAGCTACGACACCTTGATCTCGTTTACCAGCCTCACCTGGAAGGGAGCTACGACCCCCTGCTCTCGTTTACCAGCCTCACCTGGAAGGGAGCTATGACCCCCTGACTGAAGGGTACAACCCTCAGCACCTCTATGGACCACGTTTCATTAATTTTCACATTAGATCCAACAACTTTAATAGAACTCAACTTGCAGGCCACATTTCATCATATTTTCAGACTAGACCCTCTCCATACATTTAAGCACAGTCAAACATCAACAACAGATAGTTAAAACAGAGCAGATCAGATCAGAGACTTCATACCCCATGCTTCAGCAAACCCTAGTTTGCATACACGCTTTCCTTTCACTGATGTCGCGTATATACGCGCTTCTGTCCACATCAACCAACAGATACTTACACTTAACGTACACGTTGCTTTTCAAAGAGGTAGACATATTGCCTTTTGCGAGATGGTTAGCGATAGATTTTCAACCATTTCGTTGTTTATTACTTTTTCAGACGATATCTGGGCCGTATTCAACTTTTATCAGACAGACAATTGGGGATTTCAGATCTAATATCTATAAACAATATCTAGTAGAGGTACCATTCCGTATCTAGACTTCTTCATCATTTCTTCATTGGAGCATCATACATTCAGATCTATCATTCAACTATAACCCTTTCCATTCAAATATCCTTTAGAGAGAAGTATTCATTCAAGTTCAGACATCTTGCTCCCACACTCATCATTTGCACAATGAATTTCTTCTCCTTATATAGGTTTATCCTTTTTCAATACCACGGGCCCCTTTTTCAATACCATGAGCCAAAACAATACCATGAGCCTTCAATACTACGGGCCCCTTTTTCAATACCATGAGCCAAAACAATACCATGAGCCCAAAACTACATTACTTCCGATGGTATTCCTGGACGGGGTCATTTAGACGAATCATTACCCAATACAAAGGGTCCATACCATGGTGGTTACCCCTGGATTTGCACTTTATGAGCGCTTTTGCCCATACGCGATTTGGCACGTTGTTTCCCGCGTGCATACGCGACTTCCCCTAGACATATCCGCGTATGCCTTGAGACATACTCTTTTTCATCATAGATCTATACAATGAATCTTTCCTTTCATTACTCTCACTTTCCGTAGATACATCAGATTTTCATCTTTAAACAGGTTCATCAAGACATATTCTATCAAGCACAACTTCATCAAGTAAATTGCCATCATCTTCATCAGGTGGGTTGCCATTCAAGAACAACTCTCTACATCATATTGTTCAACAAACATCATATCACATCAGATTTACATCATTTACCAAGTCCATCAAGTCAAGAATAACTTCATCAAGTGTATTGCCATCAAGGACAACACATGCCAACAATCTCATGTCTTCATCTTCATTCAGTGGGTTGCCATCAAGGACAACATTCTACATCATATTTCCAACAGAAAGGGGTTCTCAGGCCTTCGTTTTTCATTAATGTATTCATTAAAAAATTAAGGGTCCTAGACCTTTTTTAGTATTTCAATACTTCTCCTTCAGCCACGTTCCTAGACCCTACGTCATCCCAGCTTCAACTTTATGTGCCCAGCTTTGGTTCCTCCGAGGAATCTCTGTTGGGGTGATGTAGCTCTGGGACCTCCACTCTGTATAATTTTTCTAATAAATGCATGTCCCACCCACTGAAATCCTCTTGGGCTTGTGTGATCTCAACCCTCAAATTTTTCCTTCCTTTTCAAACAAATTAGGAACCTCCTTCAAGGATTACATGTTATTAGGGCTCAAAAATCGACCAGTAAGAACTCATTCCATCATTTTATTTTCTACCCACGTCTACCTAGATTTTTTTTTTTAGTGGCTTTGTTAAGAATCTCTGCCAAATCTCTCATGTTTCCAAACTATCACCAAATTTACCCTTATCCAATTTAAATCAGAAATATTTTACCTTTTAGGGTGTTGACCTTTGACTAGTAGTAAATTTTGATCCAAGAGGCCATTTCTATATTTCAATATACTATCTGAAATCTCTTTTTAAGCACTATACAACTATAAAAATTCTAGTAGTACCTGACATAATCTCCTAAGGAAGATATTCCTTCAAAGCCTAAGTCTCCCAAACATCTAGGTATTGTATTATATCTTCTTTAATTTTCCTACTACTATGATGATTCTCTACCAAAGACAGCAGCAACCATGTAACTCCCCATAAGCCTAGGATAACATACACACCAATTTTAACCTAGTTGACATCAATGTCAACACACATTCTACAACTTTCCATTCTACAAATTATATTTGTCCAATCATCTCTCACTTTTGCATTGGTGGAAACATAAAACCATTTTATATTGATGGTCAATATCCATGCCTTCCTATCAATTGATTTCTCTCAATTTCTCGGGTGATCAACAACTTACTCTCCCCCTTTGACATCAATGAAAAATGGATACAAAATAATGCTTCTCCCCATTTCAAATAATTTCTGAGGATCTAGCTACTAACGTGCATTCTTCTCAAAAAAAAATTCTTCTCAAGGGTTGATATCCTTAATGGGGCACTGGAAGTATCTCATCCACTCCCAGCTACAAACATCAGAAGAAAAGACATCCACATGATTTAAAAATTAGTCAAGCATGTCCTTATCTCATTTTGTAGTCTTTGATGCTACAATAACTTGAAATTTATGATACTCTCCCCGTGAACATATATTATGTTTTCTTTGAATACATTTATTTTTTAACACATTATGGTTACTGGTTGAATATTCTATATACCAATTCACCTTTGGTACCAATTAAAAAGAAATTAATACCCAAAAAAACTAAAAATGGTCTTTTTGTTGTTTTAAATACCATCCATTAGTGATGCATTTACACCTTTTGTTCACTTGTGTTGCTGCATAAATGACTATGCTCACTTCACTTCAGAATTATAAATTCTTCTCCCCCTAAGATCAAGCTTAATAAATAGGGACTACTACTTTAAAAACACCAATTGTACCAAGAATTTGATACAAATTGAACAATTTACAAAGAAAATCTAATGACTTGAACTCAAAAATAAATGTCAGTTTATACAAAATGTTACTCCACTTAAACCAAAGATCACCAATTGACATAGTGATGTTGATTGATAATTAAAAGACATGAAAATATTGTACCAATTATGCTTATGAACACAATATTTCTAGGCATAATAAAATTCACACTCTTAAATGAAGTATTGGTATTTGAGCCATAATGCAAACATTTCATTTCATGAACAATAATTCTTCCTTAGGGTAAGAATTTGTTGCGAATGAAATAACTCCCCCTAAGCCAATGCTATTTCTCTTTATCTAGATTTGTATGGAATTTCATTCCCTCTTTTTCATGGGGAGAAATCCTAAGAACCTGATTTAACTCTGGGCTGCTTGTAATGCAACACTCTTGTTGTAGCCCATATTCTCACAACATAAAATGTTATGAATTATCTCCAGAACCACACTGGCTAGACTTTAATTTCGCCATGAAATTTTGATACGTTTGAAATAAATAAATTCATTATTGTAATTATCAAGGGACTAAATCACACCTTTAACATTCAAATACACCTCTCTAATTATTATTTTCTAGCTTCCTGAATCTGACTTATTTGGCCTCGCTTGTGGCCATTCTCTTCCTTTAGTGAAGAGAAAATAAGGATCTACTCTATCTCATTAGATTATCCTAATTTTTCTTCCAAACCTTTCTACGTTAAGTCCTTAAAAAGGGACTACATTTCAATTTCTTATTTATCCTAACTTAAACTTCGCCTTGACTGCACATAGCTAATTTTCACTTCTCCTTCAACTCCTCTTTCTTCACCCAAATATTTTTGTCGCATTTTCACTTTATGTGTAATATAGGATTGATAGGGTGATGACATCGTTTTATTTTGTGAGATGTATATTTATTGTTTCTTCAACCAACTGAGGATTTCACAATAGGTGGAAAAATATCGTTCTTCTTAACTCTCTTCTTATTTTATTTTGAATGATTAGTTATAATTCCTTTAATTTATTTCTCTTATTTTCTATGTTTTGTCTTCACAGAGAAATCTAAAGACAAACTTATGCTCCTCTATTCCTACATTTCTTGTCATCTTCAAATGTTGAGCTAGAAAACTTACATGCATATAAATACATATGCCGCATCCTCTCGTATTTGCAATTGGATACCTTGTTCCCAAAATTGCCACAGTTGTAGCATTCAATATGGGTTATGAATAGGGAAAATTATTTTTTATTTGTCACATCATTTCCACCATAAATTCTCTTTGTGTATTCATAGCCACTCAATGGAATTTTATGCCTTCTTGGGTCATTGCTACCCAACACATTTTTGTTGGCATTATGGCTACTGTAATGGCCTTGATGTCAACCTAGATGTGAGATGGTCACATATTGTCATCATGGTTTGGCCCCAATCTTTTCACCTATCATCCTGATCTTATCACATTATGTCATCATGATTGAGTGTAGAATGGGTGTGCCTGGCTAGGTCATGGATGAAGGATGTTTCTTAATGATTGTAGAATATTTTTAGGTGTCTTGATGATTGTATTAGAGGTTTGAAATGTTTCACATGTCTTGGAGAACTTGTATAAATATGGGGATTTTTTTTTTTATTCTTGCAATTGAAATTCTAGGCAAGAAAAATAAAGTGACATGGGTGACTGATTGAGGGAGGATTCTGAATATAATTGAAGTTGTTGATATATTATAGAGGTTGTTTCAAGGCTTATCACGACCCATATGTCTTGAAGAAGACTTAGTAGATGTTGGAGAAAGTTTGGGTGGTGTTTGGCTAAAATTTAATTTCTTTTAACGATTGGAGACAAGGTAATGCAAGTTACATGTGTAGCAGGAGCACTAGTAGCCAAGGTAACATAGGTTCAGTGTCTAGTACTGTTATTATAACAATTTTCCTAAAAGAAGATGAAATGCTACTTCCTGTAAGTGTTGAAAATTAAAAATCCTCCAAAAAATGTATGGGTTTCCTTAAGGTATTTTTTCCTGGAAGTGTGAGAAATGTATACCTAATATTTTCAAAGTTTTCCATCAACAAAAAGATTTTATTTTCATCTAGTATTCAAAAGGATAAGAGGTTATAAAAGAAAAATGATATCTATCAACTATTTTTTTGATTTTATGAGTTAATATTTTGTGATTTATTCTCGAATACATGTTCACTTTTGGAAATACTAAGAGGGGGGTGAATCTATATTTCCAATTTTTCTTTTAAATTGGTTAGTTAGTCATCAAACACATTTAGATAATTAAAAATTAACATAAACCAACATCATATCAAAGAAAATACAAAATGTTTTTCTTAACAAAACATTGTGTTATGTATGAGTGCAGATACAACATTTATGAGCAAGGCCTCGAAGGAATTACATGACTCCTGAAGGTTTGGAACGAAGAAAAATTTATCCCAAAGGGTTGGGATTCCATACCAGCGACAATGGCCCAATAATATTGAAGTTGTTTCTACACTATTTAACTCATGTACCAATTATATCCACCATTAGCGCTTCAACTATCACTACTCACCAATATGTCCACTATTATTATTGCTACATATCCTACTCATGCTACCTCTATCCACTACTTTTGTCTACTCATGATGTAACTACACTCTATTGTTTTTATTGATTCCACCACTCTTTGCTACTATTGTTTCTTCTATCTCTATTTTTATCATTATTGATCCTTCCATAAGCTACTGATTTCTCACTTCTACTTCTGCTATCACTTCTAATTGTCTCTGCAATCACATAGTGTCATAAAAAATACTTTTGTTTTGTGAATTCATTGTCAAGATAACACCATGGTCTAGGATGTTGCTAAGACATCCTCAAACTTTTGCTAACTCTCACTGTAAGGATAAATCATTGTCAAGGTCACAAATTTCCCAAGCAAGAAGAAGACTAAAGCTCTACTTTGAAAAATAGTTATTGTTGTATACAAATGCACTACATTATTACTATCATAAATGGTGTGTCATCACATATATCAATGCCATCATCTCCAACTTGGTTTCAAAAAGCTCACACAAGGATATCACTATCACCTTGTCACATAGAGGATCATGTCAAGTCATTCATCAAGGATTATTTTCTATCTATACATGATTGTGATTCTAACACTATCATAAACTGTCAAATCAACTCACTTTCATACAAAATTCGCTTCCAAAAAACCAAGATCGTAGTTATAGTAATATATGGATTGTATCATCAAGTTATTCATTATGTATAGGTTCCTATCATCCATTAGGTAACAACCATCCACTAAGGTTTCGCTATTGTCAACAATGGCATTTGTCACATCTAGTTCTATACCATTGTAAGCTCCAACAACATCGTTAAGCATCTAAGATTATAAAAATCTATGGTCACTCTAAGATGACACTATTTTAAGATAATTGTAAGACTTTTCACGACTATCATAAGCCATATACCATAGGATGTTCAATTTTATCCTTTAAATATCCTTAAATATGTTGACATATAATTGTTACAAACATATATTTGATGGGACTATAGGAATGTTTACGAGTAATTTAACACTTAATTGTAGTTTCTCCAATGTGAATACTTGAAGAGGTATTACTAAGATTGCAACATTTATGTAAGGCCTAAATTTTTAATATGGATGCATAGAAAATAGTTAATTAATACCACAGGTCCGTAGTGATACAAGTATTTGTCTTTTAAAATGACATTGTCATATATTAAAATTATTTGTTATAATAAAAAGGGTTCTTTCGATAGAATCAAGGGCACTATCATAAGGTGTTTCCAGAACATAGATCCAAAGGATTTTTCTTCAGGTCTTGGTATAAATTCACATATTATTAAACTCAATGGTCATAGTACTTTAGCCATAGATAGTGCTACAAATATGAAGCATTAATCCCAATCACTTAAATTTGTAATATCCATATGATTTCTAGATTTGAATTAACATGAATATTCCAATCATATTAAAATAAATCATCAATAATATTGGAAAAATACTGAGAGGGGGGGTGAATCAGTATTTAGAGCTGACTGACAACTTTTTAGTTTTCCTTTCTCTTAAAAACCGTATGCTACATTACTGCATCTATCTTGTATGTCCAGAGATCTTATTATGTCTTTACTTAAATCATTGCATCATTCATTCATCAGATAAGTGGTAAGCATGAACATAAATAACAAAACATAAGCAACACATATGAACACCAGTATTTAAGGTGGTAACCCAATTCGGGAGAAAACCACCGCTACTGTTATCTCAGTCTTCAATATTTATTATAAAGAAAACTTCTTACAATTTATGTTGGCGCAGACTTATACGAGCATGCAGGCACCCACCTGCAGAAAGGCTACAACCTTTTCTCGTTCTCCAGCCACTACTGGAAGGGAGCTCCAACCCCCTAATTTTAAGACTAGCTTTTACTCGCAGGATACTTCCACTTTCATACAGAAGGCTTCTTCCTCAGATCCACCAGATTTCTTCAATTTCTTCATCAGGCTTCCGTCAGGTCTTCATCATTTCTTTTTCCGATCATCGTAGAGATTTTTCATTTCTAGATCATATCCATAGGTGCATCATATTTTCTGATCTATTAGAGTTCAATCATGCAGATGTCTCTTAAAGAAATTTATTCGTTGTCAACCCCTCTGCATGCCCATCTTGAACAATAATACACTTCTCCTTACATAGTTTTTCCTTTATCAATACCATGAGTAGAAAACCACTCAACTACTAATGCTATTCAATCCAAATTGAAAATCCAATCTTCATTCTTCCATGCACGAATTGTCCCAAAGGTAATCTTTTCCACCACCAAATAATACTAAAGCCAAGGTTAAGTAACATTAACGTGTTGTTGATGGTTTTCTTTCTTTTATTGGAATTTTATTTATCAAATTCATGGAATTTGATAAATAAATATTATTCACACCCTTTGGTAATTAAATATTTATATTAATAATCCACGCTTTTATGAAATTGCCTTTTTAAAAATATAGCTTTGGAACTGGCCCCACATGCATAATCAATGGCTTAATCAATATTATTTAAAACTGGGGCCCATTGCTAACGATCATTTTCATCCGACGGTTGTTATCGTGTCGCGCCGCCTCATTTGATCGGATGGATATCACTCGACGAAGACACGTGAACAATAATGTGTGATGGTCGCCATACCTTGGTTAACCTTTGCACATCTATACAAACTGATCACCATCCGATGACCCCCTCCCAGATCAATGACATATATGCATATTTCTCAACCTCCGATGCCAAATGTTAACGTGCGATGGCCCGCCGTACTTTGGTTAATCTTCATGCATCTTCCTCATACGACCATCGTCCAATGGCTTCCCTCCAGATCAACGGTGCACAACAATATTGCTCGACATCCTGGGTCAAACAATAACACGCGATGGCACGCAGTGACAAGCGGTTTTGTAGATTCCTACAAGGACGCCTGTCACCCGTTCTATGGAATCGGAGCCAACCTCTTGAATACCGCTCAACCCGCAAAAGCGGTGCGATATGGGCAATTCGTCTTCGCAAATCCGCTCGTGGTTTTGGAACAGTGACCAACCCACGGTTAAGTTTGGTTACGCTATTCCTTTTGGTCCCTTAACTCACGTTCACAACTTGGTCCACCGAAATTTTAATGCCAGATACTCTGTTTTAGTTCTTCCACATTATAACTGATTTTCTCTCGCTCCTTGTTCCTTTCTCCATGAACACCAATCAACTCCTTACTAATAGCATAGACCCTTCCATGTGAAGCTTAAAAAACCATAATTTTGTTCAATCAATAACATTCCACTATCTACCAGTTTGGATACACTATCAACCGTATTAACCATTCCTCGAACAACATACAGAGCACCATTAATCCCCTCATAGGGTTTCTCACAGATTGCATACATATGTTCACACCTGAATGGGACTCAAATATCCTTCATATTGAATTCAATTTCCTTCATGACTGATATTGTTCTTCTGTAGATGCACTCTTTCTCTATTCTTCTCTGCTATACGTCTTTTCTCTGTTTCAGATGCCAATTCCTTTGCCACTTCCTTTGCCATCAATGAAAATATTTCCAACAATCTCCCCCTTTGGCATTGATGGAAATATTCTTCCTCTGATTGTCTTATAACATCCCTTGGCAAAACTCTTCCTCTGATTGTCTTATAGAAGCCCTTTGTTGCTTACTCTTCCTCTTATTATCTTATAGAAGCCCTTTGTTGCTTTTCCTCCCCCTTTGACATCAATGGCAAAGAGTTGATCAAGATCCTTTGAACCTACAATACCATGCTCCCCCTGAGATCATGCTGCATCTTCAACCATAATATAACAAAATGACTTATAAATGCCAACAATGCATCCTTTTCATATAACCAATGCTCCCCCTTAGCCTATGCATTCAGATATGTTTTCAATGGGAGAATATCCAATTTAATCTTCTAAATTTAAGCAGATATGATCTTCTGCATGGCAGAAACTACTCCCAGTTTCTGTCTGAGATATTCGAACGCTTCCCTCGGTAGATATTTGGTAAATATATCAGCAACTTGTTCTTTGGAGGGAACATACTCCAATTTCACCTTTTGTTCAAGCACTTGTTCACGTAAGAAGTGATATTTGATGGGAATGTGCTTGGTCTTGGAATGCATAAAAATATTCTTTGAAATACTAATGGCACTTGTATCGTCACACATAATGGAGATAGGAGGTGAACATTTGATTTGAAAGTCTTGTAAGGTTTGCATCATCCAGAGAAGTTGAGTGCAACATGATGCGGCAGCCACATATTCTACTTCTGTTGTAGATAAGGCAATAAATCTTTGCTTCTTGCTAAACCAAGATATTAACCGGGGCCCCATATAGAATGCACCACCACTAGTGCTTTTCCGATCATCAACACTTCTAGCCCAATCTGCATCAGTGTATGCATGAAGAGTAAGATCAGCTTTCTTTGGATACCATAGTCCAAAGTCTTGAGTTCCTTGTAGATATTTAAATATTTTTTTCATAGCCCGAAGGTGAGACTCTTTTGGATTAGCTTGGAATCGTCCAACAATCCCAAATGCATGCATGATGTCTGGTCTTGTCCCAGTGAGATAAAGTAGACTTCCTATCATAGATCTGTATTCTGGTTTATTCACCGTGGGGGAATCATCATTAGAACTGAGATTACATCCGGTTATCATTGGTGTACTTACAGGTTTGCAATCTTCCATGCCATACTTCTTCAGGATTTTCTTGAGGTATTTTTCTTGTGATAAGAATATGCCATTTGTTGCTTGTTGCACTTGCAAGCCAAGAAAGAATGTTAGTTCCCCAAGTAAAGACATTTCAAATTCTTGCTGCATATCAGAAGCAAATTTCTGACTCATAGACTCTTCATTACTTCCAAAAATTATATCATCAACATATACAACCACAATCAATAGTTTATCATTTTCAGTTTTTGTGTATAAGTTGCTATCAGCAGACCCCTTTGAAAATCCTTGTTGATGAAGATATTTGTCAAGACGATAATACCATGCCCTTGGAGCTTGTTTGAGACCATATAGAGCCTTTTAAGTCTACAAACAAGTTTTTCATCATTTCCCAAAATGAATCCTTCTGGTTGTTCTATATAAACTTCTTCTTCTAGATCACCATTGAGAAAAGTAGATTTAACATCCATTTGATAAACTTTGATTTGTTGGAAGCTTGAAAAAGAAAGAAACATTCTTATGGCTTCAAGTCTAGCTACAGGAGAAAAATTTTCTTCAAAGTCTATACCTTCTTGTTGAGCATACCCCTTGCAAACAAGTCTAGATTTATTTCTTATAACATCCCCATTCTCATTTAACTTGTTTTTTAATATCCGTTTAGTTCCAATGACATTTTTGTCATGAGGTCTTGGTACTAATTCCCAAGTGTGATTCTTTTCAATTTGATCAAGCTCTTCATTCATGGCTTGAATCCAAAATTCATCTTTGCTAGCTTGAATGACATTGTGAGGTTCAACAGTGGATAGAAATTCGATATTGATAGAAGATCCCACAAGAGTCCTTCTTGTTTGTACACCTGGTCCCTTTTCTCCCAAAATTTGAGATTCTGGATGTTTCTTTTGAACATATTTGGATGGAGCCTTTTCAGACAAATCATCTTCGAGTTCTTCAGTGGGTTCACTGTTTGTATCATTACTATTTGATGTAGAAGGATATATGTCATCATCATTGTCTTCAATTGTTGTTTGTTTTTCTTCTTTTGGAGCTGTTGGAGACTCATCAATGACAACATCTATACATTCAACAATCTTTCGAAGTCTTTTATTGTAACATTTATATGCCCTACTCCTAGAGGAGTAACCAAGAAACATTCCTTCATCTGCTCTGGGTTCAAACTTGCCAAGTTTTTCATCATTATTTTTGATAAAACATTTTCTTCCAAAAATTCTAAAATGTTTTATAGTGGGAGAATTACCATACCAGAGTTCATATGGAGTTTTATCACTATTTACACGAACATGTGCCTTGTTAAGAATATTAACAGTTGTATGTGGTGCTTCTCCCCAAAATGTCTCAGGTGTTCCAGAATCATCAAGCATAGCTCTAGCCATTTGTTGAACTGTCCTGTTCATTCTTTCTGCTACACCATTCTATTGTGGAGTGCCAGCTACAGAAAACTGTCTTTTATGCCATGTTGTTCACAAAATTCAAGGAATTCATTGGATGTATATTCTCCTCCTCGATCAAATCTAAGACAATTGATTTTTATATCTAATTCATTTTCAACCAGTGCTTTGAAGATCTTAAATTTCTCAAATGCTTCATCTCTATGTTTAATCAACCCAATCCAACACATTCTAGAGAAATCATCAATGAATAAGATATAGTATTCTTCACCACATCGTGAATTTTTCCTCATAGGTCCACATATGTCAGTATGAATGAGTTCAAGAGGCTTACTTGATGGTCCTTCCTTGGCATTAAATTGTACTTTGGTTTTCTTACCGAATTGGCAAGATTTGCATATGCTATTTTCAAGTAGAGTAATATTGGGAAGATCATGAACAAGTTTAAGTCTGCTTGATTTGTTGATTTGAGAGAAGCTCAGATGCCACAACCTTCTATGCCATAGCCAATTTTTTGAAGATTTACTCAAGTAATATTGTTCTTGGCAGTTCTTTAATACATACAGGTTACTTGGAGTTCTTTTTCCTTTTATAATTGTTTTACCTATATCAAGATCACGTACCACACATTCTTTTGAACTAAAGACAACTTCAGTTCCTTGATCACACATTTGACTTACACTTAACAAGTTATGCTTTAATCCATCCACATACATGACTTCATTAGCTTTCACCTTTTATTTTAGAAAAACATACCTTTTTCCCTTAATGACCACAGGAGTATCATTTCTAAATGTAACATTATTTTCCTTTTCTAGAGCACTATGTGCAAGAAGTTTGTTTTTGTCACCTATCATGTGTCTTGAGCATCCACTATCAATGTACCATTGGTTTTCTTCATCTTCTGCAAATAATGCTATGCCACAATTTTCAACCTGTAGTTCCTTCTTTTTCCATACTTTGGAGCTTGAAGGAACATGTTCTTTTGGCTGAGCTTTGCTCCTACATTCATATTCTTCATGGCCAAATTTATTACAATAAGCACATTCAACTTCATTTTGAAGAGGAGAAAAGTTGTTATAGGTATTCTTCTTTCTTTCAATATCAATCCTTTTCTTTATTGATTCTCTTTTCATGATGGTTTTATATGCTACACATTGAAAAACTTTATGACCAAAATTGTGACATGAGAAACATTGTCCATTGAAGAAGAAATTTCTATGATCATAAAATCTCCTTCTTGAATTTACCTGTTGATTGGTGTTTCTTTGAAAGATATTCCTGTTAGTGTTCTTTGAATTGAGATGATCATGCTTTACCAGCAAAGATTCTTTATTCCCTTGCTGAGTGGCAGCATGTTGTAAACCAGTAGTAGCTGCTTTTAGATAATTTGGTGCTGAAGCCTGAGAAGATTCTCCGATATATCGAAGACCTATCTTTATAAGGGGAGAACGTTGTACCTTGATAATCTCATCTAAGGTTTCAGATCCTTTAGCAAATATAAGATTCAGAGTCTTTACTTTCTCAAGTTCTTTTCTTAGACTTACTACTTCACACTTTAATTTCTCATTGTGTTTCTCCTTTTCTTCAAGCTGATTTTTCAGAGTTTCTACGATTATTTTACTCTCTTCTAAACAAATTTTGAGTTGATTGTTTTCATTAAGAAAATCATTGTCTTCTAGAGCATCCACAAAAGTATCCTTTTCTTCTCTAGATTCTTTTTCAAATGCCATGAGAAGTCTAAGATCTTGTTCAAATTCTTCCTCACTATCAGATAACCCATCACTGTCTTCATGAGTATAGTAAATTTTTCTAGTGCTATAACAATTCTCATTACTTCTTACTACTTCCTTCCCCTTTTTATGTGTTTCTTTATGAGGACACTTAGCAGCACAATGACCAACTCTTCCACAATCAAAACATTTGAAAGCAAGCTTACCTCTGAACTGTCTTGTGCCAAGTTGAAGTTTCTTTACAAAGTTTATCTCAACTTCTTCTGAGATATATCTTGATCCTTCTGTTTTTTGTACTTCCTTCCCTTTTGTAGAAGTTCTAAAGACTGCTTCTTTGAATTTAAATGGTCCTCCTCTTCTCATTTCATATGCAGTTAGTATGCCATGAAGTTGCACCACAGTAAGATTTTGAAGATCCTGCTTTTCTTCAAGAGAAGAAACTTTTGACTCAAATTTTGCCGTTAGTGATCTTAAGATTTTCTCAACCAGAGTAGATTCGGTTATTGTTTCTCCCAAACTTCTCATACAATTTACAATATCATCAAGACGTAAAAAGAAACTTGCAATGCGTTCCTCATTATCCATTTTTAGATTCTCATATTGAATTCTGAGGGTTTGGAGTTTAGCACCTTTTACCTTTGCATCACCTTCATAACTTAGAATGATTTTGTCCCATATTTCCTTTGCTATATTCAGCTGCATGACTTTGACAAATTCTGATTTAGTTAGACTTCCTAATAGAGCATTGACTGCCTTTGCATTGGTTTCATAATTCTTTTTTTCCGTCGAATCTATTGGTACTGCAGCTGGATATTGATATCCTCCTTCAACAATTGCCCATACATCTGCTCCCAGAGACTGAAGATAGGATTTCATCCTTGTTTTCCAGAAGATTAAATTGTTTCTGTTAAAGAGCAAAGGCCTGATAGATGTTGTTCCATATTGATTACTCATCTTGCTTGATCTTCCTTCTAGCGGCTAAGCTTTTTCAGAAGGACCTGCTTTGATACCAATTGTTGGAAAAATACTGAGAGGGGGGGTGAATTAGTATTTAGAGCTGACTGACAACTTTTTAGTTTTCCTTTCTCTTAAAAACCATATGCTACATTACTACATCTATCTTGTATGTCCAGAGATCTTATTATGTCTTTACTTAAATCATTGCATCATTCATTCATCAGATAAGAAGTAAGCATGAACAGAAAAAAAAAAAAAATAAGCAACACATAAGAACACCAGTATTTAAGGTGGAAACCCAATTCAGGAGAAAACCACCGCCGTTGTTATCTCAGTCTTCAATATTTATTAAAAAGAAAACTTCTTACAATTTATGCTGGCTTAGATTTATACCAGCACGCAGGTACCCACCTACAGCAAGGCTACAACTTTTTCTCATTCTCCAGCCACTACTGAAAGGGAGCTCCAACCCCCTGATTTTAAGACCAGCTTTTACTGGCAGGATACTCCCACTTTCATACAGAAGGCTTCTTCCTCAGATCCACCAGATTTCTTCAATTTATTCATCAGACTTCCGTCAGGTCTTCATCATTTCTTTTTCCGATCATCGTAAAGATTTTTCATTTCCAAATCATATCCATAGGTGCATCATATTTTCTGATCTATTAGAGTTCAATCATGCAGATGTCTCTTAAAGAGATTTATTCATCGTCAACCCCTCTGCATGCCCATCTTGAACCATAATACGCTTCTCCTTATATATTTTTGCCTTTATCAATACCATGAGTAGAAAACCACTCAACTACTAACGGTATTCAATCCAAATTGAAAATCCAATCTTCATTCTTCCATGCACGAATTGTCCCAAAGGTAATCTTTTTCACCACCAAATAATACTAAAGCCAAGGTTAAGTAACATTAACGTGCCGTTGATGGTTTTCTTTCTTTTATTGGAATTTTATTTATCAAATTCAAGGAATTTGATAAATAAATATTATTCACACCCTTTGGTAATTAAATATTTATATTAATAATCTGCACTTTTATCAAATGGCGTTTTTTAAAATAGACCTTTGGATCCGGCCCCACATGCATAATCGACGACTTAATCAATATGATTTAAAACTAGGGCCCATTGCTAACGATATTTTTCATCCGACGGTTTTTATCGCGTCCCACCACCTCATTTGATCGGACGGATATCGCTCGGCGAAGATGCGCGAACAATAACGTGCGATGACCGTCGTACCTTGGTTAACCTTCGTGCATCTATAGAAAATGATCACCGTCCGATGACCCCTTCCCAGATCAATGACATATATCCATATCGCTCGACCTCTGATGCTGAACGTTAACGTGCGATGGCCCACCGTACTTTGGTCAATCTTCGTGCATCTTCCTCATACGACCACCGTCTGATGGCTTCCCTCCAGATCAACGGCGCACAAAAATATTGCTGGGCATCTTGGGTCGAACAATAACGCGCGATGGCGCGTAGTGACAAGCGGTTTTGTGGAGTCGTACAGGGATGCGTGTCACCCATTCTATGGAATCGGAGCCAACCTCTTGAATACCGCTCAACCCGCAAAAGCAGTGCGATATGGACAATCTGTCTTCGCAAATCCACTCATGGTCTTGGAATAGTGACCAAGCCATGGTTAAGTCTGGTTATGCTATTCCTTTTTGTCCCTTAACTCAGGTTCACAACTCGGTCTACCGAAAGTTTAATGCTAGATACTCTATTTTAGTTCTTCTGCGTTATAATTGATTTGCTCTCGCTCCTTGTTCCTTTCTCCATGAACACCAGTCAGCTCCTTACTAATAGCGTAGACCCTTCCATGTGAAGCTTAAAAAACCATAATTTTGTTCAATCAATAACATTCCAGTATCTACCAGTTTGGATACACTGTCGACCGTATTAACCATTCCTCGAACAACATACAGAGCACCATTAATCCCCTCATAGGGTTTCTCACAGATTGCATACATATGTTCACACCTGAATGGGACTCAAATATCCTTCCTATTGAATTCAATTTGCTTCGTGACTGATACTGTTTTTCTGTAGATGCACTCTTTCTCTGTTCTTCTCTGCTACATGTCTTTTCTCTGTTTCAGATACCAATTCCTTTGCCACTTCCTTTGCCATCAATGACAATATTTCCAACAAATAAGTCTTAATTCTCCCAAAAAACCTCAATGGTTCAGAGTTTAGCCATCGAATTTGTCTTCATATGCCAAAATAAAATTTTGGAGACCTTTTCAAAACTTTTCATGTAGAGGCTGGAAGGTCTTTCAAAATATTGAGACAAATACATGTATATTTCACAAATACTAGACCATATATATGTTGTGATGAAATATGAGGTTTTTTATTTTAAAATTCTTGAGGCTCTCACTTTAGTTTAGATAGTTACTTCATTCATATTCTAATCATTATCCCTCATGAAGGTTACTACCTTGTGAATTGAACTTTGTTTTGAATTGTGCATAGAGGTGTAAGAGATAGGTGTCCATCACTCTTTTCTCAACAATGTACCAAATATCAATCAAAATTCAATGCACAAAATCTTATTTTATTCTACAAGAATAATATATAGGGCTTCTTTGCACAATCATAGATAAGCCTTCTCCATAACTTTGCATGCATTGTCCCCAAATTGAATGTCACCTTCCACATAAATAATTCACATTAGAGACAGTAGATCCACTTTGTAATATTTTTGCCATACAAGTTCCATATGAGAATAAAAAAATTCCAAAACAAAACTTCTTCTTATCACTTCATTCCACAAAACCGTATACATTATTTACGCATTATTCTCACAAGATATCATAATTTTTTTTTCACACCTTCACTTGATCCTTCAGTTAATAATAAAATATTTTGATGAATCCCAAATGAATCACTTAACCTATTACCAAGAAATATTATTTGGTGGCCCAGAAACAATAGATTGGAAAAAAGAATTCCTGTAATAAGGGATGATATATTTAGAAGGTGGGCTTCTCTACTTCAAAAGAAAACTACAACATGATCTACCATTAGATCCCATTAAATGATCCTCAGAAACACAAGCAAGTGTTCATAAATCCTCATTGAACATGCCTCCAAAAATCATTCTATTCTCCAGAGGGCCGAGAAAAATTTGAGAGAGAAAAATCAGTTACTGTTTAATAGAGAAGAAATTAATCTCATTTTATAGATATCTTAGAAGCATCAATTATGAGAATTGATAGTGACATTTCACTTTATCAACATTTTGGATTGTTAACCTGTAAATAAAAAATTAAAAAAAAAACCAAATATCTGGGCCCACCTCATAAATTTCAAATTTGTAGTGTGCTTCACTTTGACCTTTGGAGTCACATATAAAAAAAAATCCTTTAATTTTAATATCTTGAAACACTTATAACACATACTCTTGCCATAAATCTATTTAATTTAATTTTTATACAAAGTCCTTATTATTTCACTACATCATCCAACCAATGCCACATCATCACCTATGTTTTCCATATCTGCAATCCCTCATGATTTAGGACCACTGATCGAGGCTTCAAATTTGACTATGTGTTTCTCTCAAACTGTGAAGTTTTATGATATGCTCGACATACCAAAAAATATAGAAAAAGGAGTAGAACATAATGTTATAGATTTTCATGTCAAACAATATGATCCACTACAAAAATACGAAATAAGTCTGGGGCATGACCATCATCCAAGGAACCCAAACCCTATGGCTAGGCTTTTAGCCAAATGCATCCTCCTCTAGAACCTACTATTTCTATGAAATCAATGACCCATTGCAAAACTATTTAATCATCACACAAGTGCTCCCAATTTGAGATAAGTGACAACCTAGTCAATAATCTTCCCATTTTTCATTGATCTCAACACGCTTAACATGATAAGGTATGTTGTATCTTGTATCTCTATCTCTCCCTAGACAACTCCGTGTTTCTCTCCCCTTTTGACATGGATGGAAAAAGTTGAATAGCACATCAATTGATATGGATGTGCCTGACAACATGATATTTGAATCATCTCTGCAATCTCCCCTAGAAATATGCCTCATCATGTGGACGTGTGATCTAGATGTGCTCCTCTTGACGATAATACTTCTTCTAATAGTATGACAACCTTCTCTTGCTCCTCCTAATAAGAAGAATTCCTCTTACACTGATGATCTCTATGAACTTGTAATATGTTAACTGTTATTCTCCCCCTGAATATGTTATGAATTTAGCATATTTGTCTTGTTATTATTTCCACAATAGTTGTCTTTCAATTGTAGACTGATGATACATACCTCTTCATAGACTCCCCCTTACTCTGTGCATCTACCAATAATGTGAGAGATCATGTAGAAGTTTGTTTTCTCTTCCAGTCTCTAGTGGTCTTATCTTCCTACCTGGTGAGTGATATTCCTTCCTCATTTTTTGGAGCCCATGTAAAACCACTTCTACAATATCGTGGAAAATGAATAGTTTTATTACATAGATAACATTCTGCATTCCTTCCTTCCTAGTTATGTGAGGTCCATTTCAAGCCACTTCTGTAATATTTGGTAAATTAGCTAACATTGCGGCACAAATAAAATTCTACATCTAATATCAATTATGGAGGAAAAAAATTGTAGTTCATGCTATTATACGTGTTTGGAAATTTGTATTTTCTTCCAGAAAATCTAATCCAATGGCTTCGATAAAACTCTTTGTCAATACTTCTATTATATCTCCTATAATATTTGACTTTGTGTCCATATTTAGAAAATGTGTAATAATAACCATGAAATGCCTCTACATACCTACGTGTATAGGATGAATATTTGATATCGGTTTTTCATCCCTGAGAATATTTTTGATGCTCTCCATTCTTGAATTTTGATGAAACAAGCTCCAAAAATAGAAGAACAGAGAGATCAATTCCTTATAAATCATCCACTTTTAGGGGGAAGCCTCCTTTACATTACATAAATCAATAATTCTTGGATGATACAAACAGAAAAAACTCCTTTCTATATATAGGAGTCCATGGGGTTACAATATAATCCAATATAGCATAACAATAATAATGTAAGGGCATAATAATAACAATATGGGGGTTACACGAGTACAAAAATAACAATAAGGGGGGTACATTAACAACAATAAGGGACTACACTAGTAATATAGGGACCTAACATGCCTCTCTCCTTGAAAAAGGTGTTGTCCCCAATGCTTGAGTAGCTCTAGATGGTTTTGCATAAAATTATCATCCTCCCATGTAGAATCTTCAGTGGGTAAGCTCTTCCACTTGATGAGATACTCTGAAATTGATCGATTTCGTAGCTATCGAGTTGTTGTTTCCATGACTACTTCAAGTTCCAATATGGTTTTTCCTTCCTCATCAAGTTCTGGGAATATTGTTTGAACTAGAAGTTTGTCACCTATAACCTTCTTTAAGCATGAATCATGGAAAACTGAATGCACTCGAGAAGAAGGAGGAAGCAACAATTTGTATGCCATAGTACCAATATTTTGAAACACCTTGTAAGGACCATATTAGTACTTTGGCGGTAATTTATTATCCTTCTTAGCTTGCTTGAGGGAAATTTTTTTGTATGGTTGTAGCCATAAAAATAGCTAATCTTGAGGGACATTTTTTTGTATGGTTGATATACCTATTGTTTCATTCGATTTTGTGCCAAATTTATGTTATCCTTTAAGAGTTGGAGAACTTGTTGTTGATGCTTGATGTGATCTTCCACTGCTTGAACCTTATAATTTTCTCTTAAAAATTATGTGATGGATGGTGGATGATATCCATGAAGTTCCATAAATGGGGTCATTTTTGCTACAATATGGAATGAAGTGTTTTACCACCATTCATCTAGAGGTAACCACTTGACCCATTGTGTCTGTTTATCAGTTACAAAACAACGAAGATATCCTTCCAAACATTTTTTCACTATCTTAGTTTCCCCATTAGTTTGAGGATGATAAGATGAGCTATGAGCTAGTTGAGTACCCAAACAAGAAATAATTCCATGCAAAAATTTTTAGTAAAAATGGGATCTCTCTCACTTACAATAATCTTTGGGTTTCCATGTAGCTTTTGAATTGTTTCCTTAAATTTAGTAGCATTTATAGTTGCCTTAAATGGATGACATAATGCACAAAAGTGTGCATACTTGGTAAGTCTATCAACTACCACTTGATAACACTCTTTCATTCGGAGTTAGGTAAAATTGTGATAAAATCAATTGAAATCTCCTACCAAAGTTGATTTGGAATGGATAAAGGTTGTAGAAGACTCTAGGTCTTAATTGTCTCAACTTTATATTGCTGGAAAAAAAAACATTCTGCCACAAAATTTTGAATATAAAAAATTTAAGACCATCCCCAAAAAAATATTTCTTTACCCTGTGGTAAGTTTTTAAAATACTGAGTGTCCTCTTGAGGGAGAAGTGTGAAATTCAAAAATAATATTTTGTTTTAGTTGGGAATTCTTACAAAGAAGTAAGTGATATTTGTACCATAAGGAATCATTTTTCCAACTAAAGCTATCATATGTACTATGATCTTTCTCAAAATTTTGAATGAGTGTCCACACTTCTTTGTCCATTTTCCATTGATCCCTTGCTTCAATTATCCAATCTAGTTGGATAATAGAAATTGCACAAAGCAATTCTTCCACCTCTTCATCCTTTCTTGAGAGTGAATCTGCAACAAAAATTAGCCTCCCTTTTTTGTAGATGATTTCAAAATCATAACCCAACATCTTTGTGACCCATTTTTTATTCTCTTCTAAAGATAGTTTTTTCTCCAAAGAGTATTTAATACTATCATGATTATTTTTTACCATGAAGTGTATTCCCATTAGGTAAGGTCGCCATTTCTTTAGTGCATGTAGTATTTACAACATTTCCTTTTCATAAATAGCTTTCTGTAAATAATTTCATTTGATTGTATTAAAACAACACCAATTCCATTTCTTGAGGCATCACATTCCATAATAAAGGTTTTTGTGAAGTCTGATGTATCCAAGACTGGTGCTAGACACATTGCCTCTTTAACATGTTCAAAGGCCTTAGTTTCTTCGGGAGTCCATTAAAATGCATCTTTATTCAATAATGTTGTTAGAGATGCTGCTATTCTCCCATAATTCTTAAAAAACTTGCGATAAAACCTTGTTAACCTGAGAAATCCTCGCAATTGCTTTATGGTTGTGGGGACTTTCCATTCCCTAATGGCTTTAATTTTTTCAGGGTCTACCTTAACATGTTCGTGAGATACAATATGACCTAGATATTCCACCTCTTGTCCTCCAAAGAAATATTTGGAGGTTTTTTCATATAGTTGTTTCTCCTCCAATAGTTTGAGCACCCTTTCAACATGCTGAACATGATCCTTCGAAGACCTGCTACAGATTAGTATATCACCAAAAAATAATAATGCAAATTTTCTAAGGAAGGGTTTGAAAATGTAATTCATCAACTACTAAAATGTAGAAGGTGCATTGGTAAGGCCATAAGGCATGACCAAAAAATCATAATGATCCTCATGAGTTTGAAATGTTTTTTTTGGAATATCTTTAGTCTTCAATCTAATTTGATGATATCCTAAATGAAGATCCAACTTGGTAAAATAAATTTCTCCATGTAATTCATCCAATAATTCATCAATCACTGGAATGGGAAATTTACCTTTAATAGTGAGCTTATTGAGCTCCCTATAATCCAGACACATGCACCATGATCCATCCTTATTATGCACCAATAATACTGGAGCAGAGAAAGAAATTTGACTCTGTTGAATTATACTGGCCTCTAACATTTATGCAATCATACCTTCGATTTATCTCTTTTTGACATAAGGATATCTGTAAGGCTTGATGTTTGGAGGAACACTTTCTGGAATCAATTTAATATCATAATCATGATCATGAATAGGTGGGAATCCTATGTGAGTTTCAAACACCTTGGAATGATTGTCCAATAATTTTTGGAGGTCTGGAGAAATAGAGAATTTTAATGTTGGAACTTCTAGTGAGCATAATTGTGAAATTATGCCTCATTGTTCTTTCTTTAGAAGATTTGTCATGACATTAGAGCTTATTAACTTTCCCGGCTTCCCTGTGATACCCTGTAATTAAAATTCCTTTCCTTCTGAAAAAAATTCAAGAAAATTTCTTGAAAATTAAAAATTACTTTCCCCAAATATTGTAACCATTTTACTACTAGTACAACATCAACAAATTCCATTGGAATGGAATGCATTGGACTATTCAATACATATTACCCCATTTTTAGCTTGATATTATGGCATTTTCCAGAGCAACTTATAGTTCCTCCATTTGAAACCTTTACTTGACATTCCGGTGCTGGGTATAGGAAGTAATTCAATTCCTTGGCTACCTTAAAATGAATAAAATTATGGGTATTATCTGAGTTAATTAACACTATTACCTTTTTATTATTGATATGTCCTTATGTCTTGAGAGTTTGAGGAGTGGTAATTCCTACCAATGCATTACAAGATATGGTTAAACTCATTTCTTCTTTCTCTAGGGTTGGTTCCTTATGTATATCCTCTTCTTTTGAAGTTTTCTGTTCATTTTCTTCCTCCCCTTCCCAATAGATGTAGAATAATTTCTTCTCAACACACTTAGGACCTTTATTATATTTTCTATCACAACTGTAGCAAAGCCCTTTTTCTCTTTTTTATTCCAATTTTTGTGGTGTCAACCTTGTAGGTTATGGAAGCCTAGGAGTAGCAACACGTCCATCTTTATAGATGTGAGTGGTAGGCTTCCTTTTCGCCATAATTTTACATTCACTTTCTTTTGCCAACATGAATGCCTTCTTCAATGAATTAGATTCCGAAAGGAAAACCTCATCTTGGATGTTATTTTTTAATGTCCCTATGAATAAATTAATCCTGTGTTCCTCTAGAATATCAGATGCCCTTAAATTCAAATTTTGTAAGTCCTCAATGCGCTCCACCACTGAACCCTTTTGTTTCAGATTTATCAATTAGCTAAAGAAGGTGTTTCACTTTGTATCCTCATAATCTGCTATCATTTCCTCCATAAAAATTGACCAAGTGACAATTTTTTTAATGGGAGCAAAGCCATCGATATGGTAACAATGTATTTTTTTCTAAATATAAAGTTGCAAGGCATACCTTTTGTGTGCTTTGCACATTATTGAGATAAAAATATTGCTCCATCTATAGTATTCATGTTACGGAATCCTTTCCATAAAACTTCATCATATTAATGTTTGGAATATGGTGGGTCTTCAATCCAACATTAGAGTTTATGAATTCATGATTAAATATATATATATTTTTTCTCATCATGAATTTCCTCTACTATCTTTTCACCATTATGTATCATTTCTTCTATCAACTTTGTCAAACCTTCCTTCAAACCTTCCATGTCTTATTTTATATCATTCTTCATGTATTCCATTTTTTTCTTCCATTTCTTCCATGCCATTCTTCAAAACATCCATCTTAGTTTCCACACCTTTCTTCAAACCATCCATGTTAGCTTCTACACCTTTCTTCAAAACTTCTATTTCATGTTTTTTTGCACTTTGCGAGAGAAAAATTTTGTGCACTTCCTCTTGTAATTTTGATATATCATCTTGTACTTCTCCCTGTTCATGAGTCATGGTAGATTATTCTGAGGGATTAATGGGTGTTGAATTATTTTTAGGGGGCATTTTAGAACCCAATACTGATATATGTGCTTCAATATGCCCTTGGAATAACTTGAAATTGATTTTTCAAACATGACTTATGAAATTTCAAAAACAAATACACACCTTTTTATTGCTTTTATGGAGATTGCTATTGAAACTGGATTATCTCTGTGATTTCAGATCTTCAATATCTAAAATTTAATCTTGTACTAGCCTTATGAATCTTCTTTCGAAGGCCACAAGTCTGACCTAATTTTGATTCTTCAAGGAAAAGTTTTACCCAATCTCCCATAATGACCTAATTATGGAATGGATCAGTAGAGACAATTTGTACCACGTGTTACTATTTCCTCCTTCAGCTCTGAAATTGATACACATCTAAAATTTGTGTAATTTTGGCCACATTTTACATATTCCAATCTGATGCTCAGAGAGAGAGTTATGATGATTTTACCAAGGTCACCTCTTTTAGATGAAATTTGGGAGCCTACAAAAACCCTAACTCCCACAAATCATATCTCTGAAAATACTGTGAACCAAGATCTAAAATTTTTACTCGAACTTCCTCGGGATTTCTTGAAAATGGTTTTTTTTAGTGTCTTAAGCCTCATAGAAAAAAAATTATAGTGAAAATTCCACAATGACCAGTTTGAAGTAGCGAAACCCTAGAATCCAAAGCTTTAATACCAAATGTTATGAAACCAGCTCCAAAAATAGAAGAAAAGAGAGATCAAAGCCTTAGAAATCAGCCACTTTGAGGGGGAAACCTCCTTTTCATTACGTAAATGAAAAATTCTTGGATGATATAAATGGAAAAAACTCCTTTATATATATAAGAGTCCATGGGGTCACAATATAATCCTCAGTCACCTAACAATAATAATGTAAGGGCACAATAATAACAATATGAGGGTTACAAGGATACAACAAGAACAATAAGGGGGCTACACTAACAACAATATGGGACTATACTAGCAATATAGGGACCTAACATGAATGCTCTATCATGAGTTAGTTTCTTAAATGCATCATCCTCATTTGAGGTATTAGTATTCCAAATTTTTGTATTGGATGATTTGTCTGATAATATAATTTTTTCTTCTCTCCATTTTTGGGATGGTACATTATTTCACAAAACTCCTTATTTTCCTTCACAAGTAGTTTCCCTTCATTTTTGGGATAGGACTTCTTTTCATAAGACTTATTCTCTTCTTGTAGTTGTTCTTCATCAATGGAATGATGCTCATATTCTTGTGGACTCTCTTCATCTTCATTAACATGTGGCTACTCTTCATCATTGGATATGAGGACTCACCAAGATACCCAAGACCTGTCTTCATGAGTGTTGATCTCTGGAAATTGATACCGTCTTCCAAGACCCATGAAATTCTGACTTTCTATTTCAATTTGTTTATTTCACCTCTCAATGTGATGATTTCATACTCATGGTTGATGCAACCTTCTTCCTTCTACTTTATCTGATTTTTTAATACATCCTCAACCGTTTTTGCATATTCAATTTCCCTCTTCAAGGAGGTGATTGTATTTTATTTATTTTTCTTGTTCCATTTGTTTTAATTTTTGTTTTCTTTACCTTTGAGCTAGTTTATCAAGGTTATCTCTCTATCATTCACCTCTATATATTTTCTTTTGACATCCTCCACTTCCTTCCTAGCTTCATCAAGTTCCTTATCATTTGCATCTCATTGTATTTTATCAATTTGAGCTCAAATATGATTATTATCAGCAACAATAAAATTTGTACGTTCATCAATATTCTTCTTTTCGTCCTTCACTTCTTCATGTTCATCGTGAAGAACACCATACAAGGTTCTCGACCTCTCCGAGTCAACTGTTAGTATTTAAACCTTCTCTTTGAGGTTTTTGACATCTTCTTCCCAATCATGAACCATATTGTTAATAAATACTAAAGGATATGGAAATGGCTTCAAGTTGTTAAGATTCCAATAAAGGACCTACTCTGATACCAATTGTTGGAAATATAAGAGGGGGGTGAATCAATATTTCCTATTTTTATTTTCAAATGGTTTGTTAATATTCATACACATTCATAGAATTAAAAAAAAATATAAACCAATATCATATCAAAAATGATACACAAGATTTTTCTTAACAAAGAAATGAACTATGTATTAGTGTACATACAACATTTACCAAGAAGGCTTGGAAGGAAGTTTAGGACTCCCTAAGGTTTGGAAGGAATCGATATTGCTCCCAAAAGGTAGGTTTTGCTTGCTAGGGGCAATGATCCAAATACAATAAAGCTGATGTTACAAGACTTCACTCAAGTACAACTATTGTCCACCATTACTGCTGCAAATATCATTTCTCACTAATTTGTCCACTACTACTAGTGTCACATTTTCTACTCACGATACCTTTTTCCACTGCTTTTGTTTGTTGGTGATGTCATTGCTATATGTTGTTGTTGTTGATGCCACCACTCTTTGTTGTTTTTGTTTCTTATATCAATTCTCTTATCACTATTAATGCCTCCATAAGCTATTGATATCTCACTTCTTCTTATTTTACTATCACTTCTAGCCATTATATATTTGAGACTTCTGCGATGAGTGTTTTGTGTAGAGAAGTTTTTCGGTTTAATCGCATCCTTCTAGCCATCTCTGCAATCACATAGTGGCATGTAAAAAACTTATATTTTTTGCATTCACTATAGGGATACCATTGTGGTTAAGACTGCTGCTATGACATCCTCAAAAAGGTGCTAAGTGATAAATCGATTCCAAGGTCACAAAGTTCCCCCTCAAGCACAAGATTGTGACTCTTCTTTGAAAATAAGTATTGTTATATACAAGTGTAATACATTACTACTATCATAAATAGGGTGTCATCATAAAGATTACTGTCATCATGTTTATCTTGTTGTCAATAATTTCACAAGACGGGATCATTGTCACCTTGTCATAGTGTGGATCATCTCAAGTCATTCATCAAGGAGTCTTTTCCATCTAAGTATTACCTCCATTGTTGCACTGTCACATGTATCATTGTTATAAGCTATTTTTTCAAGTATTTATAACCAAAAATGTTAGATAAACCCATTGTCACAGAAAAGTGACTTCCAAACAACTATATATACAACCATATCCACAAGACCATGGTTACAGTAAGATCTTGATTGTATCTTCAAATTCTTCATTATGTCTAGGTTGGTATCATGCATAAGGTAAAATGCTTCCACCAAGGTTTCCCTATTTTTAGAAATGACATTTTTCACATCTAGTTATATGCCAATGTAAGCTCTAACGACATCTTCAAGTATCTAATATGATAAAACTCTAAGGTATGTTCTAAGATGGAATTGTTGTAATATAATTGTGAGACTTGTCATTGCTATCATAGTAAAAATATCATAATATGTTAAATTGTATCCTTCATAAGTACTTAGAGATCATAAGATATAATTGTTACAAAATTATCTTGATGGGACTGCCCGAATGTTTATGAGTAATTTAACTCTCCATTGTAGTCACTCCAATTCAAATACTTGCACATGCCTTATTGAGATTGCAATTTGTATGCAAGGCCTAAAGTCTTATTATGGTTGCATATAAAAGAATTAATTAATACCATAGGTTTGTAATCATACAAGTAATTGTATTTCAAAAGGACATTGTCATATATCAAAATTCTATGTTATAGTAAAAGGTGTATTGTCAGCAGAATCAATGGCACTACCATAAGGTATTTCCAGAAAATAGATCCAAAGGTTTTTGCTTAAGTTCTTTGTAGAAATTCACAGATTATGAAACTCAATTGTCAAAGTACCTCAACCATAGATAGTGCTACAAATTTTAATAATTAAAGCCCAATCACTTAAATTTGTAATATCCATATGATTTCTAGATTTGACTTAACACTAATATTTTAGTCATAGTAAAAGAAATCCTCAACATGTCTTGATTATTCCAACAGACGTCAATGGTTCAGAGTTTGGACATCGAATTTGCCTTCATAGGCCACAAGCAAATTGGTCAGGCCTCCTCAAAAAAATTCATTTAGAGGTTGGAATACCTTTCAATGCATTGAGACAACGACATTTATCTTTCATAAAGACTCAATCATATATCTATTGTTATCTAAGACGGGCCTTTCTTTCGAAATGATCCAGTATCTCCTTTAGTTTATACAGGTACTTCGTTAAGCATTTGAGAATTATCTGTCATGAAGGCTATTGTCTTGTAAATTCAAATTTGTTTTTAATTGTGCGCGAAGGTGTAATAGAGATGCTGTCCTTCATTGACTTCCCAAAAATGTACCACATCTCAATCAAACTTTACTTCAAAATTTCTTAGCCTACTCTACAATAATAACATATAAGGCTTCTTCACACAGTGATAGATTAGGTTTCTCCATAACTTTGCACGCACTGTCCCTAAACTAAACTTCACCTTCTACATAAAAAATTCACATTTGAGATAGTAGATCCAATTTGCAATACTTATTCCATAAGAAGACCATCTGCAAATAAATATGCCCCCCCAAGAAACGTCTTCTCACCACTTCATTCCATAGGACCACGTGAATTATTCAGACATTATTCTTACAAGATATCACAAAATTGTTTCTCACCTTTTCTTCATCTTGTAGTTAATCATAAACCCTTTTAATGAATCCCAAAAAAAATGTTAACCCAAAACCAAGAAATATTCTTCGCTAGCCCAGAAATAAGATATTGGAACAAAGCATTGTCGTAGCAATGGTCGTGATCTTCAGAAGGAGCTGTCTACTTCATAACAAAATTACAACGTGATCCTCCATTAGAAGCCAGTTAGCAAGCCTTGAAAACATGATCAAGAGCTAAAAAAATACTTGTTCAACTTACCTCCAAAAATAATAATATTCTACACAAGCCCGAGAACAATTTTAGAGAGACAAATCACTTATTATTTAGTGAGGAGAAATTAATCTCTTTTTATAGATATATTAGAAGAATCTAGTATGAGAGATGACAATGATATATAAATTTATCAAATTTTTGGATCATTACCTTGTAAATCCAAAACTTAAAAGAAAACTAAATATTTGGGCCCACATCATAAATTTAAAATTTTTAGTGCCCTTGACTTTGACCATAAGAGTCACATATAAAACATACTTTAATTTTAATAAACGTTAAAACTCTTCTAACACATACTCTTTCCATGACTTAATTCAATTTAATTTTTATCTAAAGCCCTTTTGATTTTTCCACATCATCTAACCAGTGCCACGTCGTCACCTATTTTTTCCACATCTTTAGCCCTTGGGGATTTAAAACCATTTATCAAGGCTTCAAATGTGACTGGTTGTTTCTCTCAAACCATGAGGGCCTATGAGATGCTCCACATACCAACGATGTTAGAAAGGCAAGTAGAACCTGATGGTGAAGGTTTCTAAGTCAAAATAAATTATCTAGGACTCCAAAAATACCAACTAAGTGTGGTTCATGACTTTCATACAAGGAACCTATCAGGTCTCAGACTTTTTTTTGTTTAATGCATATTCTTCCCCACATGATATTGTATTTTACCCCCTTGTATTGCCAATTCTCACTATTTTATCCTGATTCTCCTTATGATTTTGACACAATAATGAAATATTCGGTTCAATGTGCATTTGTAATTAAATTCCTTTGTTCATTTATGTTTTCTGAAGTTTGTGTATCGTAAGTCACTAATATAAGGTTATGTAGTTCCTCCACTCCATAGAGATCCTGCACTATAGTTGAAGTACATGTGGAGAAAATTATCATTTGATCCTTCCATGAAGGCCAATGCTAGCTGGTTGTACAAACACACGTTAGATATCATTTGGAGCCTATCTGATATTCAAAGGCGTGCTTATCATTCATCGATATGTTCCTGCACCAGTTCATCTGCCTGCACTAGTCAAGGACTGTTTGTTGTTGGAGGTAGCCACGAGGGCCCATGGCCAGTTGGAAGTCTCAGAGACATTGCACTAGAACCAAAGAGTGAGTATTATATTATTCCGGAGGAAATCAATTAGATGGAAAATCGAAGCTTAGGATGATGATCAAGGTGGCCAGTTGGCACGTCGAAGATCTAACTTATTTGTTCAAACTGAGACTTTACAAGAAAATAGTTGGAACACTTCTGGAACCATGTTCTTTGTCCACGGTCGAGTTCTGGTGATCCATCGAGGGAGAATGGTTAAGATATTATCAGATCCAATTTTCTTTTTTTTGGAATAGTAACTTTACTCGATATATTCCTGGAAAACAAAGATATGACTCAGTTATTTTTTGTAACATAAATTGGCCTAACAAACCTATATATGTATTGTAAATTTGATATAATTGAATGTTTTCCCTATGCAAAGGGACGGTGATGTATTTATATTGTTGTTATTGGTTTAATTCGGGGAGGTTCAATCCCTTTTTTGGACGCTGGAATATTCCTCTCCTAGATGTAGTAAGGACAAAACTTGATCAATATATATGAATGGTTATTTTTGAATATTGATTTAATTCTTTGAACAATGGGTCCAGCTAGTCAGGTTGGGCCCACTAGTCCAGCTCGACGCCCGCCTCTGGTGTGCATTGTTTATAGATTTAGCACTAGTGTGTGTTACATCATTTACTGTCAGATTGACAATTATACTTTTGTTGTTTTAAGGATATATTTACACATTGATTTGATTTCTTTTTAGAAACGTGTATACGATGTTTTGAAGTTAAAATCGAATGCAATTAGTTAAAGAACCTGTAGCGAAAGGTTCAACTTGAATGTTGGATCTAATATTCCTCTCGTGAATTAGGTGTGAGCTCATGGAGCTATGATTTGTTATGTGATCAATTGAGTGAGAATTTTATAGCTTCAACGTGGGTTTATGTGTGGCTATTAGATCCGGCCCTGCCTAATATTAGATTCCAAGGGTATTTTTTAGTTTCCTTTAAACGCACACTAGATATTTCCGTGTTATTACCCTTGGTTTTTGTTCGAAGTGATGTATCATTAACCTCTATTATTGTCTTGTTACATGCACCATTTGAGGAACATGATTAAGGTTTGATCACAAGAATATTTCTCGGCCTTCGTTGTCCGAGTCTTTAAGCTCCGTTGAGTCTCGATCACCTAGGGAAATACAGATCGCCGAGGTTTTTATACACCTTGATAATTGTTCTTGAGGAAATCTGTGTACCTAGGGTTTCTTGATTTCATAATAGGAATGCTTGATCTAGGTTATTCACCCCTTCTATAAATACCTTTGACCCCTGTGTATTCAATCTGGGTGGGCTATTGGATTTGCGTATTGCACAGCATAGCGATTGCACTATCTATAGGAAGTTGTGTAAAATAAGGAGAAAATATTTGTTTTATTACAGATTAATGTCTCGATGCTTGGTTTCAGAGTCCTTTATTTTCATTTCCTTTTATGGAACCAGTGAATATTTTGAGTTTATCAATAGCGGTCTTGAGGAAATTTAATTATGAGTTGCGTGATAAATGTATATGAAAACAATGGTATTATGAGATCTTTTGTTTTCATATAGCGATTTCTTTTCAATTGATGGGCTTATAATACACCAATGTTTTGTTAGATAATTTGCTTAATGAGTTTGGGGACTGATTTGGGTATTTATAAAGGGTTTTCATTTGCTTTTCAAGGGAGACATTTGATCGATTTGCATAACCGAATGAACTTTGATTGATTTAAATGACAAATTATAAAATAGAGCATAGTTCAAAAATCGAATTTGAAGTTTATGCATTGAACAAAGTTACTAATCAAACTACAACTATTACTTTTGATCGATTTGCATAACAGAATGAACTTTGATTGATTTAAATGACAAATTATAAAATAGAGCATAGTTCAAGAATTGAATTTGAAGTTTATGCATTGAACAAAGTTACTGATCAAACTAGAACTATTACCTTTAAAGGAGAACTCTGACCAAAAAACACGAAAAAAACATCAAAAAACAAGTTGAAAATGAAAAGTGTTGATGCTAGAATAACTTCTTTTTTTGGGGGTAAATTTTCAACATTTAAAAAAAATGGTAGTAAAAGCCAATTTTTTTGTGCAAAAAACACTAAAAACGAAAAGTGTTGAAGTTGGAATAATGTGTTTTTTAAGGATATTTTTTCAACAAAAACACCATGAAAATGAAAAGTGTTGATGGTAGAATAATGTTTCTTTTTCAAGGGTAAATTTTCAACATTTTTTAAAAATGATAGTGCAAGACAAATTCTTTTGTGCTGAAGACAGTCTGAAAAGGAAAAGTGTTGATGTTTGAATAACGTCATTTTTTTCAGAGTAATTTTTCAACATTTTTAATTATGATGTTAAAGATAAAATACCATGACTCCAAAAAACTATAAAGTTCTAACGATTTTCAAGCATGACATTAAAGATAAAATATCATGTCTTTGAAAGCCTCAAAATTCCAACGATTTTGATGCATGAAATTAAATATAAAATATCACTTCTTTGAAAAACTTTAAAATTCAAACAATTTTTAGTCATCACTTAGGAAAACATTAAAACCATGACAATTTTTCAAACATGGAATGAAAACGAGAGATTATAACTAAAAAAAACAAGTTTTCAAAATATTTCAAGCATGACATTTTGGAAAAATGAATGAAAGATTTATTATAGGAAGAGTAATTTATTTTTTAAATGTTAAATAAGCATAATACAACTTGATACATTGCAACAAAAAAATAAAATCAACCATCAAGTTGACACGCGGTGTAGATGACCTTGACCCATTGTAATGAAAACTTAAGAACTAGCCATGAAATTGACACAATGTGGGGAAAACTCGATTCATTATAATGAAAATTTTAAAATGGATGATCAAATTGTGCATACAATTATTTTCTTTTTAATTTTTTAATATATTTTTTTTTCAATTTAAATTTTTTAAATTTTTAATCTTTTGATTTATTTCTTTTACTAATTTTTTTATTTTTTATTTTTAATTTATTTTTTAATTGTTTTAATTTTTTAATTTTTAATTTTTAACTATGCATTTTCTTCCAACTATATATATATGTTAATTTTTATTTTTATTTTTCCATAAATCATGTGGTTTTTAAAATTATTTCCCCATTTTTTAATTTTTTTTTCAATTCATTATTTTTAAAAGGTATATATTTTTTTAACATTTTGATGGTTTTTTTTTCTCTTTTTATATATTTTTGATATTTAATTTTTTTTGGTCTTTTTTTTAATGTTTTATTACTAACATGAAAATCACCAACATTTAAAAACATTTATCCACAATTTATACATTACAAATCTAAAGTTTAAAAATTAAGTCCCGTAAACAAAAAGGGTTGATGTTGCATCAACACTTATCAAAATGAACATGAAAATCACTTAACATTTTAAAACAAATGTTTATACTTGATATAGAGAAAAATGTCAATTGTCAAAGATTAACCCTCTTAAAAAAAGGGGTTGATTTTGCATCACCACTTTCTACAATTGACATGAAAATCAATAACATTAAGAAAAAATGTTCATAATAAATTTTAAAGTTCCAATAATATGCTCCAAAAAAAAGGAGGTTACTCTGAATCACCACTTTTCAAAATCGGGTGTTTATTTTTCTACCTCAAGAAAAAAGTAATCATTTATTTTCTCATTTGATCGGTAACTATGTTACTCATCTTCATATTATTCGAAGGTTTTTTTTCTTTACATTGCCAAAAGGCTAGGATTGTTTTTAAAGAATCAACAATTAGGGGTGTTTAAAAAAAAATAGTATTAGTGTTTATGTTTTATAAAGTTTCCCTTGAGTGCAAGATTTGAACTTTGTAAAGAGATTGACGTGCAAGGTAGAATAGAATTTGATTTGCAGGTTGCTGGGGGCTCTGTCAGGAATTTATAGTGTTGCACCTCAAAGTTTAACAACTCCAAGATTAATAATTAAATGTTGGGTTGTTTATTACACCCAATAGGACATAGACCATAGGGATAGGTTTTCATCCAACATCATCATCCCATACATGCATTATCTTTCTATGACATGAATGACTTGCTCCACACCTACTTTATCATTTTGAAACTACTCCTGCTTTGAAATCAATTATGAAATATTCAACATGCACCAAGGCACAAGGAGGAGACCCAAATCTAACTATTCAATGAGAGATATCAAGGAGATTTGATATAAATAATTATTTCCTGGTCTAGCCTCTAATATATGAAGTTACTTGTTTTAAGGAGAAGGTTTAATAATTTGACTTTTGTAGTACTATTTTTCAGTGTAGATATGATTATGTAATGGCACATATATAATGAGATAAAAAAATAAAAAATAAAAATTATAGGTGCAGTGGTTGTGTGAAATAGAGTTTATGGTCACTCATTTGTTTGTTGCAGTATTAGGGTCACACTCATTGTTGTGTAGAGAAGTGTATATACAGAGATCATTGTGTTGTCATGGCAGTGTATGGAGAGACATGATCTTGTTGTAGAGATCAATATATTGTGCTAGTGTAAGACAATTTTTTTACCTTGTTCCTTTAAGAAGAGATTTGATTTAAGGGGTTGATTGATAATTATTTATTGTAATGTGAGAACTGTGTGACCTATTTTGTGACTAGTATTGTGACAAAGCTTTATGATCAATGTCATCATTGTGCACAAATACTAGTTTCTTCTAAGACATGGTTAAGATCCGAAGGGTAGGAAAATTGACATTGCTCATATGTATCCATAAAGAGAGTAATTATTGATACCCTGGATAAGTGACCTAATGCGTATGCAAATATCTATAACAGAAGGATGGCAGTATGTTTGATTTTAATAGAGTTTTGAATGACATTAGTTATATGCAGGGTAGAGGAAAAAGACTCACAAATTTGATGTGAATAATGTTGTTGTTTTTCTCTTGTCTTCATGGTTTCCTATTGATGATGCTACTTTGATTTTGATGATGATTTTAGTGATTATTGAAGGGTTGGAGTGAAAGAGTCTTGATTTTGTTGTGAAGGTTGCCCATGGTATGAGTCTATTATTAGGGTATGGAGATCTAATTTTTTGGTTAGGATTTGAACACAATATATATGCTACAATAACAAAGAAGTGTATTCATTTATTAACTTACATATTGGATCTATTCTTATTATCTCGATGAACTACAACGATTAATTATCATTAATTGAGCACAATGAATGGATATGCTAACAATGATTTGATATAAATGGATATTGGATGATTCTCATGAGATCTATATGGTAAAAACACATATGGATATTTATGTTAAGAATCTAAATGAGTCTATTGTTGAGCACATGATGATTCTTCTATGTTTCTAGTTGGAGGAGTTTGATGTTGGACCCTTTTTATATTTGAAGTTTGATTATATTTGCCACATATCTTGTTGAAATGTATTCATATTGAGAGTTGTATCATGATGGTTTAATTGAGTTAATTGCAGAGTTATGAGAGACCTCGGTGTGTCCTATATTTAGAGAGGGTTTTGGAATTGATGAGAGTTTTTTATTAAAAAGGAGTTCTTTGATTACCATGGGATTTATATGGTTTGGTTTTGTGAAAAGAGTTGTACTTAGTATTTAACAATTTGTGGCTTGGTATTTGACAATGTTGTCGAGAAAATTAATGGCTTGGTATTTGTTAGTGGTTTGGCCTAGTATATTTGTTTGATCATAGATTTATTTTAGATATGCTACTGATATTTAGTTATTTAGTAATTGAGCTTAATGCTTGACGTGGGTCTTGTTTGAAAATTTGATGAAGCATCGTATGCAAGGTTTGTATATGAGTTATGTGGATCCAATGTGAAATAAATTGAAACGTCGTCCACATAGGTACTAACGGTTGGAGCCTTTTGTGAGGGAGTATGATCTTCCTTCTAGTGCTGGAAATCAAATTTGATCAAGGAGTAGTAGCTTCCTTCCAATAAAATTTGGAGAAACTATAGGAGGTGGTAGCCTCTAGGAGGTAGGAGTCTTCACATTGTTAATATTCTCTGCCAATGAAATATGTAAGAATAATTTATTAATAATAATAAGAGGACATAACAAAAACAATGATGATTTTCTCCCATTTTTCGTTTCCGCCTTAAAATCCAATGTCCCTATGTGTTGATGATGTGTTGTATATTTTTGGATTATCTACTCTTATGTTGAATGCTTCTATTGGTTAGAGAATATGCATAGATATAAAAATTAATGTGTTGCTAATGAAATAATTGTTCAAGGTAAGTTTGGAGATAAAAGTATAAGTTAAGTAAAATTTGACTTGCCATGAAATACTAAATCCTCCCCCCTCTCAATATTTCTAACAATTGGTATTAGAGAACAATTCCTTCAGAAGTAGCTTGATACCTATAAGGTAGATCAAGTAATATGAGCATCTCGGATGGAGTTTTCTCTACCAAGCCACCTTTGTTTAAAGAAAAAAAGTTCCTATTTTGGAAGGTTTGAATGAGGTCATATTTTAAATACCTTGGAGCTGATGTATGCGATATAGTTGAAAAGGGATATAAATATCTATGATCCTTACCTATATATGAGGTAGGAAAGAATCATTATGATAGTAAATTTTGACTTAATTTCCTTTTATGTGAATTTTACCAAAATATTTTATACACAATTTATGGATCATAGAAGCGAAATTCCTAATATTATGATAGTAATTCCAAAGAAGTCATTTCCATACTAGGAGGAATTTTAGAATCAAAATTCATGAAAGTGATGCATGTCAACACCATGAAAGCAATGTCGGACAAGCAAGTAAACAGCTATGAAGGGGATATGAAGGCAAAAAGTCCTAAGTTACAGTCTTATTGTATGGTATATGAGTCCCTTAAAATTCATGTAGATGAAAATATTGAAAACTTTTTCCTTAGAGTAGACAAAGATGAAAACACTATGAAGGGCTTGGTGATAGGCTAGAGGATTCTATCATAGTTGGGAATATATTGATTTCACTAACCCCTAAGTTCAATGAAAATTTTTCAACTACTGAGGAAGTGGAGAATTTGGGTCCATGATCATTAGAAAGAATCCATGGGATTTTGATAGCCTATCAAATGAGAAAAAAAGGGGGATAAATCAAAGAGGCTACCTTCAAATATACATGAAAATGAAAACAAAGGGAAGAGACTAAAGATACTAGCTACATTTCAGATGAAGAATAGGAAAAATCTGTGAGGAACTTGCAAGTGAGGACTGGAAAATTCAAAGGTAAAATTCCCTTTAAATTTTTTTCTTATGGAAGAGTAGGAAACTATGCTACTAAATGTCCATATAAATAAAATATTGATAAAAAAGAGAAAGGAAAGATTGTATCCAGGAAAAGTGTCGAAAAAAAATCTCTACAAAGAAAAAAATCTATTCTAATGAAGATAGTGAGGACACATTAGATGATTAGGTAGATGAAGATTTAGACTATAAAACTAGTTACAATATTCTTATTGCTCTTGAATATTAGTTCGATAGTGAATCAGATAATTGTGAAAATAATGATTTAATGAATGCATTCAACTAAATTTATATACTCAGGAATATAAACGAAGATATGGAAATTAAATAAAGTAGTAGAGTTGAAGAAATAACGTTGTTAAAAAATAATCTAGAAGCATATAAAAGAAGAGAGAAAACCTTGATGGAAAAACTTCAAGAAAAAGAGAGGAATTATAAGAGGTTAGAAAAAAAAATTTGTGACCCTAAGGGAATATTACGAGAAAACAAAATTCCAATCACATTGGAATCTCAAATTGGTAAAGGAATATGGATCATTAGAAAATATTATCAATTAATAACACTCTTCTCTAATTAGGACAAGTCTTGGATATAGGTACACTTGGAATCACAAAGTTTCAAATCCAATAGTAACATATCCAGAAGGTGATGAGAAGGACCAGCATAAATATATTCAACGGTTAATTGCATCAAGTCACTCATAAGAAAGAAAAAAACCAAGATTAGAGACGGGACCAATTCTCACGTATAAAATTTGGTTTAATTAATATTGTTTTATAGGTAACTTGTTTGGCTATAAGGCCACAAATTGAAAATTGAGAAGATGGAGTAGAGGAAAAGAAAATTAATATTACAAGAGGTGTTATGTGTGTCACAATCTCAGGAAAATGATCAAATATTATAGGAATATCAAAATTTTTAATCCACTCAACTGAAAGAAGTGGTTTTGGAAGAAGAAGGAGCAATAACCAGAGACGTAGGGGAAGGAAGTCCCCACTGTAGTCTATTGTACAAGATACATATTATACTAGACTACAAAAGTGAATATCAAGTGCATATATTACTTCAATGTGGATGATATTGGCATAGGAACTTATGACTCTTAGGTGCACAATATCAATTTATTCGAAAGAGATGCATGATCCCAAGGGGAGCTATGCATGTGTGTTATTTCACTAGTTCAACTTTATTGATGATTTCATATGCTGCTAGATTATTTTTTTGATGATGATTTATGCTACTAATGATGAAATTAGGAAGGATATTGTGATTAATATTGGTAATGAAGAGTTACAATTTTATGGGGAGAATCTTCTATGCTTTCGATGGTTCATTGTTGGCATTATGGTTTCATGGGCAATACTTATCTAAATTTTCTTCATTACAGATTATTGATGATGCTTATATGTTTCTTGGGATTGTCTAAGAGGGTGTTGATATATGATGAGTTCATAAGCTATTGATGGTGCCTCATTATTTTTGTTTTTTGTATAGAATAAGTCTTCTTTGATGCATTTCTTATTGTTGGTTGAGATATTCATTGATGAGAAGGATATATGTGTGTGTGTGTGTGTGTGTGTGTGTGTCTATGTGTCTATATATATATACATATATATATTGTTGTCACTATATGATGGATGATTTTGCTTTAGAAAGCTCAGTTTTGATGTTGGTTGGTTGTTGATGAGTCTTATCCTACTACTATACTTAATATCTTGTAAGGATTTAATATGCTACAAAAGGTTTTCATTTTTATTACATCTATATGTTGATGAGACCTCTGCATATGTTACTATTAAAATTCTTGTTTATGGAAGAAGTGTTGAGGGTAGAAATGTGTTATTGACATGTATTTTAATTATATTGTTGATGGATTCCATGTATATTTTTCATTCATAACGGAGATCACATGCATGTGAATTTGAATAACCATGTACCATAATTGTCCCATATTTGGGTGTATTGGTCATGAAGAGACCAATGTTGTTTGCCATGTATTGTAAAAATTTGGAAAATTCAACCATGTATGGGATATTGGGAATGAAATACATGTAATTGATGTAAGATAGAGTCATAGGTTAACAAAAACCATGCTAGAAGAAGAGATTTATATCATTCATATGTATTTATTTAAAACCATGTATTTTCTTCATAAATCCTTGTGCTTATATTGCTTAATGCTAGGACATTCAATATGTCCTTAGGGGAGGCATGGTCAGTATCAAGGGTTATGGTGTTTATTAGAGTCATATATTTTAGTCGAGGTATTTTCTCACATTAGAAAATCATATCTATAGTCTTGAGGATTTCAAGAGTGCTTCTCTCATCTTGGTTCCACCCTTTCCCCTTGACATCAAAGGGGGAGAGAAGGACTTGGTGTTTTGTAGGGCGTTGACATCATGTCTAAAGTGCGATATTTTTTCATTATCGCTAATTTTTTTTCCCTGATGTTCACCTAGATATCAATTTCTCACATAATTTCATCATGTTTTCTTCACACTCCTGTCAAATTTCATCATGTTCTTGTCACATTATGTCATCATTATTGAGTGTAGAATTGATGTGCCTATCTAGGCCATGGAAGTATGATTCTTATTAATTATTGCATAATATTTTAAGTTGTTAGGATGATTGCATTGGAGGTGCAAAAGGTTGCATAGGAATGGGAGGAAGTGTAGGAAGGTATGAAAAGTTTGTTGATGCTTGCAAGTGAAATTCTAGGCAAGACAACAACAGAAATACAAGTCAATGATTAACGAAGTCTTATTATGATTAGTAAATTTGTGTAGGTATTATAAAATAATTTCCAAGGCTTGACAGGACCCAAAAATGTTGAAGAATTCTTACTGGAAGTTGGAGAAATTTTGAGTGAAGTTTTACTGAAATTTAACTCCTTTCGGCACTTACAGATAAGGTAACGTAGGTAACTTGTGTAGGATGAGTGTTACTAGCTAGGTTAACATAGGTTTAGTGTTCAATTCTAGTTTTATAACACTCTCCAAAAAAGGATAGGTAGCGTTACTCCCTATAATTGTTGAAAATTAAAAATCCTCCAACAAAACCATGGATTTCCCAAGGTATTTATGTCCAAAAGTTTGAGAAATATCTATTTTATCACGTCAAAGTTTCCCATCAACAAGACCATTAGATTTTGTTGTGGTATTTGCAAGTCTAAGAAGGTATAAAATAAAACATATATCGATCAATTGGTGTGCATTTGATGAACTATTATTTTGTGATTTTTCAGGAATAGGTGCGCACTAGGGTGCAAGGAGGAGGCCCAAATATGACTATTCAATGAAAGATCTAATGGAGATCTCATATGAATCATTATTTCTTGGTTTGCCCTCTAATATGAAAAGTTTCTTTCTTGAAGGAGTAGATCTAATGGCTTGATTTATGTAAAAAAAAAAATTAGTGTGGATATGATTATGTAATGACAAATATCCAATGGGATCAAAATGAAGTATATGTGCAATGGTTGTATGAAACAAATTTTTTGGTCACTGAATTTTTTTGTTGCAAGATTAGGGTCACACTCATTTTTGTGTAGATAAGTGTGTATACAAAGATCGTTGTGTTGTATTGATATCATATGCAGAGATTTTGTTTTGATGTAGATATCATTACAATGTGCTAGTATAAGAGAGAGTGCATATCTTGTTTTTTTAAGCAAATATATGCTTAAGGAGTTGATTGACCTTTCCTTCTTTCTACGTCAGAATTATATGAATTATTTCGTGACTAGTATTATGACAAAGGTTTACAGTAAATTTCATCATTAGATGGAGATATTAGTTTGTATTTAGAGATGGTTAAGATCCTAATGGTAGGAAAATTTAGTTTTCTCATATGTATGAAACAAGAGATTAGTTATTTATACCTTGAATAATTTCCCTAATGTGTATGCATATATTTATCATATAAGGATGGTAGTATTTATAATTTTTACAAAGTATTGAATGAAAGAGGTTGTATATAGCGTAGAGGAAAAAGGATTACAAATATGATGCGAATAATGTTTCTTTGTCTTTTTTCTTCATGGTTTCATATTGATTAAGCTACTTTGATTTTTCTGCTACTTGTCATGATTATTGAAGCGTTGCAATGAATGTCTTGATTGTGTTTTTATGCTTGCCCATGCTATGATTCTATTATTGGGGATGCATATCTAAGTTTTTCATTAGGATTTGAACGCAATACATATGATACAATTCTAAATAAGTTTCTTCATTGATTAACTTACATGTTCGATCCATCATTGTTTTCTTGATGAACTATAGTTCTTGATGATAAACAATTGAGAACAACGAATGGATATGCTAGCATCAATTTGATAGAAATGGATATAGGATTATTCTCATTATATCTATATGATAGAAACTCGTATGGATAATGATGTTACCAAACCATATGAGTTTACTGTTGAGTTCATGATGTTGTTTCTATGTGTGTAGTTGGAGGATTTTGATGTTGGAAAATTTTATGTTTGGTTTTTTCTATTATTTGCCACATTTCTTATTGAAATGTTTTGAAATTGATAACTATCCCATGATGGTTAAATTGAGCTAACTGCAAAGCTATGAGGTACCTTGTTGTGTCATGTTTACATATAGGTTTTCGGCATTGATGAAAGTTTTTTATTGACGAAGAGTACTTTGATGAGCATGGTATCTATATGGCTTACTTTTGTTCAAATAATTGGAATTAATATTTGACAAATTGTGGCTTGTTATTTTACAATTTTTCTGAGAAAACTATTGGCTTACCATTTTTCAGTGATTTTCCTTAAGATATTTGTTTGATAACAGATTTGTTTTAGATAGGTTACTGGTATTGATTTATTCAGTGATTGAGCATAATGGTCGATGTGGGTCTAGCTTAAAAATTGGATGAAATTTTGCTTCCATAGTTTATATTTGAGTTAGGTGGATCCAGTTTGAAACACTCTAATACATGGTCCATAATGTTCATGAGGGTCAAATCCTTCAGTGAGGGATTATGAGCTTTCTTCCAGTGGTGGCTGATAAATTAATTGATCAGGGAGTAGGAGCTTCCTTCCAGTCAAAGTTGGAGAAAATAGAGGATATTACAGCCTATAGCATGTAGGAGTTAGTGCGATTGTAAGAGTCTATGCTAGTGAAAGATGTAAGAATATTTTCCTAATAATAAGAAGAAGATAGAAAAACAATTTGTGTTTTTCAACCATTTTTTGCTTCCACCTAAAAATTTGGCGTCCCTATGTGTTGATAATCTGTTTTATTTTTAATTTTTATCTAATCTTATGTTAAATGTTTCTTATGGTTACTAATTATGCATAGATATACAACTTAATGTGTTTCTAACTAAATAATGATTCAAGATGAATTTGGAGATAAAGCATAAGTTAAGTAAAATTTTATTGGACATGAAATAATAATTCACCCCCTCTCAATATTTCTATTTTTTTTCTCTTGCATGCCATCCACACTATGGTTTTATGCCCAAAATTGTTGTACGAGAAGAGCCACACAATAGCGTTCCATACTTGAAGATTTCATTTATTTGAGGCCTTTCTCCATCAGCTAGAAAGAAAATTTGTTGGTTCTTCATTTTCTATTTGTGGCATATTAAATTTTTGTCTTGAGCTATTATTTGTTGCTTCTCCTTTTGCTACTAAATTTCTTATCCTTTTGTTGCTTCTATCCAACAAATACATTTCCCTTATTTTTGTCGAAACCTCCAACTTCATTTTATATTCGGGAGATTGGTTCTCCATTGAAACCCAAGCTAACCCTATTGAAAGGGAATATTTTTTTGCAAGAATTTCATCCAAAATATTGGTTCCCCCTTTTTGCGACTAATATTGAGACAAATTCTTATCTACTCTTTCTAGGTAACATCTCAAGGAGACTAGTTTAACTTATATCATGTCACAATAATCTTATTCTCTTGAAGATGATTTTTCAACATTTCTTTTAAACCATTGGATTCCTCTTGTTGAGAATTAATATCAATCGCATTTTTGCTCAAAATATCATTTTCAAGCTCATATTCTTACAACTGATCTTCTTGCTAAGATTTTATTCTAAAATATGCTTGATTTATTTCAGAGAAGAAATGATATTTTTCTTCAAATAAATATTCTGATCAAAATCCCACTCTTCACTATCACATGTGTTGGTAGAATCATCACATATATCTATATCCATTTCTTTATCTAAAGAACCATCCACACGTCTAAGAAGCATTCCATATTCATTTCTATAATGGATAACCCTATTCTATTGATATGTTGTACTCTCCTCTTCTTTAGACGATCCCTCATTTTCTATTTCTACTAAGGTAGGTATATCTTCATTACTACAACTAAATGAAATTATATCTCCTTCTTCAGAAAAATCATATGAACATCTAGATGATAAATGACTTGTTTCTTTATAGCTATCATAAAAAAGTAGCTTACCTTATGAGTATCTTAGCTTCTCATCAAACACTTTTTTTCCACCTCCAGAGTGATGAGAAACAACTTCCTCACTAGGAGAAATATATTCAATATTTTGAGAATATTTCGTTTGAGGTTCCTTCTTCATATTGTCCCTTCTCTTCTTATTTTTATCATTTCCATCACCAACATCTACATGTTCTAGTTTTCTAATTTAGTAGAAAGGTTCCTCAACCTTATCTCTTCCTTCATAGCTTTCTCCTACATATAAACATTATATTTTTTCCAAATTTTCCCTTGTTTGTCTCACAATATCTCATTTTATTAGTATCATTATTTGATATCTTTTTCACAATAATACTCTTGGCCACTATATGAAACTCATTCTTGTCTCTATATTCTATAGGAAACCAAATATATTCATTGATGGCCATTAAGTGGGCTCCCATTCTAATATTCCAAAGCTCATAGTTCGATCCATTAAAAAATTGACATCAATACGGTGTTACCCAAGCTTGATTAGCCATGATTCCTTTTGATCTACCTTCAATTTGTTAAGATTTCCTTAAAGGAACCAATATCTCAGACCAATTGTTGGAAACAATGTTTAATACTGAGGGGGGAGTGAATCAACATATTAAGGCTAATTTTAAATTTTAATCTAATTCTTACTTTCCCATTAAAACTTGGAAATTGTTATGTGTGAAGCACCATCATATCATTTTTATCAAATTAAATCATCACACATACATAAACACCAAAAGCATGAGCTACAACCACATATAAGACAAAGGATTTAACGTGGAAACCCAAAAGGGGAAAACCACCAATATTTGTTTTATTGTTTATGTATGATATCCTAATCTATTACATAAATATTTTTGTGAGGTACCACTGACAAGAAGTACCAAATCCCTTATTTTATTGACATCTGATCAAGTTTTTAGGAGCACCAAATTCTTGGATTTGTTGCAAGAACCAAGTTTCAATTTCTTTGATTCCTGCAAGCACAACTTGCAAGAGGCACCAATCCCCAATCTCTCTTCAAATATCCACTAAGATGAAAGCTCTAACTCCTTGCTTTGTAGGTTCCAACATAGCCTAAATAAGAAAATATATTCTCGTTGTTCTTGGAACTCACTATGCCTTGTTTTATCTATCTGTCAATCAATTCTTGGAACTCTACTCCACTCAACAACCTTCACTCATACACATCCCTCACAGCACTATATTTTTCTCACTCTACACACCTTGCAATAAAACACATTTAGCACTCGAATCTCATATATTCAACATATCAAATCGCAAAATTTTCTATTCCATAGGCTCTCTCAACCTATAACAACAACTCATGCAAAAATCTGTTGAAAATCCCCACTGATATCTCTTGCAATCCATAATTTTGTTCGTATATAACATAGGGAACTATGTAGTCTCTGTCAACTCATCGCTCTTCTCGAGAGAACACTCCAAAAAGGCTCTTCATTCTACTATCACATCCAATTACTTGGCCACTTCAAAAACATTAAACTATGGGAGTGGGTACCTAAATGTTTTTCATAATGGAAATTAACTCTCAATCAAACCCACACACTTAATGATTTCATTCACTAATTTCTCTTGTACCCCTAGCATGTCTCTCCTTCGTTTCTCTTTATGACACATAGGAATGGGTGTGTACATTAGCATGGATCTATGTTTTATGGTATGATCACAGTACACTCAAGAAAATTTCTCATTTACGGTTCCATGGCATGAGAGGCACTGAGGATTGAATTTTTCACATTGATCTAAGCACTATGTTAATATTCTCTATAAATAGTTGCCCTTGTTATTTAACTATCCTGGCATGGGAACTCTTCTTTAGAACAAAATTTTCCATTGACATCAATTTTCAAGTCTATATGCCGACATTTTAATTTACTTCATAAACCAATTATGGATAATGCATAATTTCGGCATAACTACCACATATGGAGGGATATTGACCAAAGCTGCCAACCCATTCTAGAAATTTAAGCATACACCCGTAGTGCTTAAATCCTCAGTGCTTTGTATACATCTCAAAGGAATTTATTAATGTAAAAATAATGCAGGCCCATGGTCTCATTAAACATGTGAAACTAATGCAAAAATTGTTCCTAACCACCTCTTTGAACTATATCCCAATCGACTTAAACACCATCAAATAATTTTCCACCCCTATAGTCACACCTCACACACAAAATCATTTCCTAGGCTCATCTATAGCCCTAGGCCTTCCTTCTAACATTACATGTCTTTTGTGACCACCACATTCCTTAGGCATCATTATGATTGCTCCTATGATACTTACTTTTATGTCACCATGTCCAAATTCCTCTTCAGCCAATAGATTTATTATTTATTCCCTCTTATTTCCTTCTAGGGTGGTGGCTCCAAGATGACATGTCCCAACTTATTTCTAATTATATATTGGCTCTGCTCCGCACACCACTATTTATTCCACCTATCCTAATGCTTATTCAACCCAGAGTTGCCTCTCCTGTGATCTTTTAAGACTTTGTGGAGATTTTGGTCTAGGATGATGTGTCCTAGTGGGACCTCTGCTGAGAATTTTTACCAATAACATATCAACCAGGGTGAATTATTGTGCCATGCCTTCTTCCACCATTTCCTAGTTTTAAATCATCCTAGGTTGTTTCACCTTACACTCCTTTTAAAATTTTTAGGGTTAAGCCTCTAGGGCGACATCATGCTTACATCAAAATTTTCATATGGTGTCTTCTAAGTGGTGACACATGTCAACCTTATTTTCCCCCTTCAAGCACCTGAAAATATCAAAAATGCATGCCACATGTTCCCTATACTAGCATCATTATGACACCATCATGCGCCAATAAATGATTTCTCCGCATCTTCTAGTGGGGTTATAAAAAGGGGTTCTTGAGCCTTGGTTTTTCATTAATTTATTCTTTAGATGAATAAGGGTCCCTTTCCTTGTTTACTGCTACAATGCTCCTCCTCATGCCATTTTCCCTTGCCCTACGTCATCCGAGCTTCAACCTTATGTCTTCCCATTTTCTTCCTCTGGGGAAGGTCTCCCGGGGTGATGTGGCTATGGGACATTTACTCTGAAAACCTCCACCAATCAATGCATATCATTATTTTTGATATTCTCCTAGGTTTTCATTATTTTAGACCTCAAGCCTTGTGATGTTTTCGAAACATCCAGGGAACCTCCTACTGCAATTACGTGTTATGAGTGCTCCATTACCAGTCAGTAAGAACTCGTTCCATCGCTCTATTGTCTACCCACGTCTACCTGAAGCATTGGTTTAGCGTCTCCACTAAAAATATTTTCCAACTTTGTCCTAATGCCAAAATATCACCAAGTTGACCCTTTTCCAAATTAGCTCTATTAAATTTTACCTTTTAGGGAACTGACCTTTAACTGGAAATAACTTTGATCTAGGAGGCCATTTGAAGACTTAAATATACCATTGGAAATATCTTTCAGAGAGCTATCCAACTATGACACTTCTAGAGGAATTTTAGTTGATCTCCTAAGGAAGAAATTCCTTAAAATCCTAGGACTACCAACCATCATAGCTATAGTATTATAACTTTCCTAAAGTATCCTAATACTATGATGATTTTGTACCAAATACTTCAGTAACCATCATACTCCCACGAAGATTAAAATACCATTCAGATCAATTCTAGATTAGTTGACATAAATGCTAGCTTAGTTGAAATTAATTAGAACACACTTGTTGCCACCTACTATCCTACAAATTCCAATTGCCCAAAAAACATTGAAGTGGGATTGATGTAGGTGATCCAAATGGATAATTTGTATATTGCAATTATGTTGGCGGTGAGGTTTTGCAGGCTAGTCTAATTTTAATTCTGGCATAAAATAACAATATGTTACTATTTACGGGAAAAATTGTACGGCCGAAAACAAGGGGATCTCCCCAGTGAAAGGTCCCAATTAGAACTCAAACCATTTGGGATAGGAGCCCCATTCGGTATGTGGGCCCAACTGCCGCCATAAGTGTTTCCACTCTTGGTTTTCGGGTGAGAAGATGATGGAGCAGAGGCAAAGGTGAAATTAAAAATCAATGAAGAAAAATAAGCCCAAGGTTGACGAACCATAAACAAAGATACAAGAAAGTCTAAGAAGCAAAATAAAAGGGGGGTATGCTATGAATGGGATCAGTGAGCCAAAAAAAATTAGTCAAACATACATGAAAGAAAACATGCTAGAAGTTAACTGCAAAGTAGTTCACAAAAGATCACCGATGTGGCAAGGGGAAAATAAACACCGATTCAAGAGAAAACGTACATGCAACCACTCTGAATTAGTTCATAATCAATTTCATGCATGAACGCATCTGCACAACATAGTGAAATATTAGACAGGTAGTACTATCACCACAAATCAAGCACGTGAATCAGTGCTGAAAAGAGAATATATTATTAATGCTACTGCAACATCAAATACGTATTTATAACTCGTCAAAACCAAATAGTGGAACATGGGCTATTCATCTCAATGCATGATACAAAAACCCTAGCCTCACTACCTCTATCTATACTTGATACCAAGAGTTGAGCGCCTCTAGCTCTCGAGCATCAATTCCTCTATCATAGTAGCTTTAATTGCAGAGCTAAAAGTCCATGCATCCTTTACTGAAGTTGTATATATAGGCTGAGATGAATCTTAAGTTGACCTTGAATCTTGGTCTTCCCGACAGTTTGGCTGGCTTGTGACTTGGGCCATTTGTGACCTGCAACTTTGAGCAATCTACGACCTGCGACTTGGATTCTTGTCTCTCCTACATTCTTCTTTCGGTGATCTATAGTTTTCACAGGAAGATACCTTTTCCTCGCTTTCCAGAAAACCCTAGCTTTTATTTTACGCAACGACCACTTCTACTTGCAACAAGCAACATGGGTCATAGTCTTTATAATAAAAATTAATGCGAGAGGAAAGTTTAATAAATTGCAAGAGTGATTCAAACGAATGTTTTTAGTTTATACCCCTGCGTGGTCTTTCACTACAAGAAAAAAGGACATTGGTGAGGGGCAAAAATGGTCACCATAAACTCATTGGTGAGGGTCAAAAGAGTCTTCGTCACCAAAAATTGAATGTCACCAAAGGTGGCGTCGCTGAAAGTATAGGTGTTGTGGTGACATTCAAGGTCCATCACCAATAATGATTTATAGTGACGGATAGTGACCATCACCATTTCATATGAGCAATGGTGATGGACAATACCCTCTGTCACCAAAAAAATGAACATCACCAAAGGTGGCATCACCGAAAGTATGTGTTGTGGTGACATTCAAGGTCCGTCACGAATATTGATTTATAGTGACGAATAGTGACCATCACCATTTCGTATGAGCAATGGTGATGGAAAATAGCCTCCATCACCAAAAAAATGAATGTCACCAAAGGTGGCGTCACCGAAAGTATGTGTTGTGGTGACATTCAAGGTCCGTCATGAATGTTGATTATAATGATGGATAGTGACTGTCACCATTTCATATGATCAACAATGATTTTTTGTGATGGACCTTTCATGGCCATCACTATTGCTGCATATATATGGAGACGTTCATTGACTGTCACCATAAACTCATTGGTGACATCAAGGTCCATCACGAATAATCACTATATTGACAAACAATGACCCTCACCATTTCATATCAACCAAAATGATTTATGGTGATGGAACCTTCATGGTCGTCACTATTGATGTGTATATATGGTAGCGTTCATTGACCGTCACCATTTCATATTTTGGTGAGGGTCGAAAAATGTCACCATAAGCTCATTGGTGATGGTCATAAGAGCATCCGTCACCAAAAAATAATCATCGCCATTGTATATGAATATCAGGGCAAAATGGAATCAAACCACCAACCTCATGCTTGTAAAGCAGGTGCTCTTCCGTTGAGCTATCACCCTTTAAAGAATTAGACTTCTAAAAATTATATCTTGAAACTTTATAGATTGTAAATTCTACAACTTTCAATAAATTAAATTCTTGACAATCTTTTACTAAACAAGAAAAACATCGTCGAAGTTGCATGTCCCTACCTAATGGTTATGGAAGTTATGAAAAGTGGGTTGAGGGAAAAATAGTTACGTATAAGAGACACTAAAACAAACCAACTCCTCAATGTTTCTCTAATGACTGCCCAAGAAGTTCCTCACTGTTGCTCCAAAGATTTCCCAAGAGACTCCTTAATGTTGCTCCAAAAACCAACTCCACCTTCACAAATTCCTCACAAATGCTCACACTAATGTAATGAGGTAGTTGTGAGGAAATGAGAGGGGTTGGGTAGCTTTTATAGATTTGGGACGGATTAGAGGGAATACCAAAACCCTAAAAGCCAACTTAAATCTAATTTGGGGTCTGAAATTCATCATTTCGGTGGGTCGTGATTGAGTTTGATTGGCTCGGCCGAGCCAAGATGGACTTTATCGAGCCCACCGGTTTGTTACTGAACCGGCCGAGTTAGTGACCAACTCGGTCGGTTCAGTAACAAATTAGCTTTTGGCCCAATTTTTGTACTAAGCTAACCCAATTGGGGGGTTGGCTCGGGAAACTCGGCTGAATTTTAGAACATTGGTTGAAACATCTTGGAAGATTTATTATTTTCTAATAATCAATGGCTAATTTTTCTAAGAAGGCAAGTGCTCAAAATTTTTATTTAAAGCTAGCATTTATTATCTTGCATCTTGTAGTTATTGAGTAATTGTATCATTAACATCTCTTGTTTATTATAGTCACTTGTTAAATTGGAACTTCTCTTGTGGTTGAGATTACCTTTTATAAGCATTGTAAAGTACTTGATATCTTAAAGAAAATCCTAAACAAGTACATTTGAGTAATATCACCTAAATACACACTCATTCACCTTGCATAGCATTCTAAGCTACTCTTGCATATAATAACTTACTTCCAAGCATAAGCTTGGTTGATAGAAATAATAGGACCTCCTTTCTAAATTTAGCTTGAAGGACTTAGCACCTCTTTAGTGGTTAACACGATGACCTTGTAGTCATCAAAGCCATAGTCTCTGCAGTGCTGGAGGCATCGAGTGGTTAGTGTTGAATTTTGTAGCTTGGGAGGTACTTCAAGCCCAAGGGTTCGGGGTTTGGAGGAGAAAGTGCCACAAGGGTAGCTTGTGGGCTTGGAACCCAAGTGTGGAATTTTGGCACCCAATGAGTTTTGGGACACAACCAAGAAGAAGACATGACATATGATGGACAAGGATGATATTGCTCAGCAATACGATTCTAACGCAATGAAAATCATCTGATTCCAAGTTGTCGTTTGGGAGATATGAATTTTTGAAGATGACATAATTATTAATTCACCAAGTAGGCTGACTTGAAGGAATTTGGAGATGTCTCTTCATCATGATTTTGTGCAAGATAACTTGTCTATAAAAGGAGGATGAGTTAGTATTGTTTGAGCATCCGAATTGGGAAATTACATCTCTGAATTTGTTTGGGTTTAGCTGTAGTGGGAAAAGACCTTGTGAGGAGCAAATTAGGACAGCATGGAGGAATCTTATTTGCATAAAGGAGAGGTCGAGTTGTTGTAGGTACAACATGCCTCTTCTAGGTTTGTTTTAGGCCTCATTTAAGGTCTGTCCCAGGCTCGGACTTGCTGGAATAGAGGCCGCAGAAAGAGGAGCTGTTTGCGGACTATTTTGAGGGCTGCATGTGGAGAAGGAAGGTGGATTGGGTATGATGTAAGGGAGCCACAGTGGATTGTGGTAGTCCGCAAGCCTTTCCACTCCAAACAGGCCAGCGCGGAGTCTTTAAAGGCTACCACATGCCCACAAAAACAACCCATACATAGGACACCTTGTCTTGCCTAGGTCACAGCTAGAAGGAGGTTTTCCAGTGGCTGGTTAGTGGTTGTTGCAGCCTGCAAAGTGTCCTAACCAAGACAGAAGTACTACATTATTGAAACAAAAGTGTTTTTGGAGGTGTATTGGGTCAAGAAGTGACCAAATTAGATCAGTTTGGTTGTTGACTATTGAAGCCAAGTAGTAAAGTGGACAAGGGTGTCGAGAGCACTTCAAGTGGTGGCAGAATCTGGAGTGGATGGTTGGGTGTCATAGAGTTGTTGGAGGGTAGCAAGATTGGCTACCCAAAGTAGCCCTAGACAAGCTATCTTGAAGGACGAAGAGCAGTTGAAGGTTGGGTGAAGGACAGGGCTGAAGTGCAAAACTTTGATGTGTAAGATTTGTTGCTAGCCTAGAAAATTGGAGCTTGAGTGTTGGCCAACCTAAAGGAGTAGATTGGATCATGCCAAGTTCACTTTATAGAAGGATGTGCAACAGTGGTAGGGGGCAGCCCTCCTACAGTATCGATGTGTAGATGCCTTAATGGCCTAAGGCACTACTAATGAGCAAAATGGAAGCGAAGGACCAGCAGAACTAGATACGAAATTTTGTTTTTCAGTGTATCTTGTTTACCATGGAATGTTGTATTATTCATATTTGATCTAATATAATGAAGATTGGGGATTGTACATTATTATACAATTTTGTTTAAAAGTATGTCTATTGTGCATATGTGATTTACTTATTTATATTTTCCACTGTGCAAAGTATTTTATGGTTGAGATTCTTGGTTTGTTAGCGTATGTGATTTAAGACTCTAACCTAGATCTAAGGTCACGAAAATTCAACATGGTATCAGAGCGTCTCTGAACTACTTTGGAAGCTAGTAAATCAGAGTTTGTGCGGCAAAGTACAACGTGAGAGGGAGTCGGTTGCATTGTGAGTTAAAGAAGTCACAACAATGTTGAAGATGCAGGAAAGTCCCCAATATAAGGATAGGTTGGAAGGGTTGTCCAAATATACTCTTTTGGAAGGAAATGATTAAGCTAGTCTTGCAGGTCAACAGGATCGAGGAGTTTGTTGAGAAGGAAATCGAGAAACCAACAGACCCTAAGGAGTTGGATGTATGGGAAGATTTGGATACGAAGGCAAGGTTGATCATCCTTGACAATGTGAAGGATTCCTTGATACCTCATTTTCCCAGGAAGAACAATGCACATGAGATGTGGATGACTCTTTAGAATTTCTTCTAGAAGAAGAACGAGAACTGGGTGCTAGTACTGGAGGATAAGTTTAAGTCCACCAAAATGATACAAGGTGAAGGAATGACTTCATATTTGACGAGGTTGTCTCGGGTTCGAGATGAGATTGTTTTCGTTGGGGTCAAAGTTTCAGATGAAGAGATGGTGAGGATTGCCTTGAAAGGGTTCACCTCGGAATGGAAACATTTCATCAAAGGAATCATTTCCTAGGAGAAGTTGCCAAACTAGAATAGATTGTGGGACGACTTCATTCAAGAATAGTTGCAAGATGAGGATCTTCATTCCTTCAAGAAGGAATATGAGGATGTGGAACTTGCAAACAGAATGAAGGGTAAGAGAAAGAAGGACTGGAGTAAAAACAAGTGTTTTCACTGTGGTGAAATGGGTTATTTTTCTTCGAATTGTCCAAAGAAAGAAAAGGAGAGAGAAAAGAAGAAAGGGAAGCAGGCTACTTTTCTTGCCAATAAAGCAGAGAATGATGAGGTCACTATAATATTGGAAGAAGAAGAAGAAGACATTGCTATGATTTCTCATTTCTCGTAGGGTACTATCCGAGAGGATTGATGGTGCATGGACAGTGGTGCGATGAAGCATATGACTTGATCACAAGATTTATTTTAGACTCTTGTTGAATGGGACTCGATGTTTCACATGGTGTTGGACAACAAGATTTAGTTGGAGATCCGATGATTGGTGGTGGTGCCATTCAGGATGGAGAGGGGATGTATGATGCGGGTCCAGGATGTATTTTTTGTACCAAGACTCAGATATAGTGTGATCTTTGTCTCAATGATGGAGAGGAAGGGGTTTGAGGTCTTTTTCTAGGATGGGAAGGAAAGAATCGAGCCTAGAGGCTCTAATTTTGATGGGATTGCTCTTGGAGTCAGGGAGCATGGTCTCTACAGGTTGACGGGAAAGCCTGAGGATCATGGTAAGAAGCAGGGACAAGTACAGGTTCTAGAAAAGAAAGTGCAGGTGCAGGTTTCAGAGGAGAAGGTACAGGTTCACGAGAAGAAGGTACACTTTTCCAAGAAGGTCCAAGTTCCAGAAGCTCAGAGGGAGTCAAGTTCTAGAGGGAGTTTGCAGATTTAGAGGAGAATCTGCAACCCAAGAAGAGTGCTTGGTCAGCAAGGAGCAACGGTGCTTCCACATCCAGCAAGAAGAAATCGTGGCTAGATTGGAAATCGATTCAAGAGTAGAAGAAGAAGAAGGAGGCTTCCAGTAACAATGACACTTCCGAGAAAAGCATAGTGCATGCTATAGGGATTGCTACAATTGTGAGCAATAGGAGTTGGGCAAGTGTTGTGAGCAGTGATGATGAAGACGAATTATGTCCTTGGCATGGAGGTACCTCCCTCGCTAAGAGGGAGTGTTGAATTGTGTAGATTTGGAGGTACTCCAAGCCTAGGGGTTTTGGGTTTGGAGGAAAAAGTGCCACAAGGGAAATTTGTGGGCTTGGAACCCAAGTGTGGGGTTTTGGTACCCATAGAGTTTTGGGGAAAAACCAAGAAGAAGATAGAGCATGTGATGGATGAGGATGATAGTGTTCAACAATATGATTATAACGCATTAAGAATCGTTCGATTATGAGTTGTCGTTTGGGAGATATGAATTTTTGAAGATGACATAATTATTAATTCGTCATGTAGGCTGACTTGAAATAATTTGGACGTGTCTCTTCATCATGATTTCATGGCGGATGACTTGTCTATAAAGGGAGGATGAGTTAGTATTGTTTGAGCATCTTAATTAGGCAAGTACATCTCTGAATTTGTTTGGGTTTAACCACAGTTGGAAGAGGCCTTGTAAGGATCATATTGCCACAGTGTGGTGGAAGCTTATCTGCATAGAGGAGAGGCCAAGTTTCTGTAGGTATAGTGCCTCTTCTAGGTCTATTTTAGGCCTCATTTAAGGTCTATCACAAGCTCAAACTTGCTGGAATAGAGGCCACTGGAAGAGGAGTTGTTTGCGCACTATTTTGAGGGTTGTACGTGGAGAAGGAAGGTGGATTGGGTATGTTGTAAGGGAGCCACAGTGGACTATGGTAGGCCGCAAGCCTAGCCACTCCAAACATGCCAGTGTGGAGTCTTTAAAGGCTGCCACATGGCCACAAAAACAACCCATACATAGGGCACCTCATCTTGCCTAGGCCGTAGCTAGGAGTAGGTTGTCCAATGGCTAGTTAGTGGTTAGTGCAGCCTGCAAAGTGCCCTAACCAGGACAAAAATACTACAGTATTGTAACAGTAGTGTTTGTGGAGGTGTTTTTGGTCAAGAAGTGATTCGATCGGATTATTTTGGTTGTTTACTATGGAAGCCAAGCATTGAAGTAGAAAAGGGTGTCGAGAGCACTTCAAGTGGTGGCAGAATCTGCAGTGGATGGTTGGGTGTCATAGAGTTTTTTGAGGTCAACGAGATTAGCTACCCAAAGTATCCCTAGACAAGCTGTCTTGAAAGATGAAGAGTAGTTTAAGGTTGGATTAAGGACAGTGCTGAAATGCAACACTCTGATGTACAAGAGTTGTTGCTAGCTAGGCAGATTAGAGCTCCGGTGTTTGCTAGCCTAGAGTAGATTGGATTAGCGCAATTACACTCTACAGAAGGGTGTGCAGCATTGTTAGGGGACCAACTAAGTTTCCAGTATTTCCAGATGAAGCTCTTGCAAGAAAATATTTGCATAGCGTAAATGAAAATCATTTCTTGTGAAAGATAAAACTATAGCCATATAACTGAGAAATCTATTTGAACAAAAATTCATGAAAACAACAAAAAATTTAGAGTAAATAAAATCACCTAACACCTTCCACATCCCCTTCTGAGACCATATGATGAAGAACATTTGAGTATCCTGTACAAATTCCAAGATAGATGAAGGAGATGGGTCTATCCATGTAGTCTCAGAATATTTTGATGGATCACTGCCATGAGCAACCATTAAATCTATGAGTTTTTACCCACAAAAAAATTATAGATTTCAGTCTGACTCTTAGGCTTAGCTCAATGGAAAATAATGATAATCCTGTTGAAATTAAGTTTTTTGACAAAAAGAAGTATGCCTCTTTCAAAAAGTGGTTACACGGTACTCAAGCCAGGCATGACAAAAATAGTACAATATCCTAGTAAAATTTTGTCCATCATTAATCAGTAATCATATTTATGGAAGAAATATTTCTTCACCTAACTGATCTACTTATTTTTTTTAACATTGATGGAAAGTCATGCAGTGCATTTTCCACATTCTATGGTGAAAGTCACAACTATTTTTAATTGTGCCATCTTAGCAGTATAGTAAGTAGCAAGCAACACAGGAAATAACAAATCTGTGAGCAAACTGCATATGTACATACTAAATACGCTTCACATCAGTTGCATCAAGAAAATATACCATAAGTTAAAATTAAACTAATCAAAGAAAGCCTTACATTTCAAATAGCAACATAAAGCTTCCCACTATATTCTTACTTGTCTAGACTTGCATGAGGGCTAAGAGGAATCTCCTGCAAATGGCGTAAAAATATGGGCAGCATTGCATGAAAAGTGGGTCTCTTTGAAAGCTTAAACTGTTAACATTCACCAATCATCTTCCACATCTCTCTTGGGATTCCAACACCAACAACACTAACATATTTAGGTGGCTGCCTTTGAGCCTTGACAACAACCCTAGAGATCTCCTCTGAACATAGGTTATTCCACCTACATGAAAAATCTCATTAAATATCTAGCAAGTGTGTTTCATATAAAGGGTACCATGTTTGCACATTACAGAAGAAAAAGGGAATTGAAGATTGGACTTCTCAACTAAAAACACAAGGGTTGACACAATATAACTTACGGAATTGCTCCAATGCACATCTCAACCAAGGTGCAACCAAAAATCCAGGCATCAGATTCTGAAGAAATTCCATTTCCTTCATCCCAAAAAATGTTCAAAGAATACTTCTTGAGTGGTTCCCAAGCTTCGGGGGCTGTATAATGAGGATTTAACATAGTATACTCCACACATGAATGTGTCCTTGTCACATCATCCTCTGGGGTTTAGCGAGGTCTTCTGCATTGAGGTTTCTTCAAAAATTATGGAAGACCAACATCAGAAACTACTGCTCACCCTCTTGCATCCAAAAGAAGGTCGAATGGTTTTAGATTCATACACGAGACACCTGCTACATAAAGCTCTGCAACACCATGAGAAATATCTGCACCATATCTTCATACACATTTCCAATAAGATTCATCAATGCATATTAGTATTATGCTTCTAAATATTGATTAAATCTCAGATACCATTAAAAGCTCACACTTTTAATCACAAATTCAATTTCAGACATTCTACAAACAATGAACCAAAAATTAAAATCAAATTTGTAGATGCATAATCTATAATGTAGTGATATTAGAAACTATTTACTCCATTGTTTGCTGCATCCATCACTATTCGCTCACCATTTGTTTGCTTCCTCCTTAACTCTGGTAGAAAATCTTGTAAAATCATGAGTTTGGGGGAGGAGGTGGTTTTAAAAAGAAAATAAACATCATAAGAATAAGGTTTACATTTGTTTCTATCTCCTTTTGTGATGCTTCCATTAGTGAAACCTCTTCTTTTGAGAATCACCAAAAGATATAATAGGTGGCACTGAGTGGTTTCCAAAGCTTTGGGGACACCCCTGGAAATGATGTTAGATAAGAAACTAATCTCATGGAAAGTGTTCTTATGAGGATTACCATTCCATAGGTTATCATATCCAAAAACCATATAACATGAATGCATTATATTTTATGCTCTTCTAAATATCAATGTAGTGCCTAATTTTGTGCATGGTCAACAAAATGGAGTAATTTTCCATATGCCAGAGGACCCTCAATCTCAAAAGAGACCAAGGGAGCATATGGATATTATTTCTTTGCAACATCGGAGACCCTTGTTAATAAATTTGTGCAACCTTCATCAGCAAGCCCCAGCTGCAGGACTAGGGAATGTACGACACTCAGTGGGTACTGTATCAACTAGTCTTCATCTGGCATTTGAGGATGAACAAGTCAATTATTCAATACCATCTACAATGAGAGGTAATGCAACTTCTACCCTTCATTTTCTAACAGAGCATATAGCATCACAATTGCAAAAATAGAAAGAAGAGCTTGAACAATTTGTGAGGGCACAGGTGGATCAGTTGAGGCAATCTCTTGAAGAGAAGAGGAAGAGGCATCTATCTATGCTTTCTATGATTGAGGAAAGTGTCTTGAGGAAAATAAGGGAAAAATATTCGGAGATGGAGAAGTTCAATCTTAGAAACAGAGAACTAGAGGAGCAGGTCGAACATCTGAAACTGGAAGCTTACATATGGCAGAGCAAAGCTAAGCATCATGAAGCCATGGTGAAATCCTTGAGAAAAACTATTTTGGTTTTACTATTTTGGTTTAGATATGGATTGTATTTAGTGCTCTATTTTGATTATATGCATCCTTACTAGCTATACACATAGAGAGAAATTTTCATATTTGTGTATAATGGTTTGGATTCATATGGATGTACATGAATATTTATTTTTTAATCAAAATTTGAATATTTTATGTATTTTTGGGTCATACAATTTTTTTTGGTTGACACCAGTTCCAGTTTTAGAGGTCCATTGGTCTGGTTCTAATAACAATGAAGCAAATAGGATTCCCCTTCCTTGCTCATGTCAGCAGGGAGCTCTTGTCTGACCCATTTTTGGCTCCTGGGTGTAATGATCTAAGTGAACATACAACTCCCTATGTGGCCTTGATATTTGCATGTTATATATCATATATGCGGCATTTTCAACAAAATAATTCAAAACTTCCCTCATCTATATTGGAGGAATTCCAATTCCAATAGTCCAAACTCTCATCTCATAAAAAATAATGTGTAAAAAGGTGACGATAAAGCTAAATAGGTTCTACCAGAAATGTCGATGCCAGATGGTCTAACCTCCACAAAAATTCCTGCAAATTTTTCATTCCAGCATAATTTAGTTTCAATAATTACAGAACCTAACTTTCTCATCTCTAATCCACAATGAACACAGGAAGTCATTCAACAGCAGACAGAGATCATGATTTCTTTCCTTGCAATGTTAATTTTTCAAAAAAAAACATTCAAAATTAGAACAATAAGCTAATAGGGCTAATTATTCATGTAAATATAGTAGTGCTTCTCATAACCACAAAATGGAGATATCGGTTTTCCTATAGCTATCAATCTTTCAGTGCCCTGGAAGACCACTTCTATTGTGGGTGAACAATAATTCACATTCTTTCTTCTGAAACAGACTCAAATTTTGAAGCAAACAACTGCAGTTAAAGCATATACATGTAATAATATGTCCTATCAAATTAGTACTTGATTAAGATACCCACCTTGTGAACCTGCTAAACCCTGTTCCCTTTGACTACTATGAGCCTCTGATGCTGAAAGGTGGAATGATTTCCATGTATCTTTATTATTCTTATCTCTTGCTGGGAGATGTATAATAATCTTTGTCCTCTTCTTGCTCTTAGACTTGCTAGAAAACATTTCAGTTTGTGTATCCACTTTCTCATGTATTTGACTGTGAGATGACTTGGAACTGCTTTTACTTTAATGACCTTTGGCATTCTTTTTGCCACTAAGTAAACCACTTTCAAATATGTTTCTATTAAAAATTGTGTCATCGGCCTCCACTGATATCCCATATTTAACTGAACTTGTTGTTTTGGGAGGAGAATATAATTTATTCCCATTTGATTTTTGAGACCACTCCTCTTCATTGTTTTCATATATCAAACTATTTTGGTCCTGACTTGGTGTTGAATTCTCTTCTACTTTCATTTCAGACTGAAATATATGCAAAATGCTATTCAATGCCATTGTTTTACCATTTGACTAAACTTGTAATCCTTTATTAACAATTTTTTTATTTACTAATGCATTTTTTGAGGCCTTTTTTCCATATTCCTTTGGTTTCATCATTTGATCCTTTCCACTTTTAAATGTCTTTTCAACTAAACCCTTGGATATGGATTTGGAATATTTTGGCTGAATGGATGGGAATTCTTCATCATCATCTAATTAAGGGAAAAGGCATATCATTTCTTGTTGTGAAGGGAGTCCATCAGCAGCCCTGATTTTAGTCATCTTATCCTGCTCTGTTTCATCCCTTCTCCTCCACAGCTCTTGAATAGCATCACCAAGATCATTAACCTATTCTCCAAAAGTATGAAACAGATATATAATTGAATGCAACCAAAAAACCACTTGAATTAATGATCTACATAACCATATGACCAGGAAAACCTGGTAACAGTCTCCACGACATGCAGCACATCTGTAATACAAATCTCCATCTGCTTGGAATTGCTGATACTTTACTTCACTGCATTTCAATCCAAAACCACTCATCAATACGGGGAATTAAAGAGTTATGATAGTAGCAATCATGTTACAATCCCAACACAGGCGATTAAGAACAACTAAACATATGAATAATATAGGCATCCGTGGACAAACAAAAAAGAAGAATAGTGTATAAGGTAAGAAGCTTGCAAATCAGTAGGAAAAAAATTGCTAAGAAATTAGGAAATATCAAATTTTTCCAGATTTGTTCTCCATGCTTGCTGATTTGTTGTTGATTCGTTCCATGTTTTCCCAACTTATAATGCAAATTATTGAATCACTGATCTTAAGTTACGCCTCACTCTAATTGAATAACTTGATAATGACAATAGTATTACCTTTAAAATTTTATTTTTCCAATGAAATCAGACACACGTTTCCAGGTACACAGATAAAGGGAAATGAAGTCCTTCCCTATAACATAAGAAACTATATTGATATAACTGTAACTTTAAAATTTCCACTTTCCTTTCCATCGATTAGGTCAATCATGCCTCAATCACATACAAGCATACTAACAAAAAAGAGGAGTGAAGCCCAAAATTTACATTTCAAACATCTCCCAAGTCCTGAACAAGCCCTCACACTGATTCTTGTACCATATTTTTCATTATAAACATTCACACATGCATTGTCCTGATCCATTTCTAAAAGAATGGTCAAATTATTTGAAGTTTTTCCATAGAAAATAACTATGTTGCATACTCAGTTACTTTATTAATTTATATTGAATTCCACAAATTCCATTGTCCAAGCAGTGTTCATCTCAAATAGTATAGGACAACAACATTACTGCATATTGATTACAACTAAGAAACAAATCCAACTCTACTTACATAGCATTTCAAAATTTTCATTTTAGAATAGTGCACATCCATTAAAGTGCAAGTTCAATAGTAAATATGACTCATCATGAAGACTTTCCATCTCTTACAATGGAAATTGCATGTTCTAGTATTTAGACTAAATTATAAAGAAAATTATTGAATCACTGATCTTAAGTCACGCCTCACTCCAATTAAACCACTAGATATTGACAACAGTCTTACCTTTAAGATTTGATTTTTCCTATGAAATCAGACACATGATTCTAGGTACACAGATAAAGGAAAATGAAGTCCTTCCCTATAACATAAGAAACTATATCCATATAACTGTAACTTGAAAATTTCCACTTTCCTTTCCATCAATTAGGTCAATCATGCCTCAATCAAAACAGGCATACTAACACAAAAGAGTAGTAAAGCCCAAAATTTACATTTCAAACAACTCCCAAGTCCTGAACAAGTCCTCACACTAATTCTTGTACCATTTTTTTCATTATAAACATTCACACATGCATTGTCCTGATCCATTTCTAAAATAATGGTCATTTTATTTGAATTTTTTCCACTGAAAATAACTCTGTTGCATATTCAGTTACTTTGTCAATTTATATTGAATTCCATGAATGCCATTTTCCAAGCAATGTTCATCTCAAGTAGTATAGGACAACAACATGACTGCATATTAATTGCAACTAAGAAACAAATCCATCTCTTCTTACATAGCATTGCACAATTTACATTTTAGAATAGTGTACATCCATTAAAGTTCAAGTTCAATAGTAAATATGACTCATCATGAAGACTTGCCATCTCTTACAATGGAAATTGCATGTTCTAGTATCTAGACTAACTTATAATGCAAATTATTGAATCACTGATCTTAAGTCACGCCTCACTCCAATTGAATCACTAGATAATGTCAACATTCCTACCTTTAAGATTTGATTTTTCCTATCAAATCAGACACACATTTCTAGGTACACAGATAAAGGAAAATGAAGTCCTTCCCTATAACATAAGAAACTATATCCATATAACTGTAACTTGAAAATTTACACTTTCCTTTCCATTAATTAGGTCAATCATGCCTCAATAAAAACAAGCATACTAACACAAAAGAGTAGTGAAGCCCAAAATTTACATTTCAAACATCTCCCAAGTCCTGAATAAGCCCTCACACTGATTCTTGTACCATTTTTTTCATTATAAACATTCACACATGCATTGTCCTGATCCATTTCTAAAAGAATGGTCATTTTCTTTGAAGTTTTTCCACAGAAAATAACTCTGTTGCATATTTTCAGTTACTTTGTCAATTTATATTGAATTCCACGAATGCCATTATCCAAGAAATGGTCATCTCAAGTAATATAGGACAACAACATGACTGCATATTAATTGCAACTAAGAAACAAATCCAACTCTGCTTACATAGCATTGCACAATTTACATTTTAGAATAGTGCACATCCATTAAAGTGCGAGTTCAATAGTAAATATGACTCATCATGAAGACTTGCCATCTCTTACAATGGAAATTGCATGTTCTAGTATCTAGGCTAACTTATAATGCAAATTACTGAATCATTGATCTTAAGTCACACCTCACTCCAATTGAATCACTAGATAATGACAATAGTCTTACCTTTAAGATTTGATTTTTCCTATGAAATCAGACACACGTTTCTAGGTACATAGATAGAGGAAAATGAAGTCCTTCCCTATAACATAAGAAACTATATCCATATAACTGTAACTTGAAAATTTCCACTTTCCTTTCCATCGATTAGGTCAATCATGCCTCAATCACATACAGGAATACTAACACAAAAGAGCAGTGAAGCCCAAATTTTACATTTCAAACATCTCCCAAGTCTTGAACAAGCCCTCACACTGATTCTTGTACCATTATTTTCATTATAAACATTCACACATGCATTGTCCTGATCCATTTCTAAAAGAATGGTCATTTTCTTTGAGGTTTTTCCACAGAAAATAACTCTTTTGAATATTTAGTTACTTTGTCAATTTATATTTAATTCCACGAATGCCATTGTCCAAGCAGTGTTTCATCTCAAGTAGTATAGAACAACAACATGACTGCATATTGATTGCAACTAAGAAACTAATCCAAATCTACTTACATAGCATTGCACAATTTGCATCTTAGAATAGTGCACATCCATTAAAGTGCAAGTTCAATAGTAAATATGACTCATCATGAAGACTTGCCATCTCTTACAATGGAAATTGCATGTTCTAGTATCTAGACTAACTAGATAGCTACCTTTGTTTTTAAAACTCTAGCTTTTATAACTATTTAATGGACGAATAAAAATGGTTTAAACCTGTATACAGAGGAATTGAGTTCATACATATTAATGCAAGGATATTATCAATATGAATAATTTTCTTCAAAACAACTAACAAGAAGAATTGGAAACATATTTGCATCCAATTTTCAAACCAATTCTATAGGTCCAAAATTCCAAATTATTTTATTCAGCATATATAATTTGTATTGTATATGAGCTCATCTGATGTTATCTTAGCTAATACTGTATTTCATCTAAACTGCCATGAGCCAAAGTAGTTAAAGCCAAACTCTTCAAATTTAGATACCTAGTGCAAATTTTATCTTAACAGTCAGGGCTAAAAAAAGCTCCCGATCACCCGAATTTATATTTTTTGGATAACATGTTGCATTTGAGTAGCCATTCCCTGAAGTTTTTAAACCCAGTCCAGTCATTGTAGTTGATCAAGTTGATTGAGTCAATTCAATTTCACCAGGTTACCCCACATCTTATCAAGTACTAGTAGCATAAACGCCCATTCCCGTGCAAGTAACAGTTCTAGGCGCTCCCCTCCTTGTTCTATAGCCATAAATAGGTTAACCCGCAACGGATCAAGATGGAAATTCAATTGAATTCATTGATTCAGCAACTGAAGTTGATCCACCAGCATAAGCAGATCAAGCAGCCAGGGTGTAAACTGTAGGGGTGCCAACCCGAAGTTTTTAAACCCAGTCTCTGCAAATTTAGAAATAGATATTACATTTGATCTACATAGTAGATAGTCAAGGATTGAAAAACCTCCCTATCACCACAATTTCCTTTTGTTTTATGAGTACATTTTTTAAGAAATGAATACCTTTATCGCCAATGTAGCCTCCTTGTCTTTTTCCCTTCTTGGTAGATCTTCCAACGCTGCAGAGAGATTCTATGTTGCGGTTGGTGAATCCCAATTCATTGTTAAATAACAACAAAGTAGCAGAGGCACCCACACCAGTGACATCTTAAGTTCTAATCACGAAAGGGTTTAAAATGTGCATAGATTCTTTCTAATCTGTATCAATTCACTGGTTGGTGATAGTTATCCCACGGTTCTTACAAATTGCTAAAACGTGTTGGAAAATTACCATTTCATTTGGATTAGCATCAACTTTTGAATTGTGGGCATGGTAGACATGCTGCAAGATGGCATTTTTTCTATAGGAATAGTTCATGAACAGAGGAGAATCAACATAATCTTCAACATATTATCGCCCATGCCTTCAGCTTCGTCTTCCTTCGTGAAATCTTGAACATACAACCCCTTCAGTGCCTCCTTGGGCTGGTCTAAAGAGTTTTTAAGTGATAGATTCCTTCTATAAAATGAATTCACAACGATTTGAGGCACTAGGAATCCAATTTCCTGAGTTCAACTGAAAATTCCATATGTAAAATGAAATCACCATGATTATGCACTGTGAATCCAATTTCTTGAGTTCAACCGAATACAATTTCTCGAGCTCAATCAAGTGTACTAGATCAGACCTACTATAGCATGGATGCACCCTTCCTCTTCCTTTCCTGGAAAATCCCTGCAACGAAGGAAATAGAGGGAGGGAAACAAAAAAAATTGATATTAAAAAAACATAAATCCCATGAATTTTACTAGTTGTACTCAAAAGCTAAGGATAAGGGGTTTTGAGAGACATTAGTGAATACAAACCATACAATAATTGTAAACGAAGAAAAATTTATTTCCTATTGAAATTTTCATCATGGTGGTGTATAACTTTGTATTAAGTAATGGGTTATAATGGGGTTGGAAAATAGGATAGCTCAAAGGATTAAATGATCATGAAGGACACAAAAGCTAAAGAGAAAGTTGAATAATTTTTGAGGAAGTAGAGATAACTAATGAGTGGTGGTTGAACTAGATGTGAGAAAATGAAGAAGGCAATGAGGAGTTCAAAATGAGAATAGTGAGGAAGAGAGTAGTGAAGTGAGGATGAGAGAGTTGGATAATTTCAATGGGAAAGGTGAGTTGGCGAGTAGATGGCTGTGAAACAAAGGGTTGATGATAAAATATATCTCAATAAAGAGTAGTAGTCAAGGCACCTCAATGAGGTCTAATGAACACACTGGAGTGGGGTTACGAGAGATATGTGATTACAAAGTAGCAGGTTGGATGCAATGTAGGATGAGATTGTGGATGAGAAAGAATCAAATGAACTAATGGGAAACCATATCCTAAGGCCAACGAAGGATGAAAACATAGTAGTGGGCATGGCATTAGACGATAGAAAAGTTGGCCTTGTACCAACCCTTACCCTTATGCTTCTTAAATACAATTAGGTAGCACTACACCAGCGTGTTAATAATGGTTCAAGTCCACCTTGTAGTCAGCTTACTTATGGATGAACAATAACAATTAGAGGAAGTAGTCTTAATGTAAATTTATGTAGATGTTCTATGCTTGATGCAACTTTACTTTTATCAATAGAAGTCACATGAATTTACAAGTAAAATGCAGATAGAACATACCAGTGATCCTTTAGAAGACAAGTCAGAAATTGATAAAGGTGATGGTGCATTACAGCGGTCAACGGGATGCTTCAACCAATAAATACTTCACGGTCAGCCAACCCAACATGTGTCACAATAGTCCTCAAAATAGTCGCACGGTCAACTCAGAAGTCAACCTTAAAAAAGTCAACGCTGCCCAGAAAAGGCAACGCAGGGCAGAAGCACTAAAATTCAATGCAGCTCAACTTCTATTCAACCTTTGACTTCGATTTCTGTTCCAAAGAGTACGACCTCCTTAGATCGAAGTATCCTCCAAAATTCAGCCCAATCAGACCATGCGTTGACCAAAGTCAACACTAGTCAAACTTCCCCAAAAACCTTAACCGCAAATTTCTGGCTGCAATGAATTTCGTCCTTCTTACTGTGGTGAACTTCGACCTTCTTTCTGTAGTAAAATTTGATCTTATTTCCCACGTGTGAGATGAACCTGCTTCTCAGATGCTCATATAAGAGGAGGAGATGAGTGATGAGATGAGTGGAAAAATGCTCCAACATTGACTCTACAAATACCAATCATGAGAGGTGTGTGACACATTTGCTGGGGGTAAAAACCTTAAGGTCGACCTGCACTTTAATTTATTATAAATAATAAATTCAAAATAAATGTTCTGCTCATCAGATTAAAATCAATTTTAGATTGATTTTACAACTCTCTGAAAGAGGAATCCAATACAAATATTGGAATCTTCATCTGAGCATCACAAGATGGAGTTTAGACCTAGTTGTCCGAATTTAACACTCCCTCTCAACTAGGGAGAACTCCATCCACTAGTGCAATCAAACATCGTGCATCATCCCATCGTAACTTGCTTTGTTGGCCTCTTTATTTTAGAATAGTAGTGGGTCAGTCACAAAGACATCATCCCTCAGCTGACAGATTCAGCCTAGAGGTCCAAAAACTCTATCAGACTCAAAGAGTCTCATACCAACCCGAAGTTGGTTTACCTGACTAGAAGTCAGTTGGAGGTCTGAAACCTCACTATACTTGATCCCAGATCAAGTGGTTGGACTATACCATCCTAGATAGAGAGTACGACAATCTCTGATGTGTCCATTAGTCTTTGCTACTAGGCTCTAGTTTTTCCCATCTCATTGGCCAAATGAGAGGTACTTCCCATGAGCCCTGAACTCAATGGGTAGGATGCATAGGGGGCACAGATAATGAGAGGTGAACCAAATAAAACATCATAACGGTGGGGCAGAATCACTATAGGGTTTGGCAATCCTAGCCCCGTGAGTGCTTCTAGCTCTGAGAAGCTATCCTCAAAGCCCCCCAGAAACAGGAACCACATCATAGGGTCGTTCCACGATACCAAGACTCTCACAAAAGGTTAGGAACTTGAACTTCCCCAAAGGCTTTGTGAGAATATTCACGACCTACTTATTAGTTCCTATATGATCAAGCCTTATGGTGCCTCATTTTACCATATCATAGATATAGTGGTACTGGATATCAATATGCTTGGATCGATCGTGGAACACTGGATTCTCGGACAAGCGAATCCCACTCTAGTTATCACAGAGTATCACGGTGGTATCTAGCACATGTCCAAACAGCTCACTAAAGAGCTTTCGCAACCAAACTACTTCACAACAGGCCATACTTGCTGCAATGTATTCAGCCTCAACGGTGCTCAAAGCCACTGACTTCTGCTTCTTGCTCATCCATGAGATCGAAGTAGAATCAAGATTGAAGCAGCATCCCCATGTGCTCTTACGATCCACCACAGTGCCAGCCCAATCGACATTAGTATATCCAAGGAGTTCCATGCTCCTAGTAGTGTATCTCAGCCCATGGTTTATCATGCCTCGAAGGTATCTCAAAAGATTCCTGGCACCAACATAGTGAAAGTGATGAGGCTCAACCATCTGTTGACTCAAAGTGTTCACTGCAAAACATATATATGTACGGGTGTTCACTAAGAACATCAGGGCCCCTACGAGTTGACAATACTCAGTAGGATTTGCTAAGATGCGCCCAACAGCACTGCCACTCAACTTCTTAATGTTGATCTCCATCGGTGTCGACACGGACTTACAGTCCACCATACTAAATCTTTCCAGAAGCTTCACGATGTATTTTCCTTGAGAAAGGAAAATCTTGCCAGGTCTCTGCCAGACCTCTAGGCCTTGGAAATAGTGCATCAGCCCTAGTTCCTTCATCTCGAACTCAGCAGTGAGCTTCCTCTTACACTGATGAATGAGAGGGTCAGCACCTGTCAGGAAGAGGTCATCCACATACAACACTAGAATGAGAGGCTTCCCCCTATCAACCTTGAAGTAAATGTTTGGATCAACATTACTATGACTGAAGCCCAGATTCATCAGGTAGCTATCTATCCTCTCATACCAAGCTTTGGGTGCTTCCTTCAACCCATAGAGGGTTTTATTCAACCTGCAGACATGGGTGTCCTAATCCTGGATGTTGAACCCTAGAGGTTGCTCCACATACACCTATTCCTTTATCGCACCATGCAGAAATGCAGTCTTCACATCCATCTGATGAATATTCCATCCTTGCGTAGCAGCAAGGGCTATGATAGATCGGATGGTGGTCATAGGTGAAAATATGTCATCATAGTCTATGCCTCTTTTTTTAGAGAAGCCATGGGCAACGAATCTTGCCTTGAACTTTTCAGCACTTTCATCAGATCCATGCTTGATCTTCTAGAGCCATTTGGAGGTGACAAATGCATTGTACTCCGCTCTTGTAACCACATCCCAGACATCATTCTTCATTATGGACTCATACTCTTCGTGCACTGCATCCTTCCAGACTTGATGTGTTACGGCTCCCTCAAAAGATCTAGGCTCAGATTGTTCAATAGTAGTCATAGCTGGTAGATACCCTTCGTATCTACTTAGCTTATTGCTTTCACAGAATGTCCCCCTTGGGGCCATATGTCCTTCATCATTCTCAAGAGTGTCCCTAAGCCATGATGGTCTCTTTCCTAGTGAAGGAGGTGGATCAATCGGGTCCATCGGTCCTTCAATATCAGGTATCATCTCATCCTTCGGTTCCTATTGATTTGCAGGCCTTACTTCATGATCTTCCTCAGATCTTAGAAGATTGACTACTTTCCTCAGGGAAGCATCTTCATCAAAGGTGACATCGTGGCATATCTCCACTTCCCTTTGATCAGGCACATAAAATATATAGGCCTTAAAAATTTCACTGTAGCCCACAAACATTGTGGTCTCCCTCTTGATGCTTGCTCCTCTGCAAAAGTTCTTCAACTCATTTGACTCATATTCAGTGCCATTATCGGTCTACTAGATAGCATCTCATGTCATTTCTCCCAGTGGACTTCCTCCAACCTAGTAGAGTGTATCAATTCTAGACCCAAACGTGATAGCTTCCTTGAAGCTCTTCTTCCACATGCACACCTTTCCATTAGTGAATGCCACATTGAAACCTTTGTCTTCCATGGCCGATGTAGACACAAGGTTTTTCTTTCAATTAGGTACATAGAGTACATCCTGCAAGTGGAGGACTTGACCTTGAGACAAGTGGAGGGTCACAGTCCCTGTCCCTTTCATGGGATATGAGGCATTATCTCCAAGAATAATTTCTAGATTAGTATCCTTCTCAACCATATCAAAGAGTGCTTCCTTGAACCCAGTGATGTGCCTTAAGGCACCACTATCTATCAACCATACATCCATAGTGTCGGGTGGAGATGCAGCAGAGAGGGCATATACAAAAATGGATTCATTTCTTGTATCAACAACATTTGATTCCTCATACCTGGAATTTCTTGACCTTTTGAAAGCTTGATCATTTTTGCTGAAGGGACCCTTCCTCTTTCCCTTGAACCTGTCATTCCTTTGATTGTCACCACCATCAGGAGAATCCTTCTTGAAAGGACATTCTCTAGCATAGTGACCTGGCATATGACAAGTGTAACACTTGCCCTTCTTTCCTTGTGCCCCTACTCTTCCTTTGATATTTGGACCACCAAAGTTTTTCTTTCTAGAATGAGCATTGTAGGCAGCATTCCCTTCATTTTCATACTCCTTCATTCTTGTCTCTTCTTGAACACATCTCGATCATACCTCATTAAAGTCGGGTATCACATTATTATTGAGAATGGTAGTGTTGAACACATGCCATTCGAATGGGAGCCCTCCAAGTGCAGTGAGTAGCATCTCTCGTTAATGGTGCGTTACGGCAGTCAGTAGGATGCTTCAACCAACAAATACTTTACGGCCAGCCAACCCAGCATGTGTCACAACAGTCCTCAAAACAGTCACACGGTCAACTCAGAAGTCAACCTCAGAAAAGTCAACACTACCCAGAAAAGGCAACGCAGGGCAGCAGCACTAAAAGTAAACACAGCTCAACTTTTGGTCAACCTTTGACTTCGATTTCTATGCCAAAGTGTACGGCCTCCTTAGATCAAAGTCTCATCCAAAATTTAGCCCAATTGGACCACGCGTTGACCAAATTCAATGCTAGTTAAACTTCCCTAGAAACCCTAACCGCAGATTTCTGGCTGCAATGAATTTCATCCTTCTTGCTGTAGTAAACTTCAACCTTCTTGCTATGGTAAACTTTGATCTTCTTTCCCATGTGTGAGATGAACCTTCTTCTTAGGTGCTCGTATAAGAGGAGGAGATGAGTGATGAGATGAGTGGAAAAATGCTCCAATGTTGACCCTATAAATACCAATCATGAGAGGTGTGTGACAAATCTACTGGGGGTAAAAACCTTAAGGCTGACCTACACTTAAATTATTATATATAATAAATTCAAAATAAATGTTCTGCTCATCAGATTAAAATAAATTTTAGATCAATTTTACACCTCTCTGAAAGAGGAATCCAATACAAATATTGGAATCTTCATCTGAGCATCACAACATGGAGTTTGGACCTAGTTGTCCAAATTTAACACTTAACAATAGTGAAAGTTTGAATATTAAGAGTAGCACACTTAGGGGTTTTAGTTATTTAGAGAAAAAACCAAGAGTTTCATGAATTTTATTACCTATGATGCTTTGAATTATAACCTAAGAGCATGTAAGAGAAATAATATTAGAGTGATGTACTATTTAAAAAATTTAGTCATGTGTAAATTCTTTGGAAAAATAACATAATGATCCACATACATTGATATAAAACCGCTGAGGAGGTAAATCCCCTCTACAGACAGAGGCGATCCCTACTAGCCCAGATCAGTTCTAGCAACAATCAAACATGCTACTGTGAAAGTTCCTAATCGTAAATAAACCGATTTGCGAGGAAGGCTTACCTGGAATCCAACGCTGTTGTTTGTAGAAGAGGTGGTGCTCCCATTCTTTTTCCTTAGCAGATCACAATCCTCACGATCTCCGTGATTGGACACCTGCACATGCAAGAAACAACACAAATGCAAGCATAAAACCCAATATATACAACTATATGTTAGTCGAAGAGGACATAACTCATGAACATGATCAAGAACAAGAGTGGAACCATAATCGATAGTTTCTTATCATTAAAGAGTCAAAAGAAGAATACAACCATAGCTTCGATGCAGCACTCTCCTTTAGCGGGTTGTCAATGCAACATGTCCCGATAAAGCCTGTCAGGGATGGGACAAGCCTCTCTCTCCGGATACTTGGCAATAGTCTCCTTGCTTGGATTTGGCCTTAGGGAATCAAGAAGGCTTTTGCAGCATGAAAGCTCTTGGGAACTTGGGGATTCTGGAACTAGCTTGCAATGGAAATGGGCAAGCTTTTATAGAAGGAGGAAGGGGAGTTGGGATCCCTATAATTATGGGATTGGCCCTATCATCAAGGAAGCTTCCATGAGAGGTGGCAAACCACTTCCTCTCTATGGAGATCCATAGCCAAACCTCCCAACTCAAGATAGATATCAGTCCAGGGATCTGTTAGGACGAAACTTCCACCTTTTATTTTTAAAAAAACCTCTTAATATGGTTGGTGCGGGTGCGGCTCTATGATAGAGCACCAATTGGCGCACCCTTTTTGGAGGATTTTCCCCCTTGGCGTGAGAGCTGAACTATGGAACCGCGCCAATGGAAAAAGAGCTATTTTTAGGGTTTTTTGCAGGGAGATGTTTTCAGGGAAATTAAAGCTCATCTTTAGAGGGATGCAATGAAAGTATTTTCAAGTCTTGTTTCTGCTCACAAGTCATGGAATAAGTCCTCCAATCTGAAGGATGGGGATTGGCAGGGACGATGACAAATTGCTGTGTAACAGATGCCCCCTAAAGCGTGAGGCTCGAGAGAGAGAGAGAGGGGTGAAATGCTTTACAAGAGCATGCCAACTGAAAACACTGCCATCATAAAACCTGTGGAGCGAAGTACAACTGATGTCTCAAATAAGTGATATATATGCGTGGTATGGGCGTAGCCATCCATAACAGAGTATACAATAATCTAGATCCAAGGCATGGACGCAGCCATCCAGTGAGGATCGATAAATAGACTCAGGCATGGTCGTATCCATCTAATCAGTGAGTCATGTAAATAATCATAATAATCCACAATATGACAGCCTGGATTACAACAGACACAATCGAGGGTCTTGTGCTCCATCTCGACCCGAACAAAGTACAAGTTCAAGCATGCGAATATGTGAGTTGAAGTCGAACATGCAAGAACATCGTCTGATTACCAACCAATGTTGAAAGTCATTAACAGACACGAGAGGTACCACCATTAATGCCAATGGTCCTCAAGGTACTACAGGTACAATCTACGGCATGTGAACAGTGAGCTGACGTCGAACACCCACAGAATCACTCGATCGGAGGCCAATGATGAAAACCTCACGTCGAATGCGAAGAACCTGCCATTGAGGCATGCAGGCTCCAAGGTACCAGAAGGGAGTCTCTAGATCATCTTCCTAGATAATGAGCTGAAGTTGATAGGAAGTGACCTCGATCGAAGGTGGGCCATAGCGTTTCCCACATCATCAACACGAGACAGAGGAACATGATGTTTTTTGTGAATCAGGATCAGATGAGAATCAGAGGGAGGTTGATATTTACAGAGGTCAACTTCTCTTGAACATATTGACGGCACGACAGTGGATTTGGCAGTATTTGACATCAAAAGATCAAAGTTCATTACGACGAGGCAACGAGCAGATGAGAGGTCAAAAGGGATCACCCAAACCCATGGAGGCAAGTGAAAAACGAGATGAGATTTCCCCAACTCGACACGAATGCAGACAAGTGCCATGTCCAACAGCGACATACTGCCGACATGACAATGATGTTGGTTCCATTTTCCCCACCATTTCGGTGAGTACCTCTTTATTTTTACACAAGCTTGAAGAGGATAGCATATGCTTGTCATATAAATCCGTCCTTTGGATGAAGCCATCCTAGTACATTTAATGAGCCCTAGGAAGGAGGAACTCGGATAACGTCATTATGACCGAATCCAATGTCATCAGGGTTTAACGAGTCTGACAAAGGAAGAACTCAGTGTCTTTTCATGTTTAGAGAGTTTCAAAATACTGCAGAAAATTAAACTCAAATGGTCCCTTTTTGTAGATAGTTCCTCTGATCCGAAAAGGTAGAAAACTATGTCTGAGAAAACCTCCTAGTCGTGATAGGCTAGGGTATTCATTTTTTGTAAATAATCTATCCCAGCCCGAAAAAGGGGTAAACGTATACTAGGTAGATGTCGTTTCGTAACCACTTTAATGAGATCAAAATGACAAGCAACTTGGCAATATTTTCATATTTATAGAGTTAGAAAAGAGCTGAAAGGTGACTCCTCCTGGAGGAATGAGTGGTATAAAGGGTAGCAACTGGTTCCGGTAATGATGGAACTACTCAGAACTAGTAAAGGTTGAGAGGTTGGCTAACAAGACCACTCATTGCAGCGGTTCCTCAGGAACAGTTGAAACAACCAAGTGAAGGCATATGATCGTCCAAGAAGATAGTGACAATGGAGTGAGAAAACCAAGGCTCATCTGGCAAAAGCAGGCTGATAAAATGACAATCACAAGAGGTAAAATGGGAATGGTTTCATTTTTACACAAGCTTGAAATCAGGAAACTTTGCTTGAAGTTGGTTTCATTTTTACACAAGCTTGAAACAAAGATAAACTATGCTTGAAACCGGTTTCATTTTTACACAAGCTTGAAACGGAAACAAACTATGCTTGAAAAAGTAAACATGCCCCCAGCATGGTGACTTAATTCGAGGTACATGCCCCCCAAGCTTTAGTCCATATGAAAGGCAGATGAAGTGAAGGTTCAAATTATGATATCAAGAGAAAGACTCGACTGGGATTTTATGAGATCTTATCAAAGACTCGAATTGAACGGGAACGTGTTTCATTGTTTTAACGAGGTTGACACATTAAAAGAACTATCCTCGTGACACCTTGTTTCATGGTTTAAGGAGCTTGGCACAAGACAAGGAACTGTGCTCCGAACACCCTTGTTTCATTTTTTAAGGAGCTTGAAACAAGAGAAGGAACTCTTCTCCGACAACCTTGTTTCATTTTTTAAGGAGCTTGACACAAGAAAAATGAACTCTACTCCAACAGACCTGGTTTCATTTTTTAAGGAGCTTGACACAGGAAAAGAACCATGCTCCAGAAGACCTCATCATAATGAACAAGAAGTCATCGCTTCCAAGACTTCCACTCCCGATGGAAGGAAAACATCCTGGAAGTCAGGACCCAATGCCCCCAGCACCTGATGCACAACAACACTATCACTGAGTACAGGCACAGGGTAGGTAGCCACATAGTTGACCTGTGGTGGGGCAGATACAACGGGTGGATAAAAACCATGACAAGATGATGGTGGGCCAGTTGCCACATCAGGGCCAAAGAACGAAAGCTGATCAATGGTCACGATCCATCCTTCATGTGGAAAACAAACCACACGAAAAAGGGAGGAGACAAGAGCTACCATGGCATAGGTGTAATCGTGCCCCAAGAGTAGATTGAAATCCAAGGGGCTTGGAACAACCATCACGTCCATATTGATGGTTTTACCTCCCAAAGTAATAGGTAACCTTGGAAGGATCCCTAAGGGTTGACTCGTTCTTCTATTAAATGCCAACAGATTCTGCGTAACAGGCGCAAGCGGCGGCGAACCGAAAGCTTTCCAAGTAGTTGAGGATAGAACACTAACAGACGCGCCTTCGTCTATAATGGTGCTGGGTACGACCAGACCAAAAGCCTATACTGTGATTTTGAAAGGCACATAAGATGGAAGGCGGTATCCTACAAATCAAATCCAATCAAAGGAAGCGACCAAACTACTTGGAGGGGCCACCATCGAATTGAGATGGTCTTCCCCTGGTGTTACGGAAGAAGAAGAAGCATCCTCCACGACCTCCATCTCGAAGGTGGAAGGCGAATCCTCCAGGACCCCCATTACAGGAAGCGAAGGAGCATCTTCTTGAGGTGTAGGGATAGAAGAATATTTCTCCAAGTCCGAGGAATCTGAAGAAACAAGAAGAACCCGAGGGGTGTGAGATCCACTCTCCATGGAAAAGACCTGGTGCACCGTAGAAGGGACCAGCTCAACCAATCCCACGACCAATGGTTGGTCGGGAATGGATTCCTGAATTTGAATTTCTAGAGGAGTGGGATCGACCAAGGATGACTCTTGACCAATCATAGGATCAACTAGTGGAGGACTCAAAGAAAACCATTTATAATCAGCCGAGAGGCATGGTGTAGAAACAGTTGAGTTGTCCAAGACTCTCTTGGCTTCATCCATATATGGACAAAGGTGAATGGCATGGTGCACTTCACACAACTTACAGGGATTGGTAATCTTACCCTGCTTCTTAGGAGCCTTACCAACACCAGTTGGAGACGTGCCCCCAACTTGACTTCCAGAAGCCAAAAGCAATGGCGGGCGACCATTGGACCATACTTCGAGTACCTTGGGAATGCCAGGGCAGTCTCGAAGAAGATGGTCTCCCATGCACAACATGCAAGGGAACTTGACTTTCCATGGAGGGTTGGAAGGTTTAACAAGAGGAGACTTCTTAGGCGCAATATCCGCAGAGCTAGCCTCTCCTTTATCAGACTTCTTCTTCTTTGTCTTCTTCTTCTTCTTCTTCTTAGCCACCTGGTTACTCAAATCCAGACTTTCACCAGATGAAGTAGAAGAGGAGGACACAGAAACAGGCGAAGAAGGGGAGAGGTCCACCTTAGAATCAACATGATGTTGTTCAGGTGGAGGAACTGATTGACCAGTAGCTGAGACATCCGGGACCACAGAGGTTGAAAACAACCAAACATGCAACCCAACAGTTAACCCAGGAAGGGACAACATTGCCATATAAGGAGCACCAACATTTCCAAAAGGAGGAAAATGACCAGGATTCCCATCGGAGGGGATTCCTTGGTTGGTGAACTCCAGAAAAGTTGCCATCAAAAACGATCTTGAGAACAACACCCTAAGGAAACTAACTTTAACCACGGATATTTCGTGGGCAGTTAAGTTTTAAAACATTGAAACAAAACTCTACCGTTTCATATTTTAAGAGTCGAGAAACAGGAAAAAGGTGACTCTATCACTTTCAAATTGGAAACAAGCGTGAAAGGACAAGCGCTTGATGATCCTTTCAAATTTAATGAGTAAAAAAAGATCAAAATGACTGCTCAGGAATACTAGGCAAAGGGTGTACCAAATAACCATGAACTACAATATACACCTTGGTTTGGAAATGAAAGAGAAATCAACCAAGGACTTGACGTACGTGCAGGCAATCTCCCCGAATGTTGTGTCCGGTGTATCACAGATATAGGGCGGCAGACTCGGCTTCCTATGGATAAAGGATAGCAACCTAGTGGGGTCTCCCTTTATATATGCGACGGTACGGGGAGCACAAGTCCATACTAGTGATGTCTAAAGCCAAGAGGCGAACGACAGCTACTAGGTTTAACGACACCGGAACACGTCTCTAACCTAGACCTCTAAATGTTTCGTTAATGTTTCAATGCTTCCTTAGGTAAATTGATTAAATTTTAAAGTTGATCTTCAATTACGTTTTAGTTTCAAGGCCCTATCGTATGTCATATGACAATCTCCTGTATGCAGCTATATGAGAAAATAAAACTTTCAATTCGATGAATGTTATCTAGTTAAAGGAAGAGCTTCAAACAATGATGCAATAAACAGCAAAATTGAAAATGAAATTTTTCCAAACTAGATGACTTTCACTATCCAAAAGTATTCTAAAACATTCAACGAAGCGAATTATGCAATGTAATCTATGCAAAATTATCTTTTCCGAAAACTATGCAATTGTAATCTATGCACAATTTCCTTTTCAAATTATAATAATGCACTCAATGCAATTTTTAGCTTTCGATCATTAAACAATGTAATCTAAGTTCAATGATAAATCTCAAAAATACTTTTCAATGCAATGTGATCTAATGCATTTTAACGAAAAGAAAACTCTAAGACGAAAACTAAAAGAACGCAAATCTCCTTAATGAAGGATGAATGAAAAAGAGATGTAAACAAACACTAAGAATGCAATCGTTGTTTTAAACGCTTTGTAACGAAATCCCTCAAAAGGTGACAAAACATATGAGGTCAAACACAAAGAGGACTTCCAAAGAAAGAGATCAAAACAAGGCATTCATCCCTCTTACATCAAACAATCATGGAAAGAAGACATTTAAAACAATGAGCAATGTAATCTATGCTCATACAATGAAAAGACCAGAAGGGAAAGACACACTGGTGAAGGATTTAGGGAAAAAATTTCAATTTTCATACATCATGAAATTGGCTCGACTTGTACATTGACAACTAGCGCCAACTGGCGCAACTTGCACATTGAAAACTAGTGCCAATGGCCAATTGGCACGGGTTGCTAACTGAAAACAAGCACCAATGCCTGAAAATGAAAAAAAAAAAAAATTCTGCCAACCAAGACTAGACTCACCACTTCAAGCAGAATCTCCAAGACTCAAATGAACCATGTGATCTAGGCTCAAAGCGAGACAGACACAGATCAAGCTCAGAAAGCTCAAAACAGATTAAACCCTAGTACCTTACAGGATTGGCGCGACTGTAAGGCTGAAACTAGCGCCCGAATAGAATTGGCGCAGGTAATACACTAGCAACCTGCGCCAATGGGCGCGAATGTCAAGCTGAAAAGCGTGCCAGTCGAGTTTACCAGTCAAAAATAAAAAAGAGAAATCCAACAAGAAGACCAGTGATAATCAAGCTATCCAAAAGCCAAATTCATAGAAAGAGCCAGCCCAAAGAATTGATCAAGCAAGCAGAACCAAGAATCAACCGAGGAGACGAGACAATGCTCCAAGCATTCAGTTTACAAACTAAACCGAAGATTGACTGAAGCAGCTTTGATCTACTTCGTAATTGCAGAGAAAAAGCATTTCGAAGGCTATCTGGCTACATTTCAAGCTCCGTCTATAGTTTACAAATCAAACAACAAGCTGAGTCCCCAGTGGAGTCACCAAATTGTTGAGGAGGTAAATCCCCTCTGCGGACAGAGGCAATCCCTACTAGCCCAAATCAGGTCTAGCAACAATCAAGCACACTACAGTGCAGGTTCCTAATCATAAATAAAATGACTTGCGAGGAAGGCTTACCTGGAATCCAACGCTGTTGTTTGTAGAAGAGGTGGTGCTCCCATTTCTTTGCCCTGGCAGATCACAATCCTCACGATCTCCGTGATTGGACACCTGCACATGCAAGAAACAACACAAAAGCAAGCATAAAACCCAGTATATACAGCTATATGTTAGTCAAAGAGGACATAACTCATGAACATGATCAAGAACAAGAGTGGAACCATAACCGATAGTCGCTTATCATTAAAGAGTCAAAAGAAGAATACAACCATAGCTTCGACGCAGCACTCTCCTTTAGCGGGTTGTCAGCGCAACATGTCTCGATAAAGCCTATCAGGGATGGGACAAGCCTCTCTCTCTGGATACTTGGCAATAGTCTCCTTGCTTGGATTTGGCCTTAAGGGAATCAAGAAGGCTCTTGCAGCATAAGGATGTGAAAGCTCTTGGGAACTTGGAGATTAGCTTGCCATGGAGAAGAGCAAGCTTTTATAGAAGGAGGAAGGGGAGTTGGGATCCCCATAATTATGGGATTGGCCCTATCATCAAGGAAGCTTCCATGAGAGGTGGAAAACCACTTCCTCTCTATGGAGATCCGTAGCCAAACCTCCCAACTCAAGATAGATATCAGTCCAGGGATCTATTAGGATGAAACTTCCGCCTTTTATTTTTAAAAAACACCTCTTAATATGGTTGGTGTGGGTGCGGATCTATGACAGAGCGCCAATTGGCGCGCCCTCTTTGGAGGATTTGCCCCCTTGGCACGAGGGCTGAACTATGGAACTGTGCCAATGGAAAAAGAGCTATTTTTAGGGTTTTTTGCACGGAGATGTTTTCAAGGCAATTAAAGCTCATCTTCAGAGGGATGCAATGAAAGTATTTTCAAGTCTTGTCTCTGCACACAGGTCACGGAGTGAGTCCTCCAATGTGCGGGATGGGGATTGGCAGGGACGGTGACAAATTACTGTGTAACAAATACAAACCTTAAAAATGTCACTTTTAAAATCTCTTATAAAGTTACCTAATGTCATTCGAATAGATATCACAATTACTTATATAAGTAATGGTGTAATCATATTTTTCATTCTCTTAAAGGAACTCTTTCTCAACATGCACCCCATCAATCATAAATCATCCTATGACTATCCTCAAATGAATTCTCACCCATAGCCTTGGTGATGGTGTAATGCTCTTATCAAAATGGTATAAGCTTCTTCTAGGATTTTGTCGATTTCTCTTTATGCAAGTGCAAACATAACTCGTCCCCAACCTAAAAATTATGTGGAACCGAATGGATCATGTATCTACTTGTACTTGGAGTTGGAAACTTTCTATAAAATATCATGAACTCATTATTGAATTTGTTAGATACATTCCTCAAAATTGGTTGCATTGCTCACCTCGTTCCAAGTATGGGAGGTATCTTCATGTCTTATTCCATGAATATAGCTACATCAATTTGTGTCAATTGTTGGGACACCAAGCACACCTGAAAAGGTTTGTGGGTAATAGAAATTAGAAGAGCTATGTATAATTTCTATTGAAAATAAGGAAGGCTTTCAACATGTGTATGTGGATCCTCACAATTGTATACTCTAAGCACATCTACAATGATCATATCGAGTACTTTTTATTTATCAATCTAGGGATGCAAGGCAATGGACTTGGTAAAGCTTGATGTCCATCATGGACCAAAGGTTAAACTAGAAAATACTGAGGAACCTGCTATCCCTATCAAGAAATATGGTCTTTGGAAACCCAAAATGAACCAAAATATGCTCCAAGAAGTGCTTATGAGTTGATTTTGTTTTGACAATCTTCTTATAGGGTGCCAAAATTCTCGTCCAAAGGAAGCGATCAAAAACAAAAAAAAAACACATTTTCTACCATGCTTGGTTGAGGGAAAACATTATCTAGAGTAGGAAAATACCTACTGTTGAAAAATGTAGCAATAAAATCTCAATTTGACTTTGCCTTGGTCAAATTGAGAAAAATCAGATTTCCACATCAATGGACAACTTGGAGGCAGTTAACTAAGGTGACATGGATCTTTTCACTAATTTAGATTAGTAAATTTGAGTTAAAGGAGTTTGAATTCAGTTAAGCATGTGTGATTTCTAATTTGTAGCAATCAAGGTCAATTATTTCAAGTTGTTTTCAGTTAAACTAGTTTTAACTATTGGAGGAACTAGTGGAAGGCCAGTTGTGTAGTGGGACTTTAGTCTAACTCAGTGATCATCAAGATAATTGATCAATCATCTAGATAGATGTTCCTGTGGGTCACGGAACATATGAATGGGACAGTCCAAATTTTCCAGTGCAACTCTTTTATAGATATCCGATGCTCTGTTTTTCCCCTCTGTATCAGACTACAGATTATATTTCTCCATCCTTTTTTGAACAGTTTGTCAGATATTTGACATTTTATGTAAATATTTAGGTCACCAAAGTGAGCCGTTGAATTTTATTTACTACTAGATTGGACTTATTATGAACAGATCGATATATATATCAGTTCTCATTCCAGGTTGCGCGGACGGAACGATTTTGATGTTTGGTCTCAAAGTGGTTTTTCTCACTGACAGATTACTTTGGAGGTTGTACTACTCATGGCTTTGGCCACTGACAAATGGTTTTTTTGGTTTCATTAAACTAGAAAAAGACCTAAAACGTCTAGATTTGCTATTTATAACCCTGATTAACGTAAAGAAGATGGAATTTTGATGCGAACAATTAGCTTACTTGTGATATAAGCGATCGCCAAAGAAAAAACCCTGGCCACCGCAAAAGAGACCTTGATCCTCGCTCTATGTTTGTCCAGGTCCAAGTCCAGCAAAATTATCCTCACCCTACCAAGAAAGAAAATTAACCCTGATGAGATCCCTTCGATAATATATTGCCCGTTCACTCTTTCGGAGAGGAAGACCATTGGTTTTATGTTCCTCTGACAGGATCCTACTCGCTGCCAAAGCTTGGTGGCTTGACGATGACATCATAGATGAATTTGGAGACCACCAAGAAATAGGTGGCCAAGATGAGGGAGAAGATAGTCATTGCTGAGTGCAGCGAAAAGGAGGGCACCTTCAGGTGCATGTTGGGTACTCTGAGAGCATTGTAACGAAGATTCGGGATGAGAAGCAAGGGATCCATTGAAGATGATGATGATAAGTCTTCTATTGATGATTCCGAGCTCTGGTGATGAACATTCACAGATGACCAATCGAAGAAGTTTCTTTTTACCATTTATTGCCTCAACCCCTTTAATAAATAAGAATTGTGGGACTTTACCAAAAGTTTCCCTATAAAGAGCTAGCTTCAATGTGCGGTGGCAGAGAGAGCTCTTATGTGGGACAGTATAGCATATTAGCATTAGCAATCATAGGAAGGTTATTGAGTTTACCCATCAGCAACCCTCATGAATCTATCTTTCGCCCCCCTTTATTTTCCAGGTTACCTGATTCGACTGACTAACATCTAAATAGGGAAGCTCGTGCCAAAGATGGCTCAACCTTGGACGAGTAGCCAATGTTTTTCGGTGCATTATAGTGACAGAACCCCTATGAGTAGTTGCCACACCCATCTCTTGCAAGTAGAGGAACGTCTGTCGACATTTTTCTAGGGACGGGGTTTTGCTCAGGGACAATATTTAAATGACCGAATTGAGATGAAGATTTAAGCTTTTGCCTGAGAAATTTGTCTTTTCCCTCGGTCACTTGGGCTTTTGATGTGACCCCAAGGTATTAGTTACCTAGCCTTTTAGGTTGGGTGAGCCCGAAATGATGTTGGCCAGATAATGAATCCATAAAACATATAGACAAAATTCATCATTCCAATAATGTCAAACTGAATTTAGTTACATTTTGATTAAAATTTATGGAAGAAAATGCATTTCATTATGGGAAACAAATATATCCTATATAAATTGAAAAAGTTCTATCTTGATAGAAGTATGAGATACTTTCCATTCATTTAGTAGGTTTTAGGTTTTTTTTATTTAATTTGGAGACTCTCAAAACTAATGTTTTGGTGAAAATTTTATTGGAATTTTGTTCATATTATCACTTTCCACTAGAATTTTGGAGAAATCAATTGCCACCATGACTTTCACTTAATTTTTGGATAAACTAATATCACTTTATTTCCACTAATATCATTAAGAATTGTTAATTTCAAATAAATGTTTTTGTGTACCTAAATTAGCATCCAAGGGTTTAGTTTCCATGGTAGTGGTTCAAGCTTACATACATGTCAGCTAACTCTAATAATATTATCTTGTAACAAGTTTATAAATTGATTCAATTGATCTCATTTTTATGTTAATAACTCAGTCACCTAAATATTGGTAGTGATATTGAAAATAGGGTTGTTCTATAATGTTCATGAAACATGAGCCTAGTATATATTCCACATGGCTTTATTTTAACCTTGTCTTGATGGTTATTTGAACAAACTATTTTGTCAAAAAAAAACCCATGTCTCCCTTTGGTGAACCCTATGAAAGTTGATGGTAAGGCCATAGAGAGTCTTTTTTGTATAATCACTAATGATGGGGGGTATAATTGTAAGCAGAGTATTAATATACTTGAGAGTTTAGAACTCATGGTGCTCCCATTGTAGATGAGTTAGAACCCTAAAACGTGTGTTCTAGTTTTTTCCCTAGCCAAATCTAGATGGCCTTGGGAAACGTCTTTATGTTACAGTGACCCTTGTTGGTATTATATGGAATGCAATCTTGTTAGGAAGACATCTTACATAGGCCATAGAGTTTCATTCTTCTTTGATTGTTGTTCATATTGAAGTGTTTTTCTTTTTATGAAAGAAATGAAACGAAATCTTATTTTATGTTAAAGAGCCTTCATAAAATGTCTCGTGGTATGATAGCACACTCATTTGTATTAACCTACCCTTGTAGATTATAAGGCAAGTGAAAAGGATTTAGATAAAAGGGGGGTATTTATAGCAACTACTAGAATTATAGGGTGTTGCCCCTTGCAACATGAGTAAGGAGCACCTTGGCCCTTTCGCCACCTTTTCAAACTATTTTTAATGTGATGATAATATCTCATGTCACATGGTCAATGGGAATATTTTTGAAATGAAGGGACGAAAACACAGCTAACCTCCTTCTTTAGTGAATAACAACAAATTATTGAGTATTGTGTCGAGCATTTTTTTAGGCATTGAAGACTCCTAGGACATGATCCTTTGGTTACTATTGGAGTCTATTCGAAGGCGTAAGGCACATAATTGAGTTGGCATGTTAGTGTAAGACATAAATCCAATAGCTAGGTTCTAGGGAGACAAAAGGGAGAACTAGGTCAAATTAATGCATGGAAATGAATGAATAACATTTTGTGACAGTAAGTGTCAGTGAGTTCTAGGTGTGTTAAGGAGGGAGTGAAAAGGTATGTTAGGCATTGTTAATGCATGCTAGAGTCGAGTGAAACATGCCAAGATGTGTCAGGTGTTAGGGTGTGTCAATGCATGCCAGTGAGTGTTTGGGAGTTCTAGGGAAACACAAGGGAGCACTAGTTTGAAATGCATGGAAATGAATGAATAAGAATGTGTGTCAGGGAGTGTTAGTGAGTTCTAGGTGTGCTAAGGAGGGAGTGACAAGGTATGATAGGTAGTTACAAGGAATGCTAGAGTTCCAGGGCATCATGCCAAGATATGCCAAGTGCTAGGGTGTGTTAATGCATGCCAGGGAGTGTTAGTGAGTGCCATGGAAACACAAAAGACAAATAGTTCAAAATGCATGGAAATGAACAAATAAGAGTGTGTGATTAGGAATATCTGTGAGTTGCAGGTGTGGTAAGGAAGGAGTGACAAGGTTATATGTTAGCTAGTGCTAAGACATGCTCAAGTGCCAGGGTATGTCAGGGAGTGGTAGTGTGTGTTAAGGAATGTCAAATGCCAAGGAATGCGGGGGATACTAACATGTGCCACATAGTGCCAATAAATTTTAAGATTCGCCATGTGATATGACATGTAAATATGTAAATTGCATTGCTAAGTTGTTTTACTACCACGGTTGAATGTGAGCCTTGCATTGGTAACTTGTTAAGTGGCATGAGTTGAGATTGGACATGAGTAGCATAGGATGACTTATAGGTAGTTCTTAAGTGAACAAGGCATATGTTGAATTTTCATGACACATAAGAATTTTGGTTTGTTCTTAGAATATTTGATTCAAACACACTCAAGTGCTACAACATATCTACTTTAATGCAAAACGAAATATACACACATCAGGGAATCAACTAGTGCACATGAAAAATTTTAACTTTTTCAAACCTTCTTCATTATATTGCAAACTATAATACAATAGGCTAGAGCTCCTGTACCAGGGATCATGACCCTTTACAATCACATTGATACAAGGAATACAACTAGGGCTTGGTGTTAGTCCTTTGAAAACCAATCTATGAACAAGACAACATTTGACCTACTTGTTGATGGTGGCCACACACAACCCTTTCAGTCCACGTGTCCTGAACATATATGGAAGGTCCTCTTGACTCCCATTCTGAAACTCCTTAATCTCCCTCTATCAATGAGCTCAACTCCTTTAGTTTACTGAACTTAGCTAAAAAAAGTCTGTCATCTATCTACCTCCTTTTTCCTTCAAGTTCAGCAACACTTAGGGTCTTTGATCAGTTGTTCACAACTCCATTTGTGAACATCTCTTTGGTGTGGCCACTTTTTCCATACAACTATTCCATGATCAAAAGTATAGGGTTATGGAGTTTTCCCTTCCTCTCACTAAATCAATCCTTTGCAATACATTGAACTAGGTATAGTTGGTTGGCCCACTTGACTACTACTTTAGTCCTTCAAAGTTTGCACATTGTTATATGCAATACACCTTCCCTTCTACCAATCTTGTTTTCCTTCACAAGTATAGAACTTAGGGATCTTCTTTGATAGTCACCTAAAAACCCTCCAACTGTACTTAGACTTCCATCAATTTTCCCAACCACAATCAATCCCTTTTATTGGTCTAGGGCCCACGACACTGCTCTTATCTAGGGCTCTTCAAATTTTCCACCTAACAATGATTTGATTCCTCCCAAAATCATTGTTCTTGTGTACCAATTTCTTTTTTGTCCAGTCTATGAATAGATCTGAACTACTCCTCTTATCTTCCTTCTAACAATTCGTAGATGGCTGAACTTGGGTCACAAATAATCAACTAAATATCCATTGAATAATTTTTATAGGTTGCATCATATCTCTATCCAAAACTCTATGGATATTCCACTGAAATAAACTCATCTTCATGCCAATCCATTCTTCATATGCCACATTTCTTCTGCTCAGGTTCCACCCTCCTTTGGATCTGTTATCTCCACAAATAGTTCTGCAAACCATATTCCATATCTGTGGTTTATATTGCAGAGATAAACCTCACTCTAAGGGTCACAACCCCTCTTCTTCTACATAGATTTTTCACAGTCTTAAGGACATACCTTATGGACTAAACATGCTAGGAAACCACTGTAACTAGGGAATTATACTTTTTTTCTAATTGCTTTAGAACAAACACTATCCACCCAGGGAAAAAAAAACAAATATTTCCTCCTTAAGAGACTAGGCCTAGCTCATATGGTTCCGTATATTCTGGGCATTTATTTCAGTAAATATTGACTTGAACTTAAGATATCTACAACCCTCAAACTAGGGTTACCTCAATCAGTATTATGGTTGCAGCTACTTCTGTTCTAGCCCTAAATTCCAATGCATGCCCTCCGTCATTTGTGTTGGTATTTACCACAGACCTTGCGGCCTACTAACCACCACAAGACAAGGTCTCAACCCTCTCAGCTATTTTAGAATTTGATGTGGCCTTCACAAAAAGAGACCATTGAAATCACATGCCCATATTATCATGAGCATTTTAACTTTTTTTATGTCTATCTCTCTATTGTTTCTTGCCTCATTTGAAATGTCATCCTTATTTGCTATGTGTTTTCTTCAATATAGTGTGAATATTTTTCCATCACACAAGTTCTGTGGGGTTTGTCCACGCAAATAGCTTGTAAGGCCCATTCATCAAGGTATTTGATGAAATGAAATGATTATCGATGATCACCAACTAATGGTACCTGTAGAGATTTACTCTAACAATTCTATAGTTTTCCTGTGCCAACAATTATAAAACATTTTAACCTCATGAAATAGTCTCCTCTGTTCTCTTAGCTGATGCTATAAGAACTTATTTTTGTTTTCAAAGCTTTTACTCTCTAGTCCGATTGAGCTATTTCATTTATTTGTGGACATTGATCTATTTTCATTTCATTTCTTCAATTTTTATGGCTGTTATGCATTACCTTTTTTATAGTGCCTTCTTTCTTACCTATTCTTTTTCTTCTTAAGCATTCCAGCCAGCCAGAGAAGTAGGGGCAGTAGGAGCCACGCAGTCCAGCCAGAGCCCAGTAGGGGAAACACAGAGGCAGCAGGAGCCACGCAGGTCTGACGCAGGCCCAGTCAAGGCAATGCAGGGACAGTGTAATCCCTTCAGGTGTGACGCAGGCCCTTACTAAACAGTGTAGAGGCCAATGCAAGCTAGTCAAGCTGACGTAGAGGGATTCAGAGTAGCGTATTACTACCATTTTTATTTCTCTTTTGGGTGAACCAGTTTTGGTGCCCAGGATTGTTATACTTAGAAACTGCATAATAATGAAAACCCTACAGAGCTAGCTGCACCTATTTTCCTGCATTGGGTTTTTTTCCCGGGACAGTTGTCCAAAAAATCTGTGTGTCACTTTATTTATGAGCATGTTATTCAGTATTTGATATATATGTGTAGGTTGCTAGTTGTATTTACTATTTACTTCACTAATTTATTGAATATTTCATAAATTAACTTGTGACTTAATTCAAGTAGGAGAAGTAAATAAAGATACTATAGTAGGGTTTCTTAGATTAAGAAATTTTCACATTCTCTAGGTCTAGCCCCATTAGGTCACCTAAGGCAACAATTTCCCATGAATCTAGCTAGAGGAAAATTTATATCTCCTAGAGGCAGTTGTTTTGATGGGTGCCCTCACTCTCCTTAGAACTTGGGCCAATTCCGATGGTGGAATCTTTGGATACCTCAAGCCCTATCTCTAGGATCAAGTTTTTCCTAGGTGTTCCCAAGGATAGAACCTAGTAGGATCAATTTGACCTATCAAAGTAAAAACTTATGTTTGATCCTTTCCCATCACCTTGTCTAGGATAGGAACATCATTGGTTGCTAAATTCCATCCCCGAACCTGGGTTGGGTCCACTTGGCCCCTTGTGGTCCCATTTGGTGTCAAAGGCCTTTCATCAAGGACCATTTTGGAATCCAAGTTCCCAAAGGATTTTAGGGATTGAGAAATTCCTTCATAAGTCTTATCTTCTCCCTCAACCCTTCAATCCTCCTCCTCTCTCCATAGAAGATAAATTCCCTTGCTTAAAAGGAAGGCAAGTCCCACTCTTTATTTTATCTTAGGGAAAGGGTTTTGAGGGTCACTTCCCACCTATTCATTGACCTATACTCTATAAGTGACTTCCTAAAATACCGGGACTCCACCCATCAGTGAAATTACATGAAGAGCAAGGAGCCTTATCTATGGTGACAATGGGCTAAGCCTCCATCGTTTCCCTTGTCCTAGTAGTTTCCCTCTTAGGAACCCCTTTTAGGTCCACGACTAGTTTGAGTGGTAGCAAGTTGTTCACAATTCCATTTCTGAACAACTCTTTGGTATGCCCACTTTTTCCATACTACGGCTCCAAGATGAGAAGTCCAGGGCTATGGATGTTGCCCTTCTTCTCACTGAATCAATCCTCTACAATATAGTGAACTAGGGCTAGTTGGTTGGCCCACTTGACTGTTACTTTAGTCCTTCAGAGTCTGCACATATTCAGGCCCTATATGCCTGCCCCTCTACCAATTTTGTTGTCCTTCACTAGAACAAGAGTCAGGGCTCTTCTTTGATAGTAACCTAACAACCCTCAAACTTGTTGGCAATATGATGCAGAGTGTTGTCCTTGATGGAAACCCACTTGATGAAGATGATGGCAACCTACTTAATGAAGGTGTAATTAATGGAAACTGACATGATGAACTTGTTAATGATGTACATCTGATATATCTACAATCAATACAGAAGGTGCAGAAGAAAGAATCTCCAGTATGTGCAAGAATAATGATGAATAGGGTATGCTTCAAAGCATACACAGTTTTGTTTAAGGGAAGTCACGTATGCACGCGGGAAATAATGTTCCAAGTCGTGTATGCCTAATTGCACTCTAAAGGTGTAAAACTAGGGGTTACTACCATGGTATTGACCCATTGTATTGAGTGCTAGATTGTCTATTTGGTCCCGTCCAAGAATACCATTGGAAATGATGTGTTTTTGGCTCATGGTATTGACAAAGACTAGATCTATTTAAGGAGAAGAAATTCATTGTGCAAAGGGTGTGCAAGTGTCTGGGTTTGAATGAATACCTCACTCTGAAGTATGTATGAATGGAAAGGTTAATAGTTTGATGATAGATCTGAATCTGTGATGCACCTATGAAGAAAATGATGAAGAAGGTTATCTAGATCTGAAATGTATTTGTATCTTCTAGATCTGTTTGTGGAATGTTTAAATCTGAGATGAGGCAAACATCTGTCTGAAGTGAAGGGTTAAATCTGAACTGAATATCTGATCTGAAGAAGTATGCTGCCCTATAATGTCTGAAGATCTATATGCTAGTTTGTAATAGAGGAAGCGCGTATATACGCGGATTGGATGAAGAGAAAGTGCGTATGGGTTGTGAAATTAGTTCTGTAATATGTGCAGATGTATACACGGGTTGGTTTGCATGAAAGCGCGTATATACGTAGGATCAGTGAAAGGAAAGCGCGTATGAAAACTAAGGTTTGCTAAAGTCTGTGGAATGAAATTTCTGATATGTTCTGCTAGTTTGCTGCTATCTGTCAATGAGTTATAAGTATCATTTTGAGGTATGATTGAGCTTAGATGTGTGGAGTGGGTCCAGTCTGAAAATATGATGAAAAGTGGCCTGCAAGTTGTGTTCTAAAGAAAGCTATTGGATCCAGTGTGAAAATTGATGAAACGTGGTCCATGGTGGTGCAGAGGGTTGTAGCCTTCAGTAGATCCCTTCGAGGTGAGGCTGGTAAATGAGAGGAGGGGGTCGTAGCTCCCTTCTAGGAGAGGCTGGTAAACGAGAGCAGGGGGTTGTAGCTCCCTTCCAGGAGAGGCTAGTAAACGAGCGCAGGTGGGTGCCTGCGTACTAGTATGAGTCTGCGCTAGTACATAGTTGTAAGATGTTTTTCTTTATAATAAAATATTAAAGGCTGAGACAACGGCAACAGTGTTTTCTCCCGACTTGGGTTTCCACCTAAAATCTTGGTGTTCATGTGTGATGCTTATGTGTGATGATTTACTCTGTTAATACTGCACATGTCTGTTGCTATATAAACATCTGATGAATGAATAAATGCAAGGATCTAAGTAATGAATTAATTTCATATTAATATCTCTGCATATACGCAACTTTTTGTGAAGGGTATCTGCCTATATACGTGAGTCTAATCAAGTAAATTAGTGTATGGGTTTTAGAGCATGAAAAGTTAAAAAGATTTGAGTATGCCCTAAATATTGATTCACCCCCCCCCCCCCCTCTCAGTATTTTTCCCAACAATTGGTATCAAAGAAGGTCCTTCTGCAGAAGCTTGATCGCTTGAAGGAGATCCGTCGCAATGGGAAGTCATGAAGGGGTAATGTCTATAAGGCCACCTATATTCAATGGAAATAATCTTTTATTCTGGAAGATACGAACAAAAGAATATCTACAAAGCCTTGGTGCAAAAGTATGGGCAATTGTGGAAGGAGGTTATTAGTATCCGGCAAGTATTCCTACTGATGCAGCAGAAAGTAAGAAATATGAAATCAATGCCAAAGCCATCAATGTCTTATTAGGAAGCCTATCTGAACCAAAATTTTCTAAAGTGATGCAGCTAAATTCAGCAAAAGAAATATGGGACAAAATCATTCTGAGCTATGAAGGAGATACAAAGGTAAAAAGTGAAAAAATCCAAACTCTCAGAATTGAATATGAAAATTTAAGGATGCATAGTGATGAGAGTATTTCCATTTTCTTTTTACGTCTAGATGATATTGTAAATCGTATGAGAAGTTTGGGTGAAACCATAACCGATACTACTCTGGTGGAAAAAGACTTAAGATCTTTAACTTCAAAATTTGAGTCAAAAGTATCAGCTATTGAAGAAAGGCAAGATATGAAAACTCTTACTATTGTTCAACTACATGGTATTCTGATTTCTTATGAAATGAGACATGGAGGTCCCTCTCAAATCAAAGAAGCTGCCTTTAAGGCATGTGCAAAAGGAAAAGAAAAGGAAGTTGTCAAGGAATCGAGTTATATATCAGAAGAAGAAGAAGCAAACTTTGTGAGAAGACTCCAACCGGGTACTGGAAGATTCAGAGGTAAGCTTCCTTTCAAAATTTTTGATTGTGGAAGAGTGGGTCATTATGCTACTAAATGTCCTTATAAAAAATTTGAAAATGGAAAGAGTTATTATGCAAATGAAGATAATAATGAAATATCTAGTGAAGATGAAGAAGATTATGGCCAAGATCTGCTAGTGCTCATGGCAAAGAAGCAAAAGAAGAAGGCTACTCAAGGAAAGAAGATATCTCAAAAAACATGTGCAGCTGAAAATGAAGAAGAGGAAACAGGTATTGATTGTTGTTCTTGTAATCCACTCACTTGTGCATGCAATGATGAAGATAGTGAAAGTAACATTATAAGTCTAAAAGCAAATCTCAAGATCAATGATGAAAGTAATTTTTGGGATCAATTTAAAAAGAGGGAATCTATCATCAAGGATGTGATCTTTAGATTGAATGAACAGATAGAAACAATGAAGGGACAGATAGAAATGTATCGAAGACTGCAGGACAAAGTAACCAATCACAGTGAAGGACTTGAAGCAGAAATCATCTCTCTGAAAGCAAACCTTGAAGCATCAAATAAGAAGAATGAAGAACTTCTACAATCATTTGAAAAGGAAGGACGTGAAGCAGAAATCATCTTGCTCAAAATAGATCTGAAAAAATCAAATAAGACGAATGAAGAACTTTTACAAATATTTGAAGATCAAGAAAATGGGTTGAAAGAAGAGATCTTAAATTTGAATGGTCAAGCAGAAGAAGGAAAAAGAGTTGAAGAAAGCATGATGAAGCAATGCCAAAAATTGGAGGTTGAGGTAAACATTCTCAAAGGTAAATTAGAAGAAAAGGATAAACTCTTGAGGTTTCAAGATAGTACTCCTAGTCTGGAACATTTGGAAAGAGAGAAATCAAAGAATCTTCCAAGACAAAGAGCAACCAATGAATAATATTTGGCAACATTCAATAGGCAACATCAGAGAAACCATTCTAACAGAAAACTGGTCAGATGAAGATTGCAAAACTGTGGGGATTGAATCCCAGATCCTAGAAACTCTCAATCTTAAACCGCAAATGCTGAACTAGGGCTTATGGAAATTCAGACCTCCCAATCAATCAACTCAAGAACAATGGAAACCCCCACAACAAGGCTTTATAAAGCTCAATTATGATGGGGCCTCGAAAGGGAACCCAGGGCAGGCTGGGGTAGGCGGACTCTTCCGAAATTCTCAAGGGATAGTATGCAGATTTTATGCTTTTGACTTGGGTCACACTACTAATAATGAGGCAGAATTAATGGCGGTCAAACAAGGCCTCCAGATCGCAATAAGAGAAGCTTATCAGAGAATTATAGTGGAGGGATATTCAACAATGGTCATAGAGATCATGAAAAAGCTTCAAAAAGGCATTCCCTGGGAGAAAATCTCACAAAGTTGGAGAACAGCAGGCCTTATAGAAGGCATCAGTCATCTGGTGAAACGTATAAAGTATCTCATCCCTACTCATGTGCGTCGAAAAGACAACACAGTAGTGGACTACTTGGCCAATTGGGGATGTCAAAATGTGGAACGTCCGATAGAAGGTCGCCCTGTGGACCCAATCTAGAATGTAGAACTACACTCTCTTCAAATGATCATCAACAAAGATCTCCAACCCCCCTGTCGGGGTGCTCAACCGACATTCGGAAATATACGCCATGGAAACTGGGTACACGATCCAACTCCGATTCATTAAGAGGTTTAATGATGGCAGGACAGGCAAAATCACATCATTCTATCATTGGGAAAGGAGGCTAGGCTGGTTGGACAGATCACAGACGGCAAACCACCACGAAGGTAAGAGGCGCTCCTCCAGCCTTCCATTCATTCATGCATGAGCTTGTGCATGCACTTGTTTGGAGATGGCAGCGGAGGAGAAGCTACAGCATCCAGTTGAATTTTCAAGTGCTCCTGTCATGGTATGTAAGCAGCATTCTCATTGTTATTATGGAGCCTGATATAGTAAGTTTCCTTAGACGTATAAGTAATCATGAATTCAAGGGCCTTTGTAAAATTCTGTATCCTGTAATCCCCATTAAGCAACCAATAAGGCCTTGTTTCAAAGACCCTAGTGCACGACCTGTCCAAAAGGTTTCTTGGGTCCTGTCTTCATATGTAATTGTCAGTTTCATAGTGATTATGGGGTTAATCACAGAAAGTATCCTCTGTTTACTGTATAAGCATGAAAGGAGAGGTTGGAGAGAAACTCTGTCTCGGGTAATCCATATAAATCAATCTGAGTTGCCATATTACTGGAACCCTAGTTTATCACCAACCTAGACCGCTTCTTTGTTCCTGTTTTGGTATGATTTAGTCAGTATCATTGAGAATATGAAGTCAACTGTCGTAAGTTTTCTGAGTCTTTTGCATAAGCATGCAAGGATGGGTTTCAGTAAAATCCTGTACTTTGTATTCACCATAACGCAATCTCAGTGGTCTTGTCTTTGGGACCTTTGTCTTTTATTTGTTAAGGGCAAGCCCTCCGGGAACAGCCATTAGAATCAAGGCTTCAATTTACAGGGGTGTCGTGTTACAAGAAAGTTCTTTCATGCCCGTAAGTATACCATCTGCTCCAGAAACCAATATAGCCAAGACCAGCCGGGGATTAAGGTAGATATTAGGAAATGTATAGTGCATGGGGACTATATTAATCAGCTCTGTCCTGTTCTCGTTGAGCGCTGGAGGCTCCGTCTCTTTCAAGACCTGAATCCTAGACTTTTTATCCCTCATCTGCACCCTATCAAGCATATTGACCACAATCATATATCCAATGATGTCACCCACAGAGTCAATTAGATAACTTATCTTAATGTCCTCTGGAACCTTAAGCCGAGAAATAGCCTCAATTATCTGACCCAGAGTCCCAAGGTCCATACTGAAGTTCTGTGAGACAAATTACAGAGTTTAATTTTTTGGGTTAAGTCTCATAGTTTGTATGACAGCCATGAGCTGAAAGCCCAAAGGTGGCGCATTGACCACAGCCATCTAAATTTTTATTTTGTTGCTGTTCCTGTTGATGTATCGTTGCATGTATATAGGTACTCAACAGACATGGGAAAGCGCAGAGTAAAAAAGGAGGCTGCTAAAGGAAAACAGCCAGAGCAAGCTGAACCAGCCCTAAAGAAAAGAGGACGAAAGACCAACCAGGAACATTTGGAAACGTTAGCTGCTACCTATGTTATAGGCAATTCTTCTAACACAAGGCAAGTCATTCGAGGATGGGAGAGGGATATCCAAAATGATCCTGAGGATAATGAGATAGAAGTAGACATTTTGGATTTTATCCAAGATCTAGGTAACATGAGGGGCCGCCTCACCTTGTTCAATCAGACTATCCATACATATTAGATAGTGAAATGCTTAACAGCGAAAGCCATTCAGAGCTTTCATCCAGTGCACACCTCGGCATAAACAGTAAAGCAGGGGGCAAGTTTACAGGCTCAGATTCTAGAAATCCAAGACCAGCTTCAGCACATAAAGATAACTCAATACCAGACCATTGACAGAGTTAGTAGACTGGATGATAAAGGGGGAAGGATGGAAAAAATCCTTCAACAGATCTTACATCAGATACAACAAACATACATGCCTGGCACCAGTACCAAGGACCCAGCCCCAGTTTCTTCTTCAAAAGTATAATAGTTATGTCTTTTAGAAATAGTGAAGTTAGTGTTGTTTTAAATTTTGATGATATTACTGTTTAGAAATCAATCTGCAAAATGCTCTAGGAAAGCAAGTATAGGAATCATAGAATAGATAGCTCAGGAGAAGTTTAGGCATATGAAACAATTTCATTTTTGGACTGCTTATCATGCATTTAGATGGCCAACAGACCTGGTTTCCTGCGGGCAGGTTGAGGCCACAATTTAAATTTTATATAATGTAACCTGCTTTTAAATATAAATAGAAAATGGAATGGACCCACCGAATTTACAAAAAAAAAAAAAAGATAGTACTAATATTCTAGACAATATTCTTAGTAGTCAAAGGTCTCCTTCTGTTAAAATTGGTCTTGGTTTTCATGAAACTATTAAAGGAGAATCTAGTTCACAAGGAAGTGCTAAAGATTCAAAGGATATCAATGCAAAGCCTGAAGTGTTGAAAGAAGCAAAAGGTCAACCGACAATCATGAAATCTCAAAAGAAATCATTCCCTCCTTTGATCAATAATGTTGAATGCTTTAAATGTCATAATTATGGGCAGGTTGCAGCAAATTGTAGAAGCATATTGTTTCAGTCACAAACAAATAGATTCTATACAGAAAGGTACTCTGGGTTCTTTAAGGGATATTTTTTTTCATGCAACAAGTATGGTCATAAAGCAGCTGATTGCAATAGAAGGAAGAACAGAGAAACACACTATGATCCTTATGCTTACTTCTCTGGTCATATAAGATGCTATGCTTGTAACAAGTATGGGCATGTGGAAAAAGAATGCATGATGAACAGATCTGAGAAATTGGTTAATTTTTAGCACACAATTAGAAATTTCAAGCAAAGCTGGAATAGGAAGGAGGACCGGCCAGAAACGTAGGGAATATTGACCCTACTGCAGTCATCCGCTTCTAAAGCTTACTTCTCTTAATGACTGCAGGAGTGATGTGAGATACATTATGGGGATGATTAATGTATCATCACAGGGGGAGTAATGTATGATGATTCTCATGGTTGGTTTAGTTATTCTGGTTATGTTTATTTCTGACAGAGCATCTGATGTGAAGAAGACAGGTACAGGTGGTACAAATTCAGGGGGAGATGAAGGAATGTGAAGTTTTCAATGCTTCACTTTCCATACGCAGGTTCTGTGAACTAAATCCGTGTATACACGCGAGTTATAGTGGCAACAGTCGCGTATTCACTTATGATAAGGAAATTTGTATGACAGCTGAAGATCAAGAGCTTAGGTTCGGGGGGAGCATCAGTCTGACTACTAATGATTATATTATTGGCATTGTATCTGCTTATTTCTCAGTTCTAAATGATGATGATATGATACATGGTTTCTTATGATGAGATTATGGATGCACAGTTTTAGGGGGAGCATTGGTTATGTGGAAATGATGCATTGTTGGCTTTATGATGATTCTGAAATGTGATCTCTTTCTTGATGTCTTTTTGGTACTGGTCATAAAAATTCATATTTGTAATTTGATGAAAAGGTCATGTTGAGACCTATGATGTAAAATTGTAATATTCAGTCATGTAAGGACTTGATCAAATATGTAAACCCACTTGGTTGGGTACTTGAGTCAAAATGTGTAAACCCTCTTGGTTGGGTAGTTGAGTCAAATTGTGTAAACCCACTTGGTTGGGTATTTGAGTCTCATATGTAAATCCACTTGGTTGGATCTTTGATGAGTCCTTGGTGATAGGAAGGTCATAGAGTCATGTACTTCATTGAAAAATGTGTTTGAATATTTAGCATGAACTCAGGGGGAGCATGGTAACTTCAGTGCACATCAGATCTACAGTGCTCTTCTATCTACATGAGGAGAAAACAACCTTGTGTTGGTTTTTATCCGCCCTTTGCCCTTGATTTCAAAGGGGGAGAGTGACATGGTGTTTGAATAGGGGAGAATATCATTATGCTTAATGTATCTATCTATTGTGATCAAACACCATCGTGGTTGCCATCAAGTCCAAAGGGGGAGATTGTTGGCAATATGATGCAGAGTGTTGTCCTTGATGGCAACCCACTTGATGAAGATGATGGAAACCTACTTAATGAAGGTGTAATTAATGGAAACTGACATGATGAACTTGTTAATGATGTACATCTGATGTATCTACAATCAGTACAGAAGGTGCAGAAGAAAGAATCTCTAGTATGTGCAAGAATAATGATGAATAGGGTATGCTTCAAAGCATACGCGGTTTTTTTAAGGGAAGTCGTGTATGCACACGGATAATAATGTTCCAAGTCGCGTATGCCTAATTGCACTCTAAAGGTGTAAAACTAGGGGTTACTACCATGGTATTGACCCATTGTATTGAGCGCTGGATTGTCTATTTGGTCCCGTCCAAGAATACCATTGGAAATGATGTGGTTTTGGCTCATGGTATTGACAAAGGCTAGATCTATTTAAGGAGAATAAATTCATTGTGCAAAGGGTGTGAAAGTGTCTGGGTTTGAATGAATAACTCACTCTAAAGTATGTTTGAATGGAAAGGGTAACAGTTTGATGATAGATCTGAATCTGTGATGCACCTATGAAGAAAATGATGGAGAAGGTTATCTAGATCTGAAATGTATTTGTATCTTCTAGATCTATTTGTGGAATGTTTAAATCTGAGATGAGGCAAACATCTATTTGAAGTGAAGGGTTAAATCTGAACTGAATATCTGATCTGAAGAAGTATGCTGCCCTAGAATGTCTGAAGATCTATATGCTAGTTTGTAACAGAGGAAGCGCATATATATGTGGATTGGATGAAGAGAAAGCGTGTGTGGGTTGTGAAATTAGTTATGTAATATGTCCAGATGTATACGCGGGTTGGTTTGCATGAAAGCGCGTATATACGCAGGATCAGTGAAAGGAAAGCGCATATGAAAACTAGGGTTTGCTGAAGTCTGTGGAATGAAATGTCTGATCTGTTCTGCTGGTTTGCTGCTATCTGTCAATGAGTTATAAGTATCATTTTGATGTATGATTGAGCTTAAATGTGTGGAGTGGGTCGAGTCTGAAAATATGATGAAAAGTGGCTTGCAAGTTGTGTTCTAAAGGAAGCTATTGGATCCAGTGTGAAAATTGATGAAACGTGGTCCATGGTGGTGCTGAGGGTTGTAGCCTTCAGTCAGGGGGTTGTAGCTCCCTTCCAAGTGAGACTGGTAAATGAGAGGAGGGGGTTGTAGCTCACTTCTAGGAGAGGCTGGTAAACGAGAGCAGGGGGTCGTAGCTCCCTTCCAGGAGAGGCTGGTAAACGAGCGCAGGTGGGTGCCTGCATACTGGTATGAGTCTACGCCAGTACATAGTTGTAAGATGTTTTTTTTAATAATAAAATATTAAAGGATGAGACAACGGCAGCGGTGGTTTTCTCCCGACTTGGGTTTCCACCTAAAATCCTGGTGTTCATGTGTGATGCTTGTGTGATGATTTACTCTGTCAATACTGCACATGTCTATTGCTATATAAAAATCTAATGAATGAATAAATTCAAGGATCTAAGTAATGAATTAATTTCATATTAAGATCTCTGCATATATGTGACTTTTGTGAAGGGTATCTGCATATATACGCGAGTCTGATCAAGTAAAGTAGCATATGGGTTTTAGAGCATGAAAAGGTAAAAATATTTGAGTATGCCCTAAATACTGATTCACCCCCCCTCTCAGTATTTTTCCCAACAAAACTGTACTTGGAATACCATCAATCTGCCCAACCACAATCAATTATTTTTACTGATCTAGGGCCCATAACATTATCTTCATCTAGGGCTCTTCAAATGTACCACCTAAAAATGGTTTGAGTCCTCTCAAGATCATTGTTCTTGTGTATCGAAAATTTGATCTTTGTTTTCCGATCTATGAACAAATATGAACTACTCCTCTTATCATACTTCTAACAATATGTAGATGACTGAACTAGGGTCACAAATCAACCACTAACAGTCCATTTACTAATTTTTTATAGGTTTCTTTAGATATTTGTCTTAAACTCTGTGGAAATTCCACCAAAATCAACTCCTATATAGGTCAATCCATTCTTCATATGGCACATTTCTTCTGCATGCTCAATATTCTGCTCAGGTTCCACCCTCCTTTAGATCTATTGTCTCCACACATACTGAATCTGCAAACCATCTTCCAAATCTGCGGTCTTTATTACGTAAATAAACCTCGCTCGAAGGGTCACAACCCATCTTCTTCTACGCAAATTTGTCATAGTCTTAAGGGCATACCTTAACTAAACATGCTAGGAAATTGTCCTAAGAAGAGCATTATACTTATGTACTTCTAACTATTGCTTGTCTCCATAAGAGACTCAACCTAGCTCATATGGATCCATAGATACTGGGAATTTCTGTAACTGATTCTTGACATGAACTTCAGATCTCAATGTTGACCCTCAAACGAGGGTTAACTCAATCAATATTACGCCTGTGTCGACTTCTGTTGTGGCTTTAAATTACAGTGCAAGCCCTCCTCCATTTATGTTGGTCTTTATCACAGACCTTGCGGCCTACTAACCACCACAAGGTAATATGGTATCAACCCTATCTTCCATTTCATGTCGAAAATCTAAGCAACGGGATTCAATATGATCTTGTAATGTACTAAAACAAGACACTGAATCCTTCCTACAATTTGTGGAAACAAAACACGATCGCACAATCACATATAAGTAAGAGAAAAAAGTTATCAATCGCACAACAAAAGATGTATAAGGGGAAGAAACTACTCATAACCCTCTATCTCTATTTTGTATTAAGTCAAGGAATCATGAAACAATACAATGCTTAATCTCTCTTGAGATTCTCCAACACTCCGCCAATTGTCTCCTGCTGATCTAGGAAAAATGCGTCTAGTACTTAGCCAATTCTCAGCCTTCCTTCAACCTGCCTTTCTCACACAATTCCTATGGAATTATCTCCATATTAATTAGGAAAATAAACCTTCCCTGATTGCGTAATCCAACATGGCATCCCAATGACTTTATAATTGCACATGGGAAATTTTCTATAAATACAACTGATAGTTATGTTCCTCTGAACTATGTTACAATAAGGATCAAGGATCTTTTTATTATTTAAATTAAGTTAAAAACCTAAACAACCAAAACCCTAACCCGAGGAGATGTAACACCAAGATTTTATGGGCCCCGTTGGGGTTAGCTGGGCAGCCACTTCCCGCGGTCATAACTTGGTCATATGATCTTCGTTTGACGCACATCATACCTTGTTAGAAATATCTCTCCGAGGACTACAACTACTAATGTGATTTCATGGAAATAATCAAACCTTTCATGCCCAAAAAACATTGTTTGGGGCCTCAAAAAAGCTCCGGAAGTTCAGGACCTGAAAAAACTGCAAAAATAGTAAATTGTGCTATAATTAAGGAAACTGAAAAACTGAAAGAGACAGTGGTGAGGGCCCAAGTGGAATAGGCAAGTGGCCACCAATATCCACCTCAATCACCTTAAATCAAATTTCTTGAGCTAACTCAATCATCATGACTTAGTTAACTGACACAAGTTTTTATGAGATGAAATTACAATTTATTGTCCAATTTATTTAAGGGAAAAATAAATTAGACACCTCACATTCCTAACTCCTAGTACATAAAAATTCCTCAATAGTGTGGATGCATTTTTTTGTCCTTTCTAGTTGCCAATTTCACTGTTTCTTGTTGCAAATTTCAACACTCCCTCTCAACAAGAAAGGAATTCAATCTATCCCCATCCAGTACCTTTGGAATGTTCTGCATGCTACACTTGTCTAGTGTTGTTTGCACCTGCAAATCCTAAAACTGAATAGCCTCCGAAAAAATGAATCAGTATAATGCATCTGTCATTAGAGTCTTCTAACTACTACTAGCTACTGCACCTGTCTAGTACTGGATTCTCTACGCTGCTGCTGACATCTACATCCGTGCGCTTTGAACTGTTGCTAACTCTGATTTGTGCTCCAATATTTGACATCTGTCACTTTGATTTCTATCTTGCTGACATCTGACTACATCAATCTAACTGATCCTTCCTACTACCTTTGTACTATGGGCTCCTTGTAGCCAAGTTTGATCCATGATACATGCCATCTCAATGGACCTTGCCCAAATTTCTTAACTTGGAATTATGTCTACACATCACCCCACCTTAATCCTCAAGGTATGGTTGCTCCCTCTTCCCATATGGCTTGTAATTTCCCCCTCATGGAGGTCTCTGCTTGAGTGGAGTATGCTTCCACTCAGTCTCCTCTCTGCTTCTCCAATTATGGCAGCTACTCCACAACCTTTTGAGACTGCTTCTCATGAGGATGCATGTTGAGACATAATTTATGCTCCCTCTAAACCACCAAGTCTCTAACTTCTGCCTTTCTCCTCAAAGCTTTGCATGCACATGGTACCTCAATTGCATATAGGTTCTTGACTCGCGCACAATGTAATTGTCTCGACGTTACAAAAAGTTTCTAAAAAAGAGTTGATTTTAAATCGATGATATCTCCCTCATTTGAGCTTCGATTCGATCGATTTTATTTTTTTTTCCATTTGGGTAGATTTTCGCAAGGAATCCAAATATTCTATTTGTTTTTTAAAATTTTACACCAAAATCTGTAGATATTCTCTGCAAACTCGCTGCCCAAAAAATTCCTGCTCTGATACCATGTAGAAAATCTAACCAACGAGATTCATTCTGATCTTGTAATCCACTAAAACAAGATACTGAATCCTTCCTACAATTTTCGGAAACAAAACATGATCGCACAATCACATATAAGTAAGAGAAATAAATTATCAATCGCATAGCAACATGATGTATTTGGGGAAATCAACTACTCAAAACCCCTCTATCTCTATTGTGTATTAAGTCAAGGAATCATGAAACAATACAATGCTTAATCTCTCATGAGATTCTCTAGCACTCTGTTAATTGTCTCCCATTGATCTAGGCAAGCTCGGTCTAGTACTTAGACAATTCTCATCCTTACTTCAACCTGCCTTGCTCATGCAATTCCTAGGGAATTAACTCCTTATTAATTAGGAAAATCAGTCTTCCTTGATTCCGCAATCCATCATGGCATCCCAATGACTTTATAATTGCACATGGGAAATTTTCTCTGAATAAAAATTATATTTATGTTCCCTTTAACCTCTGTCTCTACTGGGTATTCCTCAAAACTGACATGCATGCAACTATTAATAGAGAATTATCAGTTATCTAATTGATCACTCATTGAAAATTTCTAACTTAATTCACTGGACCTGTCACTAGCTCATCACTCAGTTAGAACTAGTTAAACTAATTTTAACTCATTTAATTGAGTTAATTACACTTGCACCCCACTAATGCATCAACTTCAACTGGACCCCAAAAATATTATAATCCCTCTAGATGCCTCATCTTAGACCCTTAACTCAAATTTCTTGAGCTAACTTGGTCATCATGACTTAATTAACTGACACATGTTGTTATGAGATGAAATTACAATTTATTGTCCAATTTATTTAAGGGAAAAATAATTTAAACGCCCCACATTCCTCACTCCTGGTGCATCAAACTTCCTCACCAGCGTGGGTGCATTTTTTTTTGTCCTTTCTGGTTTCTAATCTCACTGTTTCTTATTGCAAATTTCAACATTTCAGAATTTGATGCGGCCTCCACATAAAGACACCATTGAAATCACATGCCCAGATTCTCATGAGAAACCTACCTTAAGCTTGATATGCCAGAAGAGAAGCAACAATATGCCATCTTACTTCCTAGTGAAAACGAATCATTAAGGTATGAAACATTCTTCTGAACCCTCACATGATGATCTTTCTCTTCGAGGATGATCATGACCTCCCTTTAGCAACCCTTACTCAGCCCTCGTACTCGACCTACTTGAGGACTACATCTCTCTTCACCCCCTTGATGTGCCAGATAGTGGGAATACATGTCAAACATGTTAAGATGTGCCAAGTGATAAGGCATGCCAAGATGTGCAAGGGTGTTTCAATGCATGCCAGGGACTGTCAAGACAACAAAATGGAGAAAAACGTTAAACAACAAGGAAATAAACACATAAGAGGGTTAATAAGTCATCAATTTACCTTTTCCAAGAGGGGCATTCTAGGCCCACCAACACTAAGTGGCAATGGGTGCCAAGTGCGAAGTCTTAGTGCATTCTAAGTGCCAAGTATTCCTTTGTTTCTTCTCATCTACTTTCCAACAATTGATCATGACAAATAAATTTAATTTTAAACCATGACAAATCACACCAAGGCATCTCAATGTATTCCATACATGCTAAGACTTTCCAAGCGCTAACACATGCCAAGCGCCAATATGTGTTAGGGACTAATGTTATGCATGTTATGAAGTGGAAGGGAATGTTGAAGAGTGCTAAGGTGTGCTAGAGAGTGGTAATGCATGTTGATGAGTGTTAAGGTGTACTAGGAAAAAACATTAAGGGAGCACTAGGTAAAAAATCATGGAAGTTAATGAAGATGAGGAACGTGTACTGTCAGAGACTAGTGTTAATGAGTGTTAGTTGTCATGCCAAGGAGAGAGTGACAAGGTATGCTAAGCATTGGTAAGGCATGCTAGGGAATATCAAGGCATGTCAATAATTCCCAAAGTGTGCTTGGGAGTTCCAGGGTGTGCTAATTGTATCATGTGCCAATTAATAGTGCCAAGATATGCCAATACATGCTAGGGTGCCAGGGTATGTCAATATGTGTCAAGGAAACAAAAGGAAGAACCAATAAGAGGGTTAATAAGTCAGGACTTTATCTTTTTGAAAAGGGGCATGCTAGGCACACTAATAATAGGTCCCAATACCTGTCATGTGGTATTGTGTGCCATGTGCTAATTTATGTCAATGCATTCAACCAAGGTGTTATAGTGCATGCTAGGGACTATATGCATCATGCCAACACATGCTAGGAGAGTTCCATGTTGTGCTAGCGTATGCCACCATGTGCTTGGGTGTTAGTGTCATCATAAGATGTTCTACGTACAAAGATGTTCCAAGACATGTGGGGCACTAAGAAATGTTAGTGTATGCCAAAGCATTAATTTATGGTGTGCCGAGATTGTTAAGGATTATTAGGTGTTTCTCATTAATAGAATTTCCAGAGCTTGATTATGTATTAAATAATATATTTCCTACACACAATAGTGGAACTTTATCTAAAGGGAATTTTCTAGATAATAAACTTAATAGATATGAATCATGTGTTGACTCACAGGAAATATCTATTCGACTAGTCATTACTTGAGGGAAATGATACACACTAATTATTTCTTAAAAAATTGACTGACACTAACCACTATGGCCTTGGAAATATTATAAAAAATACTCCACAATAATGGTATTAAATTGTTATCTTTTGACAAAAATATACTAAAAGGCACATAACATCATCAAAAACTCATTAGAATGATCAATGACGATGGACATTTTTTGACCGTCACCAAAAGTAAGAAAAAGAGTATTGGTGAGGGTCATTAAAAGTTCGTCACTAGAAGTGTCACCAACGAGATAATTAGTGATGGGCCTTTAACAACCCTCACCAAAAGTGTCATTGAAAATGTATTTGGTGATGGACCATAAAGGACCATCACTATATACACTTACAGTGACAGTTTTTTAATGATCAATGGTGACGGACATTTTTTGACCATCAATAAAAGTAACAAAAAGAGCATTGGTGAGGGTCATTAAAATTTCGTCACTAGAAGTGTCACCAAAGAGAGAATTAGTGATGGACCTTTAACGACCCTCACCAAAAGTGTCATTGAAAATGTCTTTGGTGACAGACCATAAAGGACCATCACTATATACACCTACAGTGATGGTTTTTAAAGGACCGTCACCATATGTGACATTGGTGACAGACCTTCAAGGTCTGTCACAAGCATGACCCTCACCAATGTGCTTTTTTCTTGTAGTGTTTTTTCATGCCATGGTATTATCATCATGTGGGGTTTGCATCTGATAACCCTGTGCCATTTTATCCAATACTTATTTCTTCTTTGCATCTTAACTACAAGGGGAGAAACTAATTTTCACCAAGTGCACTTCTATTTACATGTTGCTTCCTTGGTCACTGTCTTGTATGATATTTGCATTGCTTCAAAATGGGATACATCCTTCACAAATCTAGTACATGTGTGTGCACACATCCCTATGGTGCATCCCTAGTGTTCTTTCGACAATGTGATTATAGGGTCTCTTGCGCAACACTTTGATAATTTGTTGTCACGTAAGTTTGATATCTTGCTTCCATACACCTTTGCGTTACATGACAGTGCTTTTCTTTTGTAGCCCACAAGGTTTCTTCGCTCATTTTTTAAAGCACCTACCACCCTTTGTAATCTAATTGCATGCCCACCCTATTTAAGAGTGCGAATTTGCGTCTAGATGGGCATGGGTGTTGCCTTTGAGGGAGGTCGCACTTTAGAGCGGAGGTCACATAGTCAGAGAATTTCACCAATCGCAATCTCTCTTGGACACACTTTCTTGCAACCTTGAGACCTCAGAGAGGTCGCATAGTTTCAATGGATTGGGGTCACATCTCTTGGTCGGGAACAAAAATTACGACTTTGCAACCTGGGGCCCATGAAGTTCCCTTTTGCGACCATGCATATGCTTATATTTTGTTTCATGAGGTCTGCCTTCTCATGTAATTTCTTGGCGCACGAGTTACACCCTTCGACTGCCATTGTGGTTACAATACCCAAGACTATACAACTATGGAGGGATCACGCACATATCCAAAGCACCTTTGGATCACCATATCCAAGTTCATAAGCTCGGTGCATCTTCCCAAAGCGGATTTCGCTAAATAGATAAACAACAAAAAATTATGTGTTTTATGAGATTTAAGACGCGAGATGATAGTGGGCATGTATACAAAACTTGATTTCATGCTACGAATCTAGAGAGATTTCTGGGTTTCAACTATGATTATATGTCTGAACCATACATGGTGGTGGAAATTGACAAGGGGAGGCAGTAAGAGAATGATATGTTTTCTTCTTTATCATGGAAAAAAAAGGCAGGAACACAATCTCATGGCTTGGATGCATGATCGGACCATACGTTGCATGGGTGGAGATCTCGGCAACACAACTCCATGGGTTTCCGAGTTGCAAGACTGAATAATTTGTAGCCTTGGTCAATTTTTTGACGTATGTGACCTAGCAACTAGTCGCTCTTTCCATCTTGATCCATTCGCAACTCTTCCTCCACGAACAAGTGCATTAATTCCTTTTGTGTGGCTCAGAGTCAAGAAAAATTCGAATGTTGTGTATGTCTCGTATAAGAACCCTTAGGCATATGTTACAGTGAAAATACCTTTGATCACACCTCTCCCTTGTTAACAAGGTTGCATACACATATGTGCTCATTATGTGCCACGTTTTTAGGCTTCATGAAATATGACTCCTCGGGTAGCCAATAAAGCACGTAGTTTGTGGAGACGGATTTATGCCCATGCTGTATCATGAAATTTTGTCAAATATTTCCTGATGCGTAGCGTTAATAAATCCCTCAAGCAGCTGGCATTACCCCCTATTTGTGTGTAACAAAAAAACTTATCACTAGTGCAAGAGGAAATGCCTCAATTGTATGCATGGGAAACATGTGCTTCGTGCGATGCGGCATGGGAGACAAGCCTGCACAGTCTAATCCCTGTTTCACCATTTACCGAAGTCTCTATTTACGTGGGTCATGTCTTGATGTCTATGCCCCCATCGTAATGTCACGATAAATGGCAATGAATTTACCCTACTTCAAGCTCCTTCCTATGCTGCTGAGGGAAATCTCTCAAAAGACCTTTGAATCAGCAAAGGGACTATCAATGATCTTTGAAGTGCATTTGTTGAGCTTGATTGTCTTATTGTGTCCTCCATATAAGTATCTACTATGCCCCCATAAAAAAATGAAGAAATTTTCGCCCTTGATTTGTAACAAAAACTTCACTATGTAGGCAAAAAATGTAGTCCAATGCAGCCATCCTTGAGGAATAATCCTTAAAAGGAGCAAGTTCCTCTAGTATTGGAAACATCTCTCTCGTTTGCTACAAAGGAAAAATTTTCCTATGGGGAAACATATTCCTGTTTTTCTTGTATATTTTCCTAGCTACTAAGTAAATTGAGGTATTGTTATCAAATCCCATTCCTCTCAGTATAATACCAACCTCCAAGGGAGTTAGAGGGAATTTTCGTTTCTTCTTGATAGCCCTAGGTTTAATAATACGACCTATTCTATTGAACGTTCCCCTCCAACCCCTTTCTTGAGTAGCATCCATTTCCCTCTTTTCTTCCTTACCACCATCAAATATGCACCAAGAAAAATATATAATGTCCCCTTCAAAGAAAATATGAACATCAATATATTTTCCACCAGTGGTGGGGTTGTGCTTAATCTTGCACTCTACTAACTTCTCTGCAAGTTTATCAGTGGGACTAGAAAATCATAATGCTCCATAATTAGCCAAACATCTAGGGCATTAAAATGAGGGTGGAACCTCCTATGATAATCGGCTGGAAAATGGAGAAATCCATATCATATCAGCCTGAAGTAGTTTATGGAGAACTTTTTCTCCATAGTAACTGACAGGAGAACAAGATTTAATCCCAAAGTTGAAAATATTGCTCATATTGTTGTCAAACATTTCAATCATGACTTTGGGAAACTTTCTAAAAATCCTCACATCATTTATAAGAAAATCAATAAAGTGATATTCGTCATATATGTCCTTCAACTTACTAGGATCTTGCCAAATCCTATGAAAATGGAAATTTGGAATGCCAAATGTTGCATTCAAAAGCCCTGCCACAGTTACCACATCGCAAATTGATACACGTTGTTGATTCAAGCAACCATTTGCTTCAATAGATATATAACCATTTGAACCAGGTAACCCTCTCCCTTTAGGAATGAAACTACAAATCCAGAAAGATGACGCTTAACCGTGATAAAAAATCCCCCCAACTAGTGTGCTCTTTCTTCTCTTCTTATAGGTGTTACATATCTTCCACTTTTCTAATTTCACATTAGAATACTCTTACCCTTGTCATCCACCTTGACGAAGCCTTCAAATGTAGCCTTGGTTCTCATTCCCACATAGATAGGGGATGAAATTTTCATGTTTCGCAATTGTACCCTTGTTGTTTTAGCTTTAGTTTCTCTCCCTCGGTGTGGTGGTGACATTGTTGGGAATATCATCCATTTGACCTGCATGAAACATTACAATATTGATTAGTTCACAGTTTCCTTTTAGAGAATGATGTCCCCAAATAATTTACATGGGACCATGATCTTCGTGGGATACCCAAATAGAATGCCTAAATGATATATAGTGAATGTGCTTCTAATGGACATATGCTATGTACAGAAAAGCTTCCATTCAAGTGTATGGCTGATGACACCTCCCCATGCATGGCATGATTGCAACAAAAGTATATTTTCATGTTGATGAGAAGGTTTGTGAGGGGCTTGAAGCAGGTCAAGATCATCCAAGGCTGCTACCATGACAATCTAGGGAAAACCTATCTCTGAGTTCACGGAGGGAATTTCAATGCTATTTGAAGTAGGAAACCCCCAAACCCTATTGTATTGATGAGACATCGAGACCAGTGGGAGCGGTGACAAGGTTTGGTAGGAAAAGGTCATGGGGGTATCACTGACTAAAGGTCGGGTCAAAACCCTAATGGCTGGGCAAGTAGAAGGGGACCCGAAATTTTGAATATACCCAATATTTGGGTGGTTTTGTAGCAGCTACAACAAATGGTGAACCATTGGTAGAATCCATCATCTCTCTCAACGTCCCAACAATAATTTGAGTCTCGATAGTGATGCAAGGGAATATTGAACAGGTACTGTGGGTACCCTTTGTATTATTTCGACCTTTGTGGAGATTCCCAATCCTTGTGCCTCAACTAGGTGTTGTCAATCAGAGAACATCAAAACATGATTTCACAAATTCTAGTAGTTTGATGATGATATAGAGAGTAAGGCAGTGGGCTTATGATATTCAGAATTTTAAAATAAGTTTCTGGTGTTGCTCCGCTTCCAGTAGGCCTGGACAGTGCCTTGGCAGAGTCACTTTAGGAAGTCAGAAACAGTGCTCTACTGCCAGCGAGCCTAGTTAGTACCCTGATGAAGTTGTTGCATTACCTCTCTTCACATGAAGCCTTTTTCAATGCTTTACCTTTATTTTTTTCATGTGCTTGTAACACTTATTTTCATGTGCTTGTGGCACTTAGTTTGCATGGGCAGATGAGGGATCTCGACTTATTTTACAGGAAAGAGAGGTTGTTTCTTGTTTGATAGAAACTAAAAGATATCGTAATTTGGGTTTCCCCTCACGCTAAGCCTTCACATCCCATCTACCACCCACAGGCAAAAATTTCAAAACATATCATTAAGATGTTCAATACTATATTGAGCACAAGGCTCAGGTTACAATTATAGGTCATTCAAACTCATTAGGGTTCCCAACAAGAAACCGAATCGTATCTCCCTGGCGAATGAATTTAGACTCATAGGCATTATTGAGAGAACATGACTTTGATGACCTATTCTGAGAGAAGCTACCTCTTGAGGTAACCATCACAGCATCACGCAAACAATGGAGATATGGTTTCAAAAATCAGGGAAAAACAAGTAAGAAAGATCATCAGGAATTTGATGCATGCCATGAGGTAAAAGAAATCCATCCGGATTTAAACCAGTGCAAGGGGGAGTAAGAAGGCTAGTCTGGGCAACGAGAATTTCAAGGCCCCAAGTTCAATAAGGGCTCATGCAATGGTATGAAATATATGAAAACTTTCACGGCCATCTCAACAACCAGTGCAAATGATGGGTGGAAGAAGGTATACAATGCGATGGAATAGACGAGGCTTATGATGCAATGCAATGCCATGTGTGAGAAAAATCAACTAGTTGCAGGTGGAAAAAGCAAGGAAAAGCACATACAGCGATTATTTGAATATTATGCAGCAATAAGAAAACTGAAAGAGAAATGAGTGAAAAATAAATGGAAAACTATAATGTATAAAGATACTGATCGTAAAATAAGAGAGAGAACATAATTTTAAACCATAAAGAAAAATATTTGCAAGTAAACCTAATTAACAACTTGAACTAATGAAATTTTAATAATAGATCTTAGCTAGCCTAAACCTAAAACCCTAGTTTAGCCAAAGAGGCAGTCGGGTTATGTGAAATCATCTTCCTAATGCAACCACCGCATTATTTCCCATCCTGCAAGAACAACAATGTTCACAATAAGAGCCAACATACAAAATTGTACCCCAACAACAAGACTTACCTGAAGATCATGTGCAACAACATGAAGGTCATGGCTACTTACTAGAGAACATGCCAGAATGGATTGTTCAAGTTGAATTCCACTTTCATCCTAATGCACATAAATATGTACTAGAAACCTAAAATCATCTATAAATGACACACATCCATGCATGCACAACCCTAAATCTAATGGAAGTGAGGTAAAAAAATTCTTATTTGCAGGTATATTCATCGAATAGGATACTTAAAACCAACCAAGAATCTCATCATGATGTTGAGGATGATAAATTTGATTGAATGGAAAAAATATGCATATTCCAGGAGAATTTGAGGTGCTTACGAATCTAAGTGCAAAAGCCTTAATTTTGAAAACCTAGTTTGAATTTGTCTCTGGGTTTCATTGGGGCTATGAGGATTTGAAGTAACCGTCAAAAAAGGTTAAAGTGCCTCACGATCCCGGAAAAACCCTGGAACCTCAAGCGGGGGGCTTTCAAAATTCGATGGTTTCGTGAAAACAGGCACGTGGATGTGATCATTATTTGTGGTGATTAGACGATTGTCAATGGGCTTGTTATCAATTTGGCCAAATGTTTGCACACTGAAAGATTGGAAATATAATGTACTGGATTATTTATATTTCCCAGGATAGGATGAATTGACTGGAAAATTTTTAGGCAATAGAAAGATTTGAAAGACATCACATGCTTGTGCCCGAACGCAACTAGTACTAGTTGGGAAACAACCAGAAATATCAGAGACAATGGCCAGTGTTTTCCTTCCAACGAATAAATTAGGGTTTATTGGTTGTTGCATACCAGTTGTTAGGAGATAAAAATATGTGCTCAGAGAAACATCACTTGAATGGGAGAGCTACCCAGATGAGCTAACATCCAACGCGGTTATGCTGAGAGGAGTGTGATATGTGGGAACCGTCATTTTGAAAACCATACTTCGAGAAGATGTAGTTTTAATTGTTTCAAGAGCCTTATTAGGATCGTAAAAACTTGAGATAATTTTCAGTAGAAGCTAAATTGCTTCGATTTCCTAATGGGTCCTTGAATCATCACAATGTGGATCTTCGAATTTTGGTGGCGTCATAGGGTCGACAGATAGATACGAATGATAGTCCCCAGAGATGTGAGTGAATATGTTTTAAGATAAGTAACAATCACCGGAGCCATCAATTTGATTAGGTTGGACATCTTGTATATTAGACTCCTCTAGGGTTAACAATTGGGATGAATCAATAAAAGAGACATATTGAGGTTTCCGAGACTGGAAGTCGCCCTTTTGGATGTTTAAAGATTACAAATGGAAAAGATCAGAAATAAGAGATTCACAAATTTTGTAATGTGGGTATGAAACACCACCCGTGTGCTCATGGTTGTCGCGAACACCAGTACAAGAAAAATTCAAAAGACTTGAAGAAATCACTAGTGTGGCAGGCTCAAGAAATGAATCAGGGAATAGTGGATGAAATGATTCGGATGCACGAGTATCAACCATAAAAGGACCTTCATCTCGCACATCAGTGTGATCCAGAGAGAACAATGATCCTATGTGCCTATCATGGTCCAATGATTTTGTAAGGAAATGACTTTATCCGGGACACGACTCAATTTATTTTTAGTATGTGAATAAGATTTAGAATTGAACCCAGGAAAATTCTCAATGGACTCGAGATTGGTTTCATCAATAGGGAGAAATGTTAGGCCAATATGGTTTTAAATCTCTTATTTGGCATGGTGCATGAAAGATTCAGAGGTGATACAACATGCTTTATTTTTCTGTAGACATCCATCATCACTCAAGACTTTTGCAATCAAAACTCCATTACACGGCAATTCAGGAGGAGCAAAAGGAATGTCACAAATATTAATACTCTTCTTGGAGGCCTGAATGTGTTTTGGACTCAGGGAAATAGAAAAGGAAATATTAGGGATAGAGTCCGAACAACTGGAAACTTGAGGATTATCAGCAAAAACACTGGGATCAGGCTTCATTACCGATTGAAAGTGTTCTAGGGAAATGAAAACCACTTGTTGAAATTGTTCAATTAAATATGTCCAATTGACATCCCTTTCAGGGAACTCAAAACAAAAATTAACAAATCTGATAGAAAACTCCTCTAGATATTCTTAACGTTCCATTCTGATCTCATTTAACCTTAGTAATACATTTCAAAAATCACACCTGTGAAAAGCTTGTTGTAACTCACCGCCAAGATGCTCGAACGAATGGATGGAAGTTGTCGACAATGTGTGGCACCATTTCTTAACGCAACCTTTGAGAATGAGGGAGAAAAGCACACAAGAAAACTCCTCATCGTCAATTTCGTAACACTCAAAAAAGTCACAAAAACATGAAAGGTGTTCGGTTCTGGAAACTTCGTTCTTACCATCGAAATTTAACCAAGACAACCGATACAGAGCTTCATTGGGGATTAAGCATTGAGAACCAGATAAATCCAACAAACATCTCGGGAGAGTGATTTTGGGACAGGCCATTATAGATATGAGACTAACTACAGGCTCTAAGGGCTCAGCTTGTCATTTGGCCCTACTTCTAGCGCTAATTTGTTGATGGGAAAAATTGTACAGTCGACAGCAAGGGGGTCTCCTAGATGAAAGGTCCCAATTAGACCTCACAAAATTTGGGATAGGAGCCCCATCCAGTATGTGGGCCTAGCTGCCACCATAAGTGTTTCCACTCTTGGCTGTCGGGCGAGAAGATGATGGAACAGAGGCAAAGGTGAAATTACCAATCAGTGAAGCAAAATAATCCCAAGATTGACGAACCATAAACAAAGATACAAGCAAGTCTAAGTAGAAAAATAGAAGGGGGGTATGTTGTGAATGGGCTCAATGAGATGAAAAGAACCAGTCAAATACACATGAAAAAAACACACCAGAAGTTAACTGCAAAGTAGTTCACAATAGGTCAACGACGTGGAAAGGAATAAATAAACACTAATTCAAGAGCAAATATACATGCAACCACTGTGAATTAGTTCATAATCAATTGCATGCATGAGAGCATATGCACAACATAGTGAAATATTAGAAATATAGTGCTATCACCACAAACCAAGCATGTGAATCAGTTGTGGAAAGAGAATATATTATTAATGTTGCTGCAATGTCAAATACATATTTACAACTCGTCAAAACCCAATAGTGGAACATGGGCTATTCATCTCAATGCATGATACAAAAACCCTAGCCTCGCTAACTCTATCTCTTCTTTATACCAAGATTTGAGTGCCTCTAGCTCTCCAGCACCAATTCCTCTATCATATTGGCTATAATTACAGAGTTAAAAGTCCATGTATCCATTCCTGAAGTTGTATATATAGGCTGAGATGACTCTTGAGTTTCCCTTGACTCTTGGTCTTCCAGACTATTTGGCTGGCTTGTGACTTGGGCCATTTGGGACCTGTGACTTTGAGCAATCTATGACTTGTGACCTGGAGTCTTGTCCCCCCTACATTCTTCTTTCGGTGATCTCCGGTTTTCACAGGAAGATACCTTTTCCTCGCTTGCCAGAAAACCCTAGCTTTTTTTCTATGTATTGACCACTTCTACCTGCAACAAGCAACACGAGTCATAGTCTTTATAATAAAAATTATTGAGAGAGGCGAGATCAATTAATTTCAAGAGTGATTCAAAAAAATGTTGTTAGTTTAGACCCCTCCTTGGTCTTTTGTCATGCCGTGGTATTATCAGCGTGCGGGGTTTCATATGGTAACTCGATGCCCTTTTACCCAATACTTATTTCTTCTCTGCAGCTTAACGGCAAGGGGAGGAAATAATTCTCACTGAGCATGTTATTGCCTAAATCTACCTCAGGCTGAAGGAAGGTAGAGTCTAGGGTAACATCAAACCATGCTTAATCTGGTTGCTAGCCCTACCAGATCGGGAGAGGGCTCTCTCCTCGTCAATCTCAGCAAAAATAATCAGTGAGGCTTGAGATGAATTGAAATAAAGGCTAATTTTAGGCTGGGTATATATGTAAAGGAGTTTGATTTGATTTTGGAAGGGTTTTTCTTGGAATCAAAGGGAAGGGCAGATTTTGGGTCTAGGAAATGCGCAGTTTTGCAGGGGTCTGAATGGGGCAAGGTAGGCAACTGTTTTGATGTTTCAATCTTGAATGAAATGGATAGCTCAAACCAGTGAGGAGTTGAAGAGGGCAAGATACTTTCAATAATCCTCTTCAGATAGTAGAAAACATGGAAATTAAACAAAACTCAAGGCTGAGCACTGCAAATCTAATTAATTCCACCTTTATTACTTGTTTGTTTAACTTAAGAAGAAATGAGAAGGGAGATGGTACACATGAAACATCAGTAGAATTAAAATCATTGAGAGAAACACACCATCAAAGCATGGAGCCACATGGATCCCAAAGAGTGCTGCAAACCCTGGTCTATTCCTTTGCCAAAATGCAAAGATGAAATGTACAATGAAGCTCAAAGCAATCCCAAGTGTCCAACCCTGAAAATGACTGATAAACTACAAGATATAGACAAGAATAACTCATCCCCATGTCTCTAGGGGTCGAGCTCACTAGTTGAGGAGCTGTTTCAATAATATATAAACTAAGAACTGGAAAATAGGTAGTGGAACAACTTGCCTCTATAAGATAGGAAATTGATTCATTCAGTTATAATTCACTTTTTGGTGAATGAATCTACTTACATGAGTGAAAATTTTTCAAAATTACATCAAAAACCATGGAATTACATAAATTTACATCAAGAGCTTTAAATTTGGAGATAAAAAAGTCAAATTAGCCAAAATTAGGCGAAAAAATGAGTTATTGAGTGAAAATTGAGCCAAAATCCCCAATGCGTTGCGCCTGAAATCTGTATGCATCGCGCCAATTTGGAGCTGATTTTGAGGGCCTTCCCGGAGTCCAAATTTAGCGCAGGATACCTCGTTGGAAAGACCTGCCCATAAAATTTATAACCCAAGTGAAATATCTGAATTTGGTTGTGATTTTCCCTTCCAAAAATGAGGTTTCCCAACACTGCTTCCTGTGTGTCCAAAAAGGGGCAGAAAGGTCAATTTTAGGGTGTTTTTGACCATTCCGGCAACCCAAAAATTGTCAAAATCTCTAGGTAATGGGTAGGCATGCATAAATTTTGATGAAAAATCTAAAAATATAAAATTTTCCCCAAGAGGAGCTGCCAATTATAAGCGTGCGCGAAGTGGTGCGACGCGTCGGGCAGGAAAATCTGTGTTAAGGCCAAAAAAATTCAAAATTGACAAAAAGTGTCCCAAATTTCTTGAAATTTGGGCTGAATTTCCTCCATCATGTGCTACGCTGGGTCAAGAAAGCTTCAGCCAAAATTTGGAGTCTATCATGCCTTTTGCGACGCTTTAATGCCCACTTTAGCTTTTCCTTCATGATCTTGATTCGTGCCTTGCAAACGTGAGTTCTCGCCAAATAATGATTTTTCATGTGCCTTACCATGTTATTTTCCTTGTTGGAGCTTCTCCAATAGCTTCTCCAAATGAATATTGACCCTCGCATGCCAAGTATCATGATCAGCCTCAATCTCTCGCTCAATGGATGTCATCTCAGTTCGGCTTCTTTAGGTAGCATGCCGGTTCTCACGGATATGTTGCAACTCCATGATAGTTTGTTGATCTTCCAACTGTTTGTTTCACTGCTCAAGGTATTTGATAACCCATTGGCCTCTTTGCAACTTGAGGGATAAAGTGTCTATCTCCGCCTTCTGCTCCTGAATAGTCTCTGTCAACTTTGAGCTTGGTGAGCTCAAATCCTGATCAATGAGTATAAAACCTATATCTTGGCCTCCTGAAGGCCCCTCATCCTGCATGGGCCTCTTACCTCTATCTTTTACATATACTTGTGATATTGAATATGGAAGCGAGACCCTTTCCAGCCTAGGTGGAGATAATACTCATCGGGCTGCTGCAAATAATCCTATGGTGCCTCTCTGATAAGTGACATACATCGGCACACTAGTAGTCTCTGTCTCCTGACCCTCATGCTGATATGAAGGTTCACTTGCATCATGAACAAATTTTGAAGGAACCTGAGGAGATATGAATAAATCATTAGAAATGAAATCCTCCCATGAAATACCTTGCAAGTCGAGCTGATGCAAAACCACAATCTTAATGAGTGCAAAGTGATAGATATTGTTGTACTACTGCTCAGGAGTTTTCCTTTGCACAAGAGTGTTCATTCTCTCAATATTCCAGCACATGAAAAAAGGGAGGCTCATCATCCTCACCCTGGTAAAATGCATCAATAACCTGATATGATAGGCATAGAGACGTGAAAACCGACCCTCACAACTGAAATATCTAATAATAAGTTTCATCAGAGGAGCATAGGAATCTTTTAGGAACTAGAAAGGAAACACCCTGCTGAGTTGTTTCACAAAGCTAGGCTTGATATATGGTTCATAGTGCACTCTGTCAACCTGTTGTCTTTTGTTCCATTGTTCTCCAACATTCGGTATTCTGGTTGCTTGAGAGATAGTTTCATGTGTTAAAGTGAATGTCAGATCGGCAAGGGTGACCTGACCATCATGTAAATGAAACACAAACAAATGAGCCAGCTCCTGATGATGATGGACCCTAGCAACCATTTCACAAAATTGATAACAAGACTGATCTCGAAAACATGCCATAGCAAGTGGACAAGCCTGCAATTCAGCCAATGAGGTGGGCTCCTCCCTCACATGTCTGCCACTCTTATGAGGCCTTCTAGGTGCATGTAGTTCAGTGGTGGAGTCACTGTCTCAGTCATAAGATGTATTAGTGTCTGTATCCATGATGTCCAAGGTTTGTGCAAGGTCTATGTTATCTTGGATGAAAATGAGAATTTTGGTGTTTTGATTTGATTGCCAAATATGAGGTAATATGGGAGGGAATATGGACGAATAGGATAATGGGAATAATGGACTTTTATCAAGTGAAATTGGCTTTTTGAAAACTGTGATTTGATAAGTTTAGGGACAAGGGACAACCATTTAATTTCTTGGGATAAACTTGGGGTTTGGGAAAATTTTACAAGTGGGATGGGGATAATGGGAATGGGATAGGAATGATTAACTAGGGATATAGGATAAAAAATGAAATGGGTTGTTGTGATAAAATGACAGTGAGGGGGTGGAAAAAACAAGGAGGGGAATGGAAGTGTTTGACACAAAAAACAATTTTAAAACCCTAAGAGAAATATTAAAACAACAGAATATGGTTTTGAGTTTTTGTATTCAAATCTTCATAATCATTCTCATAATCAACACCAAATACTTGTTCATGGAAATTACAAGGTCGCATGGACTTACTTGGAGCAAGGGAGACCGAGTCGATTTGGAGTTTTTGAAGAAATGGCCAAAAAAATTTGTGTTCCGGCCCAATGTGCTGCGCAAGCAACCCAGTGCACTGCACCCTTCCAATGCACTTATCTGGTTCAATTTCACACATAGGCAGTCGACTCAATGCGCCGTGCACGCCCGATGTGTCACGACACCTGCCCAATGCGTCACGCTCGGAAGCTTAACATAGTCTGCCCCCAATTTCTCTGTTTCTCTCCTCAAAACTCTTCTTTGGCTCACTGTTGTGTCTTTGGCATTCAAATGGAGTTTTGAATTTGAAAATATCTTATATATACCAAAGACTTTGATTTTTCATTTGAAAAAACCCACTTTGTAATGTTGCAAACTTGACATTTCACTTTAAAACTTTGTTTTGTTTCCCTTTCTCTTTTGGAATGAATAATGAGATTGATGTCTGTCTTGTAGGGAATGGATGGCATGGAGCTTTGGAAAAGGTGACCAGGGTTTGAGTGGAGTGTTATTACAACTGAAAAACTTGAAAATTACAATGCATTTATTTACATGATAATGAAATAGACAATTTTTTTTCAAAACTGAGTTTTGAAGAAAAATGATTATTAACATATAATAATGACAATTTTTTGCACTGAAACCTTATTTTGAACTTCCTCATGTGCCTTCTGATCATTATTAAGCATTCTAGAGACCAGATTAACTAAACCCTAGACCTAATGAGACTAAAACCCTAAAATGACTCTTTGCCAACTATGAGACCAAAAATGACTGTAAATGATTTTAATGAACATAAATAGGTCAACAGGTATAAGACATGAGGGATATGAGTGACAAGCCCCTACCATTAGAGGATCCATGTCCTAATGGAATTCATCTCAGTAAACTAAGTGAGACACCTAAAATGAAATGCAATAAGAGAAATTTGATGTCTGATGGAGGGATGAAGATACCAACTCTAACATTGGCTCTAATGGGGATGGTAGCTCCTTGGAGGTGCCAAGAACTACAGATCTCTGGGAAAGTAGGAATTTCCTTTTTCCATTGGGCTATGGAGTCAAGAACTTCAACAAACCAAAACAAGACTCTTGACTCATTTTCATGACAGAAAATTGACTCATACCACTCAATTTTGAAACCAAAAATGACTGAAAGACCTAAATCAATAAACCAAACCAAATCTGAAATTAACCTTCAGTTTTATAGCCTTCACCTTGGGCCCCAAACTGAAGGATTGATGACAACACACACTTGCAATGAAACTTAAACAAACTGGTATGTACAATGTAAAACAGTAGAAAACATTTCAAAAATGATATCGCTTTAGCAGCCGACCATTGACCGACCCTCCTGGACAAACTTCTCCATTCATTTCTTTCAAAAGCAAAGCATTTTGACCTCAATATGCAGCAATTCTGAAGGGTCCTTTCCAAAGATTCTCGAACTTACCATGCTTATCTTTGTCTTCATTTCTTGCATCCCATTTCAGCACCACTTCTTCCCATTAAAACTTGTCCGCTTTTTCCTTTCGATCATATATTTTCTTGATTCTCTCTTGCAGCTTGAAAGTGTTTTGAAAAGCCTCCTCTCTAGCCTGATTTAAATGGATCATTTGATTTATTCTCCGTTGCATATGATCATTTTTGCTGCCAGCTTCCTGCAGAATTTTGACCACTGGAACTACGAGATAGGTAGGAAATACCGTGTCAACACCATACACGAGCTCAAAAGGGGACATACCTATAGATTTCTTCTGACTCACTCTGTCTACCCAAAGTGCATTAAGAAATTTCTTATGCCAACTTTTCTTGTTTATTTCCACCAGCTTTTTGATAATATTGACCAAATATTTATTGGAGGACTCGGCCAATCCGTTGCCTTGTGGATGATAAGCGGTTGAGTGCCCCAAATTGATTTGATACTTATCACAAAACTCAATCATTCTTTTTGATTTGAAAGTTGTTGCATTATCAGTAATTAACTTATTTGGACAGCCAAAATAAGACAAAATATTGTTCTCAAGAAACGAAATTATTACCAAATCTGTGGCCTGCCTGGTGGGAATCGCTTCAATCCATTTAGTAAAATAATCTGTCGCTATAAGGATCCACCTATGCTGAGTTAAAGAAGCAGGATGGATATCGCCAATGAAATCCAAACCCCACTGCTGAAAAGGAGCACTTACTTCAGTGGGCTTGAGCGGCAAAGGCTGCAATTTTCTTCTCCCTTCAAAAATCTGACATTCATGACAGGTTTTAACAGTTTTGTACACATCATCAAAGAGATTCGGCCAATAATATCCTGCTCTCAAAATTTTGTTGGCTGTTGCTTTCCAGAAAAGGTGACCTCCGCAATCTCCCTTGTGAAAATCCTCCATAACCTGCTTTGCTTCTTCTTCAACCAAACAATTTAGCAAAACACCACCGGGATATTTCCAATAGAGTGCATTATTCATGATACAAAACTTGGCAGCTTTCAATTTCAGAGTCCTACTTTTTTTTTTAGCCATCCCTGGCGGTGGTGATAAATTTTGGAGCACCTATACAATATCCGAATACCAAGGAGAAAGAACAAAGATTTCTGATACATGAATTAGCAGATTTTCTTCATTTTCCTCAGACATAGCAGCAATGAGATTAATGTCCAAGGCATGAAAATTTGACTCGGCCATTAGCTTAGCCAGCCCTTGTCCTTTGATAAGCTTTGTAGGCTTTATCTCCACATCATACTCCAACAAGGCAGCAATCCATTTGCCTCGTCTCCCTTTCGGATCTGTTTGCACTAAGGCATCCTTAACATCAGCATTAGGAACGTAAGCAAGAATGTGAGAATGTAGAATATATACTCAAAAATATTTCAACTCTTTCATTAAGGCAAGAACTTGCATTTCAATAATGTTATACTTTAAAGTTGCATCTCTTATGGTTTGGCTAAAAAAAGCAATTGGTTTTTCATGATGATCCCTTTTCTGCATCAATATTGCTGCCATAGTATGATCCAAGGTGAATGAAAACAAAATAAAATCCTGAGTATAGTCCAGGCTGATCAAAACCGGAGCTGAAGAAAGAGCCAATTTCACTAAATTGAAAGACTTTACTGCCTCCTCAGTCCACTTCACTACATTATATTTCTTGATCATGTTTGTAATTTCCCTTAAATGTTCTGCAAGATTGGGCACAAAGCGGCGTAAGAAATTCATCTTACCATTGAATGATTGGATCTCCTTTTTGTTTTGGGGAAGATCAATTTGCTGAATAGATTCTACTTGAGCTAGATCAATGCAGATGCCATCCTTCGATATAATATGTCCAAGAAGATTGCCCTCATCCATGGCAAACAAACTCTTCTTTGGATTGAGTGACACACCATATTTTCTACACCACTGAAAAACAATATTCAAATGGTAAAGGTGCTCTTCATCTGAATTAGAAAAGACTGTCAAATCATCAAGATACACAACTAGAAAAACATCCTTCTCATTTGCAAATGCATATCCATTGCTCGCTGAAAGGTCACACCAACATTCTTCAAACTGAAAGGCATTTTAGCATAATGAAAAGTTCCCCACGGAGTGGTGAACGTTGTTTTGTCTCTATCATCCTGATGGACTAGAATTTGGTTATAACCGGAATAACCATCGAGTAGTGACATACGAGATGCTCCAACTACTCGCTGAAGTATGTGATCCATTTTGGGCAATGGATAATTATATTTCAAAGAAACCTTATTCAGATTCCTAAAATCAATGCATAAGCGAATCTCGCCTCTTTTTTTGCGCACGGGCACCAAATTAGAAATCCAATCTGAAAATCTTATAGGAATGATGATACCAGCCTTGTACAACCGATTCACTTCCTTCTCTCTTGAGGGCAGCAACTTTGGATTTATTCTTCTCAACTTCTGCCGAAAAGGCTTTTGATTTGGCTTGATTGGAATGGTGTGCTGAATTATGTTTGTGTCGTATGTCTTCAAATCTGAATAGTCCCAAGAAAATACATCAGCAAAAGAAGATAATAAACTAATATACTTTGATTTTACCTGTGGGGGCAATGATTTGGACAATTTCAAGATATTTGACAAACTCTGGATTTAGGATAGTAGAACCAATAGCACTTTCAGACTTAGTCTCAAACAACGACAACTCAAATTGTTCGTCAAACTCAAGATCTTCAAGATACTCAAAAACAGTGGGACATGAATGAGATTTGAACACAGGAATCACAGAACTTTCTCGGCGAAGGATTCTCGAAATCAGATTGGGATTCTCATACATAGGAGGTGGATCGGGATCTAGATTTGCTCTGGCATGTCATCTGGAAGCCAGTGTGTTGAATTATTCTCAAACATTAAATGGACAAAACCAACTTGTTCAGATTATCAAATTCTAAACTCATCATCCAAAAATCTAGAATGATCTGATGTACTGGGGAAATTTACAAGTTAGGTATTATGTTTACAAACTAGACTGGAGATTGACTGAAGCTGCATTTATCTACTTTTTCTAATGCAATGCAAGAGCATTTTGAAGGCTACCTGGCATAACTTCAAGCTCCGTATGTAGCTTATAAAACAAATAACACTAACAAGCAAACCATTTTGTGCTTCCCCAGTATGGTCTCCACTATGTTATTACCTAAATCTACCTTAGGCTGAAGGAAGGTAGATTCTAGGTTAACATCAAACCATGCTTAATCTGGTAGCTAGCCCTACCAGATCGGGAGAGGGCTCTCTCCTGGTCAATCTCAGCAAAAATAATTAGTGAGGCTTGAGATGACTTGTAATAAAGGCTTATTCTAGGCTAGGTATATATGTAAAGGAGTTTGATTTGATTTTGGAAGGGTTTTTGTTGGAATCAAAGGGAAGGGCAGATTTCGGGTCTAGGAAATGAGCAATTTTGCAGGGGTCTGAATGGGGCAAGGTAGGCAACTATTTTGATGTTTCAATTTTGAATGAAATGGATAGCTCAGACCAGTGAGGAGTTGAGGAGGGAAAGAGACTTTCATGAATCCTCTTCAGACTGTTGAAAACATGGAAAATTAAACAAAACTCAAGGCTAAGCACTACAAATCTAATGAATTCCACCTTTATTACTTTTTGTTTAACTTAAGAAGAAATGAGAATGGAGATGGTACACTTGAAACATCAGTAAACTTACAATCACTGAGAGAAACACACCATAAAAACATGGAGCCACATGGATCCAAAATAGTGCTGCAAACCCTAGTCTATTCCTTTGCCCAAATGCAGAGATGAAATCTACAATGAATCTCAAGGCAATCCCAAGTGTCCAACCCTGACAAGCATAACTAATCCCCATGTCTGAGAAGCTACAAGATATAGACAAGAATAACTAATCCCCATGTCTCTAGGGGTTTAGCTCACTAGTTTAGGAGCTGTTTCAACAAGATCTAAACTAAGAACTAGAAAATAGGCAGTGGAACAGCTTGCCTCTATAAGATAGGGAACTGATTCATTCAGTTATAGTTCACTTTTTGGTGAATGAATCTACTTACATGAGTGAAAATTTGTCAAAATTACATCAAAAACCATGGAATTACATCAAGTTAAATTAAGAGCTTTACATTTGGAGATAAAAAATTCAAACTAGCCAAAACTAGGTGAAAAACTGAGTTATTGAGTGAAAATTGAGCCGAAATCCCTAATGCGTCGCGCCTGAAATCTCTATGCGTCGCACCACTTTGGAGCTGAATTTGAGCATATTCATAGAGTTGAAATTGAGCACAGGATAGCTTGTTGGAAATATCTGCCTGTCTACTTTCCAACCCAAGTGGAATTTCTAAATTTGGTTGCCATTTTCCGCTCAAAAAATTATTGTTTCCCAACACTGCTTCTTGTGTGTCCAAAAAGGGGCAGAAAGGTCAATTTTAGGGTGTTTTTGACCATTCTGGCAACCCAAATTTTGTCAATATATCTAGGTAATGGGTAGGCATGCATAAATTTTGATGAAAAATCTAGAAATATCAAATTTTTCCCAAGAGGAGCTAAGAATTATAAGTGTGCGCCAAGTGGCGTGACGCGTCGTGCAGGAAAATCTGTGTTAAGGCCAAAAAAATTCAAAATTGACAAAAAGTGTCCCAAATTTCTTGAAATTTGGGTTGAATGTCCTCCATCATGTGCTATGCTAGGCCAAGGAAGCTTCGGCCAAAATTTTGAGTCTATAATGGCTTTTGCAACGCTTTAATGCCCACTTTAGCTTTGCCTTCAAGATCTTGATTCGTGCCTTGCAAACGTGATTTCTCACCCAATAATGATTTTTCATGTGCCTTAGCATGTTATTTTCCTTTTTGGCCTTATCCAAAAGCTTCTCCAAATGAATATTGACCCTCTCAAGCCAAGTATCTCGATCAGCCTCAATTTCTCGCTCAATGGATGTCATCTCAGTTTGGCTTCTTTGGGCAGCATGCTAGTTCTCACGGATATGTTGCAACTCCATGATAGTTTTCTGATCTTCCAACTATTTTTTTCACTGCTCAAGGTATTTCATAATCCATTGAGCTCTTTGTAACTTGATGGACAAAGTGTCTATCTGCGCCTTCTGCTCCTGAATAATCTCTCTCAACTTTGAGCTTGGTGAGCTCAAATCCTCATTAATGAGTATGAAACCTGTATCTTGGCCTCCTAAAGGCCCCTCATCCTGCATGGGCCTCTTACCTCTATCCTGTACATGTACCTGTGCTGTTGATGATGGAAGGGAGACCCTTTCCACCCTAGGTGGAGATAATACTCACCGAGCTGCTGCAAATAATCCTCTAGTGCCTCCCTGATAAGTGACATACATCGGCACAGTAGCAGTCTCTATCTCCTGACCGTCATGTTGATATGAAGTTTCACCTACATCATGAACAACCTCCGAATGAACCTAAGGATCTATGAAGAAATGATTAGAAATGAAATCCTCCCATGAAATACCCTTCAAGCCGAGCTGATGCAAAACCAAAATCTTAATGAGTGCAAAGTGATAGATACTATTGTACTGCTGCTTAGGAGTTTTCCTTTGCACGAGAGTGGTCATTCTCTCAATATTCTGGCACATGAAATAAGGGAGGTTCATCATCCTCACCCTGGTAAAATGCATCAATAACCTGATATGATAGGCATAGAGACGTGAAAACCGGCCCTCACAACTGAAATATTTGATAATAAATTTCGTTAGAGGAGCATAGGAATCCTTTAAGAACCAGAAAGGAAACACCTTGCTGAGTTGTTTCACAAATCTAGGCTTGATATATGGTTCATAGTGCACTCTGTCAACCTGTTGTATTTTGTTCCATTGTTCTCCAATATTCAGTATTTCGGTTGCTTGAGAGATAGTTTCCAGTGTTAAAGTGAATGTCACACCGGCAAGGGTGACCTGACCATCATGTAAATGCAACACAAACAAATGAGCTAGCTCCTCATGATGATGGATCCTAGCAACCATTTCAAAAAATTGATAACAAGACTGCTCTCGAAAACATGCCATAGCAAGTGGACAAGCCTGCAATTCAGCCAATGAGGTGGGCTCCTCCCTCACATGTCTGCCACTCTTATGAGGCCTTCTAGGTGCATGTAGTTCAGTGGTGGAATCACTGTCTTACTCATAAGATGTATCAGTGTCTGTCTCCATGATGTCCAAGGTTTGTGCAAGGTCTATGTTATCTTGGATGAAAATGAGAATTTTGGTGTTTTGATTTGATTTCCAAATATGAGGTAATATGGGAGGGAATATGGAGGAATAGGATAATGGGAATAATGGACTTTTAGCAAGTGAAATTTGCCTTTTGAAAACTGTGATTTGATAAGTTTAGGGACAAGGGACCACTGTTGGGAAGTGAAAGAGGTATGAAATTATTATGCATTTATTCATTCTTTACCATAAATATACTCCTGTTTTCCTTGGAAAGGTAATTTATCATAGGAGTTACAATAGAATTGGAAAGGTTTATGATTACTATGAAAAGATGACTAAAAGCTACTTTTTGATTGACAAATAGAAATTTGGAGAGGTGAGCAGCTGTACCAAAGGTGGGGTTGAGAACAATCTAACTGCTGCTCCAACAACGTTGAATCATATCCAGCCAAAGGCAAGGAGATCTGAACGAATATCCCAGAAATGATAGGGAACAACTCGGCCTCAGTCAGCGCAAAAGGTGGGTTTAAATTTAAAGGAAGCCCAGGCTAAAAGGAGAAATTATGTCTAGAATCTAGCCCTATATCCCCTAACTCAGCCAAGTCTATCAATAATCAAAACAAGAAAACCACCTGCATCATATCTTATGGAGAATATGATATCACCTCTAACCATAGAAAATGCTCTGGATTTTAAAGATAAAATAGAGGATGCTATCATTAATAATTTTGTTAATAAGTCACAAACCAGATCTCATTTGCAATGTCACATGATCAAATCAACATTCGATAATAAAGAAGAAGAAGATCGTTTTAAAGATATTCCTGATCAAAGAATACCTACTACTCCTATGAGCAATAGCAAGGTTTTAGAAATTGAGTCGAGAAAAACTTTAAATATTAACAACAATATCATTGCTGAACAAGAAGAGAAATTGGTCCAATTATTACGAAAATACAAAGCAGCCTTTGCATGGGATTACCCCGATATGAAAGGAATTGATCCTCAATTGTGTACTCACCACATTTACATTGAAAAAGATGCAAGACCCATTCACCAACCTCAAAGGAGACTTAATCCTCACCTTAAAGATATTGTGAAAGCTGAATTGAAAAAACTATTGGATGTTAATTTCATCTACCCAATATCTGATAGCAAGTGGGTCTCCCCATTAGTGATAGTACCAAAAAAGAACGGAAAGTGGAGGATATGTGTAGATTACTGTGAACTTAATAAAGCAACACAGAAAGACCACTTTCCCCTTCCTTTCATTGATCAGGTACTAGACACATTGGCGGGGAAGAAATTCTTCTCTTTCCTCGATGGCTTCAGTGGGTATAACCAAATCTAGATTTCCCCTGAAGATCAGGACAAAACTACTTTTACCTGTCCATGGGGGACATTTTCCTACCGAGTCCTACCTTTCGGCCTATGCAATGCTCCTGCTACATTCCGAAGGGAAATTCTCAGCATTTTTGCAGACTTAATAAATGAAGGCCACAAAGTATATATGGATGATTTCACACCCTATGGGGATGACTTTGAGCCTGCATTGGAAAATTTAGAAAAAGAATTGCAAAGATGTATTGACACTAGGCTTTGCTTAAGAAATGAAAAGTGTCTTATGATGATGACTGAAGGAGTTATCTTAGGGCATTATATTTCAGCAACTGGAATTCAAGTAGACCCGGCTAAAATTCAGATACTCTTGTTAATTCCTACACCTACTACACAAACAGAGGTACGTAGATTTCTTGGATTTTCTGGTTACTATATAATATTTATAGAACATTATTCTCAAATTGCTGCACCTTTATATGCACTGACTGGAAATGTTGATTTCACTTGGACAAATAAATGTGACAATGCCTTTAATGATCTGAAGAAGCTTGTTTCAACAGCCCCAGTGATGAGGGGCCCAAATTGGAATTTTCTATTCCAAATTTCATCTAATGCCTCAGACATAACAATTGGAGCAGTACTTGGACAGGAGGAAGACAAGAAGTCATATGAAATCTACTATATTAGCAAAAATATATCCACTACTGAGTTAAATTATACTATGATTGAGAAATAATTTTTAGCTGTAGTTCATGCTATAAACAAATTTAGGCATTGCATAACTGGGTATCCTGTAGTATTATATACTGATCACTCTGCCATTAAATTTTTAGCAAATAAACCTGTTACAAATGGAAGAGTGACAAGATGGTTGATTTTACTGTAGGAATTTGACATCACAATCAGAGATCGACCTGGGAAAGAGAACCCTCTAGCTGAATTTTTTTCAAGAATGCCAAAGCCAACAGATATAGAAGCAGTTGAAGACCACTTTCCAGATGAACATCTCTTCTTTGTTACTATCAAAACACCATGGTATGCTGGTATAGCGAACTATTTGGCAATAGGTAAATTACCTAAACATCTGTCCCTTAATCAGTGTAAGAAAATAATACACCGTAGTACCTGCTTCTCCTGGATTGGAGGTCACCTATTTCATACAGGTGCAGATATGCAAATAAGGAGATGTGTTAGGGAGGATTAGGTATTTGACATCTTGAAAGCATGCCATGATGGACAGCGTGGCGGAAATTTTACAGATCATAGAACTACCCATAAAGTTACGAACAGGCTATTATTGGCCTATTATCTTTAAAGATGCTAAAAAATTTGTGCAGGCCTGTTATAGATGCCAAAGGGCAAGTCACCCTGGTCAGTCTGATGAAATGCCTCTCAACCCTCAACTAGTGATCGAACCATTTGAACTTTGGGCTCTTGACTTTGTTGGTCCTATTAGCCCCCCATCAAACCAAAAAACATATATTCTAGTTGCAACTGAGTATGTCACCAAATGGGTTGAGGCAGAAGCTCTTTCAAAAGCTACAGAGGACTCTGTAATACAATTTCTTTTCCAAATCTTTGTGCTCTATGGCCTCCCAAGAGACATAATCACAAATGGAGGACCACAGTTTGTAGGTAAAAAATTAGCTGAAAGATTGCAAAACTACCACGTTCAGCACAAGATTACGACTCAATACCACCCACAAGCCAATGGCCAAGTAGAGAGCACGAACAAAGTAATCGAATCTATATTAACAAAAACATTTGCTTCTCATAGACGAGATTGGGCCTACAAATTTCCAGATGCATTGTGGGCATATCGAAAAACGTGGAGACCTACCACAGGATATTCACCATGCCAATTGGTATTTGGAAAGGAACCCATCTTTCCTATAGAATTTGAAATTCAAACATTACGAACAGCTCAAAAGGTGGGTTTAAATTTAAATGAAGCCCAGGCTAAAAGGGGAAATTATGTCTAGAATCTAGCCCTATATCCCCCAGCCCAACCAAGTCTATCAATAATCAAAAAAAGAAAACCACCTACATCATATCTTATGGAGAATATGAGATCACCTCTAACCATAGAAAATGCTCTTGATTTTAAAGATCAAATAGAGGATGATATCATTAATAATTTTGTTAATAAGTCACAAACCAGATCTCATTTGCAATGTCACATGATCAAATCAACATTTGATAATAAAGAAGAAGAAGATCATTTTAAAGATATTCCTAATCAAACAATACCTACTACTCCTTTGAGAAATAGCAAGGTTGTAGAAATTGAGCCGGGAAAAACTTTAAATATTAACAACAATCTCACTACTAAAAAAGAAGAGAAATTGGTCCAATTATTATGAAAATACAAAGCAACCTTTGCATGGGATTACCCCAATATGAAAGGAATTGATCCTCAATTGTGTACTCACCACATTTACATTGAAAAAGATGCAAGACCCATTCACCAACCTCAAAGGAGACTAAACCCTCACCTTAAAGATATTGTGAAAGTTGAATTGCAAAAGCTATTGGATGTTAATTTCATCTACCCAATATCTGATAGCAAGTGGGTCTCTCCATTAGTGATAGTACCAAAAAAGAACAGAAAGTGGAGGATATGTGTAGATTACCGTGAACTTAATAAAGCAACACAGAAAGACCACTTTCCCCTTCCTTTCATTGATCAGGTACTAGACACATTGGTAGGGAATAAATTCTTCTCTTTCCTCGATGGCTTTAGTGGGTATAACCAAATCTAGATTGCCCCTGAAGATCAGGACAAAACTACTTTTACCTTTCCATGGGGGACATTTTCCTACCGAGTCCTACCTTTTGGCCTATGCAATGCTCCTACTACATTCCAAAGGGAAATTCTCAACATTTTTGCAAACATAATAAATGAAGGCCTCGAAGTATATATGGATGATTTCACACCCTATGGGGATGACTTTGAGCCTGCATTGGAAAACTTAGAAAAAATATTGCAAAGATGTATTGAAACTAGGCTTTGCTTAAGCAATGAAAAGTGTCTTATGATGATGACTGAAGGAGTTATCTTAGGGAATTATATTTCAGTAGCTAGAATTCAAGTACACCCGGCTAAAATTTAGATACTCTTGTTAATTCCTACATGTACTACACAAACATAGGTACGTAGCTTTCTTGGATTTTCTGGTTACTATAGAATATTTATAGAACATTATTCTCAAATAGCTGCACCTTTATATGCACTGACTGGAAATTTTGATTTCACTTGGACAAATAAATGTGACAATGCCTTTAATGATCTGAAGAAGCTTGTTTCAACAGCCCCAGTGCTGAGGGGCCCAAATTGGAATTTGCTATTCCAAATTTCATCTGATGCCTCAGACACAGCAATTGGAGCAGTACTTGGACAGGAGGAAGACAAGAAGCCATATGAAATCTACTATATTAGCAAAAATATATCCCCTGCTGAATTAAATTATACTGTGACTGAGAAAGAATTTTTAGCTGTAGTTCATGCTATAAACAAATTTAGGCATTACATAACTGGGTATCCTGTAGTACTATATACTGATCACTCTGCCATTAAATTTTTAGCAAATAAACCTATTACAAACGGAAGAGTGACAAGATGGTTGATTTTACTATAGGAATTTGACATCACAATCAGAGATTGACCTGGGAAAGAGAACCCTGTAGTTGAATTTCTGTCAATAATGCCAAAGCCAACATATATAGAAGCAGTTGAAGATCACTTTCCAGACGAACATCTCTTTGTTGTTACTATCAGAACACCATGGTATGCTAATATAGCGAACTATTTGGCAATAGGTAAATTACCTAAACATATGTCCCTTAATGAGCATAAGAAAATAATACACCATAGTACCCGCTTCTCCTGGATTGGAGGTCACCTATTTCATACAGGTGCAGATATGAAAATAAGGAGATGTGTTAGGGAGGATGAGGTATTTGACATCTTGAAAGCATGCCATGATGGATAGTGTGGCAGACATTTTGCAGATCATAGAACTACCCATAAAGTTTTACGAACAGGCTATTATTGGCCTACTATCTTTAAAGATGCTAAAAAATTCGTGCAGGCCTGTGATAGCTGCCAAAGGGCAAGTCGCCCTGGTTAGTCTGATGAAATGCCTCTCAACCCTCAACTAGTGATCGAACCATTTGAACGTTGGGCTCTTGACTTTGTTGGTCCTATTAGCCCCCCATCAAACCAAAAAACATATATTCTAGTTGCAACTGAGTATGTCACCAAATGGGTTGAGGGAGAAGCTCTTTCAAAAGCTACAGAGGACTCTATAATACAATTTCTTTTCCAAATCTTTGTGTGCTATGGCCTCCCAAGAGACATAATCACAAATGGAGGACCACAGTTTGTAGGTGACACATTAGTTGAAACATTGCAAAACTACCACGTTTGGCACAAGATTACGACTCCATACCACCCACAGGCCAATGGCCAAGTAGAGAGCATGAACAAAGTAATCGAATCTATATTAACAAAAATAGTTGCTTCTCATAGATGAGATTGGGCCTACAAATTTCCAGATGCATTTTGGGCATATCGAACAACGTGGAGACCTACCACAGGATATTCACCATACCAATTGGTATTTGGAAAGGAACCCATATTTCCTATAGAATTCGAAATTCAAACATTACGAATAGCTCAAAAGGTGGGTTTAAATTTAAACGAAGCCCAGGCTAAAATACTGAACAAATTAATGAGTTGGATGAAATTAGGCTTTCTTCTCTTCAGCACACAGCATTAATTCAGCAACAGAGAGCCAAATGGCATGACGCCCATATCAAAAGAAAAATCTTCCACGAAGGAGACTGGGCACTCCTATATGATTCCAAGTTTTAGGATTTCCCATGAAAACTCCAGACACAATCGCTTGGACCCTGTGAAATACAAAAAGTGCATGATAATGGCACTGTTACATTAGTTACCATTGACGAATCTGGACATTCCTTTAATGTAAATGGTCATCGAGTATGATTGTATCATAAACCGCTTACCTGGGAATCTTTTTACCAACACTTACGGGAAGATTCTACCATGGAAATTCTCGCTGAAGGGGAGTACTCCTCCTCAGCATCAGTTTGATAAATCATCTTTTTTTAATTTTGTACATAAAGCATTTTTTTCCATTTTTTTATTGTTGTTTTATGGAATTTTTTTTTTGCGTTTTGTTAATATTTCCACATAATTTCCTCATCGTTGTTTCATGAAATTCGGTTTCTTCAAAAAAAAAAAAAGAGAATTTTTTTTGTTTATTTCGGTTGTTTTTCTGTTCCTTTCTAAAGGAACAACACCGCTGCTATTCCTTTCGAAAGGAACATCAGTTTTGCAGACCATTGTTATTCCTTTCGAAAGGAACAATAGTTTCGCAGAACGTTTTTGCTGTTCCTTCCCAAAGGAACAACACTCCCGCACAGTATTTTTTGTTGTTCCTTTTGAAAGGAACAATAGTTTCGCAGAACATTTTTTCTGTTCCTTCCCAAAGGAACAAAACTCCCGCACAGTCTTTTTTTCTGTTCCTTTTGAAAGGAATAACAGTTTCACAAAGCGCTTTTGCTGTTCCTTTCCAAAGGAACAACACTTCCGCAGAGTATTTTTTTACTGTTCCTTTTGAAAGGAACAACAGTTCCGCATATTGTTTTTGCTGTTCTTTTTAAAAGGAATAGCACCTTTTTGAGGATTGTTTTTTTTTTTTTAAGACAACATTTTTAATTTTTGATTACTTTTGTAAAGGAAAATATATCATTTATATACAATCATACGAATTAAATCTTACTGTAATCAACAAATCGAAAGAAATCATCATATTTTAAGAAATTAGTCTAGTAATGATAAGAAAAAAAGGAAAAGGGGCATGATCAATAACATAACTTTGCTATTTTTACCATTGAATTAATCTGATCGATTATTTTTATCATGAATGGTTCCTTCCCATATTCTATAACTTTCTTTAATGTCTATCTAAGGAATAAGACTAAGGGCATAATTTGTTTTCTATTGAGATGTTTAGACTTCTTCCACCATCCCTACTCTTAAGGAGTGTTGAGCCATCCCTTATGAATAACTGAGGAAAAGTGTTATGTGAAAAAGGAAAGAAGAAAAAATATTTGCATATTCTTAATAATGATTTTGTAGATGGAGGATAGGGGGTCACACCAAGAGCCAACCTACCGTGATCATAGGGAAGGCAGTGAAGTGGCATTCCCATTATGGCCACCAAACTAGGGAAATGGTCCAATAGACAGTTGAAAAATAAAGAAGTCCTTGGAACAGGAGGTCTCATTACGAGCCGGCTTGCCCACCTTTCACTTCTTCCCGGTGAACGACATTGTTTTTTATCTAGTCACCAAGCCAGCACAATGGCCTCCATCATGATATTCAATAAAAAAAGGGGCACTTCCTCAGTAAACATAAAGGACAATGATTCCATGCGTAAGAAAGAAACTCTGTCAAGGTTATGGACACCTGTGGGCAGCAGAGCTCTGTTGATGGTATTGGAGTCACATTTATACACATCAATAGTTATATTTAACCCTTTTCTTATATCTTTATTTAAATGTCAAATGAAATATGAATCACTTACCTTTCCCTCCGAACCTATTATACATGAAAATCATTACAAATAGATCATATTAGTTCAAAATGGTAAATAAAACAATTGTATTTATGTTTATTTTATGTTGTCCCTTCTCCTCGTATTTGAATCATTACAAAACAATTTTCTATTTATTAACGATTCATCACATGCATTGATTTCAGTAATTGTTGTAATTTGATTGAATGTATCATAATTACAATTGATTTTTACTATTGTAATACCGCTCAGCCACAAATTATCCTCTCAATTGACGGTTGAGGGTGACCTTTCATTCATTTGGGGGGCGCGGATGTCTACATACAAAACAAACTCCAAGATTCTTGTATATGGATTAAAACCCCTGCATTTTAGGAAATAAAATTTTTTCAATGAACTGTGCTGTGTTGTTCCATTGTGATTACTGTGTGTTGAGAAATTAACAGAACACAGAAATGGGAGGATGGCCAATTCGCTGTGAACCGCAGGTATTGATCGTCTCTGATGCTCCACGAGCAATTTTAGAAAGACTGAGGTGGATTACATATTTCTTGAGAATGCAGCAACCCCATGAAGCTGTGGCCACAGAATTTTTAATGAAATTGCAGGAAGGATCCTCCATGGTTAGAGGGAGGTAGATAGTTGTATCCGACCAGATAATTGTAGAAGTGTCGGGCATTCCCACGCAAGGGACTATTTGGACTTAGAAGAAGATTAGGATTCATGAAGCCATAAAATTTTTTCAAGATGATGGACAGACGTTAGTTATCAAAGGTAAGGGAGTCCAACCAGCGTCATTAGGAGAACCATGGAAGGATTTTGCCAAGATTGTGCAGGCTTACATAACGTGCGACGGAAGAAAGGATGTGGTAAGACAACGCCACCTTAAGCTACTAGTTGTATTAAAACAGAAAGGCACTATTAATTTGCCTGCATTTTTAAATTATTTGTTGCATGATATTGCTCGTGGTATAAGAAAATCCCAGCATGTAGATACGGTGGTCAGCCACCATTGTCTAATTCATTTAATAGTGAGTCGTAGCCTCGTCCAGCAACAGTCCAACTGGGAAGAATTAATATTTTCCATTGACGGAGGGTTAGCTCTACCCGCTCCAAAACGAAAGAGGATGACTGGCTCAATTGCTGAGCCTTCTACTCATAGACAGTCCCTCCGGTTGAAACGAAATAGAAGGATGGTGGAAGAACTTCTGGGCAGTAGCAGCCAACCCCTGGAAATGCACAACTTAGAGGAGGAACAGCCTCCACAATTGGAGGAAGTAAGCCCTCGCACTGATGAGGAAGAGAAATTAGAGGGAGTAATCCCTCGTACTGATGACGAAAAAGAATTGGAAGGAGAAATTCGCTACTCGGATGAAGAAGAAATAAGTCGCCAAACCGATAGTGAAAAAAAATCCAGTGCAAAGGAAGGAGATAGTAAGGAAGAAGGAAACAAAGGAAATTCTGAAGAAGAAGAAGTTGAGGGAGAAATCCGGTATTCAGATGAAGAGGAAGGAATTTATCACACATGTGAGGAGGCTGAGGACAATCATAGCAATAATCAGGATGAAACAGAGCTAGTCGAAAATGTTATCGTAAGTCCCTTACAGGAAGACCAATTGGCCCAGATTTTGGCCAATATGAGTGATTATGCACGGCCTCATAGCCCCTTGGATCTCAATATTGAAATAATTAACTACCAGAATACTCTTCTATTGATAAATAAATAACTGGAGAAAAAATGAATGAAACAGCAAACCCTAGCGAAGCTAGGGTTGCTTCTCCTGAGGGATGTGAGCAGGAGAAAGAAAAAAATGAAACTGGAAGCCCCCAGGAGACTGCAGAGTTAACTGAGAATATGATTCCAGGAGAATTGAGCCAAGGGCATATGAATATAGAAGAGGAGCCCAAAGGAGAAGAACAAGAAGAGAATTTTACTGAAGGCACCACTGATATAGGCCAAAAATCTGTTGAGTAAATAGGGTCGAATAAAGGAACAACTGTTCCATTAAGAAAGAAGAAGAAAACAACTGAGATTGAGAAGCTTCGTAGAGAACGAATGAAGCTTCATAAACTAGTAGAATAGCTCAGGAAAACCATTAGGGTTTTGAGAATGAAACACATGCCCAAGCGAGCCCCTAAGAGAAGAAGCATGGCGATCAAAAGAAGCTTGAAAAAGAGAAGAGTGGTCACTGATAAGAACCCCCAAGTTACAAAAGAAACCATACCTGAGCCTAATTATGAGGATGCAAAGCAACAAACATTTGTTCCAACACAAGTTGTTCTAGAGGAAGGAGTGTTGAGTGAAAACATGCAACCTAATAGTCAGCACTCTTTCAATGAGCTGACACTGATCAGAATTCAAGAAGAATTGACATAGGCCCTAATAGAAAGGTAGAGACTGGAGGAAGATATTGTCGCAAGAAAAAGATGTCAGGAATTGTAGCAAAAAATGAGAACTATTCATGAAGCAGAAGCTGAAGCTCATGAAAAATGACGGAAAGTAGAGGTAAAGGCTGATAAGGTAATGAACCAACTAAAACTAGCCTACACTCAAATGGACACTCTCTGTTCCTTGTATACTGGTGTCTTAGCCTGTAGATTCCCCGCCAAAAACTATGCTTTTTTTTTACTAGAAAGATATTTATAATTAAAGATCAAGGCAGTTAGGGCAGGGAAATACATAGAGCTAGAAACAATATATCACTTGATATCATGCTGCAAACTTTATGGGATCAAAGTACAGCGCCTGTTATTTGAATTTTACTTACATAACCTAATACTTGAAAATGATTGTGAATCAAACCCTAGCCCTTTTATTGGAGATGTTCAGTTTCAGGCATTCATTTCCTTTGTTGTAAATCAATTAAAATGGCTTAAAGCTTATAATGCCTTTGAAAGGCAGGAAAATGGATTAGATCTATGGGTCAGAAGTGAACCTTGGAACCCACTTCAATTTTGGGCTAAAAAGAAAAGTTTGATGACAAGGGAAGGCGTTACTAAAACTATGGGGCCTGTCCACAAATCAATCATTTTGAATGGAACATATTATTTTTCATCCATTAGGAACCAAGCATATATAGCAGCCAAGGTCCAATGGAGAACCTTGAATCAGAATGTGCAAAATAGGGAACCATTTAATTATAGAAACTTTGGGCTAGCTGCAAACCATTTCATTTCCTATAGCCATCTTGTTTTAAAAGAAGGACCATATTGGTTAGGATGTAGGTTCCGTAGCCCTATTGCATGGTACCCTGCTTCGGACTACAAAGCTATTTATGAACTTCCTGAAGGGCAGACAGAACATATTTTTGAAGAATTAGCTGCACTACATGGTTTTAGGCCTATGGATGACAAACCTAATTTAGCTTATTCTTTGACTGCTCTCCATGTGAACGTTTTCATGAGGACATGAAAAAGATTAAGCAGGGGGTGTGTTGGGCCGCAGTGAAAGATGTATGAAATTATTATGTATTTATTCATTCTTTACCATAAATATACTCCTATTTTCCTTGGAAAGGTAATTTATCATAGGAATTACAATAGAATTGGAAAGGTTTAGGATTACTATGAAAATATGACTAAAAGCTACTTTTTGATTGAAAAACAAGAATTCAGAGAGGTGAGCAACTGTACCAAAGGCAGGATTGAGAACAATCTAACTGCTTCTCCAACAACATTGAATCATATCCAGCCAAAGGCAAGGAGATCTGAATGAATAGCCCAGAAAGGACAGGGAACAACTCGGCCTCAGTCAGTGCAAACAAAAAGATGAATAAATGTAGAGGAGTGAATCCCTCAGGATCTTTCGATCCTGAGGGATTGCTATTCAAAAGTATCTTATTCCTTGATTGGTCCATAGAGATTTGATATATAAAGCCACATCCTTTAGTGACAAGAGGACGGATTGTTGTTGAAGTTGGGAATTGGTCGCAAGACTTTACATTTTATTTGTTTTATTAACTCTCTGTTTTGAGAGAAACTTTTATGTAAAACTCTATGTTGGTTTAATACAAGGCACGCATTTTATTTACCTTTTACAGTTCTGAATTAGCCCAACAATATTTCACTGGTGCTAAGGGCCCGACTCTGGTGGAATAACTTCGCTGTTTGTATTTTAATATTTGCTCATTTTCGTGTGGAGTGCACTTAATATTATTTTTTATTAGAGAATTGGTTTATTGTTGATCGGATCAAATACAGAGAAATTTTTGTTTCATTTCTTTACAAGAAGCATAATTCACAGTTTGATTATCTTTTTGTTACTATAAAGCTTCGATGACTTGTATCTGATTTGAATTGATGTCCCTTTAGTTTATAATTTGTTATAATTGATCGTTGCGTGGTGAGAAGCTGTCGACAGGATTGAAGTATATAAATTTAGTGTTTTGAATATGTTTGAATTGTAATTGTTGTTCATTTCACATTGCTATTCAATTTCTGTTCATTACTTATTCATAGTCTTTGATTAGCAAATAGATGAGTTGTAGTTACATACTGCTGTTCCTTTTCAACTTGCATTTCTTTTAAGTTGCTTTCATTGAATCTATTTTAGTTTCAATTGCTTTAAGATCTCCAACAGTAGAGGATAGAGGATTTTGCTTCCAAGTCCCTAGATTGGTCATCTTGCATCAATTTCTAAGGGAAAGAGTTACTGCTACTGCATCCCTGATCGATGTTTTGCAAGATTAAAGTAGTTTAATCTTTCCATTCATGTCACGGTAATTAGGTTTCTTTTCAAGCATTAATTACTTTTGTTCTTGTTATTTTGTACTACACCTTCACTGCGTTTCTCTTAGACAATTGCAGCCGTAGACAGAGTACACTCTTGAAATAAAAATATGCTCCCGGATTGATGATTAATGTAGGCTGATTAGGTGTTCAAAAGATACCTTTTTATGACCCAACAACATCCATTTAACTTCTTGGGATAAACTTGGGGTTTGGGAAAATTTTACAAGTGGGATGGGGATAATGGGAATGGGATAGGAATGATTAACTAGGGATATAGGATAAACATTGAAATGGGCCGTTGTGATAAAATGAGAGTGAGGGGGTGGAAAAAACAAGGTGGGGAATGGAAGTGTTTGACACAAAAACCAATTTTAAAACCCTAGGAGCAATCTTAAAACAAGAGAATAGGGTTTTTAGCTTTTGCATTCAAATCTTCATAATCATTCTCATAATCAACACCAAATACTTGTTCATGGCAATCACAAGGTTGCATAGACTTACTTGGAGCAAGGGAGACCGAGTCGATTTGGAGTTTTTGAAGAAATGGCCAAAAAAATTTGTGTTCCGGCGCAATGTGCCGCGCAAGCAACCCAGCGCACCACGCCCTTCCAATGCACCGCGCTGGTTCAATTTCACACATAAGTAGTCGGCTCAATGTGCCGCACATGGCCGATGCGTTGCGACACCTACCAAACGCGTCGCACTCGGAAAGATGACACAGTCTGCCCCCAATTTCTCTGTTTCGCTCCTCACAACTCTTCTTTGGCTCACTACTATGTCTTTGGCATTCAAATGGAGTTTTGAATTTGAAAATATCTTATATATACCAAAGACTTTGATTTTTCATTTGAAAAAACCCACTTTGTAATGTTGCAAACTTGACATTTCACTTTAAAGCTCTTTTTTGTTTCCCTTTTTCTTTTGGACTGAATAATGAGCTTTTCTGTCTGTCTTACAGGGAATGGATGGCATGGAGATTTGGAAAAGGTGACTAGGGTTTGAGTGGAGTGTTATTACAACTGAAAAACTTGAAAATTACATTGCATTTATTTACATGATAATGAAATAGACAATTTTTCTTCAAAACCGAGTTTTGAAGAAAAATGATTATTAACATATAATAATGACATTTTTTTGCACTAAAACCTTATATTGAACTTCCTCATGTGCCTGATAACCATTATTAAGCATTATGAATATTGGATTAACTAAACCCTAAACCTAATGAGACTAAAACCCTAAAATGACTCTTTGCCAACTATGAGACCAAAAATGATTGTAAATGATTTTAATGAACAGAAATAGGCCAGCAGGTATAAGACATGAGGGATATGCGTGACAAGCCCCTACTGTTAGAGGATCCATTCTCCTAATGGAATGCAACTGACTGAACTGAGTGAGACACCTAAAATGAAATGCAACAAGAGAAATTTGATCTCTGACAGAGGGATGAAGATACCGACTCTAATAGAGCACATTTCTATTTACATGTTGCTTCCTTTGTCACTACCCTATATGATCTTTTCATGGCTTCAAAATGGGATACATCCTTTGCAAAGACAGAACATGTGAACGCACGCATCCCTCCAGTGCATCCTTGGTGTGATTTCAACAACGTCATTATAGGGTCTCTTGCACAACACTTCGATAATTTGCTTCCATACACCTTCGATATCCTGTTTCTATACACCTTCATGTTACATGAAAATGCTTTTCATGCTTAGCCCACAATGTTCCTTTGCTCTTTTTTTAAAGCGCCTACCACCCCTTGTAATCTAAGTGCATGCCCACCCTATTGAAGAGTGTGAATTTGCGTCTGGATGGGCATGGGTGTTGCCTTTGAAGGAGAACGCACTTTGGAGCGGATATCGCACAGTCAAAGAATTTCACTGGTTGTAGTCTCTCTTGGAAACACTTTTTTGTGACCTTGTGACCTCAGAGAGGTCACACAATCACATTGGATTTGGGTCGCATCTCCTCGCAGGGAGAAAAAACTGCGACTTTGCGATCTAAGGCCCGTGAAGTACCATTTTGCAATTACGCATAGGCTTATATTTTGTTGCATGAAGTCTACTTTCTCATGAAATTTCCTGGTGCACGAGTTTCACCCTTTGACAACCATTGTGGTTAAAATACCCAAGACTATGTGACTATGGAGGGACCGGACGTCTTTCTAGAGCACCTTTGGATCGCCATATCCAAGTTCATAAGCTCAGTGCGTCTTCCCAAAGAGGATTTCGCTAAACATATAAACAGAAAAAAACTATGCACTTTACGAGATTTAAGACGTGAGATGATAGTGGGCATGTATGCAAAACCTAATTTCATGCTACGACTCTGTAGAGGTTGTTGGGTGTTCACTATGATTATATTTCTGAACCAGATATGGTAGTGGAAATTGACAAGGGGAGGTCGTAAGAAAATGATATGCTGTCTTCTTTATCATGGAAAAAAAAAAGTAGGAACACAGTCTCATGGCTTGGTTGCATGATCTGACCATACGTTGCATGGGTGGAGATCTCAGCAATGCAACTCCATGGGTCGTTGAGTCGCAAGACCGAAGAAGTCATAGCCCTGGTCAATTTTTTGACAGATGCGATGTGGTGACCAGTCACTCTCGCTATCTTGATCCATTTGCAACTCTCCCTCCGTAGACAAGTGCTTTTTTCCTTTTGTGTTGCTCAGAGTCACGACAAATTTGAATGTTCGGGATGTATCATATAAGAGCCTTCAAGCACACGTTAATTTCTAAATACCTTTGACCACACCTCTTCCTCATTAACAAGGTTCCATACACATATGTGCTCATTATGTGCCACGTTTTTAGGCTTCACGAATTATCACGCCTTGGGAAGCCAATAAAGTGTGTAGTTTGTGGACACGGATTCATGCCCATGTTATATCATGAAATTTTATCAAATATTTCCTAATGCACAGCCTTAATAAATCCCTCGGGTGGCTGGCGTTACCCCTTGTTTACATGTAACAACAAAATTTATTGCTGTTGCAAGAGGAAATGCCTCAATGGTATTCATGGGCAACATGTGCTTCATGCGATGCAGCATGGGAGACAAGTCTGCGCTATATAATCCCCATTTCACCATTTACCAAATTCTCTATCTACGTGGGTTGTGGCTTGATGTTTTTGTTCCCATCATAAGTTCACAATAAATGTCAACAAATTTACCCTACTTCAAGCTCCTGCTTATACTACCAAGAGAAATCTCTCAAAAGACCTTTAAATCAGTGAAGGGACTATCAATGATCTTTGAAGTACGTTTTTTGGGCTTGATTTTCTTTCTGTGTCCTCCATATAAGTATCTCCTATGCCTCCATCGAAAAATGAGGGAAGTTTCCCCCTTGAGTTGTAACAAAAACTTTACCATGTAGGCAAACAGTGTAGTCCAATGCAACCATCCTTGAGGAATAATCCTTAAAAGGAGAAAGTTCCTCTGGTATTGAAAGAATCTCTTTCATTTGCAACAAAGTAAACATTTTCCTAAGGAGAAACATATTCCTGTCTGCCTTGTATATTTTCCCAGCTGCTAATTAAATGGAGGTATTGTTATCAAATCCCATTCCTCTCAGTATAATACTGACCTCCAAGGGATTTAGAGGATATTATCCATTCATCCTGATAGCCCAAGGTTTAATAATATGACCTGTTCTGTTGAACTTGCCCCCCCAACACCTTTCTCGAGTGGCATCCATTTCCCTCTTTTCTTCCTTACAACCATGAAATATGCAGCAAGAAAAATCTACCACGTCCCCTTCAAAGTGAAGATGAATAGAAATATATTTTCCACCAGCGGTGGAGTTGTGCTTAATGATCTACTAACTTCTCTGCAAGTTTATCAGTGGGACCAAGAAATCGTAATGCTCCATAATTAGAAAAACATCTAGGGCATTAAAATGAGGGCGGAACCTCTTGTTACAATCGGTTGGAAAATGAATAAAACTGTATCGCATCAGCCTCAAGTAGTTTATGGAGAAATTTTTCCTCAGAGTAACTGACAGAAGAGAAATATTTAATCATGAAGTTGAAAATATTGCTCATATTGTTGTCAAAATTTTCAATCATGACTTTGGGAAGCTTTCTAACAATCCTGACATCATTGCTAAGCAAATAAATAAAGTGATATTTGTCATATATGTCCTTAAACTTATAGGATCCTGCCAAATGCTATGAAAATGGAAATTTGGAATGCCAAGGGTTGCGTTCAAAAGCCTTGCCATAGCTACTGCATTGCAAATTGATACATGCTACTGATTCAAGCCACCATTTCCTTAAATAAATATATAACTATTTGAATCAGGTAACCCTCTCCCTTTAGAAATGAAACTACACATCTAGAAAGATGAGGCTTAACCATGATAAAAAATCCCCCCAACTAGTGTGCTCTTTGTTCTCTGCTTATAGGTGTTACATATCTTCCACTTTTCAAATTTCCAATAGGACTACTCTTACCCTTTTCATCTACCTTGACAAAGTATTCAAATGTAGCCTTGGTTCTCATCCCCACATGGACACGGGATGAAAGTGTCATGTTTTGCAACTGTGCCCTTGTTGTTTTAGCTTCAATTTCTTTCCCTTGGTGTGGTGGTGACATTGTTGGGAATATCATCTGTGGGATCGACCTGCATGAAACATTACAATATCAATTAGTTCACATTTTCCTTTTAGAGAATGATGTTCCCAAATGCTTTACATGGGACCATGATCTTGGTGGGATACCTAAATAGAATGCCTAAATGATATACAGTGAACGTGCTTCTAATGGACATAATCTTTGTATAAAAAAGCTTTTATTCAAGTGTATTCATGATGAAACCCCCCCCCACACATGGCGTGATTGCAGAAAAAGTATCTTGTCATGTTGATGAGAAGGTTTGCAAGGGGCTGGAAGCTGGTCAACATTGTCCGAGGCTGCTACCATGACAATCTAGGGGAAACATATCTCTGAGTTCATGGAGGGACTTTCAATGCTCTTTGAATCAGGAAACCCCCAAGCCCTGGTGTATTGATGAGACATCAAGACCAGTGAGTGCGGTGACCAGGTTTGCCTGGAAAAGGTCATGGGGGTATCACTGAATAAAGGTCGGGTCAAAACCCTAATGGTTGGGCAAGCAGAAGGGGACCTGAAATTTTGAATATACCCAAAATTTGAGTCGTTTTGTAGTAGCTACAATAGTTACTTAGACAATAGACATGAATGAATTACATTGGTTGTAATAAAAGAAAAAAATGTATGGATGTTGATATAGAAACATGGATGTCTAAAAGAGTAGCACCAATACCAATATATCAACTACGTCATTGAAATTTTGGTTTAACCACAAGTTTATCACATAAGGAAGTTTTCACACTATTCCTTGCGTGGATTGGTATTACAAGGATTGATAATAAACTTATATCTCACAAGGAATTGGATGGAGGTGAAATTATGAGCAAATTTGGAGACATATATGTGTACCATATGATTATGGTCAAACCATGTTAAGGTATGCTAAGAAATATAGTCACACTATTGTTTTCATTTCAATAGAAGGAAAAGTCTTGTCGGAAGGGAAATATCAAACTGTAACCATGAAAATTAGGAAGGAAAACAACCTAAAAGTATAAACTCTTCTTCTATTAATAAATATAATGGAAATTCTGAAGTATATCATATTTAAAGTCTACAAAAGGAACACATTTTAAACACTACCACTTGTATAACCAATGTATTCAAAACATACTCTGAAGCATATAAGATGAATGAAGGAAAAATCCATGTAATAGGTGATAATGGAAAGTACCTACCGAATCCTTCAACTATTGAGTCCATATATAATGAAAATATCATAGAAAGTGAACTTGACACTGAAGTACATGAAATTTCTATGAAAAATGCAGTCAAGATTCGAAATAAAATAAAAATAATGAAAAGAATAATAAGGTTCGTATGAATCACAAAGGGGAATTGGGTGATAAAGAGATTATATAAAATAAAAGTATTGATTTAGTAGAAGGTAATGTTAGTGGGTATTTCTTTCAATATACGGAATTTTGACAATGAATTTAGAGTATGATTTTAGTGGAATTATGTTGGAAACTAACATGAAGGACCATAAGAGAGATAAAATTGTAAATATAGGTTTTTGGTAGATCCTACATAGCAAATATTAGTATTATTGTCCTTTGGTGAACATGTTTCTTGTAAGAAACACCTTCAAACTCAAGTGAATAAGTATTATAAATAGAAACACTTGACTATAGTTATCCCACAATGTAAGGTAAATAAAGGTTTTATTATGAGTGTAAGTTAGAGTCCTAGGGGACCAAAATATGGACGAGGTATACTGACTAGTTATAATAGTAGAGAAATGACACCTGAATATATTACTAATAAGATACATGGCCACAATCTGCCTATTTCAAGAAAAAATATGAAAAAGATTTCAAATGTTGGTGTGTCAAGATCAACTATTAGCTAGATTCACAATATTACTATAGAAGTTGCTGATCATATTTTTGAATACATTAGGGCTTCTAGATTCCTTGGAAATCTCATTAATTTATGAATGTTTTCAATATTTCAGGAGGGAATATTCGAGACTAATTTTGATCACATTCATGAGAAGGATGAAATTTGGGCGATATTAGTAGCTTGGCCATCAATTAACACTCAAAAATAAAAATATAAAAGTTGGTAATAAGTTGGTATCTCTCAGAAATATTGCTAAAGAATGTTAAGAAACCTATGATCAATACGATTACGAGGATTTTGAATTTAAAATAACCATCAAATTTTTTGAACATCTACATGGTCTCATTTCTAACATCAAGGGAGGAGAACAAATTTTTCACCACCTAAACTTGTTGTAACGTCACTTACCACATTTACCCACTTTCACTAGCCTATCGGGGTAAACATGAGTGGAGGGATACAATGACATGACTCAACTCCCTAAGGAATTTTAAGGAAGTGGAATCAACAATATGAAACTTTACTTAATTCCCTCGGGTGCTACAGGATCCCAAGGATCTAAACAACCACTCTAGGTGCCCAAACCCTGAGTTAACTTTCTTTTTCAGTGATATGGATCCCCAATCACTCTTATCATAGGGAAAGCTACTGAGTTTAACCCTCCAAACACTCTAATATTAACCCTTCCTCCTAGTGACCAGAGTAAATATTTCCTAATTGTAAGCATGTGACCCCGAAATATGAGCCACCTTTTTAGGGCCTGAATCTCAACCACTTCCCATAACCTAATGGGAATTTAATAAATGATAAATTTCACTAGGAAAAATCAATTGACACAAAACATAAACAAGGACTTTACCTAACGAGGTCTAACGATGAAAGTCATTCCTACAAACACATAGTGAACATGAAATCTATAGGTCATGAATGCATATCTCAACATAGAGATCTCAAACTTATATGGGAATAGTCAAGAAGCTATAATCCCCTCTCACAATAAATGCAATAAAATATATTAGGTTATGAATTCAATAAGCATTCATTTACCAATCACACATGATAAGATTCATGACTATAATATGCCATAAAATCATGCTTATGAGAAACATATAACCATATTAATAAAAATGATAGAACAATCATTAAATCGAAATCTTACGAATAAAATTTACTCATAAAATACACGAGGAAATGATCTCTTATCAACATATGAAAAATTCCATGAACTCAAGGACTTCCATGTAACACCCGACCATATATTGGGATGAACCAAATATTTCTTTCATCTAATCACCCTTGTGCCATATTCCAAGCATGAATGTGGGATATCATGGGATAAAGCAATGCATCAACAACCAAGGGATCCATAGGTTAAACCACCTACACCCTCACACTATTGTGATATCACCTAAACGAGTCTCGAGATCACAAAACCAAACTAATATTGGACACCTAAGAATTCCTTCAAAATAACTTGAGGAAATTCCTTGTCTCCACCCACTTGTTGATGGATTCCTGGAGACAACCATATCCCCATTTTCCTGAGACCACATCGGTGAGATACAAAACCTTATAGCTATCCAAAGATCAACCAAGAATGAATCCCATGTCACCATCGCTATCCAAAAGCAGGAAGGAAAGGTTGAGCCCACTCTCAAGCCAGGAAAAACACATGGCAATGACAAGAAAATGAACAAATTATACACATACATGTATAATGCATGCCAAAAACAGCTAGGAAATCATACATGCAACCTCTTTCTTGCAATTATTCCCATAGAAGCTACTTGATCCAACTCTTGTTTGCTTTCCTTCTTTTTCTTATCCTTCCTTTTCTTTCTTAAATTCCTTCTCCTATTGGTGCTATTATCCTCTCTAAAGCTGATTGCACAACCCAACTAACAAAATTCCCCAACTTGATGCTTTGGTGAATTTTTATTATTGATGCCTCTAGCTTCCTCATTTTTCCTCTATTTCCCTTTAATTTCCTCCTCGCATTCATCATGTGACCTTTCATCTCCGTTTTCTCATAATTTTATTTATTTTCATAAATAAAAATTCCAATAATGCCTCTTTTCCTTTTCAAATCATTTTCCAAAGCCCTTTTCAATTTCCTTATCCATAATAAACCAAATGAACACCCACTGGGATTCTTTTCCCGACACTCATCTTGGAATACGTGTCTCATGACCTTGGTCTTATTTTTCCTTTATTAACTTTATAACATGAAATTTTAGCCTGGGGCTATTACAAACCCCTTCCCCTTAGGGGACAACTATCCTTGGTGTTCTACGACACCTATGACCAACAATACTATTGAAAAAAAAACATACCACCCATGGAGATTTATAACTTAGCTCAATGAAGTATTTACAATGAAAAAAATTCTCAAAAGAAAACTCATCATGAAAAAAATGAAAACATGACAACCATAAAACTTATTGGATATTGATAAAATAACACATTGCATTATTTACAATAACAACCATACATAGATATGTATATATGAAAAAAATCATTTTCCTCCACTGAAAATTTGTAATATTCACATTTTAGCACATGGCTAAATGGAATATTTAAATTTTTATTTCATCACCTTACAGCTAAATAAATTGGTAAGGGAACCCATTATTATTGAATATATGAATAAAATCCCTCATAGTGTGAAAGGGATCACCAGTATAGCTTCATTTTTCACCCTTAAGTGTGAAAAGGGGAAAATTCATGAAGACAAGGTCATGCTTGACCAAGTCAATAGCGCTGCCATAGGAGGAGTGGATCACTTTATGAGACATCGCAGTGTGAATGAGGAAGATGATGTTCGGTGGAGGTAACCCTAATGGATGGGACACACAGAGAGAGATATTTCACTTGTTTAAAAGGAGGGAAAGGCAACCGGTGTTATTCAGGAATTGGATTATTGATTTCATTGTCTATGAATACATTGTGCATTATTTTGCTATTTAGCAAAGTTTCTGGGGAATTCCTATTTAGGATTTCTTCACCTTCTTGGGAGGCCTCTTGAGGGATTTTTCTTCATTCTCCACATCTCTTGGCTCAAGGCCAAAGCTACTCCTTTCATTTACTACGTTATTTCTGCTCAAGTATAACACAATGTTGTTGGGTGTTGTAGTGGAGGACTCCACACACCATTTCCTTGGCTCATATTTTAGAGGAGGAAGCTTATATTCATTTGGGAGGTTAGTGAGGGAGTTTTTAGAGCTTATTGAAGATCATTTGCATTAGGGCAAGCACTTGTCTTAACCAATATAACATTCCCTTCTCTAGACTGTGTTATTTCTGAGTGCAATTGTAGTCGGGACTTGCTCCACTATTTTGGAGGGAGAGATCTTCAGGGATTGGATCAGAATTTCACCTGAGAGATCCTTTGGATGAGATTCAGCCATAATTTGTAGCATAATCAACTATCTTCACCCATTCCTATTTTCTGAGTTGCAGCTGCTGCCGAACAACTCCAACATTTCTGCAGATTTGCCATTTTGTATGTATTTCAGCCAATCCTTCTAAGGATTGTGTATTGTTGTTTCTAGGGTTTGATATCTTGCTCCCCCTTATTTATTTGAGCCATATATTGTTGTATCCATGTATTGACATTATTTTGCAGTATTTCTACTTCATAGACTGCGTAATCATAGCTTGGCTTATCATATCTAGCAGTGTATTTCATGATTATTGTACTTGTGTCTTTGATGATGGATTTTATCAAGATCTTGTACACTTTATACTACCATATTATTAATAATATGGATATGGGATCTTATTTCATTTTCTGAAGTTGATGTTATTCACTACTATCTGCAGTCATGTTTATGTATTATTGGATCTCCACATTGGTAATATTTGAAATATTCCCAATAGTGTAGCTGTTCCTAATTTGGAATGTTACAGTGGTATCAAAGCATGATATATGGCTCAGCCTATGAGTATCAGCTAAATAAGATCAAGATGATGAATAATATGAGTTTACTCTCATCTATTTTCAGATCTAGAGGAGACCTCTCAAAGGAGGTCAAGAAAATTGAAGAAGGGGAAGAAGAAGGACCATGCACTTCCTACTCTCACAAAGAAGAAGACCAGAAGCATGAAGAACACTTGGAATTCAAAATTCTAAGTAAGTACCTGGCTGAATACTAAGCTAAACCTAGAGTGTTCCAAGAAACTCTATCCTTTTCACAATTTATTCATCAGAAAGAAGAAAGAAGACCCCACAACTATGGGATGATGAATGGCAATAGATTTCTATTGTCCACATTTGATGGATCGCTCACATGTGCCACAGAGGTTTAGGTGAAGAAACAAAAGGCTTTCTTCCTACTACATCTTGTAATGGCTAGAGAGGCTATAGAAGTTACAGTGCTACACCTTGAAGGTGAAGCAAGGACTTGGTGGTTTACACATTGGAGCCATACTAGGATTTCTACTGTTGTTGAGTTTTCTTAGAAATTGATCAGAATATTTGGCTAGAAGAGAGAGGATCTCTCACCACCAGTCAACGAGGCATGTACCAACACTATTGAGACCATTGATGAGCAACCTTCATCTTCAGTAGTTTGGGAGGCCCACACATATGAGGAGGAAACTCTTGCAGCCTTGCAAGGAACTTCCCAATTACACCAAGGTATGATTAAAAATCCATCGCTTGTCATTTCAGCAAACACTATGGATGGGTCTATATCATTGCATGAAGTTGGTCTAGAGCAGCAGAATAGCACTGTGCTGGGCAATGATGGAGAAAGGAGGAATCATTCCTCATGTGAACATTCAAAGGGAAGCTTCATTCATGAAGCCATGAAGGAAGTAGTGAGAAGGAGTATAAATCTAGAGATAAGAAACTCTTTCTCCTCTCTAGATGACACTCTCTAAATGAGCATGCCACATATCAAAGAAAGACTTCTACTAGTGGTAGATCCAAGGCCTCTTTGGTTTTGGAAGGCCATGCATGAGGAGGAAATCTCCCAGAGAGATTTCAGTGCAGGTGCACTCCCACACATCATGGAGTGCAAGGATCTTCAACAGTTTGAGAAGGTAATTCCCTTCTCACAGGAGAAAATAGTAGACAAAGGACATCTTTGGATGGATAACATATCTCATGACTCTGTTGGACATATCTTGAGCCATGCACATCATTATGGGAGGTTTTTTCCTACCACCTATTTGGGTCCTCATAGGGTCAAATTGATCCTCAGGAAGATTGCATTTCAAGGTCCCATGAGATGCAGGAATCTGATTTGGGATGATCTTAGCCCTCATGGGAGGAGTACCAAGATAAAGGGTGAAAGGATACATCCCAAATTGATTGAGTGGATTTGGATGGTGAGCAAGAAGCTGGTAAGCTACTTGCAGATTTATGATACCAGTCAGCAGGAGGCTTGGTTGCACTGGTTACTCTTGAAAGAGTTTGGCCATCACTTGGCATAAAATCTTTCAAAGGGTATGAGGATGGAGAAAATGTGGTAGGATGCCGACATCATGGAGCAGAAAAGAGTATGGATGCATAGTGATGATGCAATATTCATATCACTCACTATGTCTTCATCACATGTCTTGTATGATGAGAGCATGAGGAAGCAACAAAAACTTTTGTTTCTTGTATTGTTATTCAGAGAGCAAGGGAATATTTGCTCTCATTTATTGTATGATGTTGTAGGAGTAGGAGATGGAACTATCATGGTGCAAAGGAGATACTCCTTGACCTTTGATGATCAGGAACTACTTCCACCTTGGGAGAGATTCCATATTTGTAGCAACATTGTTGGAGGGTTTCCCATTCATGCTGAGTGCAACAACACTGTGCCATCTAGAGACCATATAGTGCCTCATGTAGAGGAAGGAGGATCTATTGCTCTAAATAGAGGGATGCTTGCATATTTTCAAGGAATTCCCGAGGATCTCATGTGTGGAGATCAAGGCACAACTCATGTTTTACATGTGCCATTGTTGAGGAGGTGTGGAACCTTGGAGAAACAAGGAGGAGATAGGGAGAAGACCCAGCATCATGAGATGAGGAGTCCACATCCCTATTTATTTCTAGAGGCTGATGCACCTAATAAGGTGATTGTTTTGTGCAGTGGAAGTATGTACAAATTTGTTCATTCACATATGCAGTCACCTTTTGATGATGATGTCTCATTGCATGGAGACATTTTGTCAGGGAGACCACTAGATCAGCAAAGGAGGATGAATGCTTCACACGTTGGAGCATCACTCATTGATTCTAGGAGGGTGGAAACCTTGGGAGAGCTTGATACAACGTTGAGAGTCTGGGGTAGACTTTAGCAAGAGAGAGGCATTCTCTCAAAATCATTTTTACCCACTATCATTTCAGATTCTGCGCTGTGGCAGAAGCATCAGGGGAACTATAGCAACCTTCCAACTTGCATATTTGGCATGGGAAATTTCAAATAAGGAGATGACCATATGACTAATGTATTTCATGAGGAATCATCAGTGCTATCACTATGGAGGATAGATCCATGTTGGATCTCTGGGTTGTTGGTGGAGTACTCCCAGGATCATCTTGGTTGCATGATATTGACAGATCATCATATGAGGAGATGCATAGATCATGTGTAGATGGAGGAGATACATAACTCTTTGGAGGAGTTAGCACAACCACCTCTTTTCTCTTTGAGTCTGAGAGGGGACTCAATTGTGAGCCACTCCATTTTCACAAGAAAAATTTATGATAAGGGTATTATTTATTTGCATGATGAATTGTATATTCATCCCTTAACCATATATGTACAGGATGTGTCCCTTGGGGGAGAGATCTCCCACATTATTTGCATTGCATGTTCTAATGGGGGCATGAGAGCACATGTGGGCACTATAGCAAAACACTTGTTTCCACTTGAGGTGAGCCATATTATTTATTGGATGCCATATGATGGTGACTTCCAACTCATCACATATGAGATGATTTGGGACAACATGTTTCATAACGCTGGAGAAGAGATCCTTGGAGGTCTAGTCTTCATCTTGCCACTTGAAGGAAACATTATTGTAGCCCAAGATCAACATATACTCTAAATTTATCCTAAGTGCAGAGGAGGATAGTGTGGGGTAGGCTATTTTGTCTACCAAGATTATATTTTCATCCCACCTACATTGCAGGAGCCAATGGTGGAAGGTGATTTTCAAGAGTTGCCATGTTGGGAGGTAACTCACTTTGTATGGATGACTGCTTGGGGGATGGAGGATCCACATGGGGAAGATGTTCCTCAACATATTTCAAACTCCATGCATTGGTTGGAGATTCTTTAGTTCTATCCTTGCAGTTGCTTGAGGACAAGAAACATTTTGGAGGGAAGGACTATAATATTCCCATTTTAGCACATGACTAAATGGAATATTAAAAATTTCCTTTTATCACCTTGCAGCTAAAAAAATGGGTAAGGGAACCCATTATTATTGAATATATGAATAAAATCCCTCATAGTGTGAAGGGGATCATCATAATAGCTTCATTTTTCACCCTCAAGTGTGAAAAGGGGCAAATGCATGAAGACAAGGTTATGTTTGACCAAGTCAACAGCGCTACCATAGGAGGAGTTGATCACTTTATGAGACAACACAGTGTGAATGAGGAAGAGGATATTTGGTGGAGGTAACCTCAATGGATGGGACCCACGGAGAGAGAGATTTCACTTGTTTAAAAGGAGGGAAAGGCAGCCAATGTTATTCATGAATTGGATTATTGATTTCATTTTCTATATAGATATTGTTCATTCTTTTGCTGTTTAGCAAAGTTGACGAGGGAATTCCTGTTTAAGATTTCTTCACCTTATTGAGAGGCATCTTGAGGGATTTTTCTTCATTCTCCACATCTCTTGGCTCAAGGAAAAAGCTACTTCTTTCAATTACTACGTTATTTCTGCTCAATTATAATGCAGTGTTGCTGGGTGTTGCAGTGGAGGACTCCACACACCATTTCATTGACTCATATTTCAGAGGAGGAAGCTTCTATTCCTCTAGGAGGTTAGTGAGGGACTTTCTGGAGCTTATTGCAAGTCATTGGCATTAGGCCAAGCACTTTTCTTCACCAACATTGCAGTCCATTCTCTAGACTGCGTTATTTCTGAGTGCAATTGTAGTGGGGACTTGCTCCACTATTTTGGAGGGTGAGATATTCAGGGATTGGATCAGCCTTTCACCTGAGAGATCCTTTGCATGATATTTAGCCATCATTTGTAGCATCATCAACTATCTTCATCCATTCCTATTTTTAGATTTGCAACTGCTACCTAGCAACTCCAACATTTCTGCAGATTTTCCATTTTGTATGTATTTCAGCCAATCCTTATAAGGATTGTGCATTGTTGTTTCTAGGGGTTGAGATATTTCTTCCCCTTCTTTATTTGAGCCATATATTTTTGTATCCATGTATTGACATTTTTTTTCAGTAGTTCTCCTTCATAGACTGTGCAGTCATAGCTTGGCTTATCATATATAGTAGTGTATTTCATGATTATTGTACTTGTGTATTTGATGATGGATTGACTAAGCTCGAGTGATCATTTCCTCAAAATATTGTAGAATTTATGCTACCATATTATTAATAATATGGCTATGAGATCTTATTGCATTTTCTGAAATTGATGTTATTCACTGCTATCTCCATTCATGTTTATGTATTACTGGATCTCCACATTGGTAATATCTGAAATAGTCCCAATAGTGTAGCTGTTCCTAATTTGGAATATTACAAAAATAATGAAGTATACATATCATACAACTAATCAACCATCTCGCATGTAGATTCATCAGGCCCAAAGTGCTTCCAATATACTTTAACTTGACTAATTTCTCTGTTCTAGAGCATGTGTTGTTTCCACTAAAATCTGTACTAAGTTCTAGGCTACAATTCTTCTTCTTGGTCAAGCTACAGTACACCAATAAATAAAATTATCAACATATTTTAGATATATTTTAAGAAATGAAACATGGAAAATATCATGGACTTTCAATGTTGGAGGCACTGAAAGTCTATAGGCCATTATACTAATCCTCTCAAGGATCTTGAAAGGTATGAAATACTAACATGCAAACTTGGCACATGATCCAATCCTCAAGGAGCTTTTATTTGGCTTGATGTGCAAGTACACATGCTCCCCAACCCAAATCTCCTTAAATTCTTGTGCTTATATGCATAAATTTTCTTTATATTCTATTCTACCTTTGTATTCTTCTTTATAACCTACATTTAATGTTCCATCTCTGCCAACATGTATGGTGCTATAAGTACCTTGTTATTTGGATCACTCCAGCTGATGGGAGTATTAAAAATCTGCCCATAAAGTGCCTCAAATGCAATCATGTACAACGACTCCTTATAACCATTTTTTTAAGAAAAATATACCAGTGGAAGATGCTACTCCCACCTCCTCTACTAGTGAATGACATGCATCCTCATCATATCCTACAATATCCTATTGACCCTCTCTGTCTATCCCTGTTTCTGTGGATGTATTAAAGTCGATATGTATACACAAACTTGCAAATAACTCCTTCCAAAATATGGAAGTAAACTTAACATATTTTTCTGACAAAATATTCTTTAGAGCACCGTGCCACCTCACTATCTCCTTGATGAAGAACTATTCAACCTTACTAGGTGAACAAGTATTCTTCACCGGAATAATGTCATCTACCTTTCTCAACCTGTCAACAACAACCATGACGGAATCATACTACTTTGATGTCCTCGATAAACATGTAATGAAATCCGTGGAAACAAACTCTGATTTCCAATCATGAATTGGAATAGGTTGTAACAAAAAAACTTGGTGCTTACACTCAACTTTCACCTACATACAGTCCAAGCATCTAGCAACAATATTTTCCACTTACTTCTTCAAATTTGGCCAATAGTATAACTTATTCCTAGTTGTCAATGTCTCCTGATATCCAGAGTGACATGAATATGGATTTACATGAAAATCCCTCAAGGTAACCTTTCTGAGCTCACTATCATATTACACATATAGCTTGTCCCTAAATCTCACCAAGCCATCACACGTGAGATGATATTCCATATCATATTCACATGTACCTTGTTGTAATGTGTGCCTAACATCCATGTACTTGTCATACTTATATCATTCTTGTAAGATATGATCCAATAAATTTATCCCTTAAGATATCATTGATGAAACATGGTTTATCATCACTGTCCTACTGAGACACTTTGCAACCATGTTCTCCTTTCCTTTAATGTATTTGATCTCAAAGTAAAACTCACTAAGGGTAGTCAACCATCTACATTTCCTAGAATTCATATTAGATTAGTAAAATAGATATCTCAGTCCACTATGGTCACTCATCAATACAAACATCCTACAAATAAGATAATGCCTCCTCATGTTCAAGTCATGGATGATCACTGTGGACTCAAGATTATGAGTCAGATAATTTTTCTCATGCTCATTCCATTTCCTTGACTCATAGCACAGATCTCGTCCCTCCTACATTAGAACTCCACCAAGTGCTCTCTTTCAAGAATCTATGCACACCACAAATGTTTTATATGGATTTTCAATATTTAAAACTAGATCATTTGTAAGAAAATACCTCAACTCTTCAAAACGTGCAACAAATTAGTTTGTCCATTCAAATTTATTTTCTTTCCTCTTCAACGATGTATATGCAAATTGTGAGAAGTTATTAATGAACCACTTGTCGTAACCTGCTAGAACCATGACTGATCTTACCTTGTAGAAATTCCTAGGATCTTCCCACTACATGATGACTCTTATGTTTGCTAGATCCACTACTACGCCCTCCTTGGAAACAACATGTCCCACGTAATGTACTTATATCTAAAAGAATATAAATTTACTAAGCTTGGCATATAACTGATTTTCTCTTTGCAATCTCAATATTGTTGCTAAGTGTTCTTCATTCTCTTCCTCATTATTAGAATATATCAATATATCATAAATGAATAAAATTTCAAACCTATCTAGATAAGGACGCAAAACACTATTCATCAAGCACATTAAAGTAGTTGGAGAATTAGTGAAACTGAATGTAACCACAGAAAACTCATAATTCCGAAACCTAGTCCAAAAATAATTCTTGTAAATATCCTCTTCTGGGATGTGCACCTGATGGTATCTTGATCTCAAATCGATATTCAATAACATTTCTACTCCCTTCAACTGATAAAAAAAGTCATCAATCCTTGACAATGGGTACCTTTTATTGATCGTCAATTTCTTGAACTACCTGTAATTAATGCACAACCTCATATTACCATAATTCTTCTTTACAAACAATATCTTTGTTGTAACACCACCCTATCACACTTACCCAAGTCTACCAGTCCATCGGGGTAAATATTTGGCGAAGAGTTACTATGATATGATTCAATTCCTTAAGTGTAATTAAGGAAGTGTAACCAATGAACCAAAAATTTACGAACCTTCCTTAGGTGATACAGGACCCCAAGAAGCTAACCAACCAACCTAGGTGCCCAAACCATAAGATAACTTATATTTTCAATAAACTAAACCCCTATCCACTCCCATGACAAGGCCTCCATGCAACTGAAACCCTTTAGTCGCTCCCACATACCTGCTTCCCATTGAATTCAATCTTTTTTAGCCAATTTTGTGGCAATGAACATGATATCTAAGCCAATTTGTGAGGGTTACTACCTAGTTCTCTACCCAGAGCTTAATGACACTCTAAAAAATGATAAATAGCATAGGGAAAAATGCTTTAACACAAAACTTGATGAAGTACTTGGCCTAACTAAACCTAACCATGACTAACATTCTATCAAACACATCATGAACATGTAATATATAGGTCATAATTACATATTTGAACATACTGATATCATACTTATTTTAAAATCATCGAGAAGGTGTGATGCCCTCTTACAATATATGCATTATCATCTGTTAGGTCATACATTCATTAAAAATTTATTATTAATCAAAACATGAGGAAAGTCATAACTCAAGTCTATCATAAAGCCATGATTATAACCAACATATAATATGAATGACAAAGATGATATAACAACCATCAAAGCCATACAATAGAAAGTAAATTTATCGATGAAATACAAGAGGAAAAAGAGATCTTATTAACATATGAAAAATCCAACCAATTCAAGGATTTGCATGTACCACACAACCATGGATTGGGCTGAACCAAATCTTTCTTTAAACTAGACACCCTCGTGCCATATTCCAAACATGAATGTGGGGCTCACAATAGAGCCAACCAGGGATTCTTAGGCTTTAATGTCTATCTTTCCATTACCGGTTAATGGATTCCTAGGAATGAAATGCACATCTATACAACAAAGGTTTACCATGTCTCGCGCCATTACCGGTCAAGGTATTCCTAGGCCCAAACAAAGAAACATACACTATAGGATTTACCCCAATGCAACCATATACCAATCAAGGGGTCACTATTCGTAAATAAGAATCCTCTAGATCTCTCTTCCTAAACCATGAGTAATTTTCCAATTTCCACCCTTAGCATTTATCGTGTATCCCACCATTTACCAATCAAGGAATTCCTAGGAATTTGGGAATTTTCAGGAGACCAACCCACTTAGTTTTAAAACCAATTAGAGATCTGGTTCAACCATGCAAAATAACCCCATCACACCATGCCTATCTAAAAATTCCAAGGCAAGGTTGAAACCATTGTCACGCCTTGAAAAACCCATTCAAAAGACAACAAGAGAACCAAATACACACATGCATTTACCATTCATGTAAGAAATAACAAGGAAATCATACATGAAACTCAATACCTGTAAGTAATATCATTGTAGCTTCTTGATCCAAATCTTTCTTGTTTGATATTTTCTTCTCTTTGCTTCAGTGTCCTTCCTTTTCCTTCCTTTCTGGAATGCTAGAGTGCTCCAAGAAGGCTCTAAGTGTGAAAGAGCAATAGAGATTAGGGAGAAAAGAGGGAGAGCTGGAAAACTAAACTAAGAAAATTATGTGAACTAATCCTCACAAGACTTTTTTTTCATTTTTTCCTCTAATTTCTTCATTTTCCATTATTTCCATTCAATTTCCTCCTCACATGCAACCTATGACCTTTCACCTTCCTTTTATCCTTATTTACTTTATTTTCATAAATAAAATTCCAATTGATGCCTCTTTCCTTTAAAAATTCTTTTCCATTTCCTTTTCCAATTTACCTTAGCCATAATAATCAAAAAGTGACAACCAGTAGGATTTTTTTCTCTCCATTCAACTCAGAATACGTGTTCCATGACCTTGGTATTATTTATCCTTTATTAACTTTATTACATGAAATTTTAACCCATACCTATTAAAAACTCTTCCCCCTTATTGGACCACCATATTCTATGTTATATGAAATATACAACCAACAAGACCACCTAAAATAAAAACTAACTACCTATGAGGCTTTATAACTTAGCTTGTTGCAATATTTACAATGACCACTGCTGAAAACATGAAAAAAATATCATGTAATAGATATTTATAACACATCTCATTATGATATTTATAATAAAAACCACATATACTTATGAACATTTTCTTAAACGAAAAAATAACCATACTTTTCATGGAGCTTTATAATTCCAGCATGATAAATTATCTACAATAATATACAGATATGCACATTTTATCAACCAATAAGTAAAAGGATATGATGCTTGGATCCGCAATAAGAGAATCCAAAGGTTCACACCTCCACCCTCAAAAGTAGTACCAGGATTCACCTCCTTCCCAGGAAGTCTAAGATCCACTGCCAAGGTCAAATATGCATCCAATATCCAATGCTACAATATTTAACTTCTTTTTCCCTTAGTAAATAGTCACCACCTCATTGTTCGAGGTCACACTCCCACTGTGAATCTTATTGCATCTGGAAATTATAATGACCAAAATTCGTGTATTCCTCAAACTTCCCTTCTCTGATATGCAATCCCTCGAGAAACCTGACCACCCAATTCCGTGTAGTCACACACCTTCCAAGTTCCATGGGCATCCTCTTCTTTGCCGCACATTCCCCTGGGAAACCCTTCCCTTGGGAAGGTTTCGTCAGATTAGAAGGTCCAAAAAACAAGGCATAACTCTGCCTTAAAATTATCATACTAGCCATAGCATGCTCATGGAGATTAATAGACAATATTGGGTGCCAGTATCCCATAATGGCACTACTCTTCAAGTGCTTAACCAACATAGTGTTGTATATTTCAATTCCTTTTACTGCTACTAGTAATTCTTGTAGTCAGTTTCAAGTCACCCAAATGCAGATTTTTGCATGCTTTCCTATACCAAGCACATTATTTCCATTACATTCAAAATAAATTCAAATAAATTCAAATCATACCTCATTGGTTGCCCTACAATAAGGTCCACTTTCAATATTGTTTACTTCCTATGACAACAAGCCAAACTATATTTTCAATCAAATCACCATGTATAGGCATATCACATCCGGTTAGCTCAAAACACAACCGTCATAATCAAAATTATAAATCACATATAGCCATCATAAAATAGAATCATAGATCACATGTAATAACCATGAATCATAATCACAAATCACATGCATAATAAAAATTGAAATAAAACACTAATACTTATTCTTCAATATATCCTTTGCTTATTCTTTTATCCTTTCCCTTTATGTAAACACACCAGATCTGTTTCCACGCCAGAAAAAAACCCAACGCTTCTCTTCTCTTCAATCACATAGACATATACAATGTAAAACACAAAAAATACATATACACACAATGTACACTATAACACAATACATACACCTTCACTTGATGTACAACACAATACATATACCTACAAGTCTGGTGTACAAGATGATACATACACCTACACTCAGTTTGCAAAAAAATACATACACCTACACATTGTGTACAATGCAATACATATATATACATAGGAAACAACACAATGAATACACATGTCACGGTGTCACGACTACACAATGAACATACACAATATGATAGGTGCATGACAGAACATATACTTCATGCACATAATACCACATGTACAACATGTTAATAGTACCACCAGTACACATCACCACCTGGACAACGTGTACACAACACAACATGTACATAGAGAAAATTGCATGATGCGTACACAATATCACTTTCATGACATGTAAACACCACCATACGTACACAAAACCACCTACACAATGTGTGCATAAAACCACATGTACACAACAACACCTGCACAATGTGTACACATCACCACATGTATACTACACTACTTGCACAATGTGTACACAACACCACATGTACACAACACCACCTGCACAATATATACACAACACCACATGCACACAACGCCACATGTACCATAGGTACATAGCACCACATGCACACAATACCACATGTAAAACATGTAAACCACACCATATGCACACAACGCTACATATACAACATGCAAACAACACCATATGTATACAACACTGCACATAAAACATGCACACAACACTATATGTACATAGTACTGAACATACAACATGCACACAACACTATATTTACATAGCACCACATATAAAACATTTACGCAACACTATATATACACAGTACCACATATGAAACATACACAAAAAACTATATGTGAATAGTACCACATATGCAACAGGAACACAACACCATATGTACACAACACCGCATTTTCACCATGCAGATAACACCATATATGCAACATGTACCACATATACAACATGTAAAATGTATATACAACAATAATACTACATATCCAGAGACCACACTGACTCTACCAAGAAATCTTGCCTCTAGTGTCTTTCCACTCTCCATTCTTGTCTTGGCATGGTGTAAAGCTCACTTTTTCCATTCCGTTAATGTATCCCTGAGCATCACCTTTCATAACATAGACATAGGAAAAATATAATCACACAATATCAGTTCATATCCACATGATACTAACCTCATAGAACCTATTCATGCCATTCACCTGGATAATAAATTATTCCTCCTTAGGCATGATCCTTGATGAACCTATCAGAAAATGACATACATACATACATATATAGACATAAAAATTAGCATAAAGAAATCATGATCCCTCATGACCCTGTCAAAAATGACATACATACATACATATATACATATATAAATATCAATATAAAATAATCATGATCTGAACCTAATTACAAGATATCGTAAGATGAAGGTTAAGAAAACTCCCTTTATATGTGCACTGGTTGCACAACATTAAGAACAATAGTTACCAACATGGCCAAGGCATCTGAAGCCTCAAATTCATTTACTTGACCTTTTCCTATTACCTTTCTCATGAATATCCTGCCACTATCCATTCATCCCAATGGACCCAACCAGTTAGCCTGGATTTCATATTCTTACGTTCAGATACCCTTTACTCATGCACTGATATTCATTCAAGACCCATATTACCTAATTAGCTTCGTTCAAGTCCTTCTGAGATTCATTAACTTTCCCTTTTTTCCCAACCAATTCCAAATACCCTCAAAACATAAAAGACAAGAACAAGAAGGAAACAAGAAAAAAACCATGAAAACCAATAGCAATACAAAAACAGATACAAACTGGTATTTCCATACACTACACATAAACAAAAATACAAATAAAGTGAAAAAAATAAAAAAATAACGAAAGCACGCAAATAGCAACAAAGGCCATGACTCAATCCCCGTGGGTTCCCATTACCTCCTAGGGAAAGCTCAATCTAATCCTTCTTCAAGATTGCATGGAAATATCTTTTTCCATGGAATTTTTTGCATTATTCTACCATAAACACATAATTATCATGATATAAATAGATATACAATATACCAGTTACATTACCTTGGTGTGCCTAGCACGCTGACTTGTAACTGAAAACGTGCATGAAAAATTTCTCAAGGGACTCCAAATCCTTAACAGATCCAACCATAACTAGAAAGTATTTATTTGACTATCAAGTACATGTTAATAGATATAACACATACCAAAATAATGTAAAAAAAAAAAATCAAGGTTAAGAAGACTTATTGTATTCATGCAAAGCACTCATTTGTTTCAAAGTGCAATTTCAAAACATAGCCAAAGGAATTCTCACCCACTTCCTTTATTTTATTTTTTACCTTACTACAGTTGAATCTTCTTATGTCTTGTCACATCACCTAGTTATTAGTTATATAAAAAATTAAACTGCTACCTTTTCATGCTAATACCAAGCATATTTCCATGCAAATATTCGCACATGTTAGTCACATGTTCCAAAGATCAAGACATGTTGTCTATTAATTTAAAATCAACCTTTATGAAGACTAAAAATCATGTGATAATCAAATCATAGTAAAAATCATAATACTAGAGCTAGCACCGACTTACAGTCAAGTAAATAGCAAATATATCAGCACATATTATGCTAGTTCAACCGTCTTAAGACAATATCATTTATTCATTCAATTTTATAGAAATATACTAATATCATTCACTTAATCAAACATTCAAAAAACTTGTAAACAAACCATGCTAGATAACAAAAATAGATGACATAATCAAACACATACCTTAATGTATCTTAGGGGAGGTTGTGTCATACGCATAAGTTAGTTGATATTAGTACGACACAATATCACAAATATATTCATCCATGTCCCAATATCATGAACATAAACATCTACATATGCCAATCCAAATTAGCATGATACATAATAACATCCAGATCCTAAGTTCAATGACCATAATCATCATGAATATCACCATGGTGCATATAACAACAAGTTAACTACCATGCATGACTATATAAAAAACGTGCTTATGACTGCACTGATAAAATAGCATTTATTATGTATGTATCCACAATAATAATAGAATGTTAGCCATATACATAACCATAATTTTTAGAACAACCATTAGCCAACATACTTGCATTCCCAACATACGAACTTGTATGGTGATCTAGTGATCGAGGTCCAGTGTTTCACCCTAGCTCTAATATTCCTCATCTCTTAATATATATCAACCAACATATTAGCACAATGATGATACAAACTACAACAATGAATATTAGAGTTCATGCATAACAACATAGAGATAGTTGACATGCATGTATGAAAAACACATTCCGCCCATCTAGTCCAAGTGTTTGAACCTGCGAGCTTTGATACCACTTTTTAACACTCTCTTCCTAGACTTACCTTATATTACTAGTCCATCGGGGTAAATACTTAATGAAGATTTGATATGATATGATTCAATCCATAAGTGTAGTTAAGGAAGTGGAACCAATGAAGAAAAACTTTACAAAACTTTCATAGGTGCTACACGACACCCAGGAGCTAACCAACCACCCCAGGTTTCAAACCCCTAGGTTAAATTAGCTTTTCACTAAACTAAACCCCCATTCTCTCCCATGGCAAAGAATCCATGCGACTGAAACCCTTTAGTCACTCCCATAGGCCTACTTCCCAAAAATTGTAGTTTTTTTCATCTAGGTTTGTGCCAAAGACAGCGAGATCTAAGCCAATTTTTCATGATTAGGAACTAACCCTCTACCCATAACTTAATAAGATCTCAAAAATGATAAATAAGAAAGAGACAAAACCTCTAACATTTTGTCAAGGACTTAGCCTAACCAAGCATAGAGGTGACTCAAATTTTGTCAAACACATCATGAGCACATAATCTACATGTCATAATTACATATCTGAACATAGGGATCTCATACTAATCTAAAAATCGTTAAGAAGGTTTGATGCCCTCTCACAATAGCTACATTATCATCTATTAGGTAATACATTCATTAAAATTTCATTCACTAATCAAAGCATGAGGTCAGCGGTAACTCAAGTCTATAATAAAACCATGCTTATAAAAACCATATAACCATAATAATAATGACAATAAAACAACAAAATAACCCACATAATATCAATTAGATTCACCCATGAAATACAAGAGGAAAAAGAGTTATTATGAGCATATGAAAAAGCCAACTAAGTCATGGAATTCCACATAAAACTCGACCATGGATTAGGCTGAACCAAATATTTATTTCAGCCAATCACCTCCATGCCATATTCCAAGCATGAATATCGGACTTCCAACAAAACCAACCACTAATTTTTAGGCTTTTCCATGTATCATGCCATTACTAGTCAACGGATTTGTAGTCCTGTAGGCCCCATCTATACAACCATGTATTACTTTGTATCCCTCCATTACTATTCAAGGGATTTTTAGGCCCAAAAAGATACACATACACTATAGCCTTTACCACAATACCAAGATATACCGATCAAGGGATCACTAGGCTTTAAAAAATCATGGATGCCTCCAGATCTCTCCACACAAACCATGAGTAATTTTCCCATCTTCACCTTCAGGTTTTACCATGTATCCCACCATTTAATAGTCAAGGGATTCCTAGGAATTTGGGAATTTTCCTAAAGCCACCCCACTCATTTTTAAAACCATCCAACAATGTAGCTCACCTTAGTGAAAGAAACCCATCACACCATGGCTATCTTGAGCTGGAAAGGTAAGGCTGCAACTACAGTCACACCTCGAAAAACCCATTCCATGGGAAATAAGAAAAATAAATACACATATGCATGTACCATGCTTGCCAAAACTAGCAATGAAATCATATATGCAACTCGATACTTGCAAGTAATCCCATTGTAGCTTCTTGATCAAACTCGTGCTTGATTGATCTTTGCTTCCATTTTCCTCCTTCTCCTTCCATTTCCTTCCTTTATCCAATGCTATAGTGCTCCAAGTGTGCAAGAGTATAAGAGAGTACAGAGAATAGAGAGAGAGCACCAAAAATCAACTGAAAAAAGTATTTGAATTTATACTCGAGAGAATTTTTTTCATTGAGGTCTCTAATTTCTTCATTTTTCACTATTTTATTTAAATTTCCTCCTCACATGCAACTTATGGCCATTCACCTTCATTTTATTGTATTTTCCTTTATTTTGATAAATAAAATGTCAATTAATGCATATTTTTTTTCCAAATCATTTTCCATTTCCTTTGAAAATTTCTCTTGGCCATAATAAAATTAAAGTGACACCATCTACGATTTGTTTTCCCACCATTCGGCTTGGAATATGTATCCCATGTCCTTTGTGTTAATTTTATTTTACTAAATTTATTATGTAAACTTTTAACCTGGGGTTTTTACAGGTGCACCACAAGGTGATACACTTTATCTAATGTATCCCTTGTCCAACATTTACTTTATCTACAACTTCAATTTCATGATCTCTCAAGTTCTCATCCTGTAAGGTGTGTTTTATGCTAGTTCTGCCCCTAGTATGAACTCAATATAAACGTCCACTTCCTTGTGGGGAGGGAACTATCAAATACCTACTGGAAACACATCTTGAAACTGCTGCAAGATAGAGTAATTCTCAAGGGATTCCACATCCTCAAAATCCTTACCATTATCACTGGAAATACGAACTAGAAATAATACACACCCATTCTTATGACTATGCTTATCCTGCATAGCAATAATCATTCTCACCAATGTAGGATTCTTCTTTCCCTGCGATATTCTTTTTTCCCCATTATCGTCGAGTCACTCAATAACATTTTCATAGCAATATACTTTGGTCCTATAGAGGTATAAGAATTTAATACCTAGAAGCATGCTATATGATCCCAATGGAAGAACATTTAGATGTGCTAATGTAGGCATACCATTCAAATAAAATAAACAAGCCCTCACCCAATGATGAAATATTCTCTTAGAACCTGTATCTAACTATGCCAAGCAAGAATCTACATGAAATTATTTTCTCAAACCACACTTATCCACTAGGCCAGGATTATCATAACTATAATTATATCCAAGGTCAATCAAAATAGGAATAACTCGATCACGAAGCTTACCTTCTATCTCAATAATGTATGCCTGGTGATTTGTGTGCTTGTTGTCCACAACTGTATAAATCTGAGGAATGTTATGACCACCATCCATAACTATATGTGCCTCCTAAGAACTATAATTATGAGGCATGCCACCCTCATAAAATGGAAAATCATTCCTATGATGATCTTTGCCACAAATCCAAAATTGTAACACTCCCCTACCATCACCTATATTCCACTGCTCTCTAGACTATGACCCATGTCCCTTCCCAACTGCATTAAACTTATTGTAAGGAAAAAAATTATCTTTCTCATGTACATCATGAGGTATTCCCCCATTTAACTTTCTCATTCCCCTTCAAATCACATTTAGGCTCAAATTTACATTTTCATTTCTCATAAAAATGCTTCAGCTTCCTATTGGCTTCCTCTAGTGACCGAGGCTCATAAAACTCAATCTGTTTTTTATACGTTGTTGATTAATCACTAATGAACCTTTGAATCTTTGCTTTTTCATCCTTGAGGTAAGGCACATACCTCAACAAATTGAGGAACCTACTTGTATACTCACCATATATCATGGAACCTTTGTGTAATTCATAAAACGCCTTAGCTCTATCTTCATAATATATTTTAGATAGGAATTTCTTCTTCAAGACTCTCTTGAACTCATCCCAATTAAAAAATCCTTCTCGAATGCCTTTGACATTCTTCACATATTCGCATGATATATATTCTTTCCCTTTAAGATTGAAGGTAGCTATTTTTTCCCTCATGTTTTCTGAATAGCTATGGAATCTAAAGAATTTCTTGATCCTAAACAACTATCCATTTACATATCCTGACGTATTCATCTCTCCATCAAATGTAGGAGGCTTGAATTTATTGAACTCCTCTTCCAAGTACTCATTCCTCCTATAAGGATCATAGTGGTGATGATGATGATAATATCTCATGGATGAAGAAAAAGAATGTAACCCATGCATACTAGTCCTCTTGTTAGGTGTACCAAATTATATGTTGTCTCTAAATATGTCCCCTCTATCAAACCCATGTTCTGACCGCGACCTGTAATCATATTACCCATTAGTCTTCTTTTCTTGTTCTTAAATAATCTTGAACCATCCCTATCTTTGCAAGTCTGAGAAACTATGGAGGATGACTACATTGACCTCTGCCTACTTTTCCTACACCCTTGCAAGTATTTCATGAGCCCAAACCAACCCGCCATTGTCTTGTTTTCAACTCCTGATATTTTCACTCAAACTCCTCAATGTATCTACTATATTAGCAAAATAGTCATCTCCTTGTTGTCCAACAGATATGTAGGGAGATTCACATGAACTATAGTCCATCATTAGCTCATCGTCTCTTATTCTCTTCTTCTTGCAAGTATACCATGTTAGATAAACTAGATAGATACCATAACCAAAATCATACCTCAATGACGTTTGAGGGAGACTTATCTCATCTATAAAATCAGTCTACATTAACACAATACATGTATAATCATAATCAAATCAATATGACATAATCATGTTTGAAAATACCAACTTCATAACATGACCTCATGCTTGACAACCAGAACAATGACAATGCATGCATAACCAAATGTGTGTAGTCCATCTAGTCCAGGTGTTTGAACCATGCTTTGATGCCACTTTGCGGTATCAGATGTCATCCAAAGAGAACGAAAACCTGCTTGGATACCATTATGTAGTGCTACCTCCCACTTTCACCAGAATTTCAAGGTAAACATGAGCATAGGGCTATCACGACATTAATAAAATCTTTAAGAGAAATTAAGGAAGTGTAACTGACAATCAAAAACTTTACTGACTTCCCTTAGCTACTACAAGACCCCCAAAAGCTAAACAACCACTCTAGGTGCATAAAACCTTAGTTAACTTTCTTTTTGAGTGATATAGAGCCCTAGTTACTATGATAATAAGGAAATCTAATGAATGTGGCCCTATATTCTCTTTCATAACCTTACCTCTCAACGACTACAGTCTATATTTCCCATTTCTTAGCCTTTGATCCTGAAATCTAATCTCCCTTTTCAGGGCCAACTCTCAACCACTCACAGAAATTAATGATACTTTTAGAAATGATAAATTACACTAGTAAAAATCCATTGGCACAAAACATAAACAAGGAATGATCTAATGAGGTCTAACCATGATAAACATTCCATCAAACATAGAGTGAACATGAAATCTACAGGTCATAAATGCATATATGAACAAAGAGATCTGAAACTTATCTGAGAATGATCAAGAAGGTATAATTTCCTCTCACAATAGCTAAACTAAAGTATGTTAGGTTATGCATTCAATAACCATTGATTTACGAATCAAACATGACAAGAGCCCTAACTAAAAACTGTCATAAAACCATGCTTGTGACCAACATATAACCATATTAATAAAAATGATAGAAAAACCATTAAAGCCAAATCTCTACAAGTACATTTAATCATAATATACAAAAGGAAATTACTTGTTATTAACATATGAAAAATTAAACCAATTTAGGGACTTCCACATACCTCCCAACCTCAGATTGGGATGAACCAAATATTTCTTTTGGACAAACACCCTCATTACATATTCCAAGCATGAATGTGGGATTTCATGGGATAAACCAATACATAAACAACCAAAGGATTCCAAATGTTGAACCACCTCAATCTTCACACTACTGTGATCTCACATAAACTGGTCCCTAGATCACAAAACCAAACCAAGCTTGGATGCCTCATAATTCCTTCACCATCACTTAAGAAATTTTCCTATCTCTACCCACCTATTGAGCGCTTCCCGAAGAAAACCCTCTCCACCCCCAAACATTTTTATTTTCTCGATACAACCTCACATGGACCCAAAATCTTATGAAAATCCAAAGCTAAACCAAGAATGAATCCCATATCACCATGGATATCTAAAAAATGGAAAGGCAAGGATTAAGCCATTGTCAAACCAGGAAAATTCGATGCCAATGATAGTAAATGAACGAAATATATACATTAATGTACCATGCATGCCAAAACTAGAAAGAAAATCATACATGAAACTTGCTACCTACAAGTATTCCCATTGAATTTTCTTGATGCAACTCTTAATTTCTTGATCCTTGCATTCAATTCATTTATTGTCCTTCCTTTCTTGCTTACTTTCTTTGTCCTCTTGGTTCTCTTCTTCTCTCTGAAGCCAATTCCAAAAATCAACTTAAAAAAGGCCACAAACTGACATTATGATGTATTTTTATTAGTGATGCCTCTAATTTCTTCATCTTTCCTCTATTTTCCTTCAATTTCCTCCTCACATGAAACTTGTGACCTCTCATCTCCCTTTCCTCTTAATTTGTTTTATTTTCATAAATAAAATACAAATAATTCCTCTTTTCCTTTTCAAAGCCTTTCTTAATTTTGTGATCATAATAAACCAAATGAACACCCACTAGGATGATTTTCCTAACATTCATCTTGGAATAGGTATCCCATTACCTTGGTATTATTTTCTATTTACAAACTTTATTACATGAAATTTTAACCCAAGGATGGTACACTTGAAATCTCTTGAGGACAAGCAATGTGAGGAACATAATGAACTACTAAATAATATGCACCAGAGATCCATGACATAAGTTCTCCACAAAAATACTCTTTGAAGCCCCTTTAATGACATGTTGTGAGTCACTTAAGAATGGAAGCCTTTCGGGATAAAAATTATGTTTTTTATCCAATATAATAATTAAAACCACTATAAATTCTATGGGATTATCAAAGTTTTTGAAAATTATTGAGTTCCTATTCTACCAAATGAAAAACGGAAAAATACCTTAGAGTCCTTAAAAATTAGAAACAAATATTTTCCAATACCCATTCCTATAGATACTCCCTCACAAAAGGACTAGGCTAGAAATAATTTTTCTTAAGATCTTATCTGACCAGATGGTAAACTGAACTATATAAGGGCAAGTGAAAATTTATGATAAGACGATTCCTCATGGAACTTACAAAGTAAAGAAAAAAATGAGCCGTCCAATTCTCTTTTCAATTTCTTCTCCTAGGTTAGAAACCAATTGTTTATATAAAGCTATAATATGATGTTGCATTTCAAAAGATCAGGTAGCATTCTAAGAGAGCTCCACTACCACTGAACTTCATAATAAAATTGGGCTTCAAAGCAACCTTTACATGCTAATTTCATAGTGTAATCACTTTTATTGATATTTATAGGCCAACACATATTATTTACTCCATATCCCTTCAACCTCGTAAAATTATAAACTAGTTTGTCAAATTGATACCTCTACTCCTTTGTTTCTCTACCCAATAGAGTAAGGATATCCATCGAATTTCGATTGGCACTTTCAATCACATGAGGGGATTTGGATTTAGTATCAAATAAACAATAAATACTAAAATCATAAGATATTGGACGAGAGAACCTGAGAGCCCAAAAAAATCCTCAACACGTATCGAAGGATACTCATTGATCCACCCATTCTCGACATTAGTAGTTCTCTACATCGCCTAATTTCCAATAACGGGAAATGATTCAACGTAATCATTCCAGGAGATAGAAACCTTCAGGGAATTCCATGGAAACTTGTGCCAATCTTAGAGTGATAGGTTCTATAAATAGTGAGATTTAATCTCACTTCCCTGGAGAGCTTCATTGTGAGTGAGTGTTCATAAAATTATAGCTACAAAGGTCTTCGCAAAAAAATAATAATATTTTCTATACTAAAAAACCCAATGGTTTCTATGCTAGTTTATATTCTGCTGTAAATAAAATGGAGCTCAAATATATGTACGCATTTTCTCCCTAAATTGGTAATCTTGTTCGAATTGATATGGAAATCCATCTAATCATAGTTCAACTTCTTTTACGAGGAGAAGTGAAGGTACAAGAAAGTACATGTGAGGCTTCCATCATCCCTGCCTTCTCTTTTCTTTTTTTCAAAAATCTGATCCAAAAACTTTGTTGGTACATTTATTTTTTTTGGAAATATAGGGGAAAAATGGGATAATTGAAAGTGTTGTCTTGGTTAATGTACTATTCATGTTTCCTTTATGAGTATCATAATCGAAGAGATGTGAATATTAGGAAAACCTGAGTTACATTTTTGGGCTCTTTTATTTCAAAATTAAAACTATGGTACTCAAATATTTTACTATGAAAAAATTAAATTTAAACCTATGTAGCTTAAAACTTCAAAAGTTCAAACAAAAAACATACTGCCCAAAATTATGAACCACACAAACATTCAAAACTAAGTTAGAAATAAGTAATTCCTACTTGTTTATGGTTGTAATTCTCCATTTGAGGAGTTTGTTCCTACATAATAGGAATTAGCTAGAATATAGTTTCTCCTAGTTTAGTGTGTGGTTGAGAGAATCTCTCAACCACACTACTGTATGTCTAAGATAGAATTCCTATCTTGAGACCTTTGTTTGTATAAATATGTGTGTAATTTCCTTGATTCATAATATAGAATTTGATTAGAGTTTGTTGTGTGCTATTTTATCTTGGTATCGGAGCTTTAGAGCCCGTAAGGGCCTTTGGCCCTTCCTGGGCGTAGGAAAATATATTTTATTTTTAATATTTGTTTGTCCATGTAGAGATGCTATTGTTGTAAGTGATCTGCTTAATCGAAGTCAGATCTGAGCCGGTGTGTTGCTAATTGGAGCGTGGAATTCATAGCTCTGCTATGTGGAATTTTGTTGTAGAGAGTGCTCTGGTTTTTTCAGAGATGGCTCGCCTACGTGAGGGTATCACAGAACTTTTTCGCCATAAGATCTGACAATAATGAGATGAGCATGGAGCTCTGGAGCTGGTGCTTGACTCGTTTGTTTGCTGCGTGACAATAATTGCGATGGTTTCCAAAAGACCAGAGCTGGGCTGACACTGCAACCATTGTTGTGGTGCGTCTATTGGTGCAGTGACCGTGGAATGGCTATGGTTCCTTATGATAATTATCAACGCGACTCGCAGGACAATCCTGGATTACACCCAACGCATATGGGATATGGATTGTTTTGAGTGATTGCTGGATGCGTGAATTGGTGAAGTGTAAGGCGCTGTAAGGCATCCTGGATTCATCATTGGCAGTGCAAGCAATGGTGTTGCAGAATTCTTTCGAGCTCCTGTCCATGTGCAATGTCAGGACGCTCTTGTTGTGCTGTGTATCTTCATCAAATATTGTGTTGGCTCTTGTGTTTTTTCAATGGAATTTCCGAGTCGTGGTCATTAAGTTAGTGAACCAGCAGTCTCTTTATGGGATGTGGAAAGGCCTCCGCGGGAACTGGTGCGTCTTGCATCCCTGCTGATGCGCTCGAAATTTGATTGCTGACATGGTGGAATTGAGCCAGCATATTCATTTTGAGGGCATTGAACAGGCTCTGGGAACCATATCGAGCTTTCAACCTGATGAATCTTCAAAGTATAATTATGAGTATAGGTAGTAGCGGGCGAATTTATATTTTTTCAGTTTTTTACCAGAAAAATGAAGGACATGGATTTGAAGCTTAGCACTGTGAAGCTGAAAGTCTGAGCTGGAGGGCTATTTGAGTTTTTTTTCAGAGAAAAAGCCCCGGGGAGTGGAGGAGGCCGTTCGAGTTTCGAGTCCAATGGTGGACAAGTACATAATACACAGATTGTAGGGTTGTATTGGAGCCCTGAGAAGCAAAGGCAATACAGATGATGGTGGTGCGCTACTATATATTTCTGTAAAGAAGCTCGAGTCCTTGTTCATGTTGATTTTGGTTGAGAACAACCTGCCAAGGGATCTCAAGGTATGCAGTGAAATACCCCAATCGAAACAAGCGTTTGTTGGTATTGAAAGCCTTCAGATGATTGCAGACTTTCTTAAGAGAAATGGTAGGGCTCAGGCATGTTTGAAACTGTATTGGGAAGTTAGAATTAGGACTGTTAAGATTATTTTTTAATCCATGAAGGCTTTTTTACCTGAACTACAATTCTACTGAGGTTGTTCAGAAGCTGAAGTCGGTTGATGTGGAAGGGCATGTTTCACATTGGCTGAGATTGTTAGAAGTGATGGTGAGTATTATCTGGTGAAGGCTATTCGATTAATGGAGGTTGTGCTTCATTCATACATGAAGATGAACTGCTTGGAATCAAGAATGCAGAGAGTTTGTGTGGCCATTGTGTTGAAGACTGCTTGGGTGTTGGAGCTAGTCAATATATATAGAAGTTTATGCCATTGTCAAAATGTATTTTTTTAAATTCTCTGATGATGTTGCAATATATTGATTAACTGTCATGATAATGAAACTAGTTGTAATTTAAGTGACATTAGTATGACCAACTATTGTCACAATTCTGAGTGTGTGTTGGAACTGGTCATTCCAACACTAAACAAATTTGCAGGATATGATGAAGACATGACAGTTACATCAGAAATTGGAGGATGATCAAGTTTGCGCATGCCCGGTGTGATGGAAACAGATTGTGGAGACAGATCTACATGTTCAATTGCGAGGAGATTAGCTAGACAATGGGTCTTAGTTGTTGCAGTACGTCAGTGAGCATGAGGCATCAGATACTGTGAGTAGGGGAAGTGGCATTATGTTGCCAGAGAATTGAATACCGAAACGTGACAGAGGATTGGACCGTGGAGTCCTGGATTATTACTCTTGAAGGGAAAATTGTGTTCTCTTCATGTGGTTGTGTGCCTATGTTTGGATCATCAGTGTTTGAATGCATTGCATTGAGTCCAAGTGAAAATTCGTCAATCTGTTTCTTTATCAGTAGACCCCTAACAGGTATTGTTGGTGAAAAATGGCTACTGGTATGTTTGGAAAATAATCATCTATGGGTGGAGATAGAGAAATTAAACCTGAAGAATTTATGCTTTATTTAGTTTCTTGGAATCATGTTTAAAGTTATTGAGCCTTATTGAGCCTAGCTAACTCAATGTAGGTAAAGTTATTTTGTTAGAATTCGCAACTCTAATGAATGACAGGTTAAGCATGGAGTTCCAAGAATTTATTTGACAAAGATGCCCAAGATGTGAACTATGAAAAGATGGGATAAACGAGCAACAACAACGTTTATGGTGGACAACAAAGTAGATGTTTGTTTGAGTTAGTGTGGTTTGTAGAATAGACTCCCTAGCATGTTATAAGCAAGTCTAGTTGGTTGTTGTAATGGTCATTATATGTACCCAAAAATTTCAAATGTTGAAGTATGGAATGTAAGCCTTGTAAAGGCATTTGAAAGTTCGTGGTGATCTTAAAACCACTTTGTAATGGTTTATGGTTAGCCTGAAACCATATTTTGTCACTGTAAAGTGATGGTTTGTGGTGAGCCAGAAACCACATACAGAGCCTTAGTGGCTACAGGATTTGCCCAGTGGTGGCACATTTAAGTTCCAGATTTGCCCGGTGGTGACAGATCAGACTTGCCCGGTGGTGGCATATTGAAGTTGGTGGATTTTGCTCGGTGGTGGCAAATCGGACTTGCCCGGTGGTGGCATATTGCCTGAGTGGCTAACATGTACACGGGAGCTTTGTGCTTGTAGGAGCAGGTGGACTGCAGTAACGCCTAGCTCACGGTCTCAGATATTGGTGTGTCTGAGCACAAGAGGGTTGGCGCACTTTTCTATCTGATAGTTGCGTCGAAAGGCACAATCAGCGCAACTGTTTGCAATTTTTATTTGGACATGAATATTTGGCTTAGAAAGGCACTGATCTCTCTTTCTTTTGGAGGTTCTGCACATGCAATTTTCTTGATGGTGGTGGATTTGCAGGTACATATATGCAGTGATAGCAGTCGACAGAATCATGTATGCGAAGGACATCCTACAGGACTAGCGGTTGCAGCGGTTGGTACCCATGCATTCTGGTGGATGGTTGCTCTTTTATATGGATGTCGACATATTCTTTGTTATGTTTGACCACATCCAGAATTTCTGAAGCACTATCATGACAAGTAGTCATTAAGGGGGTGAGTTAGAAATAATTAATTCCTACTTGTCTATGGTTGTAATTCTCCATTTGAGGAGTTTTTTCCTACATAATAGGAATTAGCTAGAATATAGTTTCTCCTAGTTTAGTGTGTGGTTGAGAGAATCTCTCAACCACACTATTGTACGTCTAAGATAGAATTCCTATCTTGAGACCTTTGTTTGTATAAATATGTGTGTAATTTCCTTGATTCATAATATAGAATTTGATTAGAGTTTGCTGTGTGCTATTTTATCTAACTAGATATGCACTCTATTTCAAACTATAAAGAAATAAATTACTGCACATTGATTGATAACTAGAACTCATCGAACAACACAATGGTGCACCCTACATCTCGCTTATAGAATAGGAAGAAGAGTAAATATGAAATACATCTCCTTCAAGTAACTATGAAGAAGAGGGAATATATAATTTTTTTTATAACATGCATGAAAGACCCAAAGTGACTCAAGCTGAAAGTACCTAATTGTGTAAATATATCATTTTCCTTTTGTCTCCCTCAACTCGTCAGTTTTTTTCCCTAAATAGTGAAATCTAGATTTTATATGTGTTGGAAAATAAATATATAATAAAAAGAATAAAATATTCTTAAATTTTTTTATGGATACATGTGCCTCTAATGGAAATTGTGTAGGTTCACTCTCTTGAAAAAGCCCTTTCCTCTATGTACGTTCACATGTGCACGAAAAAATTGTTTCACATTAATTTTTTTTAAATAAACATTAAATATAAAGTAGATTTGAAAGCACATGAAACAAGTAAAATAAAATGTGTCATCTTCTTGGGCCACATTTTCTATCATCTCATTATTTTTTGTATACTAAAACGTAAAAATTGAAGTAAATATATAACTTTTGGAAAACAAATATACTAAATATAATAAATTTTCCCTAAAAATATTTATTGATACCTATGTCACTAGTGAAAATTGTGTAGTTATTCTCTGTTCTAATATTCCTTGGTTTTTCTTGCTAACCCAAAAATTGGACATAAAATATGAGAGTCACACTATAAAATTTATGGTACTTAAAGTCATTCACAATTTGGAGAAAAAATAGATATTCGCATAGTAATACATGGGCTTCTCATACATCAACATGTTCATGATGCAACAAGCTTTCCGTGGACTTTAACTATTCACCAGTTAAAAATTATGAAAAATACACAATTTCAAATAAATATATATTTAAGTGATAGTTGGAGACAAATTGTGTATACAACAACATAATATTATGTGACATACATTATAGATAATGTTGTAAATGTGATTTTTTAGTTTATTAATAATAGCTTGTTAGAACATACCTCACCAATGCTCCACATATAATGAGCCATGAATCACTCACAATGATATCTACAAGATGATGCATATTTCTCCAAGTCTATTCGATCTATCTCTCTCACCAGCTCATTTGGAATACTACAATATGGTGATGTTTCTTCATTAAGCCAACTGCAATCCCTACTAAAGAAACTTGAACATTCTCCCTAATATTTTTCGTTTCCTAAGTTGTTGTGTTGGATGTAACATCAAGCTCATATGGATGTGAAACCACTCTATGTGGTGAAGGTGTTAAATGATGTGTTGGAGCCCTACATTCAACATCTTACATAGAATCATGTAATTCATATCTACAACCTTTCCAACACCATAAAATTTGGATATAATATTTTTATAAATGGTGTCCATGTGCTCTAGAAACTCAACGTACAATGTCCTTGAAAAATATTTTAACAGCTCACCATTATTCAATAACTTTTCATATGCATACAAAAAGTCACAAATCAATGGTGAAATATTGGGATCATTAAATGTTAAAAGATTCATGAGTTTTTTTGTGTGTGGGTACCAAGTGAAATATTAAAATGCAAATTTCTTTAGTGACTTCATTCTAGGAGTGTATACTAGTCATTGTTGATCACCTCCCATGTATCATGTAAAAAAAAACCTGGGTTGACACTTAAACCCCATGATATGTCTCTATGAGACTCTACAAACTCTGTAAAATTATTTGGAGGTTATCACGACTAGGGCTAGAGAGATTACTACTTTCTAGCTCATTGCACAATCTCGTGGAATTCTCCCTAATCCCATAAACAATAATTAAGGAGATTCTTTGTTCCCAATGTATCTCCTCCCGAATATATCTAGGATGGATTTAAAGAGAGTCATAGCTTGGATTGTGGGCATATTGTTGCATACTACGACCTCTCCCCATAGGACAAAGTCCCACAAAAGGATGAAGATAAAGACTTGTAACATGTTAAATGTCCACATATTATTTAACTATAAATAATTTGTACTTGGAAAATTCATATTCAAAAAATATGTTTACATTGAAAATCAGCTAAGAAAAAAACAATCTCATTCTCTTACCAACTTTTCAAAGTATGATTATACCTTTTTGAGGAAAAAAACTCAGAGCTATTACCCCTTGTACACAACATCATATTGTCAATCACACAAGTATGAGACAAATGAAAAGTTTTCACATTAAAAATGATGTGAACAAGATTTCTATTCAGATTTTAATTGAACCAAATGTACCAAACATTGTTGGTTCTCATAGGAAGATTAATAGAATAAGATATCAAACGCAAGGAACAAAAAATTAATTAATTAATGGGCTTGTGACATTAAAATAAACTTAAATAATATCAATTTGAACATATTTTAAATAGCATTCCAATGTACGTAAGTGTGGCCCCTGGAGGTGTTTCTTAAACTCAACACGGCCAAAATGATGCTAAACCCATTCACCTATGAACAATGATGTTTTTACACATTAAATAAGTTTCGAAGAACATTATTCACATGTTAAATATTAAATTTTTCCCTAGACTAGACCATGTTAACTGGAAATCAAACATGTACATGTATCATCTCAATATACCCCTCAGAATTATGTCTATGTATCAGAGAACCATTAACCATGTCTCTATATGTAGGGCTTATAACATCATATTTTCAAACATGTATATGTATCATATCAATATAGACCTTAGAATTACGTCAATGTATGAGAGAACCATTAACAATATATCTACATGTAGGGCTTGTAACATCATATTGTCAATCACAAAAGCATGACACATATGATTACTCTTCACCTTAAACATTTCCAATAATATTTCTATTTTGATTTTACTTGAACCAACTATATCGGATGGTGGGTTGATTCTCATAGGCTAAGTAGTAGGATAAAACACTAAATGCACATAACAAAAAAATAATCAATTTATATGTTTATAGCATGAAAATAAAGGTAAATATACAATTTTTAACATGTTTTAAATAACATTAAATATAACCCACATAAAAACATGGACTAACTTTAAAATTCAAATGTACGTGATGCTCCTCCTCCCATGGAGTGGCCTTGTAAGGGGTCATTGAAGGGGTTGTTTGGTTTCATTGTTGCTATATAAAAAAGGACTAATTATTAATATTAGATTTTCTTTTGATAAATATCAAAATTAATCTTGGCATACAACTTGTGTTCTTTAGAATCAGTCAATATGAAAACATATATTCTATGATGAACTCATCATGGAAAATTTGTTTTATTCTAAAAAAAATTAATCCTAATATTTTATTATTACTCATAAATAAATATACATTTAGAAATTAAATTTATGTCTATGGTTGAATTGTTGTTCTCTAATATGGAATTCAAAATTATTTATCCTTTTACACACCTTCATGGTTCCATCAAGATGAATTCTCTGGTTTTCTCTTTCTTTCCATACTCACCTACCAAGATGAGGAATCCCCTTCTCTGCATGGAAATCAATCGAGTAATCCATCATTTTCAAAAATGTTTCCATTCAACGAGAGAATTAGTTCAACCATAACACCCTTTTAATACAAATATTCACCATTTTTTAGAAGGCTCGAAGTAACATATTTTTTCTTTTATTAGGTAATAATGTAGTTCTTCCCTCTAAGTTGTCAATTTTTACCATAACACCCTTTTTAATACAATTATTAACCATATTTTTTTTGAAAAGGATAAAAGTATGATATTTTCTCTCTTCTTACTTAACAATGCCATTTATTATTGATGGTTAGACTTGTCCTCGGTAAAAATCTTATGATTATATATGCTTTTGAATGTGACCAAAATATTCTATTATCAGTTCCAATTGTCCATGTAAATTTGAGTGATGTAGATGTTTCAGATCGTCTATTCTGTTATGGAGAAAAATTTGGATTGTATCAACCTTCAAAACTCAAGTTTTCTTGTTGTCCTACTAATTGACAAATATTTTATCAATTAATTAGTATCCTCAAACTGACTCCATGTCAACTTAAAAAAAACATCTCATTACCTAGCCGAGTTGAAGTTCACTAAAGTAAATTAAACTTGCATTAAATTCAAGAAGTCCCAATTGTAGCCAAACGAACACACCGCTTGTTGGATATTCAATTCATCCTCCAATCGAGTGAACACATGTAAACCCTATCAAGCTATTAACCTTATAATAAACTTGCTTGTTATTTTATTATTATACACATATTCAAATATTACAAATGCTATTAAGCACCACCAACATTTTTCAACTTAAAATTTAGTGTAAAAAAAATGTACTCATCCATCACCAACTTGACAAAAAAGACAATGAAATGGAAAAATATTTGTAAATAAAACTTGATCCAACCAAGTAGTAAATTTATAAATAACCAATGGCAACTCCAATGGTTGTAACTTCTATACTGAAATAGACTAATACATCACATGAAATATTTCACTCACATAAAATAAAGAATAATAGGTGTATCTGACTACTTGCTAAATGAAGATATAATAACCGAGCAAACACGTACACCAATTTCAAGGAGATGTTTTCCATTTTCATACAAACGAGGAACAAAAATTGAAAATGGAAGTGAAATACGAGCATACATCATGGTTGCATTTCTACAACAATTTTCCTTTCGAAAAACAGTTCTCAAGTATTTCTTCTAACAACATAAACCAAAAAAATTATGAATTTGAAATCATCAAGATATCAAATCAAATATCAGTACCAAGGATTTCCATAAATTGAAGTGATCTGCAGATGGAAAATATTTTAACATAAAATAAGCAACTCGACTATAACTAATCATTCCTGCATATGATGTAATATTTAATTCAAAGAATGGTTAGCATTGCATGAATATAATATCAGCTGCGAAAAAATAATCGTATCAATGTCACATGAATACAATATCAACTGCGAAAATTTAATCATATCAACATCGTCTGAATACAATATGGAAGGGAACAGACTCCAACATCAGTCTCTCTCTTCTGAAATTGAAATATTTTGTGCATTAATAGAAAAAACGTCTATTAAAGAACCACATATTTTTTCAAATCTATGTTATCATCTTTCATACACACACATTTTCAGAGTTATGGTCAAAATGTAGGAATGTGAATGCAAGGAACGTTTCACCTTGTTTTGACATGCAAATAGGTTTTCCTATTAGAACTGTTTTTATATAGTCAGCATTAGCATGGGAAGCATTTGGAATGTGGGACTAGAATCCAAAATAAATATGTCTCTTCTGAATCTATAGTTTTTTTGCATTAATAGTAAAAAATCCAAATCAAGAACCACGTCCTTTTTTAAACGTATGTTATCTTATTGCATAAACATGCTGTTTCCTATTTATGGTTAACATGAAGGAATGTGAATGCAGGTTTATTACCATAGTTTAGTATCCCCCCATCCATGGTTTCATAGATTCTCACTTCTTTGTTGCAGTTCAATTTTCCCTTTGCTTTTTTTTGCCGTTAGCTTTAATGGCAACATCGTCATCTAAAAATCCACATTTCATGTCACTCTAACGTTTGAAATCTATGTGAATGATTTCCTCTTTATGCAAGGAAGAGGAAATTCATCAACATTTTGGATTTTCTAGGGAATTCGTTTAAATCATAGGAATCGTGGAATCATCCAAATTTGTATTACACAAAATGGATAAGAAGTGGATAGTTAAGAGTATTGTACGTGCATGATGGGGTAATTAAAGAACACAATGAGCATATTGAAATAATGGTAGAAAAATTGCAAGTTCGTGAACTCCAAAGTAGACTATAAAGTGAGAATCTTTTAATACTTTGTCTGACTTGAAACAAAATATCATGCAATTGAAGATATCATTCTATTTCTGGAGCTTCTAAACCAGTAATAATGTATTTTTATGGAAATGGAGGAAACAAAGATGATAGTATGATACAATGACATTCTAAAGAAATGGATACATCAACGATGGAGTTAATTTGGCTTACGCAGGGAAAGGACGGAATTTTTATTGGTAATATTCTCTAAATTTTGTCATGTATTTTCACATTTTTATTAGGTTGTTCTTAGAGTATATCTACTTTGTAATTTTTATATGGAACTACTTTTCTCATCTACTCTATGCCTCCCTAGAGTAATGTACTTTGTTTTAGGGATCAATCACAATTTTTTTTTGATTAATACAAAAAATTTGTCAAAATACTTTGGCCAAACATCATGACATTCTATATTTTATTTTTATGTTGTTCTCTCTATTGAAACTGGCTACTTTAATCATTTTTCTAATTAATCTTTTTGTTTGGATAGTGTGAATTGGATGATGCTAGTATATTCTCGTAGTTGTAACTCCATCAACGAATAGAATTAAAACTCATAACTTCCTTGCATATCTAAATTATATGTTTAAACCATACTTAAATTATTTTTTTACAAAACATGACTAAAAATTTGCTATGCCTATTGTTGATAACCACGTATGCTTAATGAAATTAAAAAAAAAAAAATGATTAATTTTGAAACTTATAATTGCTTACACTATCAAAATGTATTCCACTTGGCAAGTGTGCATTTAAAAATGTTTCCTCCACTCCATTGCCTTAGTGGTTAATATGCATGCCATTCAAATGTATGCCCGCTCCCAATTTACTATAAACAAAAAATATTATTTTATTAAATTATTCTTGCTAGTGTGGACTGATTTTTTATTACTTGAAAAAAATTATTTTTTATTACTCTAAAAAAATTGTTGTTGCTGGTTATTCAAGTCTGATTTTTTATTACTTTAAAAAAAAAAAAAATTGTTGTTGCTTATTATTCAAGTCTACACGCTACTCATTTCAACTCACTTCTTTAATGTATCCATTTGAACAATTAAATCTAGAATGATTAATGTGGTTGACATGATGTATGATAATAAAAAATAATTAGAATTTTATATTATTTAAAAAATATAATGAATAAATAGTAAATGGTGGGTTTAAATTATAATATAGTTTTAGGTTTCATAATGTAATGTAAAAACAAAAGTGTGACTATCATGTGGTAATATATCACCGATTATACTTCTTGTTGTATTAGAAGCTCTCATTAATAATAATATTTAATTATTACACAGTATAGGGACAACCCCTAATATTAAATTATAATAAAATTATTTTAATACAATAATAAATTGTAAGATTAAATTATAAAAATTATTTTAATATAACTGTGCTATCAATAAATTGTAAGATTAGATTATAACAATTATTTTAATACAGTTATACTATCATATTATATTATATTATTATAACGTTTATGGAGTAGTGGTCTCTTATGCATGCCATTCAAATGTATGCTTAATCACAATCAACTATAAAGAACAAAATATTATTTTATTAAATTATTCTTGCTCTTGTGGATTTATTTTTTATTAATTAAAAAAAATGTTGCTTCTATGGTACTCAAGTGTCCATGCTACCCATTTGAACTTCCTTAATGTTGACTTAATTTACTTAATACGATGTTTCATATTATTTAAACAATATAATGAATAACTAATAAAGTGTAGGTTTAAATTATAATATAGTTTTACATTCATAAATTAGTTGTAAAAACAATTGTGACTATGATGTCATCATATATCACTTAGATAATGCATTTATACTTCTTGTTTTAATCAACATTTGTATTTAAATTTGGTGTATTGAAAGATTTGCTTAATAATAAGGTTTCATTAACACATAATTGCTATATAAAAAATAAACCTTAAGGCTAAAGTTTAATGAAATTATTTTAATACAATAATAAATTATAAGATTAAATTATAATAATTATTTTAATACAATTATTTTATAATCTTATATTATTAAATTATTATTTTTATTATACAAAATAATAATAATAATAATAATATTATTATTATTATTATGATGTTGGAATTGTACTTAAACGTTTTTAAATTTAAAATATTAATTAAAATTTTTTACAATACATTAATTAAAATATTTATTTAAAATTTTTAATAATATTAATTTAAAAATGTTTAAAGAAATGAATTAATACAACACTAATTAATTAAATTATTAAAACAATAATTAACATTAATATTAATTAATTAAAACATTAACATAAATTAATTAATTTTTAACATTATATGAAACATTCGTAACATTTTATAAAAAATATTAAAATGTTTAACATTAATTAAAACATTTGGCAATATATTAATTAAAAAATTTATATAAAAATGTTCAATTATAATAAACATTAATTTTTTAATTAATATTTTCAAATTAATTAATAGTAGTATTAGGTTAATTAATTGAAATATTAAATAATATTAAATAAAATACTTGGCAATATATTAATTAAAATATTTATATAAAAGTTTGCAAGGTGAGCGAAGATGAAACCTCATGAGAGGTGGTTAAACATTGAGACAATTATTGTCATAATTGAGACAATTACTAGGTATAATATGAAAGTTTATATTATTGGGTTTAAGAATAAGTCTTATAATATTTTTTTTAATATTACAATTTATAATATCAAGTTTTGAATATATATGGGGCTTATAATATTTAGTTTTAATATTATGATTTACATTATGGAGTAATATGTTGGGTTATAATATATATTATAATATATAGGGTTTATAAGTAGGCTTTAATATTGGATTTATAATATTTGGGTTTAATATTAGGGTTTATAATATTGTGTTTAATATTTAGAGTTTATAACATTGGGGATTATAATATTTTAATTCATAATATTGATTCTTAGGGTTTATTGATCTCTTGTGTTTTTAATATTGATCCCTTAAACTTATTGATCCCTTAGGTATTTAATATGTATCCCTTTGGTTCATGAATTCATTTGGTTTGTAATATTAAATCCTTGGGTTTATTAGTTCATTTGGTTTATAATATTAATAACCGTTTGGGTTTATTAATCTCTTGAGTTTAAAATATTAATTCTTATGGTTTATTAATCTCTTGATTTTAAAGTATTAATTCTTATGCTTTATTAATTTATTCGTTTATAATATTAATATTTATCCCTTTTGTTCACCAATTCCTTTGGTTTATAATATCAAACCCTTGGGTTTATTAGTTAATTTGGTTTGTGTTTTAATAATCTCTTCAGTTTATTAATCTCTTCACTTTAAATTATTAATTCGTAGGGCTTATTAATTTCTTAGGTTTTACGTTTACGATATTAATTATTAGGGTTTATTCATCCCTTGAGTTTCTAATTATTTGGTTTGGTAATATTAGCCGTTAAATATTAATCTTGCACTTTAATATTAATGCATGGTCCAATGTCACATTATGGAAAACATTATCTCAATATGAAAATCAGCCATGGGCTACCATTGTTAATCATAGTTAGTCGTAGTCAATGAAGGTCTTCCATGGTCGAATGTCACATTATGAAAAAGATTGTCTGAATATGAAAATTAACCATGGAAAACAATGGTCATTCTTCATCCAACGTCGCATTGTGACAACAATTGGCTCAATGTTTTAATCAAGTATGCTCAACCATGTTTATTTTATGGTTTATAGTATTTATCTAAATATTTTTATATACTTCAGGGTTATAATATTTATCTAAAGGTTTTTATATACTTGAATTTTATAATATTAATATCTTAGGTTTTATATTATTCTCTTGAGTTTATAATATTAATAATCATGTGAGTTTATCAATTTTTTTTGTTTAAGATATTAATGTTTAAGCTTTATTAATCTTTTATGTTTTTTGTATTGATCCCTTCACCTTATTGATCCCTTGGGTGTTTAATATTTATCCCTTGGATTCACCAATTTTTGTTCTTTATAATATAAAACCATTGAGTTTATTCGTTTTTTTCATTTATAATATTAATCAACCCTTCGGTCTTAGCATCTCTTGAGTTAAAAATATTAATTCTTAGGATTTATTAATTTCTTTATTTTTTGAGATAAAAATATTAATTCTTAGGCTTTATTAATCTCTTGTGTTTTTAATATTGATCGCTTGACCTTATTGATCCCTTAGGTTTTTAATATTTATCCCTTCGGTTCACCAATTCCTTTGGTTTGTAATATCAAACCCTTGGTGTTATTACTTCTTTATGTTTATAATATTAATAACCCCTTGGGTTTATTAATATATTGAGTTTAAAATATTAATTCTTAGGTTTTGTTAATCTCTTGGGCTCAAAATATTAATTCTTAGGGTGTAGTAATTTCTTAGTTTATAATATTAATATTTATCCCTTGGGTTTACCAATTACGTTGGCTTATAATACTAACTCAAGAGTTTAATATTTCTTTTGGTTTATAATATTAATAATGTCTTGGGTTTAAAAATATATTTAATTTAAAATATTAATTATTAGGATTCATTAATTTCCTAGGTTTTTGAGCTTAAGTTTTTTATTCTTGGGTTTAATAATATTTTTTGTTTTTAATATTGATCCCTTCGCCTTACTGATCATGTAGGTTTTTAATAGGGTTTATGAACCTCTTGAGTCTTAAGATTGTGATTTACATTATGACGTAATATGTTGGGTTATAATATAGATTCTAATATATACCATTTATAATTAGGGGTTAATATTGGGTTTATAATATCTGGGTTTAATATTAGGGTTCATAATATTGTGTTTAATATTTAAATTTTATAACATTTGAGATTATAATATTTTGGTTCATAATATTGATTCTCAGGTTTTATTGATCTTTTGTGTTTTTGATATTGATCCCTTCACCTTATTGATCCCTTAGGTCTTTAATATTTATCTGTTGGTTTCACCAATTCCTTTGGTTTGTAATATTAAACCATTGGGTTTATTATGTTGGTTTATAATATTAATAACCCCTTGGGTTTATTAATCTCTTAAATTTAAAATATTAAGTCTTGGGGTTTATTAATCACTTTAGTTTAAAATACTAATTCTTCTGCTTTATTAATTTCATGGTTTATAATATTAATATTTATCACTTGGGTTCACCAACTCCTTTGGTTTATAATATTAAACCCTTGGGTTTATTAATTCTTTTGGTTTATAATATTAATAATCCCTTTGGTCTATTAGTCTCTTCTCTTTAAATTTTTAATTCTTAGGGTTTATTCATTTCTTACATTTTAAGTTTAAGATATTAATTATTACGGTTTCTTAATCCCTTGAGTTTTCTAATTCCTTGGGTTGGTAATATTAGGTGTTAAATATTAGTCTTACACTTTAATATTAATGCGTGGTCCAATGTCACATTATGAAAAACATTGTCTCAATATTAAAATCAGCCATGGGCTACTTAATCATAGTTAGTCATAGTCAGTGAAGGTCTTCCATGGTCGAATGTCACATTGTGACAAACATTGTCTCAATATGAAAATCACCCATGGAAAACCATGATCATTCTGCACCCAATGTCGTATCGTGAAATTTTTTTTCTCAATGTTTAAATAAAGAATTCTTAACCATGTTTATTTTATGTTTTATAGTATTTATCTAAAGAGTTTTATATAGTTGAGGTTTATAATATTTATCTAAAGGTTTTTATATACTTGAGGTTTATATTAATATCTTAGGTTTAATATTATTCCCTTGAGTTTATAATATTAATAATCTTGTGAGTTTATGAAACCTTTTTGTTTAAGATATTAATTTTTAGGCTTTATTAATCTCTTATGTTTTTGATATCAATCCCTTCGCCTTATTGATCACTTAAGTTTTTAATATTTATCCCTTGGGTTTATAATATAAATCCCTTGGGTTTATTAGTTTTTTTCATTTATAATATTAAACCACCCTTGGATCTAAGAATCTTTTGAGTTAGAAATATTAACTCTAAGGGTTTATTAATTTCTTAGGTTTTTGAGATTAATATACTAATTCTTAGGCTTTATTAATCTATTTTGTTTTTAATATTGATCCCTTGGCCTTATTGATCCCTTAGATTTTTAATATTTATCCCTTTGGTTCACCAATTCATTTGGTTTGTAATATCCAACCGTTGGTGTTATTAGTTCTTTATGTTTAAAATATTAATAACCCCTTGGTTTATTAATCCCTTGAGTTTAAAATATTGATTCTTAGGGTTTGTTAATCTCTGGAGTTTAAAATATTAATTATTAGGGTGTATTAATTTCTTGGTTTATAATATTAATATTTATCCCTTGGGTTCACCAATTACTTTGATTTATCATATTAAACCCTTGTGTTTATTACTTCTTTTGGTTTATAATATTAATAATGTCTTGGGCTTATTAATATATTTAATTTGAAATATTAATTCTTAGGTTTTATTATTTTTTTAGGTTTTTGAGTTTAAAAAATTTATTCTTAGGGTTTAATAATATTTTTTGTTTTTAATATTGATCCATGGGCCTTATTGATAATGTAGATGTTTAATATATATATCCTCAGTTCATAGATACATTTGGTTTAGAGTATTAAACTCTTGCGTTCATTAGTTATTTTGGCTTATAATATTAATAATACCTTCAATTTATTAATATTTTTAGTTTTGATATTATGATTTACATTATGGTGTACTATGTCAGGTTATAATATAGATTCTAATATATAGGGTTTATAATTAAGGGTTAATATTGTGTTTATAATATTTGGGTTTAATATTAGGGTTTATAATATTGTGTTTAATATTTATAGTTTATAACGTTGGGTATTATAATATTTCGGTTCATAATATTCATTTTTAGGGTTTATTGATCTCTTATGCTTTTAATATTGATCCCTTGGCCTTATTGATCCCTTAGGTATTTAATATTTATTCCTTCGGTTCACCAATTCCTTTGGTTTGTAATATTAAACCCTTGGGTTTATTATTTTGGTTTATAATATTAATAGCTACCCCTTGGGTTTATTAATCTCTTAAGTTTAAAATATTAAGTCTTAGGGTTTATTAATTTCTTGAGTTTAAAATTTTAATTCTTATGCTTTATTAATTTCATGATTTATAATATCAATATTTATCCCTTGGGTTCACCAATTCCTTTGGTTTATAATATATATTAGTTCTTTTGTTTTATGATATTCATAATACCTTAAATTTATTAATCTCTTCAGTTTAAATTAATAATTCTTAGGGTTTATTAATCTCTTGAGTTTCCTAATTCTTTGGGTTGGTGATATTATGCATTAAATATTAGTCGTACACTTTAATATTAATGCATGGTATAATGTAACATTATAACAAACATTCTCTATATGAAAATCAACCATGGGCTCCCATTGTTAATCATAATTAGTCATAGTCAATCAAGGTCTTCCATGGTAGAATGACACATTGTGACAAAAATTGTCTCAATACGAAAATCAACGATGGAAAACCATGGCCATTCTTTGTCCAATGTCACATTATGACAATAATTGTCTTGAATGTTTAAGTCAAACATGCTCAACCATGTTGATTTTACAGTTTATAGTATTTATCTAAAGGTTTTTATATACTTGAGGTTTATAATATTAGTCTCTTAGATTAAATATTATTCCCTTGAGTTTATAATATTAATAATTATGTGAGTTTATCAAACATTTTTGTTTAAGATATTAATTTGCGGGATTTATTAATCTCTTATGTTTTTCATATTGATCCCTTCGCCTTATTTGTCCCTTAGTTTTTTAATATTTATCCATTGGGTTCACCAATTCCTTGGGTTTATGACATAAAACCCTTTGGTTTATTATTTCTTTTCGTTTATAATAATAAACCACACTTGGGTATTACAATCTCTTGAGTTAAAAATATGAATTCTCAAGGTCTATTAATTTCTTAGGTTTTTCAGTTTAAAATATTAACTCTTATGATTTTTTAATCTCTTTTGTTTTTAATATTGATCCTTTGGCCTTATTGATCACTTATGTCTTTAATATTTATCCCATTGGTTCACCAATTCCTTTGGTTTGTAATATCAAATCCTTGGTTTTATTAGTTATATTTTTTTATAATATTAATAATCCCTTCAGTTTATTAATCCCTTGGGTTTAAAATATTAATTCTTAGTGTTTATTAATCTCTTGAGTTTAAAATATTAATTATTAGGGTTTATTAATTCCTTAGTTTATAATATTAATATTTATCCGTGGGTTCACCAATTACTTTTGTTTATAGTATTAAACCCTTGGGTTTATTACTTCTTTTGGTTTATAATATTAATAATGTCTTGGTGTTATTAAACTATTTAATTTAAAATATTAATTATTTGGGTTTATTAATTTCTTAGGTTTTTTAGTTTAAAAACTTTATTCTTAGGGTTTAGTAATCTTTTGTGTTTTTAATATTGATCCCTTGGCCTTATTGGTCATGTATGTTTTATATATTTATCCCTTGGGTTCACCAATTCCTTTGGTTTATAATATTAAACCCTTGAATTTGTTCATTCTTTTGGTTTATAATATTAATAATACCTTGGTTTTATTAATCTTTTGAGTTTAAAATATTGATTATTATAGTATTAATTCTTAGGGTTTATTAATTTTTCTTTTAATATTAATCCCTTGGCCTTATTGATCCCTTGGGTTTATTATTTCCTTGGGTTTTTAATATCAATCAATTTTGTTTATTAATCCTTTATATTTTTAATTCATTGTGTTTATCATATTAACAATCCCTAAAGTTGATTGTTATCTTCAGTTTGTAATATTAATGTCACGTCTCCCAGACCCAGCTTTCTACACACTTATAACATAACTAAGATATTCTCCGCTTTATGCGCCAGATAACCTTGATAGTTTATATACTGATTCATTTACAATTTTCAGACTGTTATCCGGGGTTAGATTTTTTTTTTCATGTACTTATAGACATCCATGGAATATAAGTATTTTCCATGAGAAATTTTGGGCTTGACCTCCCATCTTCTCAGCCCATCTAGTAGACTTATATATCTATATATATATTACTTTGTATTTTCTCAGGTTTTTCTTTTCAGAGTTTTGTCCAACTCTGGATGATTACTAGGCTCTTCCTCAAACATCCCAGTTTGCAGGCCTTATAACTTTTCAACATTTTAAATTTTCAGCATCGAGGTATAGATATATGCCTCCTCGCATACCTCTATCTATACTCAGTTAACCTCCATTGCTCCAACTGCTTTCCCAGCAGTTTATATGGACGGTAAACAAATGCTCTATTCATTGTATATTTTACATGTGCTTACAATCTTACCTTACACACCCTTTTATCACCCAATATATTATTCAATAGGATTTCCCCCTTATTTTACTGTTACAACATTCAACATGTGTGACACTCTGGTACAGATTCAACTGTTCCATGTGAAAACTAGGAAATAGATCCTCTTGCTTCAATCAAATGGTGGTAGAGGATACTGACTGGATAGTTTAGAATTCTTAGTATTTGATCTTCGTCCTTAATTAGGGTTCAACTTCTACTTTCATATGATTACACTTACATTAAATAGAATAGTTTAAATTCTAACTGATACAATTCTCTCTATTGGAACATACATACTGAACCCCATACGACTACCACAGGGTTATTGTTTCTTACTTTCTGTTATTGGTTACAGGGGGTTTTGTGCCATCAGTATTGTTATGATAGGTTTAGTTGTTTGGAACTTGCTGTTCATGGTTACTGGTTTGTTAACATTTTCTGTTTCTACACACAGAATTTAAATACTCCTTTAAAAGATAGCAAGCTATACCTATACATAGTTATTAGATTGGCTGTTCAATTGATCTATCATCTCCAATCTCATTATTACAAGGTACTCGTCCCTACACCCAACCATTTGTCTCTACTATCACTAGCTGTAGTTCCAATTACATAAGATACTGAACCATTAATCCATCTAACAGTTGCATAATGCAATATAACATAACAATTCATAATTTCCATAATGAACTATAACATCACAATTTCATAACTTGCATAAATAAAACAGGGATATGTTTAACACAGACTTACAGATATCTCCAAATTTATGCATGCACAACTCTACTATGACCAGTCCTCCCAACCGTAGAATCCTCTTTATCTCCCAAGATTCACCCCCGAGCAGAGATCCTCCCAGAACAGACTAACCTCAATCTGTTCTGGAGCAACTTATTTAAGCTGTGCTTTCCCCAAGCCTGTTTCCAATTCTGCGTCCAGAATTTCAGGATGCTTTATTCCTGTTTAGCTTAGGCTTCCGATTTTGGGACTCTTTAAAGCTGCTTTAAGATTTTCCTCAGCTTTTCCAGCTTTTTCTCACCTCTTCCCAACTACTCCTCTTCATTGGGGAAATTTAGATTTTTTCCTCAAAAATCTAATTTAGAAATAATTTCTTTCAAGGATTTTTGAAAGATTTGGGGAAAGTCTTTTTCCTTTTCCATTACCTCATGGATTAGGCATGTGATCTCACTTTCTCATCTGTTCATAGTGCATGCACAATATTTTATTTATTTTTCATAAATAAGTAGTTAACCATATCCACATAATAATTATCCATTGGGGTCCACTCTCCTATGGATTTATGTTCAATTGTCTAATTTGAAAAGCATAGAACTTGGGGGTGTTACATATTCCCCCTCTGAAAATAAACACCGTCCTCGGTGTTGACAACTATCTACTTAGCTTATTTGGAGCATAATTATGAATGCTTTTCCATCATCTCAGCTTCACTTTTCCATGTAGCTTTTCAGCAGTAAAGTGCTCCACTGCACCTTTACTCTAGCTACTGTTCGTTTTCTCAATTCAATTCCTTCTCGCTTTCATCTTTGAAGCGACTCTGGAAGGAAATTCCTTTTTCTGGTTCCACCTGGACCACATTTCAAATCAATCATGTGAGAAGCATCATGTAAAAATATTTTTTTTTTTTTTTTTTTTTTTTTCCAACATGGAACATATCAGGAAATTTACTATGCAAGGGTAAGGCAAATTTATAAGCCATTAGTTTCCCCCCCTTTCCAACACCTTCCTCGGTGTTCCACTTTAACGTTGACTTTTTCAACTTTGACAAAGGTTTCTTCTTTGTTTTTGCTTTGTTTCCAGCAGAGTACTCTCCTGCTTTATGCAGTTGCTTTTCTTTCTACTTCCTTCCAAGAAGTCTGTCTAGAAATCTTTTATTCTGTTTTCCATGTCCGCAATTCATACCAATGTAAGAAATGGCAGATACATACAGTTGAACATCCACAACAACATTCTGCATTTCAATAACTTAAGAATTTCAGTTATTAGTCAAACCGTTCAGGTTCATAATAGTTTAGTGCACTTTTAGTACACTACTTATCCTTTCTTGTTTCTTTAGTGAGGTTTTTTTTTTTTTCCTCCCTCTACTTGGTCCCACTCAGCTTTTCTGGAGTTTCTAGGTGATTTATCTTCACCTTTTTTCTTCTTGTTTCCAGAGTGTACAATTTCCTGTTACACACTTGGCTAAACAATTTCACAATTTTTCATTAGTACTCATAAATGAATGAAAACAATTGTACTATATGCATGATTATGTTTACCCTTTTTCAGTTCATCGATGTACTTTTTTTTTTTCTAAAAAAATTTCCTTCACATTCTACTGGGACCACTTATTCTACCACTATAGTATTTATTACTCCTTTAACCATAATTAGAGCAATAATATTCAGCCATATGTCCTTCCCTTGTACTTGCAGCTTTTAAGGTGACTTCACTTTTAATAATCCCCAGTGAATTATTTTTTTCTCCTTTAATTCCGTGGTTATAAAGTTTGAGAAATAACTTAACATGTATGAAGATAGTATATTCATACAACTCAACAAGGTTAACATTATAACATATAACCAGATCGCCTATATTTATAATGTTACTTGTAGATTTTAACTTATATCCCACGTGCAATTTGTTTCTTCTTAATTTATCCTCAATTCCACCACATTGTATATATATTCCAATAAAGGGAAACATATAAAATTTTCTTTATAAAGCTCTTTGTTATATGAACCATTATATTTCATATCCTTAAATCCTCCACTCTTTTTCATATATATATAGAACCACTCTATATATATATAATCCACAATATATATAAATACAATCCACCCCATATATATAAAATCCACCGCATATATATATATCCACCAGACTATATATATAATCCAAAGAGTTTAATTAATACTCCTTAAATTTTTTCTTATTTAATGTACTATACCTTCGTACCAACTTACATTTTTCCTTTGTGATGGACGTATAAAGTTTTAATTTGAACCAATACAAGGACAATGGAGATGGTTTCAGCTATTGTTATGTCAATAATTTATAATAGAATTCATCTCCATTATTTCCAGCCAAGTAAGCGAATACCTAAACTTACAGGGTTTTCTATTAGGGGATAAATAAAATTTGCATAACTATATGCATAACCTTTATACATATAAGTACCCCATATATATATATTTCTACATCCTTTGATAAGGCTATGGACCGATATATATATATATATATATATATATATATATATATATATATATAAACACCTATTCCATACCCATGTTTTATGTCACATATATCCATATATCTAACCTTTGATAATTTATTTACATGCACATGTATGGGTATATAACTCGTCTATATATGTCCCACATGCACTTATTACCGATGTGACATATTCATGTTTTCTTTCCCATTATCCCTGTCTATAAGCATTAAATTCTCCTTTCGTACGCTTTATCACACTATATTTCTCATTTTCATAAGCCATGGTGTAAATAAGCGGTATTATTCTTAGACACAATAGAAGTATAGGTTTCCTGGCATACCTACACAATGCATGTATAGATATATATATATAAGACATCTATATCTATAGAGGACCTAACCTCTTGACCATATTTTGGAGTTCACCTAACTATGTGTTCCATCTATTTACACCATATATCACAATATTCGGCGGTGAACCTTTAAGCACATGTAAATTTATCACATATATATATTATCACCTATATATATTATTCCCACATAAATATATCTATATATTACTTACATACAATAAAATATTTCCCATTTCACATATATATATATATATACTCCCATATATATATAGATATCTTACCTTCATGAAATGAATTATTTCACATATATATATATTCCCATAGATATATAGCACATATACTTCCACCATATATATAAAATCCATATATATATAAAGCATATTCTTTGATACATTATATTACCATTTTATTCTAGGACGTGAAGGCGCACGTCGATAGATATCACTTATCTATATGTATTTTTTTTTTTTTTAAACCTCTCTATATACCCCTATCGGTCAATACATACACCTATATGAAATTTGATCAACCACTTATATCGACCGCCTACCATATGCGTAATTGCATAGATAACGCATCTATCTTTTCCTTTGGATAATGCGCATATCGACATTTTAAACCATCCATACCTATACCTAGTAGGTATACATTCACCTTTTTAACCCTACTGAAGTGCGCGCTCTTGCATATTAACTCCGGCGTACGCATATCTTTAACTGCATGGTGCTATTCTTTTGGGAAAACCGGTTTCATCTCCCCAGGCGGTATTTAAACTTAGGTTAGGTTTAATAGATTGACGGTTGTATAGTTTCAGCGTTTTCTTCTCTGGTATGCATGCATGTAGTCTGGGATATTGGTAATACGAGTCTAACCCTAATCTTCGTTTGTGTGTGTAGGTGTATCCGTTCCATATGGTTGTCAGATTGGCCGCGGCGTAGATGTAAGCCTATTACTTCCGGATTCAGTTCATCTTGTGACAGATCAGTACTAATTTGTTTCTGATGTGAACGGCCCATACCTACGCAGTGATCCCATACGCCGAGTACTCCATACTCGTACCGGGTATGGATTACATGCGCCGCCTACACCGAATCGGTTCAGATAGTTGACGCGTGAATTGGGAACCTGGTTCAACAAGCATTTGACAGGTGGTTTTCCACTGTCCGACCCAGTACGAGGGTACCGAGCGCTGCCTTCGATCTAGGTTTACTTCTGCACCTACAGGCCTACGATGCCTTAATTTCTCTGCACCCCCTTAACACCACTTGGTACCTCTGGCCGACGTACTGCGTTGGCTCATCCACCTCGGGGTTTTTTGTGAAGATTTTCGGCCAGAGGAAATTTAGGGTTTCCAAGGGTTTTTAACCGAACACAATTAGATCGATCTATGGACCGGTTCCTGTCTGGGTTATTTGTTTTGTTTTGTTTTTTTTTTCTCTCTCGGAGAGTATCCCGGTCTCCCTTCGGCCCCTTCAGTTAGTCTGCGAGAAGATTGATGTACAGGGAGGTTTAAGGTTTGATCTTGCTTATCTCCCATGGTCTTATATTTCCTTACTCCTGTATATCCTCATTACAGTATCTAATCATCTGTTGTTTGTTACGCAGAGGGGGCAGGAGATCAGCGTCTCCATCGGTTCACCGGGACAGAGGTCTACCCTGTTCTCCCTGGAGCATTTCCATCTTTCTTCTGTTCTTACCCCAGTTCTGCAATTCGTTCTGAAATACCCTAGACGTGAACTAGTGAATGTATTGTTTTCTGAGGTGGTTGTTCCTGCGTCTAATATGTGACTATCATTTGCAGGCATCTCCGACATTACGATTCGCCGGTCATCAGAACCCTCGCACCTCATAGGTTTTCATATTTGTATGTGTCTATAGTTAGCGCAACCCACCATCAAAGGTATGCGCGAGAGTCCAATGTGATCGGACGCGTCAGTTCATACCACATCAACAGTTCTTTTTGACTCACTGGTGGTATAATTTCTGGGAAATACGAATTCCACAATTTTAATGTTTGTTGTTTTTATACTGATATAATACCTCCCCAGCGTGGTCACGCTGCCCCGGGAGTTTTAACATAATTCTTTGACATGTAAAATTTTGTTGCAGTCATTTACAGGCAGATTTTACACAGCCCGGTTGTGGTTGTTAGCCATTGATTTGACCGAGATATTTCACTGTTTGGTTTCGGTTTATACCATATTAAACAGGCTCGTCAATGTGCAATACACTCTTTGCCTACAACACCTTCCTCTGAACTCGCTGTTAACCTAAGCGATATTTTATTTCTCGGCATGTTAACAACGTATAATATTTTGTTTTAATTTACTCGCCCTCTATTTCTGTAGTTTGACCGGGCATTCGTTCAATCATTCATATGCTTTACCTTTAATACCTATAGTTCGTCTTTAATCATAGCTACTATCAGAACCCTAGTTACATCAAATTGGTATGAATTTCTCGGCGTTTATATTCCTGTCTATGTTATGGTGAACATTAGTTCTCGGCATAAACATTACTGTGGAACGAGCTACTTGATTTGCGCTCAGCCTTTATATATTCGGGTTTGTGATACATACCCGCATTTGTTTTCCTTACATAACGCTCGTTTTTCTCGCCATAGCGATTTTCTATATGTTCCAAAGATTATTTTTATTATTTGACAGATATATATATCTTTCGTACTGGTTTTCTGCGTACATAAATCGCTAACGATAGGGTTTGCAATTATTTTGCCATGGTTCAAGTTTGTTTGCTGGTTGGCGAAAATAGAAATAAACCGGAGGTCTTAAGTTCGGTTAGTGCCATGAGATAGTTGAAGAACTTCAAAGCCGAAGAAAGAGGCGGTACTCTACGGTACCCGAATTTTTTTATAATATTCATATACATATATCTGTGGCTCCTTTGTACTTGAGGTTGACAAAAAAATGGAATTTCATGCTGCTCGAACCTTGTTAATATATATACCAAGTGTTTTAAATGCCTATATATATATCTATAAGTAGTTGAAAGTTCCATTTATGTGATACATTAATAATAGAACTCTCCTTTGCACTAATGTTTATTTTGAAGGTATACCACGAAATATTCCATCATTGTTATGATTGCTATAACCCTTCTATAGTATACCGTTATTTTGTGGTTAACAAGAATTCACCATACATGTTCTAGAGTCCTTTCTATTTTTCTCTTGAAGTACACCTATATGTATTGAATAGTACTCGACTGAAGGACTTTAATTATGATTTATTTTGCCATGATAATTGTTTCAAGGAGTAAGGCTAGATTGGGAATCAAATACATACACTTATAGATGTGATCGAATCATATAAGTAGTACTCACATACATCAGACCATTTAATTTTTTTTTTTTTTTCTTTACTTTAGTATACACTACTAAAATTCTCTCTTATGTATATGTCCCATTTCGATTATAGTATGGGGTAGAAGTAGATTGCAACTCCTACCTAATTTTTTTCTATTGAACTACTATATCAAATTTTCTATTGAACATTGAAATAAGTATTTCATTCAATATTATTATGTATATTGAATATAAGTATCTAAGAGCTTAAACCAAGCAAGGTTTAAAAGTTTTTTTTTTTTTTCATTCTATGCTGCATACTAATATTTTTCAATCATGCAAAATAGCAAAGGGCACCTCATGGTGCTCCTTCTATTAAAAGTAGGACTGAATATAAATCAAGCAATTATTTTTTCTAGCAGACATATTAGCATATACTTTCACTTTTGTATATATACATGTAATGAAAGTTAAGAACTAATTATCTGTAGAGACTAAATACCTTCAGATTTAAGTTTCAGTGGCAACTGATTTCCACTCTGAAGAAGATCTTTCTAGGCCTTCACTTTAACAAATTTGTATCATTACATTTTGTATAATATATTATAGCGTTTGGACTTGTAATTCCTGCAACATCTGCTACTTTTCTACCAGAATTACTTTCTCATTCCATTAAGCAAACTTAAAGCTTAGATTTGTTTTCTGAAGTTCATTAAAAATGCTGGAAGATACCTATCCTCCAATTAAATCCATCACAGATTTAGAGGTTTTGGGAGATGGTTCTTCCCAGCCTTCTCTCATGCAACTCTAGTACTCAAAATTTTCTACTAGACCAGTTTTGTTAAATGCATGGTCTACATCCTTCATTAAAACTTCAAATTTGTTCAACTAAAACAAATCCAAGGATAGTTATATGCAATCTGGAAATTAAATCATCAGTTCAGGTCTGAAATTAAATTTTTCTTCGTTGTCTTCAGCCTTAATGAAAATTGTTCAATGTACAGTAACTCAACATTTTTTTTTTTTTTTTTAAGTGAGCACATAACTTGCCCAGTTTTCTCAACTTGGGCTCTGATACCATTTGTCACGTCTCCCAGACCCAGCTTTCTACACACTTATAACATAACTCAGATATTCTCCGCTTTATGCGCCAGATAACCTTGATAGTTTATATACTGATTCATTTACAATTTTCAGACTGTTATCCGGGGTTAGATTTTTTTTTCATGTACTTATAGACAGCCATGGAATATAAGTATTTTCCATGAGAAATTTTGGGGTTGACCTCCCCTCTTCTCAGCCCATCTAGTAGACTTATATATCTATATATATATTACTTTGTATTTTCTCAGGTTTTTCTTTTCAGAGTTTTGTCCAACTCTGGATGATTACTAGGCTCTTCCTCAAACATCCCAGTTTGCAGGCCTTATAACTTTTCAACATTTTAAATTTTCAGCATCGAGGTATAGATATATGCCTCCTCGCATACCTCTATCTATACTCAGTTAACCTCCATTGCTCCAACTGCTTTCCCAGCAGTTTATATGGACGGTAAACAAATGCTCTATTCATTGTATATTTTACATGTGCTTACAATCTTACCTTACACACCCTTTTATCACCCAATATATTATTCAATAGGATTTCCCCCTTATTTTACTGTTACAACATTCAACATGTGTGACACTCTGGTACAGATTCAACTGTTCCATGTGAAAACTAGGAAATAGATCCTCTTGCTTCAATCAAATGGTGGTAGAGGATACTGACTGGATAGTTTAGAATTCTTAGTATTTGATCTTCGTCCTTAATTAGGGTTCAACTTCTACTTTCATATGATTACACTTACATTAAATAGAATAGTTTAAATTCTAACTGGTACAATTCTCTCTATTGGAACGTACATACTGAACCCCATACGACTACCACAGGGTTATTGTTTCTTACTTTCTGTTATTGGTTACAGGGGGTTTTGTGCCATCAGTATTGTTATGATAGGTTTAGTTGTTTGGAACTTGCTGTTCATGGTTACTGGTTTGTTAACATTTTCTGTTTCTACACACAGAATTTAAATACTCCTTTAAAAGATAGCAAGCTATACCTATACATAGTTATTAGATTGGCTGTTCAATTGATCTATCATCTCCAATCTCATTATTACAAGGTACTCATCCCTACACCCAACCATTTGTCTCTACTATCACTAGCTGTAGTTCCAATTACATAAGATATTGAACCATTAATCCATCTAACAGTTGCATAATGCAATATAACATAACAATTCATAATTTCCATAATGAACTATAACATCACAATTTCATAACTTGCATAAATAAAACAGGGATATGTTTAACACAGACTTACAGATATCTCCAAATTTATGCATGCACAACTCTACTATGACCAAGTCCTCCCAACCTTAGAATCCTCTTTATCTCCCGGGATTCACCCCCGAGCAGAGATCCTCCAAGAACAGACTAACCTCAATCTGTTCTGGAGCAGCTTATTTAAGCTGTGCTTTCCCCAAAGCCTGTTTCCAATTCTGCGTCCAGAATAGCAGGATGCTTTCTTTCCTGTTTAGCCTAGGCTTCCCATTTGGGACTCTTTAAAGTTGTTTTATGCTTTTCCTCAGCTTTTCCAGCTTTTCTTACCTCTTCCCAACTACTTTCCTCTTCATTGGGGAAATTTAGATTCCTCCTCAAAATCTAAATTAATTTTCTTTCAAGGATTTTTTGAAAGATTGTGGGGATATGTTGCCTTATCCATCCTCATGGATTTGGCAAGTGATCTCTAATTCTCATCTTGGTCATGCATGCACAATATTTTATTTATTTTTCATAAATAAGTAGTTAACCATATCCACATAATAATTATCCATTGGGGTCCACTCCCCTATGGATTTATGTTCAATTGTCTAATTTGAAAAGCATAGAACTTGGGGGTGTTACAATTAATAATTATGTGAGTTTATCATTAATTTGTATTTAAAATATTAATTCTGAGTCTTTATTAATCTATTCTATTTTTAATATGGATCCCATGGGCTTCTTGATATCTTAGCTTGTTAATATTCTCCCCTTTAGTTCACCAATTCCTTGGGTTTATAATATTACACCCTTGGGGTTATTCATTCTCTTGGATTATAATATTAATAATCCCTTCATATATTTGTAAGAGATATATACTTACTATAAATAGTAATGAAATAATAGTATTATGTTATATTTTAATTTTAGTATAGTTTTAGTTATAACTATTAATGTATTGAAAAAAATTAATAATATTTTATTTTTATATATTTTATTATCAAATAATAATTAATATATATATATATATATATATATATATATATAGATATATATATATATAGTATCAATATAGTTTATATTATTAATATATTACAAGTAGATATATAAGATATATTGGTAATTATATTCATAAATGTATAATGATTATCTTGGTTTAAAATATTAATATTTATCGCTTCGTTTCACCTATTATTTTGGTTTATAATATTAAACCCTTGGGTTTATTAGCTCATTTGGTTTATATTACTAATAATATATTTGGTTTATTAATCTCTTCACTTTAAATTATTAATTCATAGGGTTTATTAATTTCTTAGGTTTTTAGTTTAAGATATTAATTATTAGGTTTTATTCATCCCTTTAGTTTCTAATTCTTTGCTTTGGTAATATTAGCCATTAAATATTAGTCTTACACTTTAATATTAATGCATGGTCCAATGTCACATTATGAAAAACATTATCTCAATATGAAAATCAACCATGGGCTACCATTGTTAATCATAGTTTGTAGTAGTCAATGAAGTTTTTCCATTGTCAAATGTCACATTGTGACAAAGATTGTCTGAATATGAAAATTAACCATGGAAAACCATCGTCATTCTTCGTCCAACGTCGCACCATGACAACAATTTTCTCAATGTTTTAATCAAGCATGCTCAGCCATGTTTATTTTATGGTTTATAGTATTTACCTAAATATTTTTGTATACTTGAGGTTTATAATATTTATCTAAAGGTTTTTATATACTTGAGTTTTATAATATTAATATTTTAGGTTTAATATTATTCCCTTGAGTTTATAATATTAATAATCATGTGAGTTTATAAAACCATTTTGTTTAAGATGTTAATGTTTATGCTTTATTAATCTCTTATGTTTTTTGTATTGATCCCTTCACCTTATCGATCCCTTAGGTTTTTAATATTTATCCCTTGGGTTCACCAATTATTGTTGTTTATAATATAAAACCCTTGGGTTTATTAGTTCTTTTCATTTATAATATTAATCAACCCTTGGGTCTTAACATCTCTTGAGTTAAAAATATTAATTGTTAGGTTTTATTAATTTCTTCGTTTTTTGAGATAAAAATATTAATTCTTAGGCTTTATTAATCTCTTTTGTTTTTAATATTGATCCCTTGACCTTATTCATCCCTTAGGTTTTTAATATTTATCCCTTCGGTTCACCAACTCCTTTGGTTTATAATATCAAAACCTTGGTGTTATTAGTTCTTTATGTTTATCATATTAATAACCCCTTGGGTTTATTAATATCTTGAGTTTAAAATATTAATTCTTAGGGTTTTTTAATCTCTTGAGTTCAAAATATTAATTCTTAGGGTGTAGTAATTTCTTGGTTTATAATATTAATATTTATCCCCTGGGTTCACCAATTACTTTGGTTTATAATACTAACCCTAGACTTTATTACCTCTTTTGGTTTATAATATTAATAATTTCTTGTTTAAAAATCTATTTAATTTAAAATACTAATTATTAGGGTTTATTAATTTCTTAGGGTTTTGAGTTTAAATTTTTTATTCTTAGGGTTTAATAATCTTTTTAGTTTTTAATATTGATCCCTTGGCCTTATTGATCATGTAGGTTTTTAATAGGGTTTATTAATCTTTTGAGTCTTAATATTATGATTTACATTATGATGTAATATGTTGGGTTATAATATAGATTCTAATATATATCATTTATAATTAGGGGTTAATATTGAATTTATAATATTAGGGTTTATAATATTGTGTTTAATATTTAGAGTTAATAAAATTTGGGATTTTAATATTTCGGTTCATAATATTGATTTTTAGGTTTTATTGATCTCTTGTGCTTTTGATATTGATCCCCTCACCTTATTGATCCCTTAGGTATTTAATATTTATCTGTTGGTTTCACCAATTCCTTTGGTTTGTAATATTAAACCCTTGGGTTTATTATGTTGGTTTATAATATTAATAACCCCTTGGTTTTATTAATCTCTTTAGTTTAAAATATTAAGTCTTGGGGTTTATTGATCTCTTGAGTTTAAAATATTAATTCTTCTCCTTTATTAATTTTATGGTTTATAATATTAATATTTATCCCTTGGGTTCACCAACTCCTTTGGTTTATAATATTAAACCCTTGGGTTTATTAGCTCTTTTGGTTTATAATATTAATAATCCATTTGGCTTATTAGTCTCTTCACTTTGAATTATTAATTCTTAGCGTTTATTCATTTCTTACATTTTAAGTTTAGGATATTAATTATTATGGTTTATTAATCCCTTGAGTTTTATAATTCTTTGGGTTGGTAATATTAGGTGTTAAATATTAGTCTTGCACTTTAACAATAAGTAATGGTCAAATGTCACATAATGAAAAACATTGTCTCAATATTAAAATCAGCCATGGGCTACCATTGTTAATCATAGTTAGTCGTAGTCAATAAAGGTCTTCCATGGTTGAATGTCGCATTGTTACAAATATTGTCTCAATATGAAAATCACCCATGGAAAGCCATGATAATTATTCACCCAACGTCGCATTGTGACAACAATTGTCTCAATCTTTAAATCAAGCATGCTCAACCATATTTATTTTATGGTTTATAGTATTCATCTAAAGAGTTTTATATAGTTGAGGTTTATAATATTTATCTAAAGTTTTTTATATACTTGAGGTTTATAATATTAATATCTTAGGTTTAATATTATTCCCTTGAGTTTATAATATTAATAATCATGTGAGTTTATGAAACCTTTTTGTTTAAGATATTAATTTTTAGGATTTATTAATCTTTTATGTTTTTTATATTGATCCCTTCACCTTATTGATCACTTAAGTTTTTAATATTTATCCCTTGGGTTTATAATATAAATCCCTTGGGTTTATTAGTTTTTTCATTTATAATATTAAACCACCCTTGGATCTAAGAATCTTTTGAGTTAAAAATACTAACTCTTAGGGTTTATTAATTTCTTAGGTGTTTGAGATAAAAATATTAATTCTTAGGCTTTATTAATCTATTTTGTTTTTAATATTGATCCCTTGGCCTTATTGATCCCTCATATTTTTAATATTTATCCCTTCGGTTCACCAATTCTTTTGGTTTGTAATATCAAACTCTTGGTGTTATTATTTATTTATGTTTAAATGATTGATAACCCCTTGGTTTATTAATCTCTTGAGTTCAAAATATTGATTCTTAGGGTTTGTTAATCTCTTGAATTTAAAATATTAATTATTAGGGTGTATTAATTTCTTGGTTTATAATATTAATATTTGTCCCTTAGGTTCACCAATTACTTTGGTTGATCATATTAAACCCTTGGGTTTATTACTTATTTTGGTTCATAATATTAATAATGTCTTGGGTTTATTAATCTATTAAATTTAAAATATTAATTATTAGGGTTTATTATTTTCTTAGGTTTTTCAGTTTAAAAAATCTATTCTTAGGGTTTAATAATCTTTTTTGTTTTTAATATTGATCCATGGGCCTTATTGATAATGTAGGTTTTTAATATTTATATCATCGGTTCATAGATACCTTTGGTTTAGAGTATCAAACCCTTGTGTTTATTAGTTCTTTTGGCTTATAATATTAATAATCCCTTCAGTTTATTAATATTTTGAGTTTTAATATTATGATTTACATTATGGTGTAATATGTTGTGTTATAATATAGATTCTAATATATTGTGTTTATAATTAAGGATTAATATTGTGTTTATAATATTTGAGTTTAATATTAGGGTTTATAATATTGTGTTTAATATTTACAGTTTATAACATTTGGTATTATAATATTTCAGTTCATAATATTGATTTTTAGGGTTCATTGATGTCTTCTGTCTTTAATATTGATCCCTTAGGTATTTAATATTTATCCCTTCGATTCACCAATTCCTTTATTTTGTAATACTAAACCCTTGGGTTTATTATTTTGGTTTATAATATTAAAAACCCCTTGGGTTTATTAATCTCTTAAGTTTAAAATATTAAGTCTTAGGGTTTATTAATCTCTTGAGTTTAAAATATTAATCTCTTGGTTTATAATATTAATATTTATCCCTTGGGCTCACCAATTCCTTTGGTTTATAATATTAAACACTTGGGCTTATTAGTTCTATTAGTTTATAATATTCATAATATCTTCAATTTATTAATCTCTTCAGTTTAAATTATTAATTCTCAGGGTTTATTCATTTCTTACATTTTGAGTTTAAGATATTAGTTATTAGGGTTTATTAATCCCTTGAGTTTCCTAATTCTTTAGGTTGGTAATATTATGCATTAAATATTAGTCATACACTTTAATATTAATGCATGGTCCAATGTAACATTATAAAAAACATTCTCTATATGAGAATCAACCATGGGCTACCATTGTTATTCATAGTTAGTCATAGTCAATCAAGGTCTACCATGGTAGAGCATCACATTGTGACAAATATTGTCTCAATATGAAATTCAACCATGGAAAACCATGGTAATTCTTTGTCCAACGTCGCATTATGACAATAATTGTCTCAATGTTTAAGTCAAACATGCTCAACCATGTTTATTTTATGGCTTATAGTATTTATCTAAAGGTTTTTATATACTTGAGGTTTATAATACTAATATCTTAGGTTTAATATTATTTCATTGAGATTATAATATTAATAATTATGTGATTTTATCAAAACTTTTTGTTTAAGATAATAATTTACATGCTTTATTAATCTTTTATGTTTTTCATATTGATCCCTTCGCCTTATTTATCCTTTAGGTTTTTAATATTTATCCATTAGGTTCACCAATTCCTTGGGTTTATGACATAAAACCCTTTGGTTTATTATTTCTTTTCGTTTATATATTAAACCACACTTGGGTCTTACAATCTCTTGAGTTGAAAATATTAATTCTTAGGGTCTATTAATTTCTTAGGTTTTTGAGTTAAAAATATTAATTCTTATGGTTTTTTAATCTCTTGTGTTTTTAATATTGATCCCTTGGCCTTATTGATCACTTATGTCTTTAATATTTATCCCTTGGGTTCACCAATTTCTTATTGATCACTTATTTCTTTAATATTTATCCCTTGTGTTCACCAATTCCTTTGGTTTGTAATATCAAATCGTTGGCTTTATTAGTTCTATTTGTTTATAATATTAATAATCCCTTGGGTTTATTAATCTCTTGGGTTTAAAATATCAATTCTTAGTGTTTATTAATCTCTTGAGATTAAAATATTAATTATTAGGGTTCATTAATTTCTTGTTTTATAATATTAATATTTATCCTTGGGTTCACCAATTACTTTGGTTTATAGAATTAAACCCTTGGGTTTATTAATTCTTTTGGTTTATAATATTAATAATGTCTTGGTTTTATTAATCTATTTAATTTAAAATATTAATTATTAGGGTTTATTAATTTCTTATTAGTTTAAAAACTTTATTCTTAGGGTTTAGTAATCTTTTGTGTTTTTAATATTGATCCCTTTGCCTTATTGGTTCTGTATGTTGTTAATATTTATGCCTTGGTTTCACCGATTCCTTTGGTTTATAATATTAAAACCTTGCATTTATTCATTCTTTTTCTTTATAATATTAATAATACCTTGGGTTTACTAATATTTTTATTTTAAAATATTGATTATTATAGTATTAATATCCTAGGTTTTTTAGTATAAAATATTAATTCCTAGGGGTTATTAATTTCTTGTCTTTTTAATATTAATACCTTGGCCTTATTGATCCCTTGGGTTTATTATTTCCTTGGGTTTTTAATATCAATCCATTTTCATTTATTAATACTTTATATTTTTAATTCATTGGGTTTATAATATTAATAATCATGTGAGTTTATCATTAATTTGTATTTAAAATATTAATTCCAAGTCTTTATTAATCTATTCTATTTTTAATATGGATCCCTTGGGCTTCTTGATCTCTTAGCTTTTTGATATTCTCCCCTCGAGTTCACCAATTCCTTGTGTTTATTATATTAGACCCTTGGGGTTATTCATTCTTTTGGATTATAATATTAATAATCCCTTCATATATTTGTAAGAGATATATACTTATTATAAATAGTAATAAAATACTAGTATTATGTTATATTTTAATTTTAGTATAGTTTTAATTATAATTATTAATGTATTGAAAAATTTTAATAATATTTTATTATTATATATTTTATTATCAAATAATAAAATATTATATATTTTAATGTGTGTGTGTGTGTGTGTGTGTGTATATATATAAAGAGAGAGAGAGAGAGAGAGAGGTTAGTTTATATTATTAATATATTACAAGTAGATATATAATATATATTGGTAATTATATTCATAAATGTATAATGATTATTTTTCTAAAATACATGTGGTGGGTGGTGCATATAAGCCTATCAGCGTATATCAAACACATTAGTGAATGTGGTTGTAAATCTATTTTATATATGCCTTTCGGCATATATCAACCACATTGGCAAATGTGATTGTGCTAGTCATATATTAATAGAATTAATTAATGCAAAAATTCCATATATCCATTTTATAAAGAAATCGTTTAATCAAATACAAAATGAAAAATACATGATCGTTACATGTTAATAACATAGATTTAAATACATATGCAAATATTGACTGCCACTACTAATGTCTTTGTTTGACATGCCCTACAAAACAATGTAATCAATTCCATAAATCCTAAAACATCATTAAAATGAAAAACACATGATGGTTACATGTTAATAACATAGATTCAAATACATATGCAAATATTGACTACCACTACTAGTGTCTTTGTTTGACATGCCCTACAAAACAATGTAATCGATTCCATAAATCCTACAACATCATTAATAAATGCAATATTTATTTTAGTATATGAGTACTATGACGGCGTAAAAATATGGGGGTGTTACACAAATAATAGATGTTTCAAGGTATGGTGAAATTTAAAGTCCCTTAAGTTTAATTTTTGGAATCTTTTTATATGATATCGAGTAGTTATTGCAATGTTAATGTATGTTTTAGAAAACAATTATTAGAATTTTGTTTCCATATGTTCAGTGGAAACAACCTCCCACATCTGGATTGATGGGTGAGGGGAGAAATTATGTTTTCAGGGTGGGGATAGGGAAAAATATTATGAATGTGGTCCTCGGAAAAAATTATGTTTTTCATAATTTCTTAGCCCACGCAAGCCATCATTTCACACCTTTTGTAATTATTTTTTTGCATAGTTTTTAGTCGTCCACCTAATGTCATTATGAGGGTGAGGAAAACATTATGCAAAACATAATTATTATTATGTTTTGCATAATTTCTTCTACACCCAGATTATAAGATTTAACTATTTCTAAATTAAAACCTAATTTATAATTCTTATGTCACATTTGTATGTTATTTTAGTTTTGGTTTTCATAGATTATTTTAAAATGAAATAAAACTCATCTATATAAATTAAACATCATCTTAATTTCATAAATAATAATAATAATAATAATTTTTTCACTTATTTACACTTTCATTTTAGGGTTAGTACATTCAAAATAGCAACATGGTTTCCAAAAAAGTAGTGGTGATGTTAGGTAAGGCTACGTAACATTATGTGCCAAAAGAATTAAATGAAAAATAAAAAATCACATATGGGACAAATTTAAAAAATTAAACGAACATACTTAATCTTAAACCTATTTCTATCAAGTACATAAAAACATTTACACAATAATAAATTTGGCCCCTTCTCAATGCTTGATAAACCCTAATTTATGTACAAATTAATAACTTTGACCCTTCTCCTTGATTTGATAAATCCTATTTTATGATGCAAATACATTAAAAAAATTTAAACCAATGAATATGGAGGTTTTACATAACAAAACACATTCACCCTATTCTAAGGTTTATTGTTTATTTAATTGGATAGAGCACAACACACATGTTGTTGCTGCAACAAAACTCTCCAATTTTTTTGTCCCTTAGTCAATTTTGGAGCCTAAGTGAACTGTCATTTCAAGCTATCTTTTGTTGTCTTGTTAAATTCTTTTCTAAGTGTCAAACGTCATTGAAATATTCCTAGGTGACACTATTTGTCCTCGGTAAATTTTTCCTGAATGTGGTCTTCTTATCTTTGAAAGTTCTTTTGTCTCCTTTGTAAATATAGGTAAATCACTAGCTTTCTTGACTTAGTGAGTAATATTCTTTACTTGACATTCATATCACATAGAAGCATGAAAGCACAAATTTTTCTCCGAGTGAAAGCACATTATCTAAACATAGTGACCACTTACGTAGTGTTCGGGGGAACTGCACCTACCTAAGCCTAAGCACACTTCAAACTCTCAATGGAGTGCACTTCCTTCTCCCATTAAAGGGAACTTGTTTCCCAACAAGAGAGAACACTCCTTTTTAACAGCGATTACGTCCTATTTTTCCTCAACACCAACACACTCCTGGTCAACAAAAAGTGCGCTCTCTTGTTTTTCATACATTTGACCTTCCTTCTTTACATGATGAGCACACTCCTAGAAAATATGTTGCCTCTCTACATGATGTAACTAACTCACTCAAAAATCGACAAGTGACAAGCATGCATTAAATTTCTTTGCATGTGAATTCATTATATAAGTTTCCCAACTCATTATTCATTCTCATTCTCACTGTCAGCTCTGGCTTGAATCCATTTTCACACCACTATGATATTTTTCTTCAATATTTATCATAAGTGCATGGATTCTTGGTAAGTTTTGCAAAGTTTCATTTTTGTTTTCTTTTTTCATTTCTGTAAGAGCCCTAGGTTAAATGTTCATGTGATAAAGGTTAATAAAGAAAAAATAATACCAAGGCTATTGGACACGTATTACAAGATAAATGAGAGGAAAAAATTATAGTGGGAATCACTTTTGGTTATTTATGGCTTAGGAAATTGGCAAAGGCAAAGAGGCATAATTGGAATTTATTTATGAGAAGTAAAGTAAAATAGGAGAAAATTAAGGTGAAGAGACATATAGGTGTATGCTACTAAAATTAGAAGGAAACTTAAGGAAAATAACGAAGAAGGAGACATCAATAATAAAAAGGCATTAGGGAACCAATTCATAGCTTTGGACAATTTTGGTTGAATTTTTTGTCATTTTTGGCTTGGATCAATTTTGAGAGAGAGATGGAGATCAAAGACGAGAAATCAAGAAAGAAAGAAATCAAAAGTAAAGGAATGAAAAGGAAATAAAGGAGAAGGTTGGATCAAAAGCTTCAATGAGAATATTTTTCAAGTAATAGGTTGCATATTTGACTTCCTAGTTGAGTTGTGAATGAATCGTACAGGCATTTTTTCATTTGGTTCATTTTTTGTGATTGGCATGGAATTTTTCAGGTTTGACAATGTTTTCTACATTTCCTTGCAATTTCCTGGATATCCATGGTGTGATGGGATTCATTTCTTGGTTTAGCTTTAGATTGTCAAAAGGTTTTGAAACTAGGTAAGGTGGTCTCATGAAAATTCCCAAGGGTTTGGGTTGGTGAAGAAATTTTGATGAATCTAAGTTTGGTTTGATTTTGTGATCTCGATATTGGTTTAGGTGAGATAATGATAGTTTGAGGGTGGAGGTGGTTTAACCTATGTATTCCCTTTGTTGTTTATGTCTTGGTTTATCCCATGAAATCCCCTGTTCATGCTTGGAATATGGAATGAGGGTGATTTCCTAAAATAAAGAGTTGGTTTAGAAAAATTATACAAATTAGGGTGTATATTTTCAACTTCTCATGAAATTTAAAAAAAGAAAATCACAAGACACAAACATAATCTACTACTCTAGGGAATTCAATTCGTAATTTAGAAAATAAATAAAAAACATGAAATGAGAAATAAAACATATGCACATAATGTTTTTTCATGGGAAAGAAATATAATAAAAACCCCTTTGCATGATTGCATTAATATAATGAATAGAGATGTATTACGACTTCGAGGTTAGTCTGTGCTCAACCTGTAAGTGAATAAACTATGTCTCTTCTCAATGAAAAGCTCTTACCCAAAGTTAGTAAATTTATACCTATGCCTGAAACCCTAATTACTTGCACAATTCCCAAAGGAAATCATGTCCTTATTATCTAGGAATTCCCTCCAAATTGATTGTGCAATTCGCAAGGTTGATTAGCTAACTGCATGCAACACCTCCACACTCAAGACTAGTCTACAATTGATGTTACACTACCTTGGAATCTCCACCACAATCGAGGAAATAAAATTATCAAGATGGCCTAGATATTTTAGGTCGATTGATAATTTAATTAGATTATCACTAAGTTAGATTGAAGTCTCACTAGACATCTAACCTTCCATTAGTTCCTCCAACAATTAGAACTAGTTTAAGTGAAAACAACTTGAAATAACTAACCTTCATTGCTACAAATTAGAAATCACATATGTTAACTGAACTCTAGCTCATATAACTCGAATATATTGAGTAAAATTTGTGACACAAGCCATGTCACATAGGTTAACTATATCCAAGCTTTTTGTTGATGCGAAAAATCAAATTTTCTCAATTTAACCTAAGAAAAATAAAATTGGGACTTTCTTGCTACATTTTTCCACACCCCCTCTCAGCAAGAAATGGATTATAAAACACCCATATCCTGCACCTATGTAACTAAAACATTCCCCTTAACAAGGCCTTTATCAAAATGTCAACATCTTGTTCCTTTTTTAGAATATAATGCAGCAACATTATCCCTTTCTACACACAACCCTATAAATGGTGATACCAAATATATATGTCCTTGGATTGAACATGAAATATATGATTCTCAAAGAGCTTAATGAAACTATGATTATCACAATTGATAATAGTTCAATCCATCATCAGGAAAAACAATATTCTGAGTATCTTTCTGATCCAGATCACCTCACATGCTACTCCACTTGTATCCCTGTATTGTGTTGATGCCGAGCTCAACAGCACAAATATTTTTTTCCTATTTTATAGGGAAAAACTAAAAAACTAAAAATTAAAATCCACCTAATAGAGATCTGTGAAGGAAAATAACTTCACTCCCTTTGCCCATATGTACCATAGTACAAACTAGGAATTTCCTCTGAGGTACTATAAAACATGCTTAGTTTCCTTCAAAAATAATTTGGTCGGCCTAACTATATCTTGGCTCATTTGGTTGACTTCATAGCACATATATGGTCCTGTGTCGAGTGTTTAAAGGATACATGAGTGAAACCACTAGTTGTTGATAAATAGTAGCGTCCACTTCTTCACCTAAAGTGGAACCATCCTTACTCTAGTTGGTCACTAGAGGTGTCTCCATGGGTTACATATATCCATGTTGAATCTATGTAGTATCTCATTTTCATACTTTCCTTGAGACATAAAAACTTCCCCATTGCCTTTCCATACTCCCAACTCAAGGAAGTAGAGCATGAGACCCATGTCATCCATTTCAAATTCCCTTGGAAGGTCTTCCTTGTAATATGTGATCAACTGATGATCACCAGTTAGAATGAAATCATCGACATATAAGACCATAATAAGAAATTTACCTTACACCAATATGTGATAGAGGTTTTTATCCACTTCAGTTTTGGTGAATCCAAAACCAGTGAGATAGTTATCAATCCTGTTGTACCAAGCACAAGGTGCATGTTTGAGATCTTGTAATGCTCACTTGATTTAGCAGACAAGAGACTCTATATCAAATTTATCAAAGCATTCTTATTTATTTGTCTACAGATACTCATAAGTAAATCTTTTGAGGAATGGTGTATTTACATCCATTTGGAAGATCTTCCAACCCATTTGTGAAACCAATGTAATAAATGATCTAATTGATGAGTACCTTGCTACATCAGAAAAGGTCTCCTCATAGTCAATTATCTAAACTTGAGAGTATCCCTTGGCCACAAATATGGCCTTATAACTCTCTATGCTTCCAATTTATATGTGATTAACCTTGAATATCCATACTAAACCCACAATTGATTTATCTATCATTCTTGGGACCTCTTCTTAAAGACTATTCTTTACAATCGATTCATATTCCTCCACCATTGCATCACCCATACATGATGCTATATTTCTTCCTTGAAAGAGGATGGCTTAGTTTCTATAGCTTAGTAATTAGAGGCATGTAACCAGTGTACCTCTAAGGTGACCTCCTCTTCCTGAACAAATTTGAAGGAGATGCCACATTCTCCCTCGCTATACAAGTTTAATGAATTCCCTAGTTTTTTTTTATTCCTTCTTTGGATGTTTTTTCATGAGTGCATGCCTCCACTCTCTTCTCATCTACTTTTTTTTTCTCAATAAATTCCTGAGGCCCCTCATTTGGAGAAAAAATCTCCTCTTATAGTAGGACTTTAATCTCCCTTTCAAGAGAGCACCACATCGCTTTATCCTCATTAAAATTTACATCTGTTCACACAAATATCATTATGAGGGAAGTTAAGTATACATGATAGTTGTGAGGAGTTTTTGTGTAACTGAAAAATACTATGAAATTTTTTTTTTACTTAAGCTTCTTCCTTCATTCTTTAGAGACATGGAAGTAAAAAGAGGCTCCAAAAATAATGAAGCGTAACACATCCAAATTTCTCCCCGAGAAATCCTCCTCTATTATAATCATTCCAAGAATCCAATGAGGACTCTGTTTCTAAAAAAAGAATATTTGTTTCATTACTCAACATAAAAATGTGTAGGTAGGCCTTGTTAATGCAGCATATCCCTCACATCTCCCATAATGGTATGGTTCTTTCCTTAGCCAGCACATTCTGCTACGGGTTATGGGATGTTGACATATATCTTCGAATGCCTTATTTCACACATTTTTTTTTAATTCCTTCGAAATATACTCACCTCCATTATCATTCTTGAGAGACTTCACCTTCTTTCTAGTTTCATTCCCAACTAGTGAATTGAAATCTACGAACTTGGAGGATATCTCATATTTCTTCATCATGAAGAAGATTCAGGAGTTCCTTGAGACGTCATCAATAAAAATGACAAAATATTTTTGTTTGGAAGTCGAGGCTATCAAGCAAGGTCGATAGACATCAGAGTGGATCCATTCCAAGACTGCATGTTCTTTATTGTCACAATCATGGAATGTGGATTTTGCATACTTCCCTAAGGTACATTCTTTACATACATTATACTACTAAAGTGTTCCTTTAGGGAGGATAATTTTTATTTGATACATAATTTTCAAGGCACCATGATGAAAATGGCAAATTATTATGTGCCAAAGTTCACCAACATCATGACTTTGCACTTTTTCCACCTTACTGCTTAATGTAACACAGTCTTCCACATATAGCTTATATATGTTCTTCACATGAACCCATATATGCTTTACCTATCTCGTGGCTATGTATTTCAGGTATGGTTTCCCTTTTTTGAAGATCACAATATAACCATAGTATTCCAAAACTGTAACATAGATAATATTTGTCTTTAGGTCTTGAATGAGCATGAAATTCTTTAGTTTGAGAGGGGAGTCATACACCCTCAGAAATGTGACAGTACCAATCCTAGTCATGTTGTACCTTCTAGAGTCCCCAGGCTTGATGTGCATCTAGAGATATTTATCCACTAGGATAATGAAAAAAATATCTACACCCTACCATGTGGAACTATGCACCTCAGTCCAAGTACCATATGTTCCCTGTCACTATTTTTTCATACATGTGATAAGGGAGAATTTAAACTCGAAATTTAAATCCAAGGTTGGAATTTCCTCTTCTTCTGATTTCTTATTTATCAACTTTTTGTGTGAACACTTCGTGACATAGTGCATGAATTAATGACAATTGAAGGAAATAATTTTGGAAAAATATTTCTTCTTGCCCCCTTGGCTAGATTCAGGTTTGAGATGTACGTCTTTTTCCCTTCCTTCCCTTTCAAACCAATGAAAATTTTTCTTCATCCCATCTCTTGGATTAAATCCCATCTCTTTTATTATGCTTTATTTCCTCCTATAAAAAATGAGACCATAATCATTCCCAATTTCATAGTTTATCCCTCTGATTCAATGAATCTCAGTAGCTATGGAAAATATTGGGAAGGCCTAGAAAGGATAGTATTACATAGTCATATTCTACAACATTAACACCAACCCCTCAAATTTCATCATGAAGCTGTGTAAATATTCTCAGATACTACGAGATAGTGTCATTATTTTACATATTGATGTTTCAAATTTTATCCTTGAGTGTTAGTTTCCTATGGTCACTAATCTTATCTAAAAATTATGTCAGTGCTTTCCACATTGTGAAAGGAGTTTCCTTCCCATGGAAATATGACACAATTTTATCCCATAATCCCTCCAATATTAGTCTCCTCTCCTTGGCTACGTATTTATTCCATTCGGCTAGGTTTCGTGCATCATATGCTTGTGTTTTTGCAAAAATTTTCTTCATGTATTCTAGAAGTATGTTGTCATCCAACTTTACATCTATGTGATCCTTTCATGCAATGAAATTAGAGTTTCCTCTCAAGGAATCCTCTAGTCTCAACATTTTGAAAGTCATCTTCCCAAATATGAAGATATCCCTCTGCACTAAACTGCAAATTCGAACCTCCTGCAAAAAAAAAAAAAATGTTTAAAATATTGTTCTAATGCCAATCCTGCTATGATACAGCGTGGAAATTAGGGTGTAGATTTGAAAATGATCATGAAATTTTAATCAAAATCATAACACAAAAACCTACTCACTTCTTAGCGAAATTCAATTCACAATTTAGAACATTAAAAAAAAACATACAATGAGAAATAACAAACATGCACGTAGTATTTTTTCCCGGGGAAAGGAATATTCGAAAAAACCCTTTTCCATCTTACATTAATATAATGAGTAGAGATGTATTAAAACTTCTATCTCAATCTGAGCTCAACATACAAGTAAATAGCCTATCTCACTAGTCACTAAGAAGCTTTGACCCAGAATTAGTCAATTTTTCCTCTCCTTGAGCCCCTATTTCCATGAAAAAATATTGAGGAAATTAGACCCCTATTATCTAGTAATTTACTCCAATATGATTTCACAATTCCCAAGGTTGTTCATCTGACTGTATGTAACATCTTTAAACTCAAGACTATTCTACAATTGATCTTACACTACCTTGGAATATCCACCAAAACTAGGAAACTCGAATTATTTGTATCAACTAGAGATTTTTGGTTGATTGATCAGTTAGCTCAATGATCACTGAGTTAGACTGAAGTCTCATTTCAAAACTGACCTTTCACTAATTCCTCCAACAATTAGAACTAGTTTAAGTGAAAACAACTTGAAATAACTGACCTTGATGGCTACAAATTAGAAATCACACATGCTTAACTAAACTCTAACTCCTTTAAACCTAGTTTACTCAGTAATCTGAACAACACAAGCTATACCACACAAGTTATTAGCATCCAACTTGTGAGTTGATGTGGAAATTCGAATTTTCTCAATTTGACCTAGGAAAATGAAAATGAGACCTTCTTGCTTCTTATTTCAACACCAATATAGGGTTTGATAGTATGTGGAAGTACCTGACTTGGGTGGATTTTACATAATTTAATGACAACTAATTTTCTATTGTGATTTATGAGTACTTGTACAAGTTATTATGATGATTTTATGGTTTTTTTGTCATGATTTATATTCTAGTTATATGTTGGTTATAAGCATGATTCAAGATGTACTCTAGCACTAGATCTTGTTATGCTTTAATACGTTGCCGAATGATTGATGAATGAATGTAATAAATAGTGTTGTTATAGCTACTTCAGAGATCATTAGACCTTCTTGGTTGTTTTTATCTAAAATACAAGTATTTATGATCACATTTGCATCCATGACCTCTAGCTTACATGTTTACCATATGTTTGACAAAATGTATATTGTGTTCTAGGAATTATAGGTCATGTTTCCGATTATATTTTAAAATTTTAAGATTTTTTTTATATCTAATGAAATTTTGGAAAGTTACAAGAAGTTTTATGTAGTGTTCTGGAGGCTAGCCTATAAAATTAGCTCAAATCTTGCAACCGCAGGCACTGAACTAAGGAATTTAGGTCATTATTGCATGGATACAAGCCTATGCATGAGGATGAAGGTCTATAACAAATCCCTTTCCTTTTTGTGCATGAATTTTGCGTGTTAAGTCAATGAAAAAGGGGTCCAACTCTGGGATTGACCATTTGGGGTTGTTTGCAACCTTCTAAGTTGAATGGGATCTCTGAGGGGTGTAAGTAAAGTTGTCAATTTGTCAACCCCACTTCCATAACTGGAATGTGCAGGATGAGTGATGTCATAGTAGAATTTTTCTTCACATTTACCCAAACGGATTATAAAAGTGGTAAATGTGTGGTGTGACGTGTTACAAATTGGTGTCAGTGCTTACAAGTTCAAACACATTGTCTTGATGGATTAGACGTGACTATTATGCATGCATTTTAGTCGTTTTCATATATTGGAGTGGCTATAATTTTCATCTATACAGTCGGTGTTACAGTTTATACTATCATTACTTATGATTGAGATGATGTTGATAGGTTGGTGTGATGGTGTCATTATGTGTATATACATGTATATTTTTCTAATATGGATTGATTTGTCTAGATTAGATAGCCTCCCTTGAAACACACTAAGATATGTTTTATTATGTTATATTTATTTATCTTACCTGTTATGTTTGTAGGAAGAAGATTATCAAAGATGATGAGCAGAATGGTGGATTATAGTTCATGTGACTCCCCTTAGAGATCGAGTGAGAAAAAAGGAGAAGATTACTCTCCTAACCAAGTAGATACGTTCAAAATTCCAAAGGAAAAAATAAGGAGTTACAAGGTAGAGAATGACAAGATAGTTCAATCACAAAAGAGGTTTTCCAAAGCTTAGGAAATAAAAGTTGAGGTCAATGCAGTGATCCTTCATATTTTATCATATTTGAAGAGACAAGGAAAACCAATGATCACTTATGGATAGGAGGAAATGACTAATGGGCCATACGGTAGCATGTCACAATCAGGGCATAGGTTGGACATGGACAACACGTTCATAGGTGGAATATGGTTGGATACACCTAAGAGGAGAGGTAGTGTTTATGGGTTCTATTCTAGTTTTGGATAAGATAATTATCATGTTCATCATTGCTATCATCCTTACAAGATGAGTGAGATGGTGTACTTTCTATATGAGTTCAATAAATCCAATCCTTCTACCTTTTATGGAGATTTGAAGAAACCAAAAGATGAATAAGCATGGCTAGTTGGGATGAATAAGTTCTTCAAGTTACATGAATATATAGAGAATATGAAGGCTAAGATAGATATTCTTAGTCACAACCTAGAGGTATATATTTGGTGGGAAGATGTGAAGTGTTCCACATACATTATGAGAGAGGAGTTGTGTTGGCTTGATTTTAAGACACTTTTCAGAATGAATGATTTGTCAGAGAGATATTATGATGGAAAGTCTAAGGTGTTCTATGAGTTTAATATGGGTTACATGAAATATGAAGAGTATATGACTAAAGTTATAGAGTTATTGAGGTATGTACAATATCTTAAGGATGAGACTAAAAATGTTCAAAAAATCATCAGTGGATTACCATTAGCATATAAGGATCAAATTGATTATAATGAGTCTCGATAGTTGAAGGAAGTCATTGGTAAGTTAAATCACTATTATGAGCAGTCAAAGCATAAGTATGAGCCTAAGCATGATTGTAAATGGAATGAAAAGGCTATGATAAAATATCATCCAAAGAAAGAAATACCTCAATATGAAGGTGAGAAGGAAAATATGGCTCCATACAAGAAGTTCAATGAATATGAGAATGGACATGGACCTTAGCTTGGAGAGCAGCAGAACAAGGGTAGTGACAAAGAACCGTTGCAGTTTTGGATTTGTGGCAAGGATCATTTCATGTTCAATATTTTCCATGGTATTAGGGCATCATACCTCATATTTATAGTGCTTAGGAATCACAAAAAAATTGTGGATGTTGGACATATAATTCCTCAGACCTACCCAACATTTGATAACAAGCAAGCGGATCACTACGAATCCATTATTGAAATGAAGGGTAAGCTTTATGATTGAGTTTTTTCCATTTTTATTGATCCTTGATGTAATTATAGTTATGTTAATTCTCACCTGGCAGATAAGTGTGGCTTCAGTAATGTTTTTCATACAGAGTCTTAGGTGGTGTAGTTGGATACAAGGACCAAGAATAGAATTCATCATTGGGTGAGATATTTTGCATTTTAGTTGAATGATATGCCTAAATAAACACATCTAAATGTGATTCCTTTGTGTTAATATAGTGTGATTTTGGGAATGGATTTGTTTTTCATTCACAGGACTAAAGTGGACTGCTATGATAAGGATATTGAGTCCTTGAGTTATCATGTGGAAAGAAGAAAATTGTAGGGAAAGAGGAAGCCCACATTAGAAAGAATGGTTACAACTATGCAAACAAAGCATAATTGTAGAAAGGGATGTGTATTGTTTTGAGTTCATTTTTCTACTGGCAAAGGCAAGAATTTTGATGATGCTTATGTATTTAAGAGGAATCTTGTTTTCTAGTAGTTTTTGGATGTATTACCAGCAGAGATTTCAAAGTTTTCTCCTCATAGGGAAGTGGAATTTTATATTGAGTTGATGTCTGGAGCAGCACCAAAATCAAAGGCACCTTACTAGATGAGAACTCTAGAGTTAGTGGAAATGAAGTTGCAACTTAAGGAAATGATTGATAAAGGATACATTAGGCAAAGTGTGTCACCTTGGGGTACACTAGTTTTTTTTTAAAGAAGATGGATGATACGGTAAGGTTATGTATTGACTCTAGGAAGTTGAAGAAGGTGGCTATCAAGAACATGTATCCTTTTTTGTGTATTGATGACTTGTTTGATTAATTGAAGCGAGAAGCATTATCTTTGAATATTAACTTAAGATTAGGATATCATCAGGTACACATCAAAGAATAAGACATCTACAAGACAAAATTTTGTACTAGGTATGGGAATTACCAGTTGGTAGTGGTTTCATTTGGTCCTACTAATGCTGAAGCTACTTTCATGTATTTCATGAATAGTGTGTTGCATCCTTATCTAGATACGTTTGTGATAATGTTCACTAATGACATATTGATATATTCCAAGAATTAGGAAGAGCATACAGAGCACCTAGAAGCAATGTTAAAATTGTGGAGTGAGAATAAGTTGTATGAAAAGCCTAGCAAGTGCAGTTTATTTTAGACTGGAGTTAATTTCTTCGGACATGTTGTTTCCAAGGAAGGTATAGCAATGGACCCATAAAATATTAGAGATATCATGGAATGGAAACCTCCTAAGAATGTGGATGAGTTTATATCATTCATGGGACTAGCAGGTTGTTAAAGATGGTTTTTCAGGAACTTCTCATAGATTTATTATCCTATTATATCATGGAGAAAAGGTAATAATTTTGAATGAAATGAGGAGTGTGCAACTAGTTTTGAGCACTCGAAGAATTTTCTTGCAAACTCTTGAGTATTGAAGATTACATGTCATGATAAATAGGTCATGGTATCTACAAATTCTTGCAAGAGAGGAGATGGTGGACTCATTATGTAGGAAGGATAGATGGCATTCTATGAGTGAAGGAAGTTAAATGAGCATGAGCATAACTATTTGACTCATGATGTTGAGTTTAATTATATCATTAATGTGCTGAAGATATGGAAACGTTATCTTATTGGAAGTAAGTTCATTCTGATGAGTGATCATAGTGGGCTAAGTTACTTATTTGACCAAGATAATTTGAATGACAATAAATAGATATGGTTACATACTCTTAGTGAGTTTTACTTCGAGATCAAGTACATTAAGGGAAAGGAGATCAAGTTTGTAGATGCTCTTAGTATGAGAGTGAAGGTGAATCATATTGCAACAGTGAGTTTGTATGGGATATATTTGTAGGAGTATCTCTTGAAGACATGAAAACGTGATGATAGGTATCAATAGTTGGGATAGGTTACAACAATAGGGTGAAGGGGATAATGATGAGCAGTATCATCTCACAGTAAATGGATTGGCCATATTAAAAAATAGGATTTATGTGCTAGATGATAGTGAGCTCAAGAAGCTTATCTAGAGGAAATTTCATCTCAAGCCATATTCAGGTCTCCTGGGATATCAACAGACATTGAGAATAGTTAAGAATTTTTACCATTAGGTGAACTTGAAGAAAGAGGTGGAGGAGTTTAATGCTAGATGTTTGGTTTTTCAACATGTATAATCAGAGTGTAAGTATATAGGTGTATTATTGTAGCCAATTTTAAATCTAGAGTGGAAATGGGAGGTCATTTCCATGCACTTCATTGTAGGTTTACTGAGGACATCAAAGGAGCATGATTCCATCATGGTTTTGGTTCACATGTTAATTTAGGTAGTTCAATTCATTGAAATTAAATCTATCAATTTATGTAGTGAGGTAGCTGAAATGTTCATCAAGGAGATTGTAATATTTCATGGTGTTCCCAAGAAGATAATATAAAGAAAAATGGAAAGTTCATTTTTAGGTTTTGGAAGGACTTTTTTGTAATTTTGATCATAGATTTGGATTTCAATACAAATTTTCATCCACAGACTGATGGATAGATAGAGAAGGTTGACAATATTCTTCATGAAATTTTGAGCATGTTTGTCATGCATGAATAAAGGAAGTGGAAACAATATCTCCATTGGTGGATTTTTCATAGAAAAATGGTTATCATGAGTCCTTAGGTATGAGTCCATTCGATGTTATTTACAGGAAGATTTGTAATACTCCTATCAGTTGGAGTGATATGGGGAATAGGTCATCGACTGGACTGAATATGTTCACAAAGATTAAATATGAAATAAATGTTATTAAAAGATATTTGATGATAGCACAAGATAGGTATAATATTTATGCAAATCAACATAAGGAATTCATGGAATTTTAGGTTGGGGAGCATGGGTACTTATGCATTAATCCTAAGATGAAGTCATTGAGGTTCGAATCATGTCCCAAGCTGGAAGCTTGGTATTGCGATCCTTTTGAGATCATTGAAAGGATTAAAATAGTGGCATACATACTTGAACTATCTCTGACAGTGAAAGTCCATAATTTTTTCCATGTTTCATTGCTTAAGAGATATGTGTAGGATGTTGATCACGTGAGTGATTGGTTTTTATTGTAGGAGAAATGAAAGGGAGAATTTTATCTAGAACCATAATTCATATTGCAGCGGGAGCCACTCATGCTCTATAATGTTCAACGGAAGAAATTTGGGCCCAATGAAGCTACATGCGAGATGGATAATCAGATTCAAGATTTATATCCTTTGTTATTTTCTAGTTCAAACAAATGAATTTTTGGTATATGTATACGCATATGGATGTTGTTATGGATATAAAAATGAGATTTTTATTACAGCTCCAATAAGAGACATCTTCATTTTTTTTCAAATGGATGTCACTATAAATATTATATCAAACTATGTTATAAGGCTCCATAAACAGTATGTTCTTTTATTTTCTTTTTCAGGAGTTTTCTAGTCATAGGTGTCATAGAACACTAAGGATGATTTTCCCCTGCACAGGGGTGGGGGGGGGGGGAGGGTGTAACAACCCCAAATTATAATTTCACACAATAAAGATTAATAAAGGAAAAATAATACCAAGGTAACAAGACATGTATTCCAATTTGAATGTTTGGAAATCACTATAATGGGAATTAATTTTGGTTTATTTATGTATAATGAAATTTGCAAAGGAAAAGAGGCATAATTGGTATTTATGTATGATAAATAAATGAAAATAGGATAAAATAAAGGTGAAGAGACATATTTTCATGCTAATAAAATTAGAAGAAGAATTATGGAAAATGAAGAAAAAGTGGACATCAATAATTAAAATGCATCAAAGATTCAGTTCACAACTTTAGATAGTTTTGTTTGAGACTTTTGTGAGTTTTTTCTCGGATCATTTTTGAGAGAGAGAGATACCCTTAAGAGGATAAAGAAAGGAAAGATAGGTAAAGGAAATCAAATCTAATTAATGGAAATCAACAAGAAGGTTGGATCAACAACTTTAAAAAGAATATTTTGCACTTAATAGGTTGCATGTGTGATTTCCTAGCTGAGGTGTGAATGAATAGTACATTAATTTTTTTCTTTGGTTCATTTGTTTTCATTAGCATGGGTTTTTCTCGATTTGATAGTGTTTTCATAATTTCCTTTCCATTTCCTCCAAATCCATGGTGTGATGGGCTTAATCTATTAGTTTAGATTTGGATTTCGAGAATGTTTTACAATGAGGTGATGTGATCTCAGGAAAATTCCCAAGGGTTGGGGGTGGAGATGGTTTTCTCCAGGAAGCCTTCAATAGGTGGTTGGAGACACGAAAATTACTCAACTTATGGTGAAGAAATTTTGAGGCATGGTAGTGTTGGTGGAGGTGGTTTAACCTCTATATTACCTTGGTTTTTTATTTCTTGTTTTTTCCCTTCAGATCCCACATTCATGCATGGAATATAGAACATGGGTAATTAGCTAAAATAAATATTTGGTTCAACCCAATCTATGTTTGGGTGACACATGGAAGTCCTTGATTTGGTTGGATTTTTCATAAGTTAATAAGGGTTATTTTCCTATTTCAATTCATGAGTACCTGTTATTATTATTATTTAATGGTTTTTTTCATGGTTAATATTATGGCTATATGTTCATTATAAGAATGATTTATCATGTGTTATACTTATGGCTCTTGTTATTCTTTGATAACTTATCGAATGGTTGATGAATGCATGGAATAAATAGTGTTGTTTTAGCTACTTTAGAGGGAATTATACCTTCTTAGTTTAAATTTCTAAGATTTATACTCGTATGAATTCATGACCTGTAGCTTACATGTTTACCATATGTCTGCTGAAATGTGTAGTGTGCTCTAGGAGCTATATCTCAGATTTTGGATTCAATATTGAAGCTATAACATTGTTTCTATGTCAAATATGACTCTGGAAAGTTACTGTAAGTTCAAGACAGTGTTTTGGAGGCTAGCCTCGAAAAGTGGCTAAGATCTCAGGATCGTACGAACTAAATCGAGGAATTTAGGTCATAACTTCATGGAGGCAAACCTATACATGTGGCTAGAGTCATATAACCACACCATTTTGCTTGTTGTGTGTGTAGTTGGGGTGTTGAGTCAGTTAAAAAGGGGTCTAGCATAGGGATTTACCATCTACATTGGTTTGCAACCTTCTGAGTGCTATGGGGTCTCTAAGGGGTGTCAGTAAAGTTGACGGTTTATTGGATCCACTTCCATAACTTTAACTTCATATGAGTGGTCATATCATAGTAGAAGATAACTACACATCTACTTGGAGGGCTTGTAAAAGTGGGTAAAAGTGGGGGGTGGTTTGTGACATATTATTGTGCCACTTTTTTTATCCTTAGTGTCCTTTCTATATATTTTTGGATAACTCTTGTTATTTTCATCCATACTTCTTGTCAAAAGTGTTGTATGGTTGTTTCAAGTGGCATTTCTAGTGACTCTTTGCATTCCATGCCCTTTTACCTTTTGATCATGACTGTGACATGATCTATAAACACTTGCAACACCTATATTTTATTTCTAATGTGTTCTTCATATAATATTGACCATAACTTAACATTTTTGAGTTTTATTTTTTCCATAGCACACTTATATAAAGCATAGACCCTTTTTCTTGTTGACAAATTTATGGCAATAAGCTGTAGAAAATTTCTCTTGTTTATGGCAACTTCTTGTGAATACTTTTTACTTTCTTGATTAGCTTCTTCTTCAGCTTTATTTCTATTGGGTTCTCTTTATAAAATGACTATCAAAGCATAACAAAAAATAATACAAAGGAAAAAATGCATAGGTGATCAACGAGGGCCAAAAAAACTCCAAACATGAGAGGACAACACACATAATTCTTCTTCTTATAGAATATTCAATTGATGAATTACAAGACCTAGACCCTTGACCAAGGACCTCTCCAAGACCAAGTTAGAAGTTATTCTTTGCTATAATTCAAAAATGGTCAAATTTACTACTACACCATTGATTTCAGTTTCTCTTCTATTTTCAACCTCTTATTACATGCTTGCAATTTTCGGCCTATTAGAAATCATAGAGATCATGCATGTGTGAGATGATTGAGGAAGTTTTGTGATGCTTATCTAATTAGGCAATGGAATACACTTTTTCCTTGAGCTATATCATGTTTCCTTTAAGATATGAAATACCTAAATACAATAACCCTAGTTATAGTCACACGTGTGAGGTAATTAGCCCAGAATCAAACCTTAAATGCTTCACTTTTCTCCTTCTTTCCTTCATTGTATACGCGAATTATTTTCTTCCTTTCGTCACACTTACTTTCCTTAATGTGGATGCTTCATATGATATTCTCCCAAGTGAGGTCCATTCCTCCTTTATATTCTTTGCACCCATGAAAATAGGTTGAAATCTCCTTCTCAATACGTTTATTTCTGCTTTTGAAGCCCAACTTTTTCAACACTTGTGATGAGGTCTTGGATGGTCTTTGGACCCTTAGAACGACTCAAATTTTTTTTTACAATATGTAACATGCCCAAAATGGGCCATTCATATATAACGATGACTTAACAACTTTATTAAAAACCTATATGCACTCAATGGGTGCTTTGATCTATCAACTTAACTTCTCTTCAGCATGGAACACATCCCTCAAGACTCATAATAATAAATTTAATTTTTTATTTTTATTAAATATATAAAATCATGGTTACACCTATCATTATGAACATCTAACATTGTTATATTTTTAAACACTCCCTCTTAACTAGGAAGGTATTCATAATCCATACATGGTACTTAGACATTTTCAATATGAAGAATTCTCATAAAAAGAGTTAGATTTGTAGCCCATATGTATATAATCTTATCATACAACATTATCACATAATAATGCCTTGACTAATAGCTCTATCTCTCCTCAATATGATAGCACAATGTTGGTGAGACCAATTATTTATAGATACCTTCATCATTTTCTCTCAAGGAACATATCTTACCCAGGTGTTCATAGGGTATGTCCTTCCAAGAATATTCCTATCTTGGATTCCCAATCCTAAAAAAAAAGTGGTCCTTTACTAATACTCTTATCTTAGATGCCCTACCACATCCTCAAAACAATATTGGATGCCATATGCTTACCAAATCCTCCATTATTTCTTCCTGAGTGAAGAAAATACTGATGTGTCTATCTCTCCCTCTTAACCAAGGAGGATATACCCATTCCAATGAAGGAATGTACTGATGATCCTTCTTAGCTTAGGGACTTGATTCCAAGTTTGTACCAAGTTATAAACTTTCTTCCAGGTTATCTCTTAACTGGGAACCAATTTCCAACATCAACTCTTTATTCATTGTTGGATATCATGAAACCTTCAACATATTTTAGTTCTCCCCCATTCAATGTCATGAATTTCATCTTTAATATTGTGGATCCTTCATATTTCTAGCGAATTTTCCATCCATCACTTTCCTTCACAAGCCAGATTGTTAATTTCACCCCTATTTCTATTGGAAAGTTATCTTCTAGTCCCCGTATGACTTTTCTTTATAAAGTTATCTTTTCCAGTCATGTTTCCTTAAGGATATTTCACATGTGTGCTTAGTTGTAGGTGACATATAAAAATATCTTTTAGTAGACCTGTATCAATCCAACCAGATATTTTTCAAAAATCAAAATGGACATTAAGAAAAACGTAACTTTTCTGATGGCCTTCCATCATGACATATGTTTTCTTTCAATATCAATATTTTGCACTTATATTTGACACATCTGGAAGATACAGAGTGTCAAGGGTATCCTTCTTTTTCATAATTCATTAGGGTATTCATATATTTCTAATGAAGATATCATAGTCAAATATTTTAGTCTTTGGATGTTGATTTCCTTCTTCATTGTTGCATCTTTCATTATCTCCTCCTTTCTTTATTCACACATTTCTTCCCAAGAACTTCCAATCAATATTCGTTTATCATTTCAAACCACCTCATATTCCATATGAGGACATATTATGTTTATTTCATACATATAATATGTGAAACATGCATTAATGCATATTTTTAACGAGATATATCACTTTCATTTTATTATACTCATGAAGTATATCATGCATCCTTACTATCTGCAGTTACGTAATGACATGAATAAACTCATTTAAACATATGCATACATATATATTTTCTTCTTTGGTCATCTAGAATTCCTTAAAAAACTTCATGTCCTTGATTGATAGTGATTCAATTACCTTTGGCATGATTTAGTCCTTTTTCATCATACTATCATTTTTCAAACAATGAATCCCATCCAAGGTGGAAATATCAATGATATACCTTTGAAGAGATGAACCTTATAATGGATATTCCAGTAGAGGATATTGATTATACTTCATCTTGCAGATTCTCCTTTCCATTGATGTAAGATGAGCTCCATAATAGATTATTTTCTTCTATCCATAATTACTAATTATGATTCTAGTGAGGTTATCAAGAGCTATTTTATGGTAATAATAACTCCATAGGATTTATTTATCTTTAATGATTCCCTTAACAATGTCATAGTTCTTCCTTTTAATCATATGCTATTATGATGCCATCCCCTAAAACGATGAATCCTATCATGCTTCTAATTCTTCATATCATGATAGCTATTTTTAACAAAAACTGAAAAGAACTAGGTGGAAAATACTTATCTCAATCATAGTAGAGATATTTTACTTCTTCCTTCTCGAATTCCTTCATTTTAGCTTCTTCCAATTCTTTAGTGATATGGGCTTCATCCCTTCATATTTTTTTGTTTTCCTTATTGATCTTGGGGAAATATCTCTTGTAGTGCCCTTATTCTTGATATCCATAAAATTGAACATTTGACATATTCATCTTCCTCTTCCGAGTACAAAATTTTCCAAACTTTCCTTTCCTCTTTTCCATGGAAATGTATGATTGAGTTTTATCATTTGATCCTAAATTAGTCTTTTCCTTAAACCCGATTTCTTCACTTTTTAATATTGACCATAAATCATTGAATGGAGTAGATTCATTCTTCCAATAAATTATTGATGTAAAGTTATGCCATTTTTTTGGTAGTGCATTGAGTACTATAGTAGTCATTCCCTTGTCAAGAATTTTCTCTCTCAAATCTTGTATCTGGTTCCTTATTTTAGACACCCTCTTAAAGTATGAGAATATTCCTTGCTTTTATATATTCATCTTATATAGTTCTTGTTTTAACAAGATTACTTCTCTTGTAGGGCTTACGGAGAAATATTATACAAGTTTGTCATATATTTCTTTTGATATTTCTAATTTGATACATATGGAATGAGGGGATCCTTAATGGATTCTATGAGAGTAATTTGAGCCTTTAATTCCCCTTTCATGAATTTTTCATGAGCTTGAGCTTCTTCCTTTGGGGGTTTATTGATTTATCCCTTAACATGTTCCATAACTTCATTTTCTATGAGATTCGGGTTTTTCATTTTCTTCCATGCAAGAAAGATTGAATCCCAAACCAACTTGTTTATTTCCTTGAAAAAATACATTTTGATAGATTAATATGTAGACATAAGTGAACTTACTTGAGAAGATACCTTTTGATGACAATACCTTCAACATGTTTCCTTCCTGATTTTGATGATGATTACAATGCCCTTATTTTTCTTGTATGAGTAGAATTGAACATGCCTCTCTTTGTATATTTGCTTAAATTTTTTAGAATAGGTAGGATATATTAAGGTATTCTTTCTTGATTTTGGTTCCCAATGTAGAATATTTCTTTGAATGAACTCTAGTTTGTAGGTTTTCTTCCTTAAAGATGATGATGTAATCCTTGACCTTGAATGTGTGTTGGAGATGATATAATCATCTTGACGATCTAATGCTTTAGAAAATCTTCTGAAACTTAGGTCCTTGGATGAGCTACCATTCCTTGACTTGCCACCTTAGGTCTAATACCATGTTGAGAAATTTAGAGTAGTAATTTGTAGGAAAACTCTCTTACTTATGATATTTTCATGTGAATACTTTTTACTTTCTTCATTAGGTTCTTATTTAACTTGATTATTATTGAGTTCTATTCATAAAATAGCTATTAAAATGTAATGAATAATGAGAAAAAAGGCACAATATATAGGTGATCATCCAGGGCCAAAACCTCTTCAAACTTGAGAGGAAAACCTAAAGAACTCTCCTTCTTATAAAACATTCAAATGATGATTTCCAAGACATAGAAGCTTGATGAAGAAACTCTCCAAGATCAAGGCAGAAGCTATTCTTGCTTCTAACTCAATACTAGTTAAAATGACTTCTACACAAGTAATTTTGTATTTTCTTCTATTTTCTTCCTCTTATTACAGGCCTACGATTTTTGGCCTATTTGAAATCACAAAGATTGTGCATGTGTGATGTGATTGAGGAATTTTTATAAGGCTTCTCTCCTTCGATTTTCTTGAAGAAATCATTTTCAGACTTTAGCAAGTGAATAAAATTATTCCTTTATCTATGTCACAATTCCTTTAAGATCTGAAATACCTAACTACAATAACCCTAGTTTCAGTCACAAATGTGTGGTAATTAGCCTAGAAACACATTCTAAATACTTCGGATTTATCATTATTTCCTTCATTGTATAAGAGACATTTTTTCTTCCTTTACTCACATTATTTTCCATAATGTTTATGTTTAGCATGATATTCTCCCAGGTGAGTTCGAGTCCTCTTATATGTATTCTTCACACACATGAAATTAGGTTGAATTTTAATCATGTCTAGGATGAAATTTCCTTAAAGATATATCTATACATCCTTTTGAATGCTGACTTGTTCAACACTTGTGATGAGGTATCGGAGGGTATTTTTACTCTTACAATGAATCAATTAATTTTGTTTTCCAAATATGTAACATTCCCGAAATTGGTAATTCATACATGTAAATGACTTTATGAATTTATGACAAACCTAGATGCACTAAATTGGTGCTTTGATCTATAAAAAAAAATTCTCTTGAGCATGAAACCTATGCCTCAAGTCTTATAATAATAAAATAATGATTACTTTTGTCATAATAAAAACTGAGCCTAATTGCAATGTTCAACACTCACTTTTCACTACGGAGGTATTTGAAATCCATACATGGTACTTTGAAATTCTCAGTCTGAAGAATTATCATAAGAAAAGTCAAATTGGTAACCCATTTCTATAAAATCTTATCATCTAGCAATGTCACATAGCAAGGCCTTGATAATAAATCTATCTATCCACAAGATTGGGGCTCAATTCTTTCAATACCAATGATTTATAGACACATTCATCATTGTCTCTCAAGAAACATACCCCACCTGAGTGTTCCCAGGGTATTTCCTTCGAGGATTATTCTTATCATGGATTTGCAATCATCAAATAATGTCAGTAATTTACTAAAAATATTATCTTGGATTCCCTACGACATCCTTAAGGAGTATCAGATGCCAGATTCTTAGTCAATCCTCCATTATTTCTTCCTAAGGGAAGATAACAATGATGTATCTATCTCCCCCTCTCAACTAGGGAGAATATACACCATGCAATGAAGGAATGTACCTATTCCTATAAAAAGGAATGTACCTATTCCTATAAAAGGAATGTACCCAACCTCCCTCCTATATTAGGTACTTTATTCCAAGTTTATACCAAGTTAGAAGCTTTCTTCCAAGCTCTCTCTTAACTAGGGACCTGTTTCCAGTAGCAACTCTTTATTATTCGATGGAGATCATGGAACCTTAATTTGCTTGTAGTTCTCCTACATTCGATCTCATGAATTTCATCTTAATATTATGGAACCTTCATGTTTGTAGGGAATCATCTATCCATCACTTTCCTTCACAATCCACATTGGTCATATCCTCCCTTTTTCTGTTTGAAAGGGATCTTTTAGTCCCCATCTGGATTTTCTTTATATAACTATATTTTCCACATCATGTTTCCTTAGGGATATTTCACATGAGTGCTTATTTTTCGGTGACTTCTAAAAATATATTTTAGTATTTCTATACCAACCCAATGAGATATTTTTCAAAAATCAAAATGGAAATTTAATCAAAGTTACCTTTTATGATGGCCTTTCAATATCAACATTCTTCTCATATATTTGACACATCTCCAAGATATACAATGTCAATGGTATTTTTATTTTTTTAATTCATAAGGGTCTTCATATATTTCCCATTAAGATATCATAGTCAAATATTTTAGTCTTTGTATTTTGGTTTCCTTCTTCGTAATGGCATATTTGAAGATCTCTTCCTTTATTTATTCACATTTCTTCCCAGGAACTTCCAATCATAGTTCCTTCATATTTTTCAACCACCTCATATTATGTATGAGGACATATTATGTCGATATGATGCATATTTTTAATAGGATAGATCATGTTCCTTTCATCATACTCATGAAGTAGAGCATGCATCCTTGAGAGATGTTGGAAATGTAACTTTGAAAGGATGCCACATCTCCAAAACCTATTCAATTTTTTTTTGTAAACAAATTTGAAGACTTTATGTGTTGACTTAAGACAAAGGCATACTATCCTATATAAAATAATATCACTTTAAGAAACAAAGAGGTTAGGATAGAAATATTGAAACCATGAGACAATTTATTATAGTTTGTGATGGTTTCGAGCATAACACACATTAGATCCATTTAGAATTTCTAAATTCATGAACAAGCTATAAATTCAAACTCTCATTCAAGATGTTATGTAGACTATAAAAGAAGAAATACACATTTTCTTAATTAAGAACTTAAGTAACCTATTTGCGGATAAAATTTAATGGTAATATTCACATTGATAGTTAAAAATAGATGATGATTAGACTTGGGGGTTGGAAAAATGGAGAATAACTCAATGTGTAATGTGAAAAAATAAACCAACAAAATAACAGAGCAAAACAATTCCAAAGTAATGCACACCAAAATCTAAAATTATTCCATTTCCAATGAAATATATTTATACATGATATGTCTAGAAAATCTCTCAATCACTCCATTAATATCTCATAAATCACTACAACACTTTCTCCATAAATAACTCCAAATTTACCACAATCATCATAACAACTTACAATAATAATAATAGCTAGAATACTTCCAAACGATCATTATTCCAACATTTCTCCCACATAATTATCATTTGGAAATATTTGAATATCATATCTAAATTTTCATAACTTCTCCTCAGATGGTAATTTGGTTAATATATTAGCTACCCATTCTTCTGTTCTATAGTGCTTGATCTAGATCACTCCTTGCTGAAAAAAATCTCAAACAAAATGACACTAAATATCAATATGCTCGGTATTCTTATGGAAAATTTGATTCTTAGTCATTTGAATAACACTTTGATCATCACATATAAAATGAGTTTGATTCTCTTACTAGTGATGTATATATTCTAGAATTTGTCTCAACCAAATTGTTTGACATGTTATTCTCATTGCTACTTTGTACTCACTTCTTCTATGGAGAGAGAAATTGTGGGTTGCATGTTAGTACTCCAAGAAATTGTTGGTGAACCCATGCTGAATGAATACCATGAAGTTGATTTCCTATCATCCTGTCATGGCAAAACAATGACCCACCATGTTTACTTTATTATCTTCATAATAATAATGGGGACCGTCTATATAAATTTTGGTCATATGACTACCTTTAACTCTTTGAATTAGTTAATTTTCTGATATTTTCGCTTTCTTCAAATCTGTGTTTTGATTGTTTTATTGAGTGTCATTTCTCACCATCTTCCAAATTAATTTTATTTTGAGGAGTTTGTACTAGTAGTTTGCAAATGGTGCTCATCCAAAATTTCAGTTAATTTTTACTACCTAGGCTATATATATATATAATTTTATTTTTACATTGGTTTTTTGTATTTTTTAATTAATTTAAAATTGTAAATATCACCATTTAATTAATTTATCTAATTAAACTTTTCAATTAGTTTAGTTTAATTTGTAAAAAATATTATTTTATTATTATTTTATTCATGAACTTATATACAAAATGGATTCAACATCTACTGTATAATACATAAACATATTATAAATATTATATATTAAAATAAAATAATATAAAATTTTCTTGGAACCCGAGACTAATTTTATTTTTAATAAAAGTTAAGAGGTCTCGGGCTCCCCTCACGTCAACATATAGTAATATATAATAGGTGAACTAGAAATCCCATAAAAGAGGGAGGTGCCACATGCACACGGGCCTCCCCTTCTCTACTCTGTATGCCTCCTGTAACCTTAGATCCTCCAACTCCTCATTCCTCCCGACACCCTTTTAAATTACGTTTTGGGATCCTTACCTCTTTGGTATTCCCTACTTCTCCTCTCCTTGTTCCTCCATTAACTCACCTCTCCCCTTATTACTCCCTCCACTCCAATTCCCAATCTGACTCCCAATCCTACTCCTCCTACCACCTTGTTATGATGTAACACTCATTAAAAGAATTCACGTACATCCTTATTTATCTCTTTTATGGAGTTTTCTTTAATATTTTTTTTAAATATTATACATTATTTATTATTTTTTAATTTAATTCATTAAAATTTAATTTTATTATTTTCAAATTGTTTTTGAAATATTTTTATATATTCTATATTTTTGTTTTGACTTATTCTAGATCATTAATTTATTTGTGTTTTTTTTAAATTTATTTAATTTTATTAAAAAATTAGGAATATAGTTTAAAATTATACTTTTTAATAAAAAAATGTTGTCTAAATTTTTCCCAAGCATGCATTTTCTAGAATTCTCACAATTTTGACACCTCAACTTTGGAGAGCTTTATCTTAAGTTCTACTTGGCCAAATGAAGTCTAAAATGGCTTGTTTGAAAACTAGAATCATGGAAAAAAATATGGAATAAAAAAACCAACTATATTTGTTAACAAACTATTCCTACAATTTAGTAGTACATGGAGCTACGAAATTGTAACAAAAATTTAATTTAGGAAATTTGTTTTGAAATAATTTCAGCTACCAAAACTTCTGTTGTTGTAAATTGGTTTGCTGAAAACCATATTGAGACATATAAGTCTTTTATAGTGATAAATTAGAAGCATGGTTTTATTTTAATTTATTAATTTTAATTTTATTTTAATTTGATATTTTGTTTTCTCATTTTTGGCACTTTTATTTTTATGTGCAAAATTAATTCATTTTATTTCTAATTTGATTGGTTTTTGAAAGAGATATGTTGGAGAGGATGTAGAAAAATAATAATATATAAATTGTTTTGTATGAGAAAAGGAAAATTAAGATGAATTACATCTCCAAAATAGATGGATATGAACCAATTCCAACAACTCTCCATTTTTGGAGTTTTTTTATAAATTATTAATATGAGTTTTGAGAATGAGGAAAGGGTTCCTATTCTTTGAAAATTTTATAATATGAAGCACCTTTGTAAGTAGTTCTAGCTATAGGAGAAAGAGTAAAAATCATATCTAGGTTCCATGAGGATTTTCATTTTTAAATATATTTTTTATCTTGGAGGCAGAAGTTGTACTTTTGTAATTCTTCTTCTTGCTATCAAAGTTTAAGATTCTAAAATGATTGTTGGAAATATATTCAACATAGTAAAGAGTTAGGGTTTATTAATTGTATTTACATGTACTTTAATTTTCTAATGTAATTTCATTTAGTTAATTACAGATACGTGCCAATTATTTCATATTTTTCACTTTTGATTTATATGATGATGCTTGTCTTTTGGATTTTATATCTAATTCATTAGTCTCATGGATCTGTTGTTAATATTCACTTTTTGTATATGCTCCAATAATATTTCTGAGAAACTATTTACTTATAAATCTTCTATCTAAAATAGATTTAATTACCATTGGAATTAAGTGAACCATTTTCTCGTGTTGATGATTAATCATTTAATGTTTTAAAATATCCGCACAAAGCATGTGATACACTCACTATATCAATTGTTGTAAATTTTTCTACAGTATGATATTCTTTATAAAAGGTGAATGTTAAATCCCCATTCATTTTTATTACTATTCTCTCGGTTGGATTAGATCTATATCTTCCCAATCGGGATAAGCTTATCATTTATTTTATTTGTCATATATATTAGATTATTTTTTCATTTAGATTTTATTACTACACTTTGTAAGTACCCTCACATAGGGGAAAACCATAGGTGTGGTTTGGTTGAGCCCTCAATTCAGGTTAAGGGTCGCTTTCATGCAAGAGATCTACAAGACAGTATATCAATTATCTCTTTTCATGTTGGTATGTCATAGAAATAACACAAGTAAACAAGGAAAGAGAGGTGGTAAATTGACCCAACAGAACCATTCAGAAACATCATTTTAATGCACAAGTGTATGATCTGGGACTTTAACTATATGGTATCCATCAGATGTTAATGAGGTCATTTTTGGACATTAACATTTTGGCACTAGAAGGAGAACCAATAATAAATTGTTTCTTTAAGGAATATGTGTTTTCAAACTTTTATCTCATTATAATGAATCCACTTAATTGGCCCCTTTGGAGATGCTTCACTTGAATTTGACCTGTCTCCACTCCAATTTAGGTAGTAAAGTTATTATCAATGACAAAGTTTAGCAGTAAGAATAATGTTTTTTCTTTTGACCATGTTACTGCATTCATTTTAAATTGTAATAATTTTGATATTGAAGAAGGTGTTATGTACAGGATGTTTACTCTCTCTTTGATAGGATTGGCTAAATACTAGTGTAAACCATTACCATTTTCCTCCATTCATACTTGGGACAAGTTTGTAAGACAATTCTACTTATTTTTAGGATTACGAATATGAAAATGTATGAAATCAATTTTAAGCTCTTCATCGATTAAAAGGTGGTTCTTTTGATAACTTTATAATTAGATTCAAATCAATTTGATTTTCATTTCAATATGAATATTTACTTCCAAAGTTTCAGTTAATAGGATGGTTTAGAAATCTAGTTTCTATTCCTTGTATTCCAAATCCATATAAAAGAATTTCAATTTTTGATGAACCATATTAAATTTAAATTCAAAAGACTAAAAATCTACCTTTGGAGAATGCACAAGACAATCATGTTGAGATCAATTTGGCCATGTATGATAAACTCCTTCAAATAGCTCGTATTTCCTATAATGTTAATGAATACTTTGATGCTCTTTCTCATGATGCTAGTTAACAATCAAAAATATTGGAATCACTTGATGATCAAATTGAAGAATACATGGTTAATAAAATTAAAGAATATGTTCCTACTAAATCTAAAAATCAACATGTACTAAAATAAAAAATAAGCAAGCAAGAGAACCAATTGAAGATTACAACAAAGTGCGATTTGCTACATAAATTTATGTATTTTCCCACATTTATCAGTAAAAAAATCTAAGGAAACCAAGAACAAATATTAAAGAAAGTATGATCTACCACATAAATGATTATGAATTTGAAATTTTCATTAGAGAAAATGCAAGAGTCTACAAATAGAGAATTTTTAGGATTATTTATTTCAATTCTCATTTTTCTATTTACCCTTAATTTTTTTCTGATAGAAATTCATTTCCTCTTTAAATTAATGTTCTTTCAAAAAATAGAGGAGCTAATATAAATACTGTAAATTATCAATTTTCTGTTAGTGTTTATTAGGTCAAACAAGCAATTAATGATCATTATTTCAACAACGTTGAAAATGTGTTCAATCATTCTTCTTATTCTAATACATAGTATGGAAAGGGAGAGAATACTTGTGAAATTAGTCAATTTATTTAAGATGATTATTTAGAGTTGGATGGTAACTAGTCAATTCAATATTTAACAATTCCCATCAATGTTGATAATGCTTATATATTTCAAACGGAGGATTCTCTTTTTTCTGATACAAAGTCTCATTTTGAAATCTCATTCAATCAGAATGAGTTTTCCATTGATAATTATGATACTGGCAACCTTAAAGGTTCCATTTATTATCATAGTCATGATCCTATTTCTAAATCAAAAGTTCATGTCAGTAATTGTTCCAATTGTGTTATTATGGCTACTTTTGAGAAGATAAATTCATCTAAAAAAAGTCTCAATTGTCTTGTTACATTAGTTGTAACATTAGTGTCAATAATGACCAAATATTCTTATTTTTATTTCGTTTGTTATGGTTATTTTATTATTTATTTTCTTTGTTCATTTCCCAATTCATGGATATCTTATGCTCACATATTCAAAAATATAGTAATGGGAACTCACGAGGCTCATTAGCAGAAGAAGATAAAATTTAACTTTGAAGCATTAGTGAAGAGCATCAAGAGTTTCTACTCTTCCAATTTTAGTTGATTTTTATCTCATATCAGTTGTTTCTCTCTTCTCAATGGAATTTCCAAAAAAAATTGGCACTCGAGACTGTACCTTCAAAATATGACCAACTATTTAACTCAATTTTTTTTTTATGTTGGGTTCATTAAATTTCTATCCATGCTCCAACGATCCATTCAAGAGTTATTTCGAAAGTTCACTTACATAGAATATTTTTGATATTACATCATATGTACATAACATTGATGATTTCTCAACCTATGTTTCATTTGATATCTTCCAATATCTAACAAATATTGATCCATATTTTTAGTATCCAATAGAGATCTGGTTAGAGGAAAATCTTCAAGAGAATGTGATTATAAATAAGATTCTTTTTGTAAATAAGTTAGAAATAGATGTACATAGTGCATTCCATTTTGTGTTTTGCTAGATTAATTATATTTTTACTTTTGTTACTGATTTTTCATATGTATATATGTGTAGAAAATAAAATGCTCGAATGGTTACATTGCAAGCATAACTATAACTAGTCATATCTTCCCTCATGCAGTTAGGATAGGAGTTGAATTACTTTAGTTAGTTTAGTTTTTTGTTTATTTCTCTTTTAATAATGTAGGTAGAGGAATAAAGGGAGAAATTATCCTTTTTAAGTAATAATAATGTCAAGTGAAGTATTTATTTTCTCATCAAATTTTGCATTTTTGTGCTTTGTATAAGTTATTTACATTATATATCTTTTTCTTTCTAGATATGAGAGATTGGTCATGATCATTTTTCATATCTTATTGATTCAACTAAAATGTAATTATTGTCTACTTCTTGTTTAAAATTGTCACATTCATGTAGCTTCTCACATTTTAAAGAGAAAATGAAATAAAGGTCTCGAAATTTAAGGAAAATTAATTACAAACTCGTAGCATTTGAGAAAATTACTCATGTTCATTGCCATGTTCTCATTTGTTAAGGTTGTGCTAAAACCTTATGATCATCCTATTGCTTCTCTTTTGTTTAATCCTTTTATAAATCCTAAGATGATTCATAGAATACTATATTACCTAGTTTTCATGTCATATCCCTATGGGTTTATATTGTTACATATTCATCGATTATTCATTCCTACCTTTCCATATACACCTAAAACCACCCAAATCGACTATTCCTTGGAGATCATCCTTTATTTCTCTTAGGGTCACATTTATAAGTGAGCCTTTTTTTTCTCACTCCATTCCTATGCACATTATCCATTCACCTATAAACCTAGGAGCCTGAACCTTCTTTTCATTTCAATGAATTGAATTTCTAGGAACCCAACCCTTGAGTGACATCATTTCACCTTGCACATATATATGGGATTTTGGCTCCACTCCCTAATTTCCATGTTCCCAAAAGGTTGGTTAAATACATTTTATTAAAAAATCTATTCCCTGGGTGCTATTGTATTATAACATGAATAGTTAGACCCATTTTCACTCAATTATTTCACATCTTGCACATTACCTTGGTACCTGGAAGCCTGTAACCTCTTAAAATATAATTTCAAAATGATTTAGGCATTTGACCATCCATCCATTTGGGCTCCATGTCATCACAAGCCTTTGGGTGTCTTGAAATCCTTACATTTTTGCTCCACATCATCACGAGATTCAAATTATGCCCAAAAAAGGCTTGACCCCCACGCTTGCATAGTTTAACACTATCATATGAGTAGTGCCCAACACTCCACTTTAATAGCCTATGAACCCAAAATCTTGTAACCTGTTACCAATTGATAAAATATTCCAAGAATCTAGGCTCACCTTTTCCCTCTTTCCATTATATGCACCCTATGCTTCTTGTCCCTAGAAGCTTTTTTTTAAATTATATCTCAGCTCTCCCTTCTATAATACTACATTAACTCTCTCTCTTCTACTCCCTCAAATCCCATAACCTTGAATCATTAATAAAATTATGTTGCAAGTTAGTTTTGGGAATTATAAGGTTATAATACATAATGGGTCCCACATCACAGTATCTGATATGTATGGTATTTTCCAGTGAAAAAATATTTATAATTCATCTTTGTGAAAAATATGGTATTTTCCATGGGGCTACTACAAATAGATCCCTCTAGTAAGATTTATTTTAAATCAACCATGTAATTGGTTTCAGTATAATTTCATCCACCCCCTGAGCTTCCACCTTCCGGGCTATCATGACTAGTGGCTAATTTCTAATTTCATCTTTAATTTTTCCTCCATCCTAAATCTTATCATATTGGCCATGTTTTTAGTAATGCACCTTTATATTTTAGGACACTACTAAACAACCTCTTATTCGGTGTGTAGCCTGATTATTGTTGAGTCAAATTATACACTTATAATTTTCAAATCATAAATGGTCAACCCAAGGTAGGTAATCTTGTGAGATACTATGCAAAATATATGCAAGCTAATTACTGGAAGTGTTCATAAATTAATAATTCACACATGTACACGAACTAATGCTTATTCCCTGTATCAATACTTTGGAAGCAAGGCTATGGAGTGGAACATAATATCCCTCTATAGCTCTTGGTGTTGCTGATATTGACCATGGAAAAATTATAAGATCAAATTACAACAATTTAGAAATTGACCTAGATAATAATGAATCCAAGCTTTGATCAAATATTTTTAACACATTAACATCAAAAACACAATCATCTAATCAATTAAAATTCTGATGCTGGAACTTATGAAAGAATGCATTAGCTGTATGAAGGAATTATTGTTGCATAGTAATAAATTACACACACACACAAACAAACACACTATGTTGCAGGAGTTGTGAGTGAAGGGGGCCCTCCCTCACTCACAACCACTTTAAAACTTGAGGAGGTTTCTAAAAAAAAATCGACAAAACATAAGATTTATATTAATATGAAAATATATAGCCAAGTACAATCTGATATATTTTTTATCAGTAGAAATCCCAACCCAACAACCCTTTACAATATGAAATACATCCCCTTTTTTATACAATATCTAAAGCCCATATTTGGCTTGAATTACTAATCTAAGCTATCAGCCAACAATACAGGTCTAGGATATTGAATTTAGCTTCCATTAATTCTAATCCATGAAATAAAAGATGGATTAGAATTTGTATATTACATAGCGAAAGCTACAGGAAATCTAGTTTCGAGGGGAAAAACTGCAAGTTCGGGTTGTTCCAAAAAGAGGTTTGAAGCAAGCCAATGGAATAGTATTCATGTGCAACCAGTTCCCTACAAAAGAGAAGTCTTTGATGGATCTGGAAATAAGTAAAATAAAATAAATCATTGATATTGCTGCAGGAAATCAACTACTGCAGGAAATCCGCAACGATTATAGGAAATCCAGAATAGCAGTAGAAAATCCACAACGGCACCAAAAAATCTGCAATGGTAGCAAGAAATGTGGTTGCATGAGCTGTCTTCAATATTTTGTGGAACTAATTCCAATCAAAAAAAAATTGCACATAAGTTCTAGATTAGTGGAAGTGGTAATTCAGTAATAGTTATAGCTAGATCAAAGAATAAGTTAATTCTAAGGAAAAAAGACACTTATTATGTTAATTTAACATACCTTAGGCTTATAGTACCATTTTATCCAAAACTACACAATATGGCCGAACTAAGCATAACTAAGGCTGGAAGGAGTTCAGAACTAAGACAAGTAAGGCTTGGGAAGGGTGTGAAAAATGGGAAAAATTGAGACTTAGCATCTCCCCCACACCAAACTCTTGCATGTCCTTATGCAAGAGAAACTATAGCATCCTTCAAAAACTAAAAATTTAGTTGTTCACTTGGGCCACAGCTACTACGGCCAGATGATCCAACTGAGCCCGACTGGTCTCCACCTGAATTTGACTGCTACATATTTTGTTCTTCCTCCTTATATGGTCTATCTAAGCTTACTTCTTTTTCATAATGCAGGTTTCTTTCTCATGCCACTCTTTATGTTATTTTTTCATCCTGAGGCTATTCTCCTTCAGGGCCATGTTTTCATGCCTTAAGGCATGCTCCGAAGTGGTGAGTTCTTTAATTGTCTCTTCCATCTCCTGGAAAGACTGTATCCTTTGGGGAGTAACTTCCCCCTCATTATACCCCTGGGAATATTGGGGCACACTAAGGTCCCCATGCTCTTGCTAATCTTCCTTAGTCTCGTTTCTTCTTTCCAGCAGCGAAGGGATCTGGAAAGATATGGTCTCTTTCTCGATGAATGTGGCTAGTTCCACTTTCTCCTTTCCCTTGGCTAGACTAGGGGATTTTTATTTCTTCTCATTAGAATTTTTGGGTAGTGTTCCCCCCTTTCTACTATCCGTCATAGCTAACTTAGTAGCCTGACTCCTCATAACTCTTTTAACTGGGGTAGATGACCCTTTCTACTGGGAACCTTTTACAATGCTTTCCCTGGTCATCGTTACTTCTTCGTCCCCATCATCCTCTTCTACCTATGGCCAGTGAGTCTGCAACTTCTTCTAGGGGTTCTCTTATAACTATTCCTCCTTGAACACTGAGGAGCCAAAATCTCCATCTTCCACAAAATGGTTCTTGGTCAGAAATTCCTCCCATGTCTTTTTCCTTTTCTCCAGGACCTCTATGAGGATAATTTTCACTAGCCCATGGTGGTAGAGGTTTTTCTCTATGTGGGAGATCCTTTCTTTCATGACCGAGGAAATTTTGGCCAAATAAATATTCAAATAATATTGCAAGTTGAAGGGCTGATACAGAAACTACCCGAGGAACCGCATTTGAAATAGAAATGCAAGGCCATAGAGACCTTCGCAAGTGATATACTTCTGCAAGAAGAACATTAGGTGATGATACTTACTCCTCAAAAATTCTTGTGGAATCCCCTTTCCCCATTCAAGGTTCGGATGATCTTTCCAAAGGAAAGAAACACACATCCCCTTATTGAAGCACCAGTTTTTGAACCATCGCTACTCGTCTTTCAAAATTCCACAAGATCTTGCCACCAACTCCTCTTTTAGCAAAAATTGAATACTTCAAACCTATTCTTTCTCATCATTCATGTTCAATGCGAATGACTTTGTTACTTAGGAGTTGTGGCCATCGAACTTCTAAAAGAAGGGCATCCCACTTTTTCTATCCTTGATTTATTGATATGGTTGGCTTCTAGCATTGCGAGGCTCTGTGGCTTAAATCAAAGAGGGGGCCATGGTCTGGACATGGTGAAGGAGGAATGGACAGAGCATATGAGGAAGGAAGGGATAAAGAAAATGTGGCTCATAGAATGCAGACGGAAAAGAATAATGCACACATTTTATGGAATGTAGACTGAGACCTTCACAATAGTTTTCTTCACAAAGAGAGGAGGTTAAATGGGAAAAATTGCAAGGAATGAAGCTTTTAAGATGCAGGTCATGATCATCATGATCATCATGATTCAACTTGTAAGATAGGAATCAAAAGTACAACCACTGTAATGTGATAAATATGATGACAATTCATTGGATATATGCCGCAACGGCCTTCAACCACTTTTTTTCCACAAGGGTTACGATAGCCTAAGTCATGCAAATTATGAAAAATTAAGGCGTCATTATACCTTACCTCAAGCATATTATCAATGGTTGTACCTTACTGAACTTACCTCCAATGGTCAAGTCCTTAATGACAATGTTGTCCTTGCAATGATAACTTAACATTACACCAGATATTTGATCACATAATTCATGACATCGATCCATAATGACTGTTAGTACTATATAAAATAATTAAAACTAATGTTCTTTATATAGTTTTTGTGCTTTAGGAACCTAAGGCATTGCTCCTGGAATTGAGACTGTGTCTGCAGGAAATTAAATTGTGTCTGTCAAACCTTCTGCAGGAATTGAGACTGTGTCTGCTGGAAATGAAACTTTGTCTATCGAACCTTCTGTAGGAATTGAGACTATGTTTGCAAGAAATGAAATTGTTTGTCAAACCTTCTAAAAGAATTGAGACTGTATCTACAGGAAAGGAAACTATTGATGCTTATGTAGGAATTAAGACTGTGTCTGCAGGAAATGAAACTGTTGATGCTTCTCTAGGAATTGAAATTGATATTCCCCACCGTTTATGCAAAGTCTATTGCACATGAATGAATGTGTTGATGTCGAATGTGCAACAATCTCATTGAATTACCATCCATTGATGGTGAATTTTAACCAATGCGAGGCCCATCACCATTAATGAGAGTGAGGACCAAAGTACCATGATGCATCCTATCAAGTGTTAATTTATGAGATGTTGTCGAACTCCCTATAGGATTCAGTACTAAAGGAGACATAATTTTTCTCCATTGTTGCTGGCAAGGTAGCCTGTCATTAGGGCATACAGGCTTCAAGGCATCATAAGGCTCTAATCCTACACCCATATAATTTTTTGATGTCGATGGGTGAATATTGTTGGAAGGAGGGCCTTAAGAAATCCCACATTAGTCCAACACGAGAAATCCATAGATTAACTAAAGGAAACAAATTTTATTGAGAGGATCCAGAAGGATCGACTAACATGTGTTTTTAATGAGCCCAGTGGCAGTCCATGCTTACCAATTTCAACTTTAGAGAGTCTGAAATACCGAAAAACAAGTCTCCAAGGGGTACATTTTCTATAATCAGTCCATTGGGCTCGGAAAAAGGAATAAACCTATACCCAATATACATTCCTCTCATGGTTTAATGAGTATGAGGTGGAATAGAGTAAGATCATTGTATCAACCATAAACTGAAGAAGAGATGGTGGAAGGAATGATCCCTTCCCTTACCATTCATATCTCTTTCTTCTTCAAAATTTCTTCCACAATTCCTCCTTTCATTGGGGTTTTTGATATAGCTTTAGTCTGTGCCCATTCACCAAGAAGGTAATATTCCCATCATCAAAAATTTTGATCCAATTAGATCCATCGTCCAAATATTTCTCGATCTTATAGGGGCCTAGCCAATGTGTATTTAATTTCCCTTTAAAGTTCTTAAATTTTGAATCATACAACAATGCCCAGTCAACCTCTTTGAATTGATTTTTTTTTAATGTATCTTTCATGTTGTTGGGTGCTAAAAGGTGCCTTTTAAAACTCCTATTTATCCCACTTTAATTATCAACCCAGGCAAGTCCTCTTATCTCAAGAGTGTACACAATATGTGCACGCTATAATCCCAGAGAGTAATGTTTCTTAAAATGTAGTATAGATCTTTCAAATACAAGAATAAAATGATGCTTTTAATAAATCCCACTTGCAACTAAAGGAAAATCAATTCTCTAAAACTAAATCATTCATTCACCAAAGTAACAACAATTATCAGTCGAGGATACAGTAGCAATAACTCATTCATCTTTTAACTGATGTAAACTAATCAAGCATAAATAAGATCCTCAATATGAGAGCTTTGACAGCAATAGCCAATGTTCGTTACAGTTGTTGATCTCACACACAACACACCAAATAACCAATTGGAAATGGAAATGAATTAAATTAATAATGCTACTGCTACTAATGGAAATGAGATAATTATGCTAACTGTAAGAATGCTAAAAGGAAAAATAAATGATTTCAGAAAGTAAATTAGTAGCAATGCTATATAATAGAAATAGACAACAACGCTTATGTGATTGCAATGAACAACAAAACTAAGTTATTGAAATGAAAAGCGAAGCTCTGTAATTAGAATAGGTAACACAACAATATACTTTCAGAAAGTAATGATCTTCTTATGAGGGAAAAGAACAACAACGCAATTCAATTGCAGAAAGTAATCATTAAACAAACCACACTTATAGAAATCAGAAATAAGGAAAACCATATTGTATGGTACAAGAACGGCAAGTAGATCCACCAGGAGCTAGCCCCTTAGTTGCCAGTGAATACCACCGGATTACTTTAGGAGATGCGAAGGAAATGCAACTGTTTTTGTACATTCATTATTGCATAATTGTTACAGCAAGTTCGTGCTTTGCTTCAACAGCAAGAGTCGATGATCAAAGTTAAAATTTCAATAGTAATTCTCCCATTCCTCATATCCTATCATATCTATCTCTAATCTAATAATCCATATAATTCTCTCTCTAATCATCCATCATGAATCCCCATAATAACCCTCCCTTCTTTGATCTCTGTTCTGATTTAAATACACATAGAGAAAAGAGAAGTTACAACTGATATGATTAAAAATGATTCCTATTACAAAATTGGATTGCTCACAACCAATTGATCAGCAAGATCATATCTGAAATATCCTTCCATCAATCGTTTAACATGAACAAGTCGAATTTGGTATTGCAACTGGAAGAATTTGGAAAATGGCCACAACAACGAATCTGGGAAAATCATCCTCATAGAACCTTCTGTTTCTTTCAATACAGAGAGAATTTGGGCAACTGTTCTTAAATAAAGTTAATTTGGTCCGTTTTGGACAAAAACCCATGTTTCGGATTTTCTAGATTCTTCTCCATTTGTCCAATACGTCCAATGCAAAACTGTCACTTCTTATTCTAGCGAATTTGTGAGTTGGCATATTTAACGATGAGCTAGAGATCAACTCTGTGAGTTGGAAAATAACTTGGAGGCTAAAATGGTAAGTGATGTTACAACAAATTTATTAATAAACCATAATTGGTAAAATCATGCATAATCATCAATTTATTAAAAATAAAGGAGAAGAAATAATACTTATCCATAAGAGCATAAATAATTATTAAATGGAATTATATGATAAATTATGATAAATGACATGATAAAGAAGAGTAGAAATGGATGAAATAGGTGTTAAAAAGTGATAATAATAATAACATATTAGCGACCCAACATACCCCAAACTGAATATATTGCATGTCCTCATGCAACCCAAAAGACAAAACCCATGTGTTAACCAAGCAAAAAAAAATGTTCATCCCAACTCATGAAATGGACGGAACAAATGAATTTTTCCTCAATTAATGAATATTCAATTTTAGCAATCTTGATGAAGGCGTAGCAATTTTTACATTTGATGTTCAACTATATGTATATAAAGTTGCACCAAAATATGATATAAGTAACAGCAAACTTCATTAACCATTTTCTCAAAAACTAGATTTCTACTATATTAATGCTTCTATGATCCAAAAATCAGTTTGTTTTGATGCACGAATCATGGGATATAAAAAAAATGGCTGTAGCTGATAGTGCATAATTTTTGAAATGTTATGAACTAATTTAGCGTGAAATTATCTGGGTCTGTGTATTTTCATGATACCTCTTTGTTATCCAGAAATCACAAGAATTCAGTTCATAGTTTTAAAGATATATGCAAATCAATTTCTGCGCTGTATAAAAATGAAATTGTATGCCTTAAAAGAGAAAGAAAATAGAAAACATCCATCATGTGTATAAATTCTTCCTCCAAACTGAATAATTAGCATGTCCTCATGCAATGCTAGAAAACAAAGAGAGGTGGTGGCTACAATCTGTTGAAATCTATGCTTGGTGTAAAACAACATGGAATAAGGGAGGTGTTGAGAATGAACAAGAATACCAATGGATGATAAAGAATATTGGTGACATGGTCATACAGATGAAATGAAGGAAAGCAACACTCCTCCAAACTGAAAGATGATATGTCTCTAAAAAATGGGAATTGGTAAAGATGTGGAATGAATGATGATAAATAATGCTCAATGGATTTTCATGAAATTCTCCTAAATTCATAATAAATCTGAAAATTATGCTATTTTACCTCAAGTGTTACATCAAAAACAAAAATGTGGAATGACATGTAGGGACTGGCCTTTGTTGAAGCTAATGTAGGTTGAGCGGATACTGAAATTGATGCAAAAAGTGGAAGCCATGCAAGCACATCATGTTTGAAGAATTGTGCGCATTCACGAGTTGCGCAAGCCTTTTCCATTAGTTGCAATAGTGTGGTCATGCTGCGAATAGAATTTCGCCCCCCCCACACATGTTGTTTTCCTGGAACCAAATCACAATTCTGCATGCAATTTTCTTGAATACATAGTGTTAATTTTGAAGAGCAATAGATAAGATGTATGCCAAAAGTTTAATCAGAAAAACTCCTGTAGAAATGCAGTATGAATATTGTGGCAAATCAACAAATTATGGTAGAATTATGTACTTATATCTCGTGCTATCCATAATGCATACATTCCCCCTTCCAATTTAAAAATGGATTCTGTGACCATAAAGCATAGAAAAAGTGTTGTGTTGATGACAAGGAAAGGGAATGAACAATAGAGCAGTAAATGAAGCAGAGTACACATATCAAATGATAGGAAAACAAGAGGTATGGTTATAATGAGGCTAGAGTGTATAAAGATAGTTATGAATAAGAGATAATATGCTTGGGTGTTTGATAGGTAATGTGATAAGTAAAAAGGACAGAAATATGCAAGAAAAGATACATTTCTGACGATATTCCATCTGAAAATGATATCATTGATTAAAAAACATTAAATCGTGTGTAAAGGTTCATAGTAGTGAGAAATTATGGAAATAATCTCTCATACATAAATTATCATGTATATTAGATTATCATGGGTCTATGGGCTTTTCCCTTCGTCTTATCACTTCGACTCCCCCAGTCCTGCAAAAAAAAATCAATAAAATCAAACTAAAACACCTCAGTAACATCCCTTATCACTTCCCAAGTAACGACACCAAAATTTTGAGTAAAATTATACACTTATAATTTTCCAATCATAAATTGTCAACCCAAGGTAGGTAAGCCTATGAGATACTATGCAAAATATAAGCAGGCCGATTAATGGAAGTGTTCAAAAATTAATCATTCACAGATGCACACAAACTAATGCTTCTTCCCTATATCAATACTTTGGCAGAAAGGATATGGAGTGGAACATAATATCCCTCTATAGCTCTCGGTGTTCTGATATTGAACATGGAAAAATAGAAGATCAAATTACAACAATTCAAAATTTGACTTATACAACAATGTATCCAAGCTTTGATCAAATGGGATTAATGCATGAACATTAGAAATTCAGTCATCTAATCTATTAAAATTCTGTTGTTGGAACTTAAGAATGAATGCATTAGTTACGTGAAAGAATTATTTATGCATAAAAAAAAAATTAAACACACACACACACACACACACTGCACCGCAGGAGTTGTGAACGAAGGGGGCTCTCCCTCGTTCGCAACCCCTTTAAAACTTGAAGAGGTTTCTCAGAAAAATAGAAAGAACTTAATATTTATATTAATATTGATATATACATCCAAGTATTATCTGATATATTTTTTATCAGTAGAAATCCCAACACAACAACCCTTTACAATATGAAATACATCCCCTTTTTATACAATCTCTAAAGGTTTTATTTCACTTAAATGAATAATATAATCTATAAGCCAACAATATAGGTCTAGGCTATTGAATTTAGCTTCTGTTAAGTCTAATCCATGATTGAAACCATGGATTATAACATTTTTATTACATAGTGGAAGTTGCAGGAAATTTGGATTCGTGGGGAAAATATGCAAGTTCAGTTTGTTCCAAAAAGAGGTTCAAAGAAGCCAATGGAAAAGTATTCATGTGCAACCAATTACCTAAAAAACCCATGTCTTCATTGGATATGGAAATAAGTAGAATAAAGTCAACCACGGATGTTGTTGTAGGAAATCAGCTGCTACAGGAAATCCACAATGGCCACAGGAAATCTGGAATAGCTGCAGGAAATCCACAACGGCTACAGGAGATCTGTAATGGCTACAGGAAATGTGGTTGCATGAGCTATCTTTATGATTTTGTGGAACTACATCAAATCAAAACAAATTTTCACATAATTTCTAGATCAGTGGAAGTAGTAATTCAGTAATAGTTATAGCTAGATCAAGGAATACGTTAAGTCTAAAGAAAAATGACACTTTTTATGTTAATTTAATAGATCTTAGGCTTATAGTACCCTTTTAGAAAAAACTAGATAATATGGCCGAGATAAGAATAATTAGGGAGATGATATTAAATTTGGGTCATTCATTAGGGAGATGATATTAAAATAAAATTTATCTTGATTTAGAGGTTTTTTCCATAAAAGGAAACCCTTAGTTTATATGAGGGAATTAAATTGCGGCTATGTATTATTGAGTGTGTGAGGAAAAGAGGAGAGACTATGTGAGAGTGAAGAGGAAATTAAAATGGATTTGTTGTAGGTTGTATCTCTTCATTTTTATAGATAATATAAAATAAGGACTGACTTTTTCTTCGTGGAAATAGCCAAATTTGGGTGAACCACACATATTTGTCTTTCTCTTCTTTTATGCATTTTTTGTTTGGGTTACGCAATATTTTATGTGTTTCATTTTTCCATTGATTAATTTCTAAGACCACTATGTTAATGTCACCAATTAGTAAGCACACTTAGAACATGCACATGTAATTTGGATCATGTTAAACTTGTATTTCATTTTTAGTCATCTTGTCATATCGCTTCATTTTAATGATCGTGTAAGAATAAATCCCTCTATCAATATTTATATAAACCTTTACAATTGTTAGGACTTTGTGATTAATTCCATGGGATTTTATGGATATTTTTGTGGCTGGTATTAAAAAAAAAAAAAACAAGAGGAATAATTGTCATTTAAATTCATAAGTAAGCACAGTTTCATTTTTCATTTCTAATGATTTCTTTCGTTTATTTCTAATTCCTTGAACATAACCCACTATTTTTTTAGATTAATTTTTACTCTAGTTTAGATGTAATAGGTCATGATTTTAGGAAAATGAAACCTTCATGGAATGCAACTTCTTCATACTATTAATCTCAACCAAAAGAAGGAGTCACCTATTTTCAGGAAATTGATATTTATCATGTAGATATATACAAATATATATATATATATATATATATATATATATATATATATATATATATATATGTATATATATATATATATATATATATATATATATATATATATATTCAAGGTAAGTCTCATACATCCATTTTCATCTATAAACAATTTCTTATGATTTTTGTTTCAACATTGTTTTTAGTGTTTCCTGATATAAATATTTGTTTTTGGAGGCCTTGAAGAATCAATTTCGAAACTTTGCACCCCCGCTTGCTCTAATTTGGAATTAGTTCTCCTTGTTTTGCTTTCTTTCGAGCTTGGAAAAGCAATTATGATAACCATCAAATTGAAAATTCACCTAAATTAGGCTAGTATTTCAACCTTTAGCTTATTTCACAATCCTTATTTTTATTAGAAAATTATTATGATGTTTCCATGTAGGCTTAGTTTAGAAACAATAAAATTTTCAAGGGGAGAAACTTCTTATTTGGCCTTAGTTTCTGTCATAATTGCTATCTAGAGTTAGAATTTTGTTTGAATAAAAGTCTAATAAATCACAAGTTTGCAAGACAACTCAATAGAATATCAATGTAATAAAAAATTATATTTTTTCCTTCATATTGGTTCTTGTGTTTAGAAATTCTTCATAAATCACCTGGTTGATGTTTTCTTTTGATTTTTGGATTTCATCCAAATTATTTCTTTGAGTTTTCATTTACTTTCTTCTTGTTATGAAACCAACTCCAAAATAGAAGAAAAGAGAGATAAATGCCTTAGAAATAAGCCACTTCAAGGGGGAAACCTCCAATACATTACATAAATGAACAATTCTTGGATGATAAAAATGACCAAAACCTCCTTCTATATATAGGAGTCCATGGGGTGACAATATAATCCTAGTAGACCTAACAATAATAATGTAAGGGCACAATAATAACAATATTTAGGTTACAGGGGTACAACAATAACAATAAGGGGGCTACACTAATAACAATAAGGGACTCAACTAGTAATATAGGGACCTAAAATGCCCCTCTCCTTCAAAAAAATTGTGCTCCTCAATGCTTGAGTAGCTCTCAATGCTTCTGTATAAAATTCTCATCCTCCAATGTAGAATCTTCAGTGGGTAAGTTCTTCCACTTGATGAGATACTCTAAAATTGATTGATTTCATAGTTGTCGAGTTCTTGTTTTAGTGACCGCTTCAGGTTCCAATATGATTTTTCCTTCCTCATCAAGTTCTGCAATATTGTTTGAACTAGAATATTTTCACCTATAACATTCTTTAAGCATGAAACATGGAAAGCTGGATGCACTCATGAAGAAGTAGGAAGCTCCAATTTGTATGCCATAGTACCAATCTTTTGCAACTCCTTGTAATGGCAATAGTAATTTTGAGATAATTCATTATCCTTCTTAGCTTGCATGAGGGACATTTGTTTGTATGGTTGTAGCCGTAAAAATACCCAGTCTCCTACATCAAAAATTCTCTCACTGCGATGTTGATTTGCATGTTGTTTCTTTTGACTTTGTGCCAAATTTAGGTTGTCTTTTAAGAGTTGGAGAAGTTATTCTTGATGCTCAATGTGATCTTCCATTGCTTTAAGCTTAGAATTTTCTCTTAAAGATGATTTGATGGATGGTGGATGATATCCATAAATTTCCATAAATGGGGTCATTTTTGTTGCAGTATGGAAGGAAGTGTTATACCACCATTCAGCAAGAGGTAACTATTTGACCCATTGTGTTTGTTTATTAGATACAAAACAATGAAGATATCCTTCCAAACATTTATTCACTATCTCACTTTGACCATCGGATTGAGGATGATAAGATGAGCTATGAGCTAATTGAGTACCCAAACAAGAAAATATCTCCGTCCAAAAAATTCCAGTAAAAATGGGATCTTGGTCACTCACAATAATCTTTGGGTTTCCATGTAGCTTTTGAATTTTATCCATAAATGTAGTAGCAACTATCCTTGCTTTAAATGGATGAGACAATGCGCAAAAGTGTGCATACTTGGTAGGTAGATCAACTACCACCATGATGACGTTATTTTCTTTAGACTTAGGTAAACTTGTGATAAAATCCATTGTAATCTCCTCCCAATGTTGACTTGGAATAGATAAAGTTTGTAGAAGAACCGGGGTCTTAATTGTCTCAACTTTATTTTTCTTGCAAACCAAGCATTCCGCCACAAACTTTTGAATATCAAATTAAAGGTCATCCCAAAAAAAATATTTCTTCACCCTGTGGTAAGTTTTTAAAAATCTTGAGTGTCCTTTTAAAGGAGAAGTGTGAAATTCCAAAAGAATATTTTGTTTTAGTTGGGAATTCTTACAAATATATAAGCAAAATTTGTACCAGAAGGAATCATTTTTCCAACTAAATGTATCAGATGTACTAGGATCTTGCTGCAACTTTTGAATGAGTGTCCACACTTCTTCATCCTTCTTCCATTCATCCCTTGCTTCAGTTATACAATTTGGTCGGATAATATAAATGGCACAAAGCAACACTTCCACCTCTTCATTCTTTCTTGAGAGTACATCTACAACAACATTTAGCTTCCCTTTTTTGTAGATTATTTCAAAGTCATAACCCAACATCTTTGTGACCCATTTTTGCTTCTCTTCCGAAGATAGTCTATGTTCAAAAAAGTGTTTAGGACTATCATGATCATTTTTTACCTTGAAGTGTATTACCATTAGGTAAGGTTTCCATTTCTTTAGTACATGTAGTATTGCTAACATTTCCTTCTCACAAATACCTTTTTGTAAATACTTTCCTTTGATTGGATGACTTTCAAAATTAATGGGTCTTCCTTATTTCATTGAGACAACACCAATTCCATTTCCTAAGGCATCACATTCCAAAATAAAGGTTTTTGTGAATTTTGGCATAGCTAAGACTGGTTCTAGGCACATTGCCTCTTTAAGATATTCGAAGGCCTTATTTGCTTCAGGAGTCCATGAAAATGCATCTCTCTTCAATAATGTTGTTAGAGGTGCTGTTATTCTCCCATAACTCTTAACAAAATTGCAATAATATCCTTTTAACCCAAGAAATCCTCACAATTTCTTTATGGTTGTGGCGAATTTCCATTCCTTAATGGCTTTAATTTTGTTAGGGTCTACCTTAACACCCTCGTGAGATAAAATATGACCCAGATATTCCACCTCTTGTACTCCAAAGAAACATTTGGATGTTTTTGCATATAACTGTTTATCCTGCAATAGTTTGAGCCCCATGTCTCTATGTTAAACATGATCCTTCCAAGACCTGCTATAGATTATTATATCATCAAAAAATACTAGCACAAATTTTCTAAGGAAGGGTTTGAAAATGGAATTCATCAACCCTTGAAATGTAGAAGGTGCATTGGTAAGGCTAAAAGGCATGAACAAAAATACATAATGACCCTCATGAGGTCGAAATGATGTTTTTGGAATATCTTCAGTATTCATTCTAATTTGATGATATCCTGAACGAAGATCCAACTTCGTAAAATAAATTGCTCCATGTGATTCATTCAATAATTCATGAATCAACAGGAATGGGAAATTCGTCTTTAATGGTGAGCTTATTGAGCTCCCTATAATCCTAACACATGCGCCATGATGCATACTTCTTATGCACCAATACTATTAGAGCAGAGAAAGAAATTTGACTAGGTTAAATTGTACCAGCCTCTAACATTTCTACAATCATACGTTCAATTTCTCTCTTTTGGACATAAGGATATATATAAGGCCTAATGTTTGGAGAAAAAATTTTAGGAATAAAATAAATAACATGATCATGATCATGAATAGGTGGCAGTCCTTTGGGATTTTTAAACACCTTAGAATGATTTTCCATGAATTTTTTGGAGATCTGCAAAAATAGATGATTTTAATGTTGCAACTTCTAGTGAGCATAAATGTGAAATTACGCCTCGTTGTTATTTCTTCAGAAGCTTTTTCATGACATTAGAGGTTATTATTTTTCTTGGATTACCTACGATACCCCATAATTTTACTTCCTTACCTTCTGAAAAAAATTTCAAGAAAAGTTCTTGAAAAGTAAAAGCAACCATCCCCAAAGATTGTAACCATTATACTCCTAGAACAACATCAGCACCTCCCATTGGAATGGAAAGTCTTGGACTATTTAGTACATATTGCCCCATGGTTAGCTTGATATTATGGAATTTTCTATATAAATTTATAGTTCCTCCATTTGCAACCATAACATGACATTCTGGTGCTGGGTATAGGAAACAATTCAATTCCCTGGCTACCTTACAATGAATAAAACTATGGGTACTACCCGAATCAATCAACACTGTTACCTTTTTCTTCTTCATATGTCCTTCTATCTTGAGAGTTTGAGGAGTGGTAATTACTGCCAATGCATTACAAGATATGTTCATACTCATTTTTTCCTCTTCTAGGGTTGGTTCCTGCTGTATATCCTCTTCTTTTGAAGATTCTTCTTCATTTTCTTCTTCCTCTTCATAATCTATGTAAAATAATTTCTTCTCAGCACACTTATGGCCTTTAGTGTATTTTCTATCACAACTATAGCAAAGTCCTTTTTCTCTTTTTTATTCCAATTGTTGTGGTTTCAACCTTGTAGGTTGTGGAAGTATAGGAGTAGGAACACTTCCATATTTATATATATGAGTGGTAGGCTTCCTTGTCGCCATAATTTTACATTCACTTTTCTTGCCAACCTAAATGCCTTCTCCAATGAATCGGGTTCCCGAATGAAAACTTCATGTTGAATGATATCCTTTAATGTCCCTATGAAGACATCAATCATGTGTTCCTCTCGAATATCAGTTACCCTTATATTCAATTTTTGGAACTCCTCAATGTGCTCCACCACTGAACCCTTTTGTTTGAGATTTATCAATTGGCTAAAGAAGGTGTTTCTTTTTGTATCCTCATAATGTGCTATCATTTCCTCTGTAAAAAATTGACCAAGTGACAATTTTTTTACAGGAGAAAATCCATCGATACCATACAAATGTATTTTTTTTCTAAATGTAAAGTTACAATGCGTACCTTTTGTGTGTTTTGCACTTTATGGAGATCAAAATATTGCTCCATCTGTAGTATCCATGTTACAGTATCCTTGCCATCAAACTTCATCATATCCATCTTTGGAATAGGTGGTTCTTCCATCCAACATTAGAGTTTATGAAATCATGATTAACATTTATTTTGTTCTCATCATGAGTTTCCTTTAATATATTTTCTCCATTAGGAAACGTTTCTTGTATCAACTTTTCCAAACCTTCGATGTATACTTTTAGATCATTCTTCATGTTTTCCATTTTTTCATCAATCTTAGCTTTCATGCCATCCATGTTAGCCTTCATTGCAACTTCCATGCCCTCCATCTTAACTTCGAAACCATTCATCTTAGCTTCCATGCCTTTCTTCAAACCATCCATCTTAGTTTCCATGCCTAACTTCCATTTCATTTTTTGTTTCTCTTTGTGATAGGTGCACTTGCTCTTGTAATTTTGACATTTCATGTTGCATTTATTTGCCTTCATGAGTCATAGTAGAGCCTTTTGAAGGCTTAATGGGTGTTGAATTATTTTTAGGGGGGCATTTTAGAACCCAATAATGATATTTATTCTTCAATATGCTTTCGAGGAGCTCGATATTGAAACTGAAATATCTCTGTGATTTTAGATCTTCAATATTTGAAATTTGGTTCTGAGGTAGCCCTCTGAATCCTCTTTTGAATGCCACAGTTCTGACCTGATTTTAATTCTTCAAGGAAAATTTATGTCGAATATCCCACAATTACCTAATTAAGGACTTTTTCAGTAGAGCGAACTTCTATGACTTGCCACATGTCATTGTTTCCTCCTTCAGCTATGAAATTTATAGACAGGAAACTACAGTCCGTTCACATTCTTCCACTCTTTACAAAATTCCAATTCTATGTTCAAAGGGAGAGTTATGAATATTTTCTCATGATCACCTATTTGAGATGAAATTTTGGAGCCTGAAAAAGCCCTAACTTCCATAGATCCTACCTCTAAAAATAATTCAAATAAATCTCTAAAATTATCCAATGACCTTCCTCAGAATTTCATCTTCGCTCTGTGAAAATTTCAGCTTTTGAAGCCTCGTAGAAACATATTTATAGTGAAAATACCATGATGACATGTTTAAGTTAAATTTAGGAGCCTATAATAATCCATAATTTCCATAGATCATATCTTGAAAAATGTTGTGAACCAAGCTCTGCAAATTTTCGACGATGTTCCTCAAGATTTTAGGGTTATGCTCTAAATATTTAATCTTCTGATCCTTCATAGAAAAAAATATAGCTAAAATTCCATGATGACATCTTTGGAGCAATGAAACAGTAGAATCCAAATCCCTGATACCAAATCTTTTGAAACAAGGTCCAAAATAGAAGAAACGAGTGATCAATGCCTTAGAAATCACCCACTACGAAGGGTAAACCTCCAATAAATTACATAAATGAACAATTCTTGGATGATAAAAATGACCAAAACCTCCTTCTATGTATAGGAGTCCATTGGGCCACGATATAATCCTATCCAACCTAACAATAATAATGCAAGGTTACAATAATAGCAATATTGGGTTACAGGGGTACAAAAATATCAATAAGGGGGCTACACAAATAACAATAAGGGACTAAACTAGTAATATAGGGACCTAACACTTTTCTTTTCAATTTTTGGAGTGTTGATTTCACTTTCACTTTGGATTGGCTTTGGTGATGTCACCAAAATTTATATGGAAGGAATTTGTCTCACCCAACATTGGTTGGAAAGAATAGGAAATTTTTATTATATTAGTTTTATGGGTTATATTTTACCTTAAAATGCCATATTTATTTAATTCTAAAGTTCTCTTATGTTAAAAATTTTCCCACAAAGGACCATTAATATTTTCCAAGGAAAGAACTGGTTTGAGTCTAACTCAATGAAGCTCCCACATTCCCCCAATATTACATAAATATCCTTGAGATTGATAGTTGTAAGGAAATATGAGGGATTCAAACCTTTATGAATGTTATATCCATTACCTTTAAAATATCTTTTACTATGCCACCCTCTCTACACAATTTCTAAAAAAAAATCTTTAAATAAAGTTATCAAATGGGTGGTAAAAGAGGTTTGAAGGCACACATGAGTGGAAAACAAAAGTAAACTTTTTGGGGTACTGAATAATCTTAATGGAAGTGGGGCTATGCATGTGTGGTACTAAAACAATTTCGTCGGAGTTATGGGCGCTCGATGGTAGCGAAGTAGTGGCAAGTAAAGGAGATCATTATATTGAGAGATATAAATACTTTCATTAAAACATCCCATATGTACCTTTGTTTTCACTCATAGAAGGTAAAATTAAATTTATATATTTCCCTAAAAACATGGATTCATCATTTTAGATTCAGTTTGCTTCAAGTAATTATCTTTTAAAAACTTTTGTCGCTTCTTCAATAAATTGGGGACTTGTGGAAAATTATTTAATGTTTGACGGATTGATAAAATTCATCATTTCAACCCTTAGTTATGTTTGCAACTACAAATAATTTTTCTTCTCATAATAACAATGGGAACCCATGATGTAATTTTTTTTCATATCACTACCTTCAACACTTTGCCTTGGTTAACTTTGTGTGATTTTCACTTTCTTCAGATTTATGCTTTTAATATTTCATTGAGTGTGATTTCTCAGCATCTTGCTAATGGCTTTGATTTTGGTGAGTTAGGACTTACGGTTTGCAAATGACACTCATCCAAATTTTTGGTCAATTATTACTTCTTGGGCTAAAAAATGTCCAAAATTTATTTTTTTCCTTTATTTTTTTAAATTTAATTAATTTTAAAATTATAAATACTAAGATCTAATTACTTTATCAAATTAATATTGATTAATTAGTTAATTGTAATTAGTTTAATTTAGTTTGTAAAAAATATTTTTTAATTATTATTTTATTAATTAACTAATCTACAAAAATATCCAGATTCAAGAACTATTGTCTAATACATAACCAAATTTTTTATATTATAACTTTAATAAATGTTAAAGGGTCCTAGACTTCCAGGCTCCCCCTCACATCAACATATATTATTATATAATGGGTGAACTAGAAATCCCAATGTAAAAGAGTGAAGTCATAGCTCCACATGGGCTCACCTCCACATATCTTCCATAACCCCATATCCTATGATTCCTCTCAAATAAATTTTAAATTATGTTTCATGATCCTATCCGTGTGGGCTCCTAAGCTTCCCTACTTCTCCCCTCCTTATTCCTTCATTAACTCACCTTTTCCCTTATAACTCCCTACACTCCTATTCCTACTCCTACTTCTACTCCTACCACCTCATTATAACTTCTCCTTATTAAACCAAAATCCCATGGAGCCTTATAAGTCCCTCCACTCATATTCCTACTCCTACCTTTGCTCCTACCACCTCCTTATAGCCTCCCGTTTATTAAACCAAAATTCCATGGGGCCTTATATATTTATTTCATGGATTAATGTTTAGTATTTTTTCTAGTCTTTTTTCCAAATATAACATATTATATACTATTATTTAATTTAATTCATTTTTTTGAATCTTTTTAAAACATAAAATAATTAGATTTTAACTATTTAATTTAGTTATTTAAAATAAAATTTTATTAATCTTAAATTAATTTTTCAATAATTGAAATACATTAAATATTTTTTTTTTGACTTATTTTAAATCATTAATTTATTTAATTTTTCTTTAATTGATTTAATTTTATTAAAATTTTAGGAATATAGTTTAAAAATAGAATTTTTAATTAAAAGAAAATGTTCAATATTTTCCGAGGCATGCATTTTCTAGAATTATAACAGTTTTGACACCTCAACTTTTGAGAGCTCTACCTAGGGTTCTACAGGGACAAATGGGACCTAAATCGATGATTGGAAAGCTAGAATAATGGAGAAAAATATCGCAGCATCAAACCAACCAGATTTGGTAATTAAAAATGCCTAAAATCTAGCAAAAGATGGCGCTACGAAATTGTAACAAAAAATAATTTGGGAAATTTGATTTGAAACAATTTAAGGTACCAAAATTTTTGTTGCTGCAAATTGGTTTGATGGAAACCCTCTTTATCCATAGAAGTATTGATAGTGATCAAAGGGAAAAAAAAAATTATTTTAATTAATTAATTTATTTTTAATTTAAATTGAGAGTTCATCTTCCCATTTTTGTAAGTTTGATTTTTATATGCAAAATTAATCCATGTTATTTCATTTTTTCTTGGCTTTTTGTAGAATATATGTTGGGGAGCAAGAATGCAAAGAATCTTGGAGAAATTATAATATAGAAGAAAAGGAAGAATAAGAGGAATTTCAACTCCAAAATAGATGGATTTGAACAACTTCCATCAACTCTCCATTTATGGATATTGTTTGTAAATTCTTAATATGATTTTTGAGAATGAGGGGTATTTTCCTCTTATTTGGAAATTTTTTACTTTGAAGAGCTTTCGTAAGGAGTTTCCTGCTATAGGAGAAAGAGGAAAACTCAAATCTAGGTTGCTTGGGGATTTTCCTTTTCAAATACGCTCTTTATCTTGGAGGTAGAAGTTGCACTTGTGTAATTCTTTTTCTTTCTCGTATAGCTTAAGATTATGAAAGGATTATTGGAGATTATTGAATAGAGAAAAAATATCAGGTTTATTAATTTTATTTACTTGTACTTTTATTTTTAATGAAATTTCATTTATATAATTACAAATTTGTGCCAATTATCTCATACTTTGCACTTTTGTTTGATATGAAGATGGTTGTATTTTTTATTATCTATATAATTAATTCTCATAGATCTGTTGTTAATATTCACTTTTCTCATATGCTCAATCATATTTCTAATTAACTTTTTACTCAAAAATATGTTATCTAAAATAAATTTAATTGCCATTGGCATTAAGTAAAATATTTTCTAGTGTTGATGGTAAATCATACAATGCAATAAAAATATTTGCAAAGCATGTAATACATTCACTATATTAACTATTGGAATTTTTTTATACAATATGATATTCATTATAAAAAGGGCATTCTAAATCCCCATTCATTCTAATTAATATGCGCTGGGTTGGATTGCATCTATATCTTCCCAATCGAGAAAGGCATATTATTTTTTTCTTGCATATTAGAGTATATTTTCATTTATATTTTATTAATGCACTTTATAATTCCCATCACATAGGGGAAAACCTTAGGTGTGGCTTGGTTGAGGCCGTTAGTCAGCTTACGGGTTTTTTTCCTACAAGACCTCTCCAAGAGAGTAGATATGATATCTCTCTTCATGTTGGTAAGTCATAGAAGTACCACAAGTAAGTAGGGAGAGAGAGGGGGGGATTATACCCAATAAAACTTGTCAAATCCATCATTTAAATGGATAAGGATATGATTTGAGAATCTAACCAAATGGTCACGCTTGCATGTTGATGATGCCATTTTTGGACATCAACACATCCATGAATCCATCCCAATATAAATTAGTACAACCAATCAGCCTGAAATGTTTTGTAGATATATATACCATACCATGAACACTTGTATCATATAGATATCTTCAAATCCTCTTTTCGATCTTCCGATGCAATTCCTTTGGTTTTGTCGTGAAACTTGATACCATACTGACCACGAAGGAAATATGTGGTTGAGTTGTAGTTAAGTAGATAAAATTTCTAACCAGTTGACTAGAAAATGTAACATCAACTAAATTTTATTCATAATTTTTTTATAACATCAAGTCAACATCTAATGGAGTTGATGTTTGCTTGAAACTTACATTCCGAACTTCGTCAAAATGTTCCAACCATAATTTTTCTATCACATGAAAATACCATATTCATTTTTTCAAACATGAATACCCAATAAATAACATAATACACCATGGTCTATCATCTCAAACTCAACAATCATATGTGACTTAAACCTTTTAAATAGTAAAACATTTATCTGTGTGTAGATCAAGTCATAAAGATATAAGGAAACTATTAGAATGTACTGACCCAGTTGAAGTATATAGATATTTGAATCAGATAATTTTAATGAATCTATGATCTTGAAAATGCGTATATAGTATGCCCTTGCAACATGATTAAGACCATACAAGGCTTTCTTCAAATTTCAAACACAATATTCTTTTCATGGAACTTCAAAACCCTCTTTCTATTCCATATTAATTTCTTCATCCACATAACCATTCAAAAATTTTAATTTTACATTAATATGAACATTGAGTTAGTTTTAAGTCAAAAACCTATATTCTTTGATAATTTTATGTCACTACGATGACAACCACACAAGGAGCTAGGGTTCTTTTCTTTTGCAACAACTAGAAATGTGTTTGTATAGGACTAGGGATTTTCATAAGAAGGGGGCTCTCACAAAATTTTGCGAATAATCATTGGCATGGTTCAACCTAAGTCATGGATAAAGATTTTAAAATAATTTATGAATTGAATTTTGCAATATATATTTTGCAATTTGGAATCCTCTCAAGGTCAGTAGTTGGCCTGGTATAATGGTTTTGCGAAGTGTCGAGAGGTAGGCACTTGAATGCATGGAAGGATTTCATGCTTATCAATTATATGAAGATAATCCTTATTGATTGTGGGGAGTTTACCCGTAAATTGTTTGAAAAAATGATTGTTCAAGTCTATCTTGGCATGAATGGGTTGCAAATCAAACTATTTTTCAAAATACTCTAGTGATAATTTGTCCTTAGGTATGCTTGGAGGTGAATATAGGTTACTCTTTAGTTCATGTAGGTCGTGTAAAGATAAATCCCAAAAAAATGAGGTTTTTAGAAACTAGATTCTAAAAAATTCTCAATTTTCATGAGGACCCTATCTAGTAAGCCCATATGCATCATGACTGAAGAAGATTTCTCTTTATTTATTCTTACTTCTGTCATTCGGAGGTAAAAATAGATCCCTTTGGGTGCGATGATGCTCCTTTCTGAAGGCAACCAACTCAACATGATGAATTGCCTTTGAAATTGTAGCATAAAGGACAATGCCTTCATACCTTTCACTCGTTGTTTAAATTGTGGGGCTAAGGGTAGGGGTGAAGCCTCATATTCAAATCTTAAATCCTTATAGGAGGCCCTTAACCCCAGTTCTAGTTTTCAAATTCCAAACGAACTCTCAGCTCAGGATTTTGTGGTGGAGAGATCTAATGACACACCAAAGGTCTCAATGAATGCCATTCTCTCGAATCTTAGTGTAAAAAATTACAAATATAGGGTGATTATATTACTTTTTAATGGGTTTTGGCCCTTATATTCTTCCCTCTCGGATTGGGTTCAACAGAACTGATCCTACAATGTTGAGTTATTTTTTCTCGAAAGGATTTCTTATGGTCATCTTAAAAAACATGGAATATCGACATAATGTTTCTGATTACGGAGCTTGGTTATGGTTTTGAGATGTACTTTCAGTCCAACCGTGGTTTCTATATCTTCACCAAACTATTATCAAATCTCTTTGCACTCTATTTTGGGTAAGGCTCGCAACCTTACCTCCTCACTAGATTTAGTCAAAGACCCTAATCATCATCAAAAATTTTGTAGCTCACTTCCTTAAAATGGAAAAGAATAGAATGGCTCAAGGGGTCATTAATTTTGTGTGAATATGTGTTAAAGTGGACCTGAGTGAAATTTTTGTGGAAAAAATTATCCTTATGTGTAATGGTAAGGAATTTCACCAACCTTTGGACTATGAGAACACTACATTTAGGTGTATATATCATCAACGACCTTGGAACCTTCATAGCTTGTTTCCTACATCAATACGGGTTCATGACCCCTAATATCCTAAGAAATTTGGCCGTGGACAAAGGAATCTGAAGCATACATTGGGCTCTAAGAATTCTTAAAATTATAGGAAGGATGAAGCTCAGTGAAAAAAATCTTCCCTTGACATTACAATGGCGTCATATTTGGTTCAAAACCTAGTGGCTTATTCTAATTCCTTTTTAAAGGGGGCCTCTATAAAAAATTCTAATGGATAGTATACAAAAGTTATGGTGCAAAAAATAGTGTGAAAAATATCTCATGAATCTAACCAGGTAGATAGCGAGAAGGAAATAATATTTAGGGAAGATTCAATAGCTATAGAGATCCTTCAAAATATCAAGCACATAGATCCACCTTCTGTTATGACTCATAGCTATGGAGGTTGGACTGATGTAAAAAAGAGAGAGGGTAAAAAGGAAAAACTCATGAGTTACTATGGTATATAAAATCAAAAGTGTAAAGAATTTTTTCTCTGAAACTCTATTATGTTGATGTAAAATATTTTTTGATATCAATAGGATTAAATTTTCAAAAAAAAAAGCATCCATCTGAGAATTCATGCATTTTTATTGAGCACCTAATGTAATAACTATCCTTATTGTATCCAACTTTTCCACTGGGGAAAATTTTAGTGTGGAATTAATTCCTTCCCTTTGTTCATATCCTTTTACAACTAAATGACTCTTATACTTAAAAGTTATGCAATATTATTTATACTTGGTTTTATAAACCCATTTAGTGTTAATTACATCTTTTCCCTTTGGTAATTTTGACCAAATTCCATGTATCATTTCTCACTAAGGCATTCGATTATAATTTCATAGCTTCATTCCATTATCTATTTCTTGATACTTATACATAATTTTTTGGTTCATCCATTTTCATTACTTGTTCCCTAAGTGCACAATTCAGTAGGAAACTTTGAGATATACTAATCCTTCTTTCACAATTTCTATCCAACATACTTCTCTGTGAATGGACCCTTTCAAGCTGCTTAGGATTATTTATAAATTCATCTATCTTTTCATACTTGAAACTAAATTCATCACCAAGATCCACTACATATTTTCTCAATTAAAATTGTACATGTTCTAGCTGATAGATTCCCTAGTGACCAAACACAATATCTTTGCTTAGTATGACCTTATTTTCTTGAGGATCAAAAAACTTATAATTTTTCTTTTCAATATTGTAACCAATAAATATATGCCTCACACATTTATCATTCAATTTTATCATCTTTTCCGTAGGAACATGTGAATATGCAATACAACCAACAACTTTCATATGTGCAACAGATGATTTGTACCTTCACCATACTTCTTCCCAGAGGGAATTAAAAATTTCGTTTGTCGTACATATGTTAAGAGAGTATATTAATATGTACTTCTGTAGCCAAAAAAACATTTCCAAGATAATTATTTTTTAACATGCGCATATCCATTTCAGATACGGTACTATTTTTTCTCCTTGCAATTCTATTTTATTGAGGAAACTATGAATTGGTAAATTCTCTCTTTATTCCATTCTACCTAGAATAATTAAAAAACTCATTTGACTTGTATTCTCCCCATTATCTGATATTAGGGTGAGGATATTTAAACCAGTTTTCTTTTCAACTAACGCCTTAGAGTCAAGAAAGTGATAGACTGATTCATATTTTTCCTCCAAACATATACACAAATATTCCTAGAATAATCATCAATGAAAGTGAGAAAATAACATGCAAGTTCCAAAATACATAGCCTCCATTGGACAACACAATTTTAAATGCACCAATGTTAGATGTTCTCTAGCCTTCCATGTTCTATTTGAGAAACTTACCTTCTATTTTTTTCTAACAAATTACCCTTAACATACTTCATCATCTAAATTGATATAAGGCAGGCCATTCATGATGTTCTACTTCCTTAGCAGCACCAAACTCTGAAAATTCAAATGTCACATCCTTAAATGTCAAATATTACTGTTTGATTCCTTTGTTGTATTCAAAAATTTTCAATTACTCGAATCAAATTAGATCTTAAAAATTCTATCTTCAGACATTTTTCCTCGTGTGACATCTACATTTTGATTTAAATATCCACGATTAAATACCCTTTATTATCAAACACTAACTTGTAGTTCTTCTCCATCATTTGTCCTATATAGAGTAGGTTTTTTTCAATTATAATGTTTACAAACAACCATCAATTAACTTTGTATTTCCATGCAATGTTGATATTCCAATTATTCCTTCCCCTTTCACTTTAGAAGCACTATCATCACCAAAAATGAATTTACCATGATAATTTCCATTACTTCTAGTAAAAAACTCCTCTTGAGATGCCATATGACTCGAAAAACATGAATCAATATAACATGCTTCACTTTCTTCACTATTTTTCATCAAACTTGAGATGAATAACATTTCCTTCCTAATTTATTCATTAAATTTATTGGCACCCTTATGTTCCATATCTCACATTTTTCCATAACAATTTATTTTACGAAGACCAAATTTATGACAATAATCACATTGTGGACCTTGTCTATGTATATATACATATCTTCCTCTTCCTCTTCCATCGAATTCTTCTCTAGTTCATCCTTTGAATTTTCATGGATTTTTCCCTCTTCCCCTCGAACTAGATGCATTTTATTCATAATAATGTGAAGGTTTTGGATTTATATTATGATTTTCATTATGATATTAAACCTTGCTTCTTCCTATTCCTCTTTTCCTAACAAAAAAAAACACGTTTCACTACCTCATATGGTTGATTTTGTTTAACAATAACAATAATCCACTCAATTGATTAACAATATCTTGCATTTTGGCCATATAATCATGAATGGATTAATTACTTTGGATACTACAATTTTCAAATTTCCTCATTGATGTTTGAAATTTAGCTACAAAGACACATTCATATGTCTTCTTTCATATATCTCATGCTTTCTTGGATGATACTATACAACTAATTCTTGGAATTATAGATTCTTCAACAACAATCCCTATAAGTGAAAGTGTTTCATTATCTTTCTTAATAAGTTCCCTCAGATAATTCTTATCATCGTCACTCAATTCTTTGAATTTTTCAAGAGAATGCATACTATATATGTCAATTACAACCATCCATAAATATTCAGTGGTCAATATAGGTTGAATGCATTTTCTCAAATAAAATTAATTTGTTCCAACATGTTTAGACAACACAATATTCCTTGTCACCATGAAGAGAGTAAAAAATATAAAATTAAGATTCAAAAGAAACACAATGCGTCCCTCTAAGCTTGGGATGAGAACCAATGTCCCAGAAATCACGATTCAAATATCACAAAATTGTTCCTTTTTTAATTGAATGAGTACACAAAAGATAAAAATATAAATTGTTCTAAAAATTACATGATATATCTTCCTTCATAAAAAAAATTGTTATTCCCTTTTGAAAATTTTATGAATCACCTTTAACAAATAAAGAAATATTTCATGGACACCTGAACACACATTACTACCCCACATCTATAATTCTCATTTGAATAATGAAAAAAATAATTTTTTAAAGCTTGAAAGCTACCAAAACAAAGATGATATCCATGTTCACTTGATATCTTTCATGATACCCCTCTCTAACAATGAGTCGCCTCCAAATTACATGAAATTATTTTCTCCCAACACATTCTTATTGGATGGGTGCAAAAATTTGGGTATTATGGCAAAAAAAATAAAAAATATTGTGGCAAGAAATTTAATGAAGCATGATAAAATCCATTGGACTAAGAAAATGATGATTTAAAAATATTGAAAATTTAGAACTAAAAAATATGAACAAAATCACATATCGCAATACATATTGCCGCCACTTCCTTTTGTAAAATACTTATGTTTCCTCCAAACGTATTTAAACTTCCCATGTCAAACACTCCGAAAATTCTCTCAAAGAAGAAATTTACACCATAGCTCTTCATGTTTCGGGAAAATTTTAGGGGAAAATTTTTACTAATTAGTTATTTTTTCAGATATTTTTTGAAAAGGAAAATATTCATTTATTTAATTAAAAAATCATTTATTTTTTATAAATATAAATTAAATTGATGCTATTTTCCAAAATTTTACTAATTTCAATAATAAATTACAAATTTATTATTGAATATTCTTATAACCTTTCAAACAAGAAAAATCACCTATAATATTACATATTAGCATAATATTTTAATTCTTAAAAAACACCTAGATCATTTTTATAGCTTTCAATACTACCACAAAATGCAACGCATTGGTTTAAATGAAATAGTAGCATACATATCCACAGTAAGGTCTCTAGGCTCCACACAAGTATCTAATCCAAAGGTCTCCACATGATGCACCAGATGCTCAGATCTTCACACACAGGAATTCAATGCACAAGTCTCCAAAAATATATTCCAACGACGAATCTTGATAAGAAATAGATAAAAATCAGACTGAATTGAAAAGAAGGAGTTGTAGCTCACATGTGAGCATTGCACCTGGACACTACACTCAAACAGAGAGAACACTCTGAGTTTACTCTACATTCATGAATGAGAAATCACATCATTAAGTACATTACTAAGAATCAAGAAGTTGCAACCAAACTCCTAAATTGTAGGAACTAATCCTAAAGTAAGGAGATACGTTACAACTTGTGTAAACATTTCTCCATTAATATAAAATAATATTAATTATTTTCAACTCCCCCCCTTAATGGAGAAAGGATTACCCTGAACTCCTAGCATCCCTCTAAACAATTCAAACTTTACACGCCCAAGAGGCTTAGTAAAAATATCAGCCATATTGTCACAAGTTTTGCAATATTCAACACCTATCTCCTTTGACTGTAGTTTTTCTCAAACAAAATGGAACTGATTATCGATGTGCTTGGTATTTTTATGAAAGACTGGATTGTATGCAAGCTTGATGGTACTCGGGTTGTCAGTTTTGATAATAGTTGATTCTTTCTGTTCTTCTCCTGCATCGTTGAGAAGTCTTCTCAACTAGATAGCTTCACATGTGGTTGTACACAATGCTTGGTACTCAGCTTCACATGAAGATAACGCTACAATGCTTTGCTTTTTGCTGCTCCATGCTATGACCCCGAATCCAATGCTGAATGTGTAACCTGTGATAGACCTCTGATCATCCAACTTACCTGCCCAATCTAAATCTGAAAAACCTGCTAGAGTAACATCAAATGTGTGAGTGTACAAAATACCATAATTACTAATACCACTAAGATCCCTCAACACACTTTTTGCTGCGACCCAGTGACTTTCGAGTGGTTTTGACATAAAATGGCTCAACATACTAACAGAGTATGCAAAATATAGTCTAGTTGTAGTAAGATATATCAAACTCCCAACTAGCTGTCTGTACATAGTGGCATCCACCTCTTTAGTACCATCATCACTACTCAACTTTAAGTTCTGTTGCAATGGTGTTGCTGTTGATCTACACTGCTACATTCTAAACCTTTCTAGCAAGCTTCTAACATACTTCCCTTGAGTAAGAAAAGTCTGTCCAACATCTCTCCATACTTCCAATCCCAAACAATAGTGGAGATTTCTGAGATCTTTCATCTCAAACACTTGTGACATCTGTCATTTGATTTCTTTGATCAGATTGTTAGCATTCCCTGTTATGATCATATCATCTACATACAAAGAAATAAAAATAATTTTCCTCTGTTTATTAAACTTGGTATACAGATTTGGATCATTCAAGCTCCTATGAAAGCCATGTTGTACAAAAAATGAATCAATCTTCTCATACCACAACCTTGGTGCTTTCTTTAAACCATAAAGTGCCTTTTTCAATTTACAAACAAGGTGTTCCTACCCCTTTTTCACAAAACCTTAAGGCTGAACTAAATAAATTTCTTCTTTCAAGTCACCATTTAGAAATGTAGACTTAACATCTAGCTGGTGTAGCTCCCATTTATGTTTTGTTGCTAAGGAAATTAGCATTCTAATCATGTTTAATTTGGCTATAGGAGCAAAGGTGTCATCGAAATATATTCCCTCTTGCTATGAGTAACCCTTTGCTACCAGTCTAGCTTTAAGTTTTTCTACACTCCCATCTGTATTTATTTTAGGTTTATACAGCCATTTGCATCCGATAGGGGTTTTACCTTCAGGCATTTCAACCAAATCCCAAGTATGGTTTCTATTAATTGATTCAATTTCCTCATGCATTGCAGCCCTCCATGCATCAAATTTACTTGCTTCTTCATAATTTGCAGGTTCTATAACGTTTAAAATGTTTTTCATTAATGCATAGCCTTTCAATCTGGATGGTAATCAAGTCTTCCTACTTGATCTCCTTAGTAGGGGACTTACCTCAAATCTATCTGTTTCAGCCTTTTCTGGGCTTGTATCAGGGAGATGAGGATGACATATGGTATGTTGATTCTGGTGCATCCTGCTAAGGAGATTCTGCTTACCGTTGCTATTGTGGCTGCTTACCTCTATACTATCTCCTTTTCGCCATCAGAGAAAGATCATTTCTCTGTGATTTAAAAATTTTTCGTCGCTCTTCTTCTTGTAGCAGAATCCCTGGCAGCTCTTCAAATGAAGGGGCTTTCTCCCTAGCTGCCAATCCTGTGATGAACATCTAATATTCATCTATCATTCCGTTCAATGTGATCGTGACCAGATCTGAATCGAAAACTTTCTCTCCGATATCTCCCAATCTATCCTTCAGGTCTTTGACTCTAGCAATGAATCCAACAGCGGACTCATTCTCCTCGATCTTCATCGAAAACAACTTGCCTTTGAGTGACAAGACACGGTTTTTATTCTGTGTTTGGAATAAGTTCTTGATCATCATCCAAATGTCAATGGACGATTTAAAGTCTCTAATATGTGGGATAATATTGTCCTTAACGGAAATTTTCAATATGACCTTCGCTTTGGTCTCCCTTTTATCCCAGTCTTGTTCTTGTACAGCTCTGATACCAAGATAAAAATCAGACTGAATTGAAAAGAAGGAGTTGCAGCTCACAGGTGAGTACTGCACCTGGAGACTACACTGAAATAGAGAGAACACTCTGAGTTTACTCTACATTCATGAATGAGAAATTACATCATTAAGTACATTACTAAGAATCAGGAAGTTGCAACGAAACTCCTAAATTGTAGGAACTAATCCTAAACTAAGGAGATACATTACAACTTGTGTAACCATTTCTCCATTAATATAAAATAATAATAATTATTTTCAACTGAAATGTAAAAATTTCTTAACAGAAATTTGCATGTCTTCCACACACACTTACTCTTTCACATGGGCTTCTATTAGAAGCCATATTTAGAATACAAGGAAAATAACAAAGCAAAAACATTCAACTATAATGCACGCTTAGCTCTCAATTTTTTTCATGTCAAAAGATATATTTATATGTGATATCTCTAGGGAATCTCTAAATTAATTTTATAATTTCTTTTCAATAAAACCAACAATTTTTTTTACTTATAATAACAACTCATCAAAATATTGCACCTTAATTAAAAAATCAATTATTTTTTACATATATATGATTAAATGAATGATATTGAAAAAACATTACTTATTTCAATATTAAATTACATGTTTATTATTGAATATTTACTTACATTATATATGTATAAATTTTCATACTAAAATAATCATATATAATACTATACATTAACATATTATTTGAATCCTTTAAAAAATAACAATATGTATATTTTTGTCTTAGATATGCAAATATTCTCTTTATAGCTTCCAATGCTACACAATACAACACATTAGTTTAAATCAAAGAGTAACATAGTTACCTAGGCTCAGGCCTCTAGGCACCGCAAAAGTATTCAATAAAAATTTCTCCACATGATGCACTAGATGATCAGACCTTCAGAGATAAGACTTCAGTCCAAAGGTCTCCAAAATTGTAATCCAACCACGAAAGTTGACCAAAAATGTAAAACATTCTTTTTAAAAAGTGTGCATGTCTTCCACAGAATTTTACTCTTTCACATTGACTTCTATTAGAAGCCATATTTAGAATAAACAGTAAAATAATAAATAAAAAATATTCAAGAATAATACACACTTAAATTTTAAATTATTTCATTTCCAAAGACATTTATATGTGATATATATAGAAAATATCACCATTATTCCTATAATACCTCATCAATAAAACCAACAATTTCTCTCGAAATCGAAATTTCTCTCACTCATAATAACAACTGACTATAATATTTACAAAAGAATAATATTCCAACATAAATACCACTTGCATTGTCATATTATATCACATTAAAAATTAATTATTATATTGAAAATCAAGGAATGAGAATACACTGGCCCACATAAAAGGTTATATTAAAAATTGGATGGTTGGCTAATGGTAATTGAAAATTATTATGAAATGGAAATAGATAGTATGGTTAGGTCATTAGTGACTTTATATTTGATCCAATTAAATGCAAGATGAAAGTATATTTTTTGAGATAAGATAATAATTTATAATATATAATGTTTTATTTTCTTCGAGTTTTATAAATTAATAACTATGTAAGATTAATATTTTTTTTTCCTCAATTTTTTTTTTTAGGATTTTCGTTATATTTTAGGCTTGTTAAAGTCTCATCCTAAGTCACGAGAGTAAAGACATTTTTTTTTCCATTTAAATATATCATAGGAATTTTTAGAAAATTATAGGCCATAAAATTTCTAATAGTTAAATCATTCTTATACAACATATTATTTTGAAAAATTCCATAAATAATTATCTATATTCATATTATTTTTGGTGTTATATCCTAAAAAAAAATTAAAATAGCCTTGAATATTTGATATTGCTTGCTCTTTAAGTTATGGTGCAATGATACTACAAAATTTAATGCCACACTTGTTTCATTTCTATTTCTATTTTATTATTACAAATTATTTATTATTCTTATTTACTTATATAATAGAGTTAGAAATAATATTTTTAAGGTTAATTTTCATGTCAAATTTTACTTTAATTGCAATAAATTGTAACTATTTTGATGATTCTGAGGTACCACCACATTATTGAAAATTTTTTAAAATCATATTAATATTGTTAATTTTCTTTGAGTTTAAGTTTATTGTTTTTATTTAGTATATTCCTCTTATGTAGATAAACAACCTTAAAAAACAAAAAAAACAAAAAAAAAAAAATTCACCTACTCACATAAGTCTACTCTATATCCCAATAATTCACCACTAAGAGGCATTTAATTATTGACACTTTCATAAAAATATATACCATTATTATTTTTTCCATCACAGTTATGGAAAGAAAATACTTACTATTCTTACCTTGTTAGTTAATCCGTAACAACAAAATCTAACATCCACCACTAAACAAATTAAATATGATTTTAATAGTAAAAATCCTAAAAAGACATTGGGAGAATAAAACCATTATGCATTATAATAAATTTTCAATTATTCTTTTAACGTAATCCATAACATCATAATCTAACGTCCACCACTAAACACATTAAATATAATTTTAATAGTGAAAAAATTAAAACACATTTCAAAAAGAATAAAAGCATTAAACATTATAATAATTTTTAATTTATTTTTTAATGTCTATCTCTAGTCATATTTGTGAAGTTTAATAAATTCAACTTCCAATAAAATGTTTTTATATGATGACATATTTATCTTGATAATACAAAATATAAGTTTTGATAATACCTAATGAAATACAATGTCATGTTTTTCCTTTCTATAATTTTAATATCAAATATTTAAATTAAAATCTCACTTTGACATTTTATTTTATTATATTAAATTGATTTAAACTAATAATAATCAAACTAATTTATTTTTAACTTTATAATAAAATAAAACACTAAATTATTATATTTGTATTTAAAAAAAAAAATCTCTTCCACTTAAAAAAATAACATACTATATATCATTTTCTAAATTTTAAACCAATTACTTTTTAAAATCAAACACATTCTTAACCATTACAAATAATACCCAAATTCTAATATTTAACATAGGTTTATTTTCCATTTCTATAATTAGCAAAGAAATGAAGCAAATGGTACTTGTAAAAAAAAAAAAAAAAAACTTTCTCGCTAATACCTCTTTCATTGGTATTACTTTCTTTATAACCAAACCCATGACTCTTATGTCCTCAAAGATGTCTAATAAAAAATGCTTTAGAATTTAAAAAATTCTCAAACTAAAGCGGAAGCTTATTAATTATTACTTTAATATGAAACATACTCCTTGGACATATTATTTCCTTAATACCAAAGGTATACCTAATAATGAGAAATTTTAATAAAGATTACACGTCTTCCCCACTTGCACAAGACGATCGTACACATTGTCAGTTTTTTTTTATATAAAGAGCACATTAAACAATGCATCGGACATTATCTTAGCCGGACAGATTCTTGTGCTGCTCGCATCTTCAGCCCCCAGACGGCTCCGTCAATAAACAATTGAAAATATTGTGGACATGATTCACCATCACCACAACACTAAAAGTCCAAATAATAATAACATACCATATCAATAGCCATGTACCATAAATCATTAAGCTTAGGATCTTGTTTACGGTGGAGTGCCAGAAAAAGATATGCAAACTTCTACCTGACATGGCGATCATCTATTTGACGCGCAGTTTTCCAACGCTCGCCCTAACCACTAACATGCCCACGGATTTGCAAGCAAGAATTAAACAAATCCAAACTTTGTCCCTCGTCAGCGACTCTCTAGAAAACTCGTAAGCGAGAGGGAGAGGGAGAACTGCCTTTAGGAAGAGAAAGAGAAAGTAGCTGTAATAGTAAGGGCCTGTTGACGATGGGGCGAGGTCGAGTCCAGCTGAGGAGGATCGAAAGCAAAATCAATCGTCAAGTAACTTTTTCTAAGAGGCGAAAGGGACTGATAAAGAAGGTCTCGGAACTGTCAGTCCTGTGCGACGCGGAAGTGGCCTTGATCGTCTTCTCCAGCAGAGGCAAACTGTACGAGTTCGCCAGTTCCAGGTACCTCCCTACCTACATACCTTCGCCCTGTTCTCCCGATCTCCTAATATTGACACACATGTTGTGTCGTTTTCTCTGTCGATTTCATGACATAGACATCACATTAGAGTAACTGGATGGTTTTAAATAATAAAAAAGAAAGAAATTAGTATGTCTGTACAGGTAGGTTAATCAGCAAACGCAGAGGAATATCACCACTAACTGTTCCTAAGTATTCCGTATTGCTAAGTATTCCTAACGAAATCTATCTGACCAAGAAGTGCAAATCCCACATATTGCATGTCTTCCGTCTTTCCTCATGGCTCACAGTCAGAGATTTGTCTATAGATTTTTTAAATTGTTTTAATGGTTTAATAAATCCAAGATTAAGATATTATGCTGATTTTATATCTATATGTAAACACCTAAATAAACAGATCAACATAAAATCAATAACTTATAATATTTATATTCACATAATTTTCAACGATACGCTGCTTTAGTTTCGTTCTTGGTTTAATTTCACATTCACGAAGAAACCCTAATGACATTCTAGAAGAAACCCCAATACAACCCGTCAATTTTTGAAAGTAATGTGTTACGATACTGTTATAAAATCTATTGGCAATTCTGCCATTAATACCCGCAGCCCGAAAAATGAGTGTAGTTTATGAAACATACTATTTTAATGCGCATTGGTCATTTTCCCATCCATACCAAAACCAGAAAAAGTGAATGTATACTGCCAAACAACATTAAAAAATAACTGTATTTACATTAGTCATTGAAGTTTCAAGGCCACAACTTCTACAGTGTAGATAAGCCAACTTTCAGAACAACAACGCAGGAAAAAACACAAAATAAGCAATGTTAACAAAAGGATTAGTACGCAGATATACATAACCAAATTTGGTGATTTGTTATTGATTATAACACATTAGTATGTGAACCCATAACATACCCATAATAAGGGTTGTAATTGGTTAGGGAACTCGTTAAATTTATTCCCAATCTTTAACCAGGAATAGTCAGTTGTAGGCAAAGGCTCGTGATAGGGTTTGAAATTTTTTACTTTTCAGAATCGGCAGCATGGATCGCCCGCTCCCAGAAGCAGAGTAAGGGGTGTAGCAGTAGAACTAGGTATGAGGAAAAAATGTGATAGGCTCTTCCGGTTCATCGTACTTCAATCTGTGTCCAATTCCCTGCATTTTGGGCATACAGCGTAAAAAATGACGAACTGAAAATCGGTACGTGGGTGGCCTGATGAGATCGCCGATTTTCCTGGATGAAACTCTGAGCCATGGTCTGAATATTAGTCAAGGGATGAGCCTTTCCAAGGGTTACGTCGTTCAGTTAGTGTTTGAAAGATACTAACTTTTCTAATTATTCATAAGTGGCTAACTATGCGTTAGTTCTATCTGCCAGATCCGGGACTATAAGGTATCTGCTTCCGTCTTTGGGGTTTGATATCATGTATGGTGGTCAACAGTCCCAGAAATTTTCTGATTAGGTCTGCGAAATTTTGTGCTACAACTGAAGAGAATATAGGCGAAAAACAAAAGTAACAATCCCAAGTTAATAACTAAAAATTGTAAAAGATATTGGAATTCAATCCCTCTATGTAAAGAAATGAAGTATATTATAGTGATATATAGCTTCCACGAGAACGTGCTCCTGGCTAGGTGTCATAGTTTATGGATAATATTTCTCATGTATAAGTCTGCCTATGTGTGGTCATAGTGCATGGATAATATCTCTCATGTAAACTATTTAACAAGTTTAGTTTGTTTAACTAGTGAATTAAATTAGTAGATACTAGTGTAGTAACTAGTAAAATCTTAGAGATAATTTTGTATCTCATGCATGAATCCACTCAGACTCTGACTACTCTCATAATGAAAAGAAATAAAACTCATGTATACATAGCTCCACTCCACGAGTTTAAATAAAATGCAAGAAAATGTTATTCGAATACAACAATCTCCCTATAATAAGGAATCGAATGAATAATAATAAAACCAATGCATAGTGATAATTCCAAATTAAAAAATGTCGGATGCGGGTGAGGAGGACAGAGCATAAGTTGATGGTACTAGGGTGCGACATGGCGGGGAGACACCTACCCACGCATAAGGTAGTTGGCATTTGGCATTTAATGTTGGCTGCAAATTTCTTAATTGCATTTACTCCCGGCACTGGTTGCAATCCCGACTCCGCTCCTCGATGCGATTTCGCGTGTGACGAAATGAATCGGCCTTCAGATCTTATTAATGGAGGTTTATTGCAGGGTGTTTCTCGATGCAAGGTCGTCTGGATTGAAATAATGGTGAGTTGCTCTGGTTCGATTAGCGCTTCCTTGCCGATAAATCAATGGTGCACCCCGGATGCAAGGCTCCCAAATGTGCGCACGGCTACTGGCAAGCGGATAGTCTAGAGATAATCTCCACTTCTCTCATTCTGCATTCTGTATGCTAGCTTCGGTCTCTCTGAACTTTCGTTCGCCTCAGTCCTCTGTCAGTCCTTCCCTTCCTTTGCTTCTTGGGCCCTCTGTCACGACTGAGAATATGCCTCGCCTTCGGCAAAGGATGAGGTGTCGGAGAGGCAGCACCAGACACCAGCCTCGGTGCTCTCCCTCCACCTCCAACACCTCCTCAGATTCATCTTCTCATTCGGATAGCCACACCAGGATTCAGAGAGGTCACATGCTTCGCTTTGGTCATCGCCTAGACTCCCTAGAGCTTCCAAATCTCTCTATTCAGCCTCACACCACACACTTATCTTTCAACTGCTCACTCAATCACCCTCAAGTCATGGCCTCAATTACTGTTGTCTTTTGCGAAGAGCCTTAGGAGAACGCTCCTAGTTTGAGCCCGACGGGTTTGTGCAACACTAATGTACAAACCTCGGGGCCGCATGCAGGGTTGGTACACTCGTCGAGCAAGGATTTGCAGGGTCAAGCAAGCGGGCATCAGGATGTGGAAATGGCACAAGGCGATACTGGGCAAGCGAGCGAGACGCAAGTGGTTCCACCACCCTCGAGGCAGGTGATCACTTCCATTGCGGACCTGTACAAGAATGACGGGGAACCGGATGTGCTCTGGTGCAGAGTTGTGGAAGAGCCACCTGATGAGTAGTCGCTCCTTCTTAGTTTGGCTTTCCTATTTAGTTTTAGCCCTCACTCTCGGGCTTGTTTTTGAGTATTTTGTAGTATCAGTTCATATCTCAGTTTTTGATAGCTGTAAGTTCCAGAAACATCACTCTATGGCACGCCTGCATGGGAAAAAACTAGAAAATTGCTCAAGGCTGGTTTCCCTCCACATGGGTAGTCTTTATAACTAGTTTTTTTGTCAAGATTTCCACAATACTGGGCAAAGATTAGGCTTCTGCCCGCTGTACATTATTTCCTTTGTTAATAGAATACCTTAAAAAAAAAAATTCTAGAGTAAAAAAAAACAGGTAACTAAGGAAAATATAAAATATTTATATCCACCAATATGGTCATTAATTTGTTTTATTTTTTATTTTTGTTTCCATTTACCAAATAAGGAAATACACCAATATGGTCATCAACATCAACATTTGTTTTTTTATTTTCTTTTGTTTCCATTTAGATAAGGACTACATTTGTTGTTTTCGCTTCTTTCCATTTACCACATGATGACTCTAGTTCTCTTAACTAAGGGGAAAATCTTTCTTTGACCAAACTGTTGATAGTTCATAGAATCGTAGAAAATGGGCACATACTAAATTACTTCATAAATTAATAAGAGGGACAGGGTTTTTATTTATTTATTTAATATCTATGATGATCTTGGTTTGCTAAGTCCAAATATTTAATGCAAGAATAATTTAATGGTTAGAAATTGTAATTGATTAGGGTAAGGGTGGGGAGTCCGTTCGGTGAGGCAAGTTAAATTTGGAGATTAGGGAGCATTGCATAAAGCACATTTATAATAAATATATTTATTATTCTTTTTATTAATTCAAGTATTTATATTGATTTATTAGAAAATTATTATAGCTATATCAAAATTTATTTTCTTTTTAGTTCTTACTCTAACTAGATTTGTTGGCCAAGAGAGCAGTAAAAAATATGAAAACATAAAATTCTAGTCTTATAATACAAGTATCCCAAAGACATATTAGTATTATCACCAAAACTACACACAAAACAAAAAACAACCAACAACAACCATACTACGTTGGAGGATTCGACACCTAAGTGTTTCCACGAACATTAGGCTGATTGTGCCCTTCATGAACATGAAAGTCAATGTCTGTCAACCTCACTTCCATTTCCTCCAACCCTTTATTATACCTACACTGGATATGGTGAATTGAAGCGAAGTGGTCTAGGATATCTCGTTGTCAGAATCTCAAGTCATTTGTGTAAGCCATAAATTCATTTCTATCTGCATACCTTTGTTCATGGAGATTGTCCAAGCTTGAATCTATATCTCACAACTATTCAATGACTGATATCAATGTCTTAGACTGAACCACACTCCCCAGTGATGGGGCATAGCCCTATGAAATCTCCTCCTCTAGTGTCCCTCCCTCCTCTTCTCACTCCTCTGCCTACGCAACCTGGTCCCCAAGCTTCCCGCAGTGGCTAGCTCCATGCCAAGGCCTCTTTCACTGCCTCAACATGATGGAAAACCCTTTCAAGTGTTGTGACACTCACTAACTCCACCCTCTAAACCTTGTGGGAGGAGGGGCCAATCCTACTTGGTAGACACACAAAGAGCATATGGGCCTCACCCACCAAGCATGAGTCCCTTCCCACCAATACTCCTAGAGAACACGTTCAACCATCTAGGTCGAGCCCCCAAGCCACCGAAAGCCCCAATCACAACTTTTCCATACACCTACCAATCGCTTCAGAGTGACCACGTCACCACATAGGAGGATGGATGAAGGGGGCATACATTGGCGAGTGGCTAAAAACCACCCACCACAAAAGGAGGGACAACGGAAACAATGTACCATCATTTCAACAAAAAAACCATAATTAACTAATGAGCAAAGAAAATTATCGTGGATGCAAACATCAACAGTTAAATCCACTATAACGTAGTTTCCAGCACAATCCCCAAGATCCCAAACCATTCTCACCTTCACAAGGCCCATACACACTGAAACCATATAATTCTCTCCATGGATACCTCTTTGTCTAGTCAAGATAAAATTAATAGGCATGTACAGGGAAAAGGCATGTCCATACTCATTTTCCTCAATCCCTCTCACCCACACTCCTATACCCAACATCAAAATGTAGTAAAAAATGATGAAATTATGTTTTTTATAAATCATTACCACCTCCTCGATGCTTCGACTCCTCCTGTGCGACTTGGGGTGGCCTCCTTGTTTGTCATCACCACCAGTCAAATCAACTAACTAGAGTTGCCTAGATCTAGGCTTCTTACATCATGTCCATGTTCCACATGTGTAATGTTCCTCTTTTCCTCAAAAAAAAATTTTCTTCTCCAATGCTTTACCTAACTTTCCTGGCGACACTAATCTGACTCTTACCTTCAGATTATTCCCAGTAGGGAAATCAGATTAAAATTTAACTAAAAATATTTACTATACTCTTCATATTTTTTTTTTCTGAGAACAGTTGAAAACAGGGCTTCAACTTATTTTCTTTATACAACAATTACTCTATATACGATTAATACCACGACATGATCTTATCTCCTAACATGATGTCCTTCATAAAAACTTTTCATGAACCTTTAAGGATTTTGTCACCTTATACATGCTTAATCCAATTTAATATTTGCAAGGGTTCACTACTTATATATATACTTTTGGTTTGTGACATCACCTATGCCAATTTATTTTGATAGTGTACATATATATATTAAATCTATGTTAAGACAATTCACATGTGGGTTATTACATACATAACTATATTCATTAATTCGTGTTCAAATTACGAATTCAAAACACCTCCTAATCGAATTGATAACACAAGAACTATGAATAAAATCGTTTAAAACTTATTTTATTTCACTTATAATGTATCAATTGACGCATTTGCTATGGCCTTCTCGTCAATTGAGACATGTACTATTTGCCTTAATACAATCTCTATGTTTGTTGTCTCGAGCCCCACAAAAAATCATGGTTTATCTTCCCTTACCACCATTCTGAACTTGCATTTACTCTTGCATCTGTACTTGTACATGTAACAATTAAAGGAGTTATGGTGTTTGGTACTATCAATTGAATGCATTTCGATTTATGGGAGAGCCGATGAATTTTTGACACTTGTAAGGCTGGATGATTGATTAGGGTTTAGCAGTTACTCCCTATTAAATCCATGGCTTCAATTTCATTCCACTTCTCCTATCATTCATTTTCTTTGGTATTTCTCAAAGCATTGTGGCTCAACAATCATGTGGCCTGGGTTTTGTTATGGTGTATCACACATCCGGACTTGTGTCCTCTTCCATATGCTCACAAGTAACACGTATTCTCTTTGCCTCTATCTATTGAATGCATTGAGATTTTGTAATTTATAGTGGCCGTGTTTTTGGTCTACAATCTTACGAGGGTATATTGAGATCTCTATTGGTTCTTCTCTCTAAATATTCATTTGCTCATTACTTATCTGTGCAAGATTAAAATGAAAAGTTTGGTTACTCGATCGAAATCATCTTTATGCTTATGAATTCCATTGCTAGCTGTGAATACGTGTTGGGGTTTAATTAGAATCATATGGCCTGTTTTGATTCTTCGTATGAGTTTCCTTACTACGCTTATCATCATCTCGTTCACTTAGTTTTCGGCTACTTACATTGTAAGTCCCATTGGATTTTTTTCATTCAATACTTGATTGGTGTTTTATCTAAGGGGTTCGATTTCTTTTTTGGGTACATATAAGATTTTTCTAGTAATAGATTTGCATCTTCTGTTCCCTTATCAATCCATTACTAATTTACTTCATAATATCTCTGGGATGAACGCGTCGTTCATCTCAAGAATTTGATTCAGTGGACTCTGGTTATCAAGATGTCAAGGCATTCTTCCCAATTTGACCTCTCTGTAAGTACATTGCTCGGTAACTTCCGTGGAATTTTTTATTATTATTATCATATGTTGTATTTCTTCTCTAAATGCTAGCTCTATTAAAATCAGGGTCTCATTCCCTTATGAACGATGTTATTGCGGGAGTTTTAAATTTGTTTGCCATCATTTTCCTCAGTAAGGGACTTAACTTGTTTATGGAGTTTCGTTTTATATAGCATTGGAGTCACGAATAACTCTCAGCCTTTTTAACATCATCAATCTATATTTGTATATAGGTTGAATCTACGATGGCCTCAGGACGAATATGATATTTCTATTATCCCATAATGTATTGGGGATGTCTTTGATTAAACGACTTAGGATTTTTATCTCCAATTATCCTTAGACGTAATTCATACAATACATATATAAAATTATTTTTGGTTTGTTTTATTGGCGTTGACTAATAATAGTCCACAATTTACTTCTTGGTTGAATTTCGTGGTTTCATTCCATTTACTCTGTTATTTAAGTCGACTTCCATTCGGTTGTTATGACTATTAATTAGTGAGTTACGCTTATAACCATATACCTATCAAAACATTACTCAATGTTAAGATATGGTTTCCTATACATTTAATGGTTAGCTTATAATTCGTTTATGTTTGCCTAACACTTGCAGTGAGGCTTGTATGTATAAAATTGATTTGTTTTCCTTTCGATACAATTTCAGAAAGATAATATACATATTTATACCATAATTACTTCAATATTCTTTCTTTACATTTAAATGGAAATCACTTCATTTTTCTTCTCAAGGTATAGGTTGCTCCAGCATTTTTACATTTCATAAATGCCTATACATGAAATTCCTTTTAAATTTATTTTCTTTTTTACCTAGCAGAAGTTATCTTACATCAACATGATTGTATTTCCTAGAACAGTTTAATGACTTTATCTTATTTAATTTTTTCTCTCGTTACCTCTATTAATGAAGAATAATTGCAATGGTTTCTCTCTAACTCAACATGTTTTCCATTTAGGCTGAATATATTATTTAAATACTTTAGCACTACTTCTAATATATACTTTTTTCAGATTAGAGAGGAAATTTTGTCTTATACTGTGCAGGCAGATAATAGTTATGTCTATTGAATCTTCACTTTACTTTAGGCAATACCATCTATAATTAGGATAAAATTTATCAAGTTATTTGTAAATTTTCCTGAATATATATATTTAGGACAGACTAATTCTTTTATATATGTATCAATGACATCTATCTTTCTGTTATAACATTTAATCATTCTCAGTAGTATAAAATTATATGTTTCAGAATTCACCTTTTCCTTAACCAATCTATCTATTATATTCAGTGGAATAACTTGCTCGTTCACTTAATTTAGTAGAATTGCTGAGTTACTGTAGATTGATAGCTTCTACTTGAATTTCTCATCATGCAATTATACATTCAGGAAGTAACATTTAAAATTATAATATTCAAAGTTTATATTGAAACGATACATATCTCCAGTTTTAAACCTTACCATGGTTTAGAGATTCTGGATGATAATGTTTTCATAACTTATATTCCTACAACTATACAGACTGTAGAAGATTTATCTCTCCTATTTTGTTCTGTTAAATGTAGGGAATATTAATCTCAACTTAAAACAAAATAATCGCTACAACATTTACCAATATAATACTACAGCATATAAATTAACCATTTATAAAAAAATTGTTAGCATACCAATTCTGTAGATGACCAATCCTCCCAACCTTAGAGTTCCTTTTTCTCCCGAACTCACCCCCTAGCTGAGATCCCCTCCCAGAACAGACCAACCTCAATCTATTCTGGAATAGCTTATTTAAGCTTATGCTCTCCCCAAAGCCTGTTTCTAATTCTGCGCCCAGAATTACAGGATGCTTTTATTCCTGTTTTCCTACGCTTCCCTTATTTCGGGACTTTAAAACTACTTTCTAATTTTCCAACTTTTTACCTCTTCCCAACTACTCTCCACATCATTGGGGAAATCTAGATTTTTGCTCAAAAATCTAAATTAGAAATAAATTCTTTCAAGGATTTTTGAAAGATTTTTGGGGAAAGTCTTAGTCTCTTTCCATACCTCATGGATTTGGCAAGTGATCTCAAAATTCTCTTTTCGTCAACATGCACGGATATATTTTATTTATTTTTCATAATTAAATAATTAATTACATTCACACAATAATTATCCATTGGGTTCCACTACCCTTTGGACTGAAGTTCAAATGTCTAATTTGAAAACATAAAACTAGGGGTGTTACATATTCCCCCTCTGAAAACAAACACCATCCTCGGTGTTAAAAACCAACTACTAGAGTTTATTTTGAAAATAGATATGGATATTTTTCCATCATCTCAGTTTCTCTTTCCCACGTAGCTTCTTCAGTAGTAAAGTTCTTCCACTGCACCTTTACTCTTACTATTATTTTGTTTCTCAATTCAATTTCTTCCTACTCCAATATTTGAAGTGGTTCTGGAAGGAATTCCCCTTCTGGTTCCACCTGTATCACATTCCAATCAACAATATGAGAAGCATCATGTACATAGCTTTTTAATAACGAAACATGAAACACATCATGCACTTTAACATGGGGTGGGAAGGCCAGTTTGTAAGCCACTGGTCCCACCCTTTCTAACACCTCAAAAGGCCCACAATATCTAGGAGCCAATTTTGCACAACTTCCAACATAAAGGGTGCTCTTTTTGGGTTTAATACATAGATACACATGATCACCCACTTTGAACTGTCGATGCACTCTCTTCTTATCAGCATAGTTATTTTGTTGATCTTGTTTTGTCTTAATGTTTTTCTGTATTTGTTTGACAATCTTTTCCATTTCTTGTAGAGTATCTAGCCCCAATACTAGCTTATCTTCAAGTTGGCTCCAACTTAAAGGAGTATGACATTTTCTTCCGTAGAGTGCTTCAAATGGACTCATTTTGATGGAGGATTGATAGTTGTTATTGTAAGAAAATTCGACTAAATGCAAGTAGTCTTCCCATTTTTATGGTCTATCCATCACATACATTCTCAACATATCCTCCAAAATCTGATTTTTTCTCTCTGTTTGACCATCCATCTGAGGGTGATAAGCAGTACTAAAATTCAATTTAGTGCCCATGCCCCAAAACAGACCTTTCCAAAAGGCGGTTGTGAACTTAGCATATCTATCTGAAATAATCATCTTTGTGACCCCGTGTAGCCATACTATTTCTTTTAGGAACACATCTGCTACTTAGGCTGTCCCAAAAGTAGATTTTACAGTTATGAAGTGTGCAGCCTTTGTTAAGGTATCTACCACCACCATCACTGAGTCATGCTGATACTTTGTTCTGGGTAACCCGGTTATAAAATCTATAGAAACAGTGTCCCATTTCCATTTTGCAATTGGCAAGGGATTCAAAGACCAACTGGATGCTGATGTTCAACTTTGACTAGTTGACATTCCATCCATCTAGCTAAATAGTTTGCTACATCCTTTTTCATTCCTGGCCAAAACAATTTATTTTTCAAGGCTGTAAGCATTTTCTGATATCCAGGATGTCCTGAATATGGCTGTTTATGATATTCATCTAGGATATATTTTCTCAAAGACTCCACATTGGGGATATACAATCTGTTCTTATAGCAGATCAGCCCTTTCTGGTTTTGGGTGTATTCATCCATTTCTTGTTTTAGCAATTTCACTTGTAGATGCTCATAGTCTGGATCTTGATTCGCTACCTTTTGAACTAGTTCTTCTAAGTCAAAACTAGCACTACTCCCAATGCTGCTTATGGTTTGGAAAGAATTTATTCTTCGCATATCAGCAATTTTGTTTTCTTTCCCTTTGATATGTTTTATGTCCATATCAAATTCACTCAGAAAATACAGCCATCTGGCTTGTCGAGAATTCAAATCTATTTGAGAAAAGAAGTACTTGAGACTAATATGATCTGTCATCAATGTAATTTTTTTTCCAAGAAGATAGTGTTGCCACATCTTCAAGGCATGAATTACAGCAGCCAATTCTAGATCATATACACTATAATTATGTTCATGTTTCTTAAGTTTTCTAGATTCATATGCAATAACAAAAAAAAATTTCAACAAAACTCCTCCCAATCCCTCTCTACATGCATCCGTACACACTACAAACTCTTTGTCAGGATCTGTAATTTTCAATATAGGGGCTGTAGTAAGTTTTAATTTTAGTTGTTCAAAGCTGTTTTGGCATTTTTCAATCAACTCAAATTTGGTGCCTTTTATCTGTAGTGAAGTTATGGGATCTGCTATTACAGAAAACCTTTCCACAAACCTTCGATAATAACCTGCAATCCGCAAAAACAATCTTACAGCTGAAACATCAGTTGACACCATCCATTCTCTAATAGCCTTTATTTTCTCAGGGTCAACAACCAATCCTTGTTTAAAAATGATATGCCCCAAATATTGAATCTTGTCTTTATAAAATTCATATTTACTGAATTTGGCGTATAACTAGTTTTCTTTCAAAGTTTGCAAAACTATCCTTAAGTGTTCTTTGTGCTCTTCCTCAGTTTTTGAATAGACTAGAATATCGTCTATGAACACTAGTACAAATTTATCTAAGTACTTGTTCAAAACGTTGTTCATTAAGCACACAAAAGTGGCAGGGGCATTTGTCAAACCAAAAGGTAGGACTACAAATTCATAGTGACCATACCAGGTTCAAAAAGTTGTTTTACTAATATCTTTCTCCTTAATTCTGAGTTGGTGATAACCAGTCCTCAAATCAATCTTAGAAAATACTGAAGCTCCTCTTATCTGATCAAAAAGATCATATATTCTAGGCAATGGGTACCTATTCTTGATTGTCAACTTATTTAGTTGACGGTAGTCAATGCACATTCTAAAGGTTCCGTCTTTCTTTTTCAGAAACAGCACCGGTGCTCCCCAAGGGGATACACTCGGTCTGATGTAACCTTTATCTAGCAATTCTTGTAATTGAAATTTTAACTCCATAAGTTAGGGGGGGCTCATCCGGTAAGGGGCTCTAGAAACGGGTGTTGCTCCTGGCACCAAATCGATTGAAAATTCAATCTCTGTTTTGGGGGGAGGATGAAGAATCTCATCTGGAAAAACTTACTTAAATTCTCTTACTGCTAGTAAAGTGTCTAGTAGGTTTTGTTCAAGTTGTTTTCCTAATTCTTGAACATGTACAGCATATACTTGATATCCTTTTCTACCTGTTATTTTTAATTGCAGAGCTAATATTTGTCTTACAGAGATTGGTTTCAGTTTTCCTTTAAGTATAAAGGGTCTCCCTTCTTCATCTATGCAATGCAGAGTTTTATCCCAACAATTCAACATAGCCTTTCTCTTTTTTAACTAGTCCATTCCTATCAGCAAATCATATGAGCATAAGGGTAGAATGTTTAAATTTACTTCTGTCTGAAAAACATTTAATTTAATTGATGTTTGAGGTAACTTATGAGTTAATTTTAATTTGGTGCCAGTGGCTAACTGGACCAACCAAGACCGTTGAAATTTTTCAGTTTTGAGATTGCATTTCTCTAGAACTTGTGGACTAATGTAACTCAAAGAAGCACCTAGAACAGTCAAAACTGTAACAGATTGGTTAGAAATCTTACCTTCCATCTCAACCATAGTAGCTTGGTGTTCTGCTTGTCGGTTCTCCAAGGCTGCACTGATAGTGGGTATATTCCTTTCTATATCATTCACTATGGTAGCTTCTCTATCTCTCATAATCATCTAAATATTTCGGTGTGGACAGTCCCTCAATAGATGAGGTTCTCCGCAACCCCAACACTTCAAAGGCTCCCACATTTTAACTGTTCCTTCCTTGTTATTATCTATGTCTATTTGTTTTGAGCCAACTTGGGACTGAGCAACCTCACTTTCCCTTGGTTTGTTAAACTTCTTCCATTGATGATCCCTACCATAGTTCTTCAAGTAAGCTGGTTTCTATTTCTTTCCTTTGAATTCATCCTTTCTTATCCAACTTTTCCCATGTTCACTCTTTCCTTTAAACCGCTGGTAGCATAATCTAGCTTTCCTCACCACTTCGTCCATGGTTTTTGGATTATCAAACTCTATTTTCTCCTTGTACAGAGTAGGCAAACAGTTCAAAAACCTTTGCACCTTTGCTTTCTCTTCACAAATATAAGGAACATACCTTAACATATTTGTAAACTTGGTGACAAACTCATCAATGGTGAGCTGCCCCAATCTGAGTTTGTGGAACTCCTTTGCTTTATCATCATAATAGCATTCGTTTAGATAACAATTTTTAAAATTGACTTGGAAATCTTCCCAGGTCACTGTTTTTTCATCAATGGAATGAACCATTTTTGTCTCCTCCCACCACAAGGTAGCCTTACCTTGCAGCTGGTAGATAGCTAATCTGGCCTTCAGATTGCCTTCATATTCGTGGACCTGGAAATACTTAATCATATTCAAAGGCCATGCCTCGGCATCTTCCTCCTTCTCTCCATCATAGGAGGGAGGTTTAATTTTGTGGAATTCCCCTTGTAATTCCTTCTTCTGTTTAGACTGATGTCTAGGAGTGTCATCTTCCTCTGAATCATCTAAGAACTTTCCTTTCTTCCTCTTTCCGGAACCTTCACCTTCTTGGCTATTCTGCGAGGTCAGTTCTCTTCTCATCTTTTCCTGCTCCTCACTGGCTAATGACAGCCTATCATTCTGGCTTCTTAGCTCGATCATATCCCATTGCAACCTGTGCAACATAACCATCAGAGGAGAATTGGGATATGGTGTGTTATCTCCATCACCAAAATCAACATAAATTTCATCTCCTTCAGCCATTGACCTTTCAGTTCCAGTACCACTGCACACTAAACAAAACAACATCAATAATTTTCTTTTTTTTCAAAAAAAATAAATTATACCGTGAGCACAACAACAACCTTGTTTTTTCTAACATGAGTTATGATACCATTTGTAATGTTCCTCTTTTCCTCAAATTTTTTTTTTCTCCAGTGCTTTACTTAACTTTCCTGGTGACACTAATCTGACTCTTACCTTCAGATTATTCCCTGTAGGGAAATCAGATTAAAATTTAACTAAAAATATTTACCATAGTCTTCAGATTTTTTTTTCTGAGTACATTTGAAAATAAGGCTTCAACTTATTTGCTTTATACAACAATTACTCTATATACGATTAATACCACAACATGATCTTATCTCCTAACATGATATCCTTCACAAAAAAAATTCATGAACCTTTAAGGATTTTGTCACCTTATACGTGCTTAATCCAATTTAATATTTCCAAGGCTTCACTACTTATATATATACTTTTGGTTTGTGACATCACCTATGCCAATTTATTTTGATAGGGTACATATATATATTAAATCTATGTTAAGACAATTCACATGTGGTTTATTACATACTTAACTATATTCATTAATTCGTGTTTGAATTACGAATTCAAAACACCTCCTAATCGAATTGATAACACAAGAACTATGAATAAAATCGTTTAAAACTTATTTTATTTCACTTATAACGTATCAATAGATGCATTTTTTATGGCCTTCTCATCAATTGAGACATGTACTCTTTGTCTTAATATGATCTCTATGTTTGGTGTCTCGAGCCCCACAACAAATCATGGTTTATCTTCCCTTACCACCATTCTGAACTCGCATTTACTCTCGCATATGTACTTGTACATGTAACAATTAAGGGAGTTATGGTGTTTGGTCCTATCAATTGAATGTGTTTCAATTTATGGGAGATCCAACGGATTTTCGACACTTGTAAGGCTGGATGATTGATTAGGGTTTAGCAGTTATTCCCTATTAAATTTGTGGCTTCAATTTCATTCCACTTCTCCTATCGTTCATTTTCTCTGGTCTTTCTCAAAGCATTGTGGCTCAACAATCATGCGGCCTGGGTTTTGTTATGGCATATCACACATCCGGACTTGTGTCCTCTTCCATACGCTCACAGGTAATACATATTCCCTTTGCCTCTATCTATTGAATGCAGTGAGATTTTGTAATTTATAGTGGCCGTGTTTTTGGTCTACGATCTTACGAGGGTATATTGAGATCTCTGTTGGTTCTTCTCTCTAAAGATTCATTTTCTCATTACTTATCTGGGTGAGATTAAAATGAAAAGTTTGGTTACTCGATCAGAATCATCTTTATGCTTATGAATTCCATAGCTAGCCGTGAATACATGTTGGGGCTTAATTAGAATCATATGGCTTGTTTTGATTCTTCGTATGAGTTTCCTTACTGCTCTTATCAGCATCTCGTTCACTTAGTTTTCCACTACTTACATTATAAGTCCCACTGGATTTTTTTTCATTCAATACTTCATTGGAGTTTTATCTAAGGGGTTCGATTTCTTTTTTGGGTCCATATAAAATTTTTCTAGTAATAGATTTGCATCTTTGGTTCACTTATCAATCCTTTATTATTTTACTTCGCAATATCTCTGGGATGAATGCGTCATTCATCTCAAGAATTTGACTCAGTGGGCTCTGGTTATCAAGATGTCAAGGAATTTTTCCCAATTTCACCTCTCTGTAAGTACATTGCTCTGTAACTTCCGTGGAAAATTTGTTTATTATTATCATATGTTGTATTTCTTCTCTAAATGCTAGCATTATTAATATCAGGGTCTCATTCCCTTATGAACGATGTTATTGCAGTAGTTTTAAATTTGTTTTCCATCGTTTTCCTTGGTAAGGGAAATAACTTTCTTGTGGAGTTTTTTTTTATATAGCATTGGCATCACCGATAACTCTGGGCCTTTTTAAAATCATCAATCTATATTTATATACAGGTTGAATCTACGATGGCCTCAGGACGAATATGATATTTCTATTATCCCAGAATGTATTGGGGATGTCTTTGATTAAACCACTTAGGATTTTTATCTCCAATTATCCTCAAGCGTAATTCAAAAAATACATATATAAAATTATTTTTTGTTTGTTTTATTGACGTTGACTAATAATAGTCCACAATTTACTTCCTAGCTCAATTTCATGGTTTCATTCCATTTACTCTGTTACTTAATTCTACTTCCATTCAGTTGTTATGAGTATTAATTAGTGAGTTATGCTCATAACTATATACCTATCAGAACATTACTCAATGTTAACATATGGTTGCCTATACATTTAATGGTCCGTTTATAATTCGTTTCTGTTTGCCTAAAACTTGCAGTGAGGCCTGTATGTATAAAATTGATTTGTTTTCCTTTCGGTACAATTTCAAAAAGATAATATACATATTTATACCATAACTACTTCATTCTTCTTGCTTTATATTTTAATGGAAATCAATTCAATTTTCTTCTCAAGGTAGAGGTTCCTCCAGCATTTTTACATTTCATAAATGCTTATACATGAAATTGTTTTTAAATTTATTTTCTTTTTCAGCTAGCAGAAGTTATCTTACATCAACATGTTTGTATTTCCCAGAATAGTTTAATGAATTTCTCTTATTTAAGTTTTCCTCTCGTTACCTTTGTTAATGAAGAATAATTGCAATGGTTTCTCTCTAACTCAACACATTTTCCATTTAGGCTGAATATATTATTTAAATACTTCAGCACTACTTCTAATATATACTTTGTTAAGATTAGAGAGGATATTTCGTTTTATACTGTGCAGGCAGATAATAGTTATGTCTATTGAATCTTCATTTTACTTCAGCCAATACTATATATAATCAGGATAAAATTTATCAAAGTATTTGTAAATTTTCCTGAATATATATATTTAGGATAGACTAATTCTTTTATAGATGTATCAATGACATCTATCTTTCTGTTATAACATTTAATCATTCTCAGTAGTATAAAATTATATGTTTCAGAATTCACCTTTTTCTTAACCTGTCTATCTATTATATTCAATAGAGTAACTTGTTGTTTCACTTAATTTAGTAGAATTGCTGAGTTACTATAGATTGATAGCTTCTACTTGAATTTCTCATCATGCAATTATACATTCCAAAAGTAACATTTAAAATTATAATATTCAAAGTTTATATGGAAACGATACATATCTCTATATTTAAACCTTACCATGGTTTAGAGATTCTGGATGATAATGTTTTCATAACTTATATTCCTACAACTATACAGACTGTAGAAGATTTATCTCTCCTATTTTGTTCTGTTAAATGTAGGGAATAGTAATCTCAACTTAAACCAAAATAATCGCTACAGCATTTACCAATATAATATTACAACATATAAATTAACCATTCATAAAAAATTTGTGAGCATACCAATTCTGCAGATGACCAATCCTCCCAACCTTAGAGTTCCTTTGTCTCCTGAACTCACCCCCTAGCTGAGATCCCCTCCCAGAACAAACCAACCTCAATCTGTTCTGGAATAGCTTATTTAAGCTTATGCTCTCCCCAAAGCCTGTTTCTAATTCTGTGTCTAGAATTACAGGATGCTTTTATTCCTGTTTGCCTAGGCTTCCCTTATTTAGGGACTTTAAAGCTGCTTTCTGCTTTTCCAGCTTTTTACCTCTTCCCAACTACTCTCCACATCATTGGGGAAATCTAGATTTTTCCTCAAAAAATCAAATTAGAAATAAATTCTTTCAAGGATTTTTGAAAGATTTTTGGGGAAAGTCTTAGCCTCTTTCCATACCTCATGGATTTGGCAAGTGATCTCAAAAATTTCATTTGGTCAACATGCACATAAATATTTTATTTATTTTTCATAATTAAATAATTAGTTACATTCACACAATAACTATTTATTGGGGTCCACTCCTTTTGATCGAAATTTTGGATCGAAGTTCAAATGTCTAATTTGAAAATACAAAACTAGGTGTTAAGAAATGTTCATTATGTTGCAATAACTTCAGAGAGGTATATTTTTATTGTTTTTAAATTTAAGAAATATATTTTTTATTTTTAAATTCTTAATAAATTTATTTTTAAAACATATATTTTTCTTTTCAAATGTTCCTTTTTATGAGCATGTAGTATTGAGTGGAGTGTAGCATTGAGTAGGGTATGAGTATTTGTAGCATTGGTAGAGTGAGAGTATATTGGTAAAAAAATATTAACCGCACTGTAATATAATGATGAAGAAAATACTAAGAAAAACAAAGTATTATCTGATTATTGAATATTATACTTGAATTTTAGTATTTTGGGAATTTTTATTTAATTGTTTTGTAATAAATCAAATCAATAAAGTATCATCTGATGAAAAAAAAATTCGTTGATGGATGGATTTTTTGGCTACAATCAAATCAATATCTACCCAGAGGATCAATATAAGACATCATTCATCTATCCCTGGGACACATTCTCTTATCAGAAACTTTCGTTTGGTTTAAATAACATCAGGGGCACTTTTCAGAGAGCAATGGATTATGCTTTCAATGAAATCAAGCACATTGTTCAACCCTATCTAGATGATTTAATCTGCCAAGACTACCTAAGTCGGATCACCACTGATGCATTTGAGATCCATCTTTTTACGCTACTGACACTACAAAATACGTCTCAAACGACATAAAATTGAGTTTTATGTTGGTTTTGGTAATTTTTTTGGATTCTTCATCTCAAAATAAGGAATTTGAATCGACCCATTGAGGGTTCTGGCCATTCTTGATTTTCCTACGCCATCAAATTTACTTCAAATACAAAAAATTTAAGGAAAGGCTAGCTTCCTAAGGAGGTTCATACCCAACTACACCGAAATGGCTAAAGGATTTACTCAGCTTTAAAAAAAGGGGATTCCCTTCCATTAGGATCATGTTGTGCAAGCTTCTTTTGATGTTGTCAAGGATACTCTTGTCTAGACATGATTAATATATCCCCCCAATTATCAGAGTGATTATTTCTTATATATCGCCATGACTGATATGACCATTGCTATGGTATGGGTTGAATTATAGAATGGGATAGAAAATCTGATCTATTACTTGAGTCGTAATCTCAATGATACGGAATTGAAGTATTCGTATGTCGAAAATATTGCCTTGGCAGTTGTTCAAGTTGTCCAAAGATTTCTCCACTATATCCTATTCTAGAAGACCATTTTCATATCAGATTGGAAACCCATGAATTACATCTTATAAAGTCAATTTTTGGGGGGTAAGTATTCAAAATATATTTTCATTTTGCAGGAATTTGATTTGGAATTCATCAAATCCAAGTCAAACAAGTCTTTAGTTTTGGGTGAGCTTCTATGTGACCTTCCCTCTGATAGTAGTGCTACTACGTTGGAACCATCTATTCCTGATGAGTCTCTGTTTCTGATCAGATCATCTAATCCTTGGTATGGGAATTTTTTCATTTATCTCCAGACCCGGACTTTTTCTTCGGATACCTCTCGCTCTGACTAGCGACGTATTTGATACCAAGCTAAAGATTATCTGATCGTTGGAAGTACACTTTATTGTCGTGGTGTTGATACAATTTTAAGAAGGTGCCTCAGTCATGGGAAGGCCAAAAAGGTTTTAAATGATTGTCATGTTGGGGCTTGTGGTGGACACTTATCTGGATATGCTACCACATAGAAAAATACTGCGGCCGCTTACTCGCTCACTATATTTCTTGATCGTATCCTCGCGTCGAATTTGTCATATGTGAAGCAGATATTTGATCGTAAAATCAGCGAACCACCAGTGCCAATGCATCATGTTGTCTCTATGGCACCATTTTTGAAATGGGGCATTGAATTCATGACCTATAACCCTCATTCGTCCGAGGGGCATTTCTATATTATTTTCGCAGTAGACTACTTTACCAAGTGGGCCAAAAATATTCCTATGTTCAAAAACATAAGAAAAACAGTTGCATTCTTTTTCTTTAATCATGTTATTGCACGGTTTTGGGTCCCACAGGCTATAGTCACAGATCATGGGAATAATTTTTGCAACCACATGATGACTGAATTAACAGCCAAGTTTGTATTGTCACATGATAATTCTACTCCCTATTATCCACAATCAAATGGAAAAGTTGAGGCTATCAACAAGATTCTTAAACTTATGCTTCAACTAATGTTAGGAGTTCATAAAAGAAACTGGAATTTGATCATGTACTCCTCCCTGTGGGCATATCAAACCTCACTGAGAAATGCAATTGGATTTACTCCATTTATATTGGTGTATGGTCTGGAAGCTATCTTTCCAATCCAATGTGAAATACTGTCATTAAAACTCGCAACCAACTTGTTACCTGACACATCAGATGAAGAAGCGCATCTTTTTGACCTCATCCATCTTAATGAAACGCGTCGTGAAGCCCAATTGGTGAACGAAGCACATAAGAGACGTATAAAGGCGCAATACGAAAAAACATGTCCAAACTTCGCATTTTCTCGTATAAATCCTTCTTTATGACTGTCGATGTAATAGGCACAGAAATTTGAGCCATTACGACATGACCATGACTCTATATTGTCAAAATACTTGCTTTGGGTGCTACGATCGGGTGGATTACGATGGAATTTTGTCACAACTGGCATATCCAAAACATTATTATGTTTAATCATGAGTGTAGTAATTTTTTGTATTATATATATATATATATATATATATATATATATATATATATATATATATATATATATATATATATATATATATATAGATATGTTGTTGATTTTCATTCACTGTCTTACTTTGTTTTTAGAGTTTTCTTGATGTTAGTAATCTGCTTTAAATTTCATCGCATATCTCTAAATCTTTGGAACCATTTGTTGGATATGTTGATGGTGCTAGTCATAGTATGCAAAATCTATCCTCTATAGCATGGGACATTTTCACTCTGAACGAAGAGTTAGTGAGGTTTCAAGGGATTTTTAATGGTAGATAGACAAACAATATCATTGAGTATAGTGCATTGATCTAACTTCTCTCTAATCCCATTTCATTTGCTATTAACTGCATCATTATAAGGTTATACTGACAACTTGTGGTATTACAAATTACTAGTGTTTATACTGTTATAAATCCCACACTGCATCATTTGTTCCTAAGAGTTCAACTTTTGGAAAGAAACTTTGATTTAATTCAATATCAACACATTTCCAGAAACTTGAACACATTGACTGATTCTTTAGCTAGTCATGTTATAGACAGACATATGCAACACATGTAAAGATACATTCACATAATTGAATAGGATTGCGCAATAAGCATAGGAAAACATTGAAATCAAATATGTATATAGTCATAGGTTTTTACAAAAGTTTGTGCCTAATAAAAATTGGTCATCTGACCTCAAAATGTATGCAACATGTCAAAAGTAAACTAGTGATGCTCATGGTAACATGCTATAGATCTAGCTATCCTACACAGTAACCACATCCAACGGTTAGGAACGCCTATAGTGTGGCACTACAGTCCCATGGGTAACTCTTTGATCTGGAAATCCAGAATCCCGAAGGTCAACCCCTTTATGTGCTGCTAAAGCTCAGACAAAGTCTCAGCCGTGTCTAAATCCTAAAGGACTTCTCTCCTGATAGCCCTCTCTGTTGGCTCATCTGCTCCATGCTCTAGTTCGTCTACTGGTTGAACTCAACTAATATATGAATTACATTAAGACATTATTTTAGTCTTGGGAAAACATCAAAATAAAAAAACATTGTATAAACCTTAGAAAAATAAAAAAACATGGTCAAATGATTCTTACCTATTGCACCCCACTGAGTGCCTTCTAGAAAAGCTAAGTTTGGATCTCCCTTGAAATCGACGCCTGCATATGCATACTCCTCGATGGTGATAACCTGTCACTTGAACCAAGCGAAGAATGCAGTCTAGAACACAATGGATGATTTTCCTTCATGCGTAGCCATTATTTCTACCCATATTTGCATCATCGGATATCTAGGGTTAGACACACCTAGTGTCACATGCTGAGGTTGCATTAGTGGAATCCACTCTAAGGCAAATGAAATGAGGATCGAACCATAATTGATTTTTTTCTTCCTTCCTCCCTTTGCCTTGTTCAGTTGTTCTTTTATTTGAGAAAGTACAGCTTCAGAGTAGTTGAATATTGTTGGCTTCATGAACTCTAGCACATATTTCATATATGATCTATTCGCTACATGTAATGTAACAGTGCCGAAAATCTTTGCGATCATGAAAATAATGGTTCTCAAAGGAGAATCGCTAATGTTGTGGATGTTTATTTTCCCATCCTTGCTTGCCTCTACCCTTGCATAGAAATATTGCAAAACATAGTATCTCACTATCTCTCCTCCGAGAGTAGACCTTGAGAGGGAAATATGCAAGCCTCTCCTCGACAAGCCTGTCAGAAAATATGCATCCTCCACTGTAATAAGAACCACTTTGTTCGTAATGTGAAATGCCTCAATAGCCAGATCCCATGCACAAACTAAGAACTCCAAGGATTCTATTTGTTGGCACATCCCTGACAAGCAGAAGTACTTTAATAACCCACAATCTCTTAGGGCTCTTACTATACCCTGATCATTTAGGGAAATAATATTTTCTTCTTCATGATCTCTTTCTTTCCAAGTAATCGTCATTCTAGTCTGATTAATTCCTAAAACATAACCATAAGACTCATTAGACTCCTTTTCATGCAAAAAAGTAGGAAAATGTTTGGTACAATGCAAGGATAAGGAATGTGAATTGCACCCAATGCAATCTTGAACTCTTGAAAAAGAGACAGTGCATTGCATATGCACCTAGGCTTCAATTTACGTGCTCCACAATGTAGTTTTCGATTCTCAACGGTGTGTTTCCCTCTTTGGAAAAAGAATTTACCCTAAGGGGCCCAAATCCCTAAAAATGTGTAGTGAAACGAAATTAATTGACTACTCAAAGAAAGAGAGCATTTATGGCACCAACCTAGATCCAACGACAATGAAGACCATCCATAGAATCGATCACAATCAACAACTGAAGTTCAGGGGAAAAAACAATTTCAGAGCTGCAAAATGTAAATGGTAAATTTAAAATCGTAAAAATGGATAGTAAAACTCTTTTAATTAGTCATTTGATTATTTTCGAATAATATTTATTCCTATGACTATGGTTTTATTCTATTTTTATCATGAAAAATGTATTTTTAATCTAGTTGACATCGTTCTAAATAGGTTGTACAACTCATGAGAAGATTAGTCGTGCAAATTTATTTCGAGAATAATTTGACCAGAAAGAATATTTTTATCCTTATTTTTCGCTCTTTGATAAAAACTAAAAGGGACTTGAAGCGCACTTTTATCTCTTTTTCAAGATTTGATAACAACGAAAAAGGAACCCCTGGAGCCTTCTTTTAGATCTTTTTAAACTATGATAATGTGAAAATATTTTCGAGAACTTGGCTTTTCGAGCTCATAAAAGTAAATGAATTGATATCTAATCTGTATTAGTTTAACCCTTTTCTAGACTAAGATATATTATTTGTGAAAAAGGAATGCCATAGTCGAACATGGCTAGAAGGTTCTGTTAGATATCATTTTACACTTTTCCGGATCTAAGAGACAACTTTACGAAAAAGTACTTATGGAGTTTTCTTTCATCCTCTTTTTCAAACTCTCTAAATATGAAAAAGGACTGAGTCATCACTGTTGTTAGGCTTGTTAAAACACAAAATAGCGATGGGCTTATCGATCATGGAAAGAATCGAGTTTCATTCATTGCTAGACTCATTTAACTATTAAATAGCAATACATTATTCACCTGTAGAGTTGAATTATAGATCAACCATATGTTATCCTCCTCAATCTTGTTATAAAATAAAGAGATACTTGTCTACAAATGACTCGGGAAAATTTGGTAAAGTGAACCGAATGTTTTACGGTAGTAGGTCGCTCTTGAACATGACACTTCACTCCATCACTATGACTGTTTGGGTTGGGTAATATTCTTGACATTTCATTCATACCTATGGTTCATCACACCTTCACTTCGGTTTTTGGGTCAATGCTGCCAACTCATCTTAGTGTCGTCGATATGTTCAAGAGAAGTCATCCAGTGAATACTCATCTTTCTGGAATACTCATAAACCTTCATTCTCATGATAGTCATCCCTGAACATTGCTATATCAAGTCACATTTTCTCTCTGAAATTAGTAACTCCTATTTCACAATAAAGTGACTTCCTATTGACATCAAATCATCATCCAGGAAAGTTAATTAGAAACATCATCTTTGGGTACCATGAGGGTTGTTCCAACATCGAGAAGATCCTCGCTTCCGGACTTTTAACCAAAATATTTTTTTTTTTTTCGACATCAAATAATCTATTCACGCCTTAAAAAATGTACTGTATTACCTGGAGGGCCATTAAGATCAACGGTGGTTCTCTCACGTTTGTTAAAAACTCACATCATTGGCTGGTAATCAAATGATCTCTTACCATGTTCGAATACAAATCATATATTCACATGGTTAGAATTGTACTCGAACAATCAAGTGAACGAGATAAGAAGACCCCGGATTTAGTTTCATCCATCCAAGATGCAATTTCAGGATTTTTGTGCACATCATTTGTACGGTGACCTTACATACAATTATCATCCGAACATGGGCCTATATTTGTAGGCATGTCTATATTTGACAACATTCCAATGTAGATGACTTTATGCATTATGTACATGTTATTAGATAGTTTATGTGTTGAGCATGGGAATGCCTTCCCTCAGCAATTCTTGATCAAGAGGATATATCATGATGTAATGTATTGTAAGATTGATAGAGGTCACCACTCCACTTTAGTTCTAGCCCATCACAGTTTAAAGCATCTCACTCAAAAATATTTTTATTATTATTCTAACCTCATGCTTTAGGGGGAAATTGTTATAAGTAAATTTGGGCACCATTCCCAATGACCTGGTTAAAATGGACATCATCCCTAGAACCAATGAATTAGGGTCTATCATCCCATATCATTTTAGTTACATGCCCTAGGACAAAGAACAACAACAAATAATCCATGACTTCCATTGCAAGGTTTCCAAGATTTTAAGTACATGTTATATCACTTATGAGCTCACCAATGCAACCTCTGAAAGGAATAACTGCCTGGAATATGCAGTTACATCCATTCAAGGGTGCTCTAAAAAGCACTTCCCAACATTCAAGAGTCTGTAGGTGAATTGGGAGTGAAATTCTCATTGTTCCGGAATATGCACATGGCTAGTTCCTTCTAGAAGAGTTCATGTGTGTCAAAATTTGAATCCATGTGTCCATTTAACACCTCTAAGCTTGGGAACATGTCTTTCCTATTATTATAAATTCATTGATTGATAAAATACCTTCAGTTGCCCTATAAACTGAGCACAAATCCTAGTGCTAGGAAAGGAATAAATTTGGTAAATAAATGTTGTTGAATTCTCAATTGAGTATTTGATTTGAGTGATATGCTGCTAGAGAGATGTTAATTGTGATGAGGGTGGGATGACGCTAGAGTTGGTGACATAAAATCAATCGCTTGTAGTAACCTCCCCCTTATATCCATTAATAAATATTGATACTTATTTTCCCACATATGTATATGTATATCTTTCTATATTTCATATCATGGATTCTTAGCTAATGTATATGTTTCATGTTTCATTGATCTAAATAATTAAGGTAAATAACCATTTGTATATTGCAATATATTTTTTGTTTAGTGTTCATACTTGTAGGAACTAGTCTAGCGATTAAAGCTGGATTGGAAGCTACAACAAGAGCGACAGAAGGAGAATAGGAAGTGCTTTGACCCCAAGTAAGGTTCTCCATATTTCTATGTGTCTATTTACTCTTAGGAAAAGTGTCTGCAAAGTATTTGATAGCACCAAATTTAGGGAATATTTTCTATTCGTAATTCATAATTCTGCATAACAAAAGGTCTTGGTTAAAGGGTAGCAAAATTTACCCGGATCAAGTGGCATCAATGTAGTCTTCTTGCTGATTGGATTGTAGGTGTGAACTATTGAAATTTCACTAAGTTGAGAAATGGATAATGTCAAAGAAATGTACGAGACCACACTCAGGGTGTCCGAGAAAGTGGACATGTTGTACAAAGCTTATGAAAAACAAGCAGTAGAGAATGTTGAATTGAAGACACTCCTTCAACAAGAGAAGGAGGATAAACATAGATTGCAGCATCAGTTGCAAGCCACGACAGAGGCATTGGAAGAGTTTAAGCACAACAACAAAAGTATTCAAGCATATCGTGATGCATTGGAGGCACTCCTACAGGAAGAGAAGGATGTTAAGAAGCGATTTTAGCTTCAACTACAATCCACGATAGAGGCCTCGGAGGAAGTGAAGCACAACGAAGTCTTAGAGAAGCCTTCTTCACCTATGTCAAAATCGACACCTGAGGTAAAAGATGTTGATTTCTCTTCTATTTCATCTTTACTTGATATCATTTCTGTTGGAAGTGTGGAGATCCCTATTAGAGGAATCGACATGAGACTCCTCACCAAGATGGGGTACAAAGGAGGAGGACTTGGCATTTGTGTCCAAGGCATAACCCAACCATTGGAGGTTGTGCAGAGACCTCGCTATGCAAGTTTGGGATACACTGAAGGAGGATGTTCAATGGACATCAAAGGAAAATAGAAGTTGTTGAACTCACCAGGGAAGAGGAATGATGGGATCAATTCATCATCATTCCATGGTAGTGCATGTTGCAATGAAAAAGATGAGGCAAGTTCTCATCACCATGATCACACCAACGACCACCAGAGAAGATATAATAAGTCGCATTATTCCAAAGTGAATTTTCATTATAATAATGTTGATAATCATGGTTGTAAATCAAAGCATCGAAAAACTTGTGATTTTTGTGGGTTACATAACCATGTGTTTTCTAAGTGTTGGAAAAGGATGGAAGCACAGAGGAGGATGAGGAATGGAAAGCCTTCTCCATAACAGGGAAAGAAATTGGTTAAGCATGCTTCGAGGAAAAAGACCTGTTGCACCCATTGCGACCGAAGTGGCCATCAAAGGGCTGTGTGTTGGAGACTCCATCTAGAGTAATGCCTCAAAGACAAGATGTCCATGCAGAAACCAGTTGAGATAGCTGATAGAAAAGAGAATTCCCCACGATGGAATGACCAATTCACTTTGCTAAAGAGGGGTTTTTCTATATCGTTTTTCTAGATATGTTAGCTTGTCATGGCCATGTTTGTAAATCGTATGTTGCATTTTTAACTGTAAAAGTGACGATGCGTTTTTTTGTCACTTGTTTAAGCAACAATGATATTTTGGCCTTGTTTTATAAATCGTGTGATGCATTTATTTCATGTAAAAGTGATGAGTTGTTTCCCACCACTTCAAAATGTGATGATGATTATTTTGGTTTTGCAATGATAGCTGGGGTGTGATTTCCATTTGATGTAAACTTGACCACCGAGCACGTAAAATCAAGGCAAGTATGGGAGTTGTTTGGGTCGTAGTTCCTCATAATTTGAGAATTTAATTTGCAATTTTGCAGAGGATTTTACTACATGTTTGCAGAAGGTGCAAGTGTTAGCTCATCGCTTAAGGCTTCGAAGAACAAAGGTGAAGGAGATGGAAGGGTGACATTTTTCAGGACACTTGTGGTGCAGACATTCTACACAACATGTGCAGATTATTTCTTATGCTTTTGGAGGAACAAAAGCTCCTTAGTGGGGAGGATTGATCCAGGTGGCTCCAAAAAAACACACAAGATAAAGAGGGCTTAGGGAAGATAAAAAATAAAAGTGTTTGGATTTCTCTCGAACCAAGTTCATGTCAAATATCTCATTGTCTTGATCACAATGGTGCAAACAATTCGTCAAACTGAGCTCGAATGCGAAAGTTAGACATAGTCAAAATTTGAGGGTTGACTTGGTGATGGGGCAGGTTAAGGAGGACACAATTTAGACAAAATTCGGCCACCAGATTCCGATTAGCTTTGGCCAAATTCTGGGTGAAATTTTGAGGTCGTTAATTTGAATCTGAGAGTCAAATAGGAGAAGTTTAAGATTGAATGGTTTGTTTTAAATTAAGTAAAAACATATTAAAAAGACAGACCCCCGCCACCCCATCGACACAAAATCCACATTTTATTAACAAAGTTATATTCAATATTAAATGTAGAGCAGCAGGCCATGACCCTGGCTGCCCCCTCCACACACAGTCGAAATGTAACAACATATATGGGGGTGATAACAAAGGCATCAGGTAGTGGGAAAGCCACCTCAGGTGGACCCGGCCCATGCCCTAACCCTTATCTATGTTAAATGGTAATGTTCAAACAAAGGTTTCGGCAAGTGTTGAAACCATCTGACTTAATAGCTAGTCGTTCCATCAGCGGAACCACAACCACACAATTAAAACATACGCGTATATATATTATATTCCAACAAATCCAACTCAAACAATATCTAATTTCAAAACTTGCGATGCCAATTAAAAAAATTACAACCAAAACACCTATGTTGAGAGGGGGTGGGATTTAATCCCTCAAATTCCTCTCCAACAATTTCCGAATTTACCAATGCGCCCAACAGCCATGTTGTAAACTCCACCCACTAGGTTTTATATAAACCTTCAATTTTTCCATTCGAAGGGGCACAAAAAGGAGGAGCACAGAGTTTGAGGCCATACCAGTGGAAATGCGGGCATGATCTTTGAGGCCTGGATAGAGGAGCAGGCATGATTTTCGATGCTGTCATTTTTTTAATGCAGGTGGAACCATGAGCAGGCCCAGAACCAGGGAGCTAAACCATGATTATTGAATTTTCCCCGGGAGGTAATTTTTCTCCATGTCAGAATATATTCAAGTTTATAGTCATTTTTCACAGTTTTTCAGACAAAATGCAATGGCAAGGTCGAATTCACCTTTTGATTTTCATATTTCCAGTCCGCCCATGGAGCAACATCTTTGAGGAATGTAGGGAGAATCTAAAAGATTCATGTAGCCCCAGATTTCACTTTGTCAGAATTCAACAAATTAATAGTCGATCCTACACTTGTTGGTGACACGAGTTTAGCGGTACAGTCTGATTTTCCATCTAAGCTTCATTTTTTACAGCCACTTTTCAAAGTGTAGTTGTTGCGTCAACATCCATTGAGTGAGCAGTCGATTTCACACCTTTGGATGCCACGATTGCGATGGTGATTTCAGATCCAGCAGCGGAACAAGTCATTCTTCAGTCATATTCAATGTGAGATTTATGATGTGTTGATTTCATGTACTTCTTTGTCTGTTTTCTACGAGATGCATTGTGTTGTATATATCGCTTGATGTGAGATGTAATTTCTATCATGGAGTTATATTATGTTTGAGATCCCTTCTCTTGCCATGTAGGTGGGATACTCATTGTTACATGTATGTTTTTTTGAGATCCCTTTGTTTCATGTTGGCAGGATACTCATAGTCATTATGTTCAAGTTATTGTCATATTGAAATAAGTCGTTTTGTGAGTAAGAGCTCCCGTAGTGGAACATCTTGTGGAGAGATACAACCACTCCCACATGAGGGCATTTTCCTGTTATGGAAGATGAAATACCATCCATTTACATCTCCACTATTTACAACACTTATTGTAGTGGCCTACACCATCTTGACACCGAGGCCTGGAGACATAGTCCCTCCAGGATGAACTCTGTTATCAATATCCTATTTTTCTATTGCTTGTTATGTTACTCTTATTTAAAGCATGCAATTCTTCATTTATGTTCATTAACTCTTTGATTAAATGTAATTCTAACACATTATCCCAAGTAAAAGGTATTGGTTAAAGGGTAGCGAAATTTACCCAAATCAAGCCTCGCAGAAAAAACGTTATAGTGATAATTCCATGATGACATTTCTTTTCAGTTGTGAAATCCTTACATTAGGAGGATATCAGGGTCTCAATTTATATAAATTATTAGGTTGAGAGGGTATTCAACAATTGAATGTTGGAGGGATTTTAGGATTCAAAAAAATTATTAATTATTGACTATTCAATGACCCCAACCAATGATTAGTGTCATGCCACAACCCCATGGGGTTTTAGCCCACCAACTGGGGTTACTAACTTCAAACACAAATATCTCTCAAACCATGAAGAATTATGTGGCGTGCCATATACCAACGGAAACATATCCCCAAGTACAAACCATCCAAAATATCCTTGTCTTGGAATAAAGTAAGTTGTCAAGTCAAAAATCCCAATCAAGATTGGGGTAGTGCATGTTGCTGCTTGGGTTGACATTAATGATAACCATTGATCAACACACTCCATGAAATGAAAAATAATATTTAAACCATACAAATTTGGCTTCTTGATGGTACTAGAGTTACAAGTAATATCTTTTTAGTCATTGGATATATAGATGGTATTTAATGTTAACTTTACCATCATTAGTCGATCAAGTAATATATTTAGACCTTTAAACCCACAAAATAGTAATTTGGGCTTGCACCATAAAACTAGAGTTCAATTGACAACATATCGAAGAAAAACATGCCTCCATGCAACTCAGAATCGATAGAAGTCGATTTAGCGAAGAAAAATGAATGTATAGGAAATACCCAACACCATGGAAATGGGCCAAGCAAAGAGCCTCCACACCATTCAAAAGTCATTAAAAGACGTTAAAAAATTATGGTAAATTTATATATTAAAAATATTTTTTTCATTGTTAATAACATATCTATATTAAAAGTTGTTTTTAGTGAGACTCTAAATATCTATTCACTCCATGTAATGAAAAATAATCTTAAAACCATATCTTTTTGGCTTCTTTATCGTATTATATATATGAGTAATATATTTTTATTGATTGGCTACATAGATGGTATTTAAGGCTGACTTTACCATAATCGTCATATCGGGTAATATATTTTCAGGTTTAAACCAGTAAAGCAGCAAGTGAGGCTTGCACTAGCAAACTAGAGGCCAATTGACAACATACCAAACCGAAGCATTCCTCCATGCAACTCAGAATTGATAACCATCAATTTCCACAAAATAAAAATGAATGTATAATAAATACCCAATGCCATCAAAATGAGCTAAGAAAAGCACCTCCACACCATTCAAAAATCATCAAAAATCCTCAAAAAACATGGTAATGTTTTACATTAAAAATTTTAATTTTCATTATTAATAAAATATCTATATTAAAATCTATTTTTATACAATGATCGGTCAAAAGAAGTTAATGCTGGGTCAATGGAAAATAGACCCTGTAGTCCTTGCACTACCGAAGGAAGAGACTAATAAGAATTAAAATATGTTCACTCCATGTAATGAGAAATAATCTTTTAACCATAGATGTTTGGCTTATTTATGGTACTACAAGTACAAGTAATAATTTTTTTGTCATTAACTACATAGATGGTATTTAAGTATTTAAGGCTAACTTTTCTATCATTATCGCCTTTCACATATGTTGTAATTAGAAATTTTCCTAAAAATCTCAATATTATGTTGTTATAGTTTGAAGAAATGTAATTAGAGAATAAATAAAATCCTTATTCCTTGTGCCAATATCTCTTACTTAATACTATAAAATTTAGAACCATAAATGAAATAATATATGTTTAAATGGTTGACCATTACACAGTCAAGTGATGTTCTAATGCATAAGGTTGATGATAACTCAATCAATTATGAGTTAGGGATCAATCATTAGTGATCACTCAATGTTTACTTCAGTCACTAAATAAGTTATCACTAATTAACACACATGGCCATGAGATAAGGATTTCTTAATTAGTAAGGTATTTTTTTTAGAACATTAATACTCCATTGAACATTACATCATCTCAAAAAAAATTGTTCTTAATGGCCCATGTCTAATTCGACTTTCTAGACCTATATAAAAATCTACCACATAGTATCCCAAAATTTATTAAAAGATGCAACATTCTTTCATTTTATACTAAAAACAAAAGCTCAATTATAATATGTTACTATGCAACAAAGAAAACTTATCTCTTAGTGCGGTAGGATTCCAGCGTATAAGGACATCAATAGATTGGTAGAAAATGTGAAAAATTCAATTTTATATTGATGTGCAAAATAAAACAATTAGAGTACGTCCTCCTTAAATATTTACGCTAATCTAAAAGTAATTTATACCATGGTTGGGGATGATTATGTTCTTTTGGAATGTATGGTTAATATTTAACCTTCGGATGATTTAATAAGTATTGTAACATGAGATATGGTCAATGATGGATATTTATAATTAATATAAATTTCTAAGTGGAAGGTTTACCTAAAGTGATTATAGGCCTAGTGTTACTCCCTTGGGTATTGAAGATGTGTACATGCTTCATCGAGATCAGATTGGGGAGAAACTTATAAGGAATGTTGTTATTCCCTGGGGTATTGAAGATGTGTACATGCTTCGTGCTTCATTCAGCGCTCATTCGAGATTTTTCCTTATAAGGAATGTGGAGTGCTATGCATCATAGAAAACGTATTCAAACCTGAGATAATTTCGTATCCTATTTATACTCTTGAAGATTGGTTTGAGATGCCATAGGATTCCACAATGTTCTTAAAAGAGATAATTAATAATATACATTACTCTCTTCTTAGAAGAGATAATTGATAATATACATTACTTTGTTATTAAAATACATAATTGATAATATACATTACTTGGGAATATTTTATTCTCATTATGAAAAGAAAAGAGTGACTGGGAAGATTTTATTCTCATTGATAATTAATAATATTAACATAAGTAGATCAAAATAATTATTATAAATTATTTTACATTTAAAAAATAATATTAATATTTTGGATAATATGTTTAATAACTAATAAGCGTAATAAATTATAGTACTTGTTTCTCTCTATGACAATGTCGAGTATGCTATGTATGAGAATGGTTTGCATGAAACTGACTGTACTTGATGCCCTGTATGAGAACCTTATACAGTTTTTACCACCTACTTGATGTACATAAATTTAGGTAAACCTTCCACTTAGAAATTTAGGGAAACCTAGTTGTGTTTACCAACTATCAATTCTGATTTTGGTTATGTTTTTTCCTGCATCAATTCTAATTTTGGTTATTCACCACCTATCAGTTATGATTTTGGTTATGTTTGTTCCTACATTTGGTCAGTTTTTTTATAACAATTCGTATTCAAAAATTTGGTTGAGCTTGCAACATTAATTCTATCTGAAAAATTTGTCAAACAATAAAAATAGAGACAGACAAAGATTGCTACTCGAATACTTGGAGCTTTGATGTCGTCCTTCCTTGGCATTTCTACGTACATAAACATATGTCTTCCTTCATCATCCTTGGCATGTATCAGCATGTTTAGAGCATTTCTCACCCCGCTGCGTCCTTGGCGTTACTTCTATATTGCTTTTCTATCATGGTTGTGGACTGAACCCTTCCCAAAAATAACTTCCCGAAACATAACTTAAAAATAACTTAACAATGGGATAGTATAAGAGTTGTTGAGGTGCTTTTATTTTTCAAGCCATTGAAGCTACGAGGATGAGCGATGGGATAGTATAAGAGTTTCTAAGATGCTTTTATTTTTAGAGCCATTATGTTGGAATTTCTGAGTATTGCAAAACAAACAAAGGAATAAAATAATTCCTCCTCTCAACACAGAGTTTAAAAAAACTTTCTTGACAGAGATTGCACACAAACGACTATTTCATTAAACTTAAAAATCTATTACAGTGATGCCACAGAACTGCTATTCTGGCATTTACAAAGAAAAAATTTCAATTGCTGCACAAACAAGTATTTAAATCTGCTCTATGTCCTTTTCAATATGCACACACACAGTGAAATCTGCCTTCTCGCTTTCTTACAAAAAATTTACACAATCATTGAATTTAAAAAAAATGCTTTCACAATTTTTATTCAGAGTCTCACACTCTGTTTTTACATTTTGTCTCTCTTTAAAAAAAATACATTGTAGTCATTGACTTTTCCTTCGGGTTCTTTTTCATTTATATGACACAAAAAAAAAAATTTAAAACCAAACTATTGAAATTATATATATATATATATATATATATATATATATATATATTATAAACGTGAAATTTTATAATATATATATTTATTAACCGTATATATATATATATATATATATATTAGACTAAATTCAAAAAGACTTTCCACCATGGCACTTTAAAACATATAAGGATATGTTACATTAAGGTTTTGAAATCATATATCACATCCCGCATAAAAACTTTTAAACCAACATTTAACAACCTTTGTCATGGATTCCAAACCGAAGATTAAACTCCAATGTAAACTTTATCGCGTACCAAACTCCCCTGACGTCATCAAACACCAAACCCGCATGATCAGTCTGTGATTGGTCGGTGGTGGGACCCTCAGACTTCAAACCAAAAACTAAGCTCAATTGCATAAATTTATCGCGTAAGAAATGGGCTCTGTGACGTCACCCTGAAACCTGTGTGATAAACAATGATTGGTCCATGCATCCTGTTGACTTGGTAGTGGGTCCAATTCCTTGCAACAGCGAAAAACTAGTGACAAGGCTTGAAGCTTGTGTGATATCCCTTTGATTGGCTCTCCGGATGGTGATGTGGATTTGTGGGCTCCCCCATTATTCACGTGGGCTCATTCAAAAATTCAAACAATGGCGCGAAATATTTATGGTGGTTGGTGTAGATATTAAGAGACGGGGATTGCATGGTTCAGAACCACCACTCCTTTAATGCATTCGTAGGAAAATGGCTACAGCCATTATCAACAAAAATATAACCTTGCAAGCTTTCAAAATCAATGTTAAATGCACAGTGAAGTGCACTCAACCAAAAAATTATCCCCTGTTGTACTTCATCCTTCTGCACAGCGATAGTTGAATTTAAAAATTTAGCACTCCCCCTTAAATTCAACTGTTGGGCTTTCTTCCATACCAAAACACTTCCTCAGATAATTAAAATTCTTTTGCCCCAATGGATTTGTCAAAATGTCTCCAAACTGCTCTTTTGTTCTGCAATGTTTCAAAATAATTTCACCATTGTTCACTAGCTCCCTGATGTAGTGATACTTGGCATCAATGTGTTTCGTTCTTTTATGAAACACTGAGTTCTTTGACAATGCTATAGATGAGCTATTGTAACAATAAATTATTGTGTCTTTTACCTATTCATGACACAAACTCCTCAACATTCTTCTCATCCAAATTGCTTGAGATGCTACTATTGTAGCTGCCACATACTCTGCCTCTGCTGTAGACAAAGCCACAACTGGCTTTTTTTTGGAATACCATGAAATGGCTCCTGAACCCATATGAAAAACGTAACCAGAGGTGATTTTCCGATCATCTATAGTTCCAGTCCAATCACTATCAGTATATCCAATCAATTCAGAATTTTCTGAAGTGGTGTATAAAATTCCATACCTCTTTGTTCCTTTTACATACCTCATAATTCTCTTTGTTGCTTGCCAATGTCCCTCCTTTGGCCTTTCCATAAATCTGGAAATTAAACTCACAACATGCATAATATCTGGCCTAATTGTAGTCAAATACATGAGGCTTCCAACTATGCTTTGTACAAACTTGGATCAAAATCCTTGTTGCTATCCTCTTTTCTTAACTTTAATCCCATCACTGTAGGAGTAATTGTTGCCTTGCAATCCTACATATTAAATCTTTCCAAAAATTCATTTACATATTTAGCTTGAGAGATAAAAATTTTATTTTCATTTTTCTCTACTTCTATTCCTAAGAAGTATTTCAGTAATCCCATATCATTCATCTCAAATTCATCCTTCATGACTGATTTAAAATTCTCAATGAGGTAAGAATCATTACTTGTAAAGGTCACATCATCAACATATAAAACAACAATCAACATCTTACCATATCTCTCCTTGATGTATAATATGGGTTCTCCTTCAGATTTTTCAAACCCGTTTTTCAATAGATAGGCATCTATCCTACTATACCATGCTCTTGGTGCTTGTTTCAGCCCATAAAGAGCTTTCTTCAATATGCAAAATTTGTGCTCTTGGTATTCTCTCTCATAGCCCAGAGGTTGTTCAACATAAACTTCTTCTATCAATACTCCATTTAGGAATGCTAATTTCACATCCATTTGGTAAACCTTCCACTTGTGTTGTGCTGCTATGGACAACACTGCTTTTACTGTTGCCATTCTTGCAGCCGGTGCAAACATTTCCTCATAATCTCTTCCTTGTTGCTGCTTGTAGCTTTTGACAACAAGTCTGGCCTTGTGCCTTTCAATCTTACCTTCAACATTGCTCTTGGTTTTATAAACCCATTTCACTCCAATAACTTCTTTTCCTTTTGGGAGATCAACCAATTCCCATGTTTTATTTTTCTCTATTGCATTCATTTCTTCATCCATAGCATCTGTCCATTTCTTATCTTTTATGGCTTCTTCAAAATGAATAGGATCATCTACATGACAATATAATGCAAATAAAGAGTTCATACCTTCATCTGCTACCTCTTGCTCATAAATGTCATTCAAATTTCTGAATCTGTTTCCTCTTTCACTTGGTGTACCTGTGCTCGTAGAAGCACTCAAATCTGTTCCTTGTGGTGTGCTTGGAGAAGCATTGTTATAACTTTTCAAGGGTGTTCTTATACCTGCTTGTGGTGTCCCTTGTTGTCCTTGTGTTGGTGGAGGTGGTGCTTCTAATAAGGGATGTATTTAAGCCTTCTCTTCCTCAAAATCATCATGAGACAAACAACATTTAACATTCATTGTTTTCTCAATGCTTCCATCCCATGCTTATAAAAAACTTCTTGGTGGATGGGTTATACAATCTATATGCCTTGGATTATCCACTGTATCCAATAAATATGTACTTCTCCCCTTACTGTCCAACTTCTTCCTTAGCTGATCTGGAATGTGTGCATAAGCCACACAACCAAAAACTCTCATGTGGGTGACAAATTATTTGATGCCACTCCATGCTTCTTCCAGAACTCTATTCATTATAGCTTTGGTTGGGCATTTATTCAAGATTTATGTTGCACAATGTATAGTTTAAGCACAATATTCATTCGGAAAATGTTTTTCCTTTAGCATACTTCTTACCATATCCATGATGGTCTTATTTTTCCTTTCAGCAACTCCATTTTTCTGCCATGTATTCCTTGCTGTAAATTGCTTGTGTATGCCATTTTCTCTGCAAAAATGAAAAAAATATTTTGAGATATACTCACCTCCTCTATCAGTTCTTAATACCTTGATATGCAGCCCACTTTCTTTCTCTACAAGAGCCTTAAAGTGGCAGAATTTGTCAAACACTTCACATTTATATTTCAAGAAATACACCCAAGTTTTTCTTGTGTAATCATCAATAAAAGTGAGCATATAGTGGCTGCTTGCTAGTGATGGTGTTTGCATTGGTCCACACAAATATGAATGGACAATTTCTAAGGGTGTCTTTGCCCTTATGCTCTTTCTTGAGGGAAAGTTTTCTTTGTGTTGTTTGCCCAAGATGCAACTTTCACATAGGCTGTCCGGTTTCTCAATTAATGGTAAAACACATATCTCATTAAATTTGGAATAATTTTATTGTATGGAAATCAATATAATTGATTTTTTTATTTATTTTGAAATTCTAGATCCAATGTTTATTTCCAAATATAATGAAATATGTGTTGTAATCCCTTTACCATTCCTTTCCTATGCAAAAAATTTAGACCTCCAAAGTTGAGGTGTCCAAATCTCAAGTGCCATAACGAATTTTCATCTTTTTCTTCTCTTTGGAATGTCTCTCGTGTCACTGCAACCATTTCAACTCCTTTCTTCAAATATGCTCTCATCCTGAGAGGCAACATTTTGTTCCTTCCTTGTCATCTTCACTTGTGCATTGCATTGCTTGCTTGCTGGTTTATCCATGATGGTGCATATATCTTCTTCAAAGAAAAAATTGTACCCCTTTTGAATGAGTTGTCCAATGCTCAAGAGGTTACACTTCATACCAAGCGCATAATAAACATCTGATATGGATCTTCCTTCTCTTTTCTTTATCAAAACATTCACTCCGCATTTTCCCATGACAGAGACCTTACTGTCTATCCCCAATGTTACTTGAGACTTTACATTTTCATCTAACATGGAAAACATGGCAATGTTTTCAGTCACAAGGTTACGACATCCTGAACCTAGAAACCATATATCTTCATTCTTTTCTTCCTCCATATTACATGCTAAAATCAATTTTTCTTGATTGATATTTTCCTTAGTAAAATTAGCACTGGGTCTATTACCCAGGTCACTTTGTTTCTTCCTACATTCATTGGCATAATTCCCATACTTCTTATAGTAATGACATTGGATTTAGGATTTATCATACCTTTGTCCATGTGCTTGATTTTTTCCACCTTGCTGGTTGTTGCCTTGGCCTTGGTTCTAATCTTGATTTTTTCCCCTTCCATGAGTATTTGTAGTGTTGTTTCTTCCTCCTCTATTTTGGCTTCTGCATCTTCCTTTTCCTCTAGAGTTTCCTCTGCCTTGACCTCTTCTTCTTTCAAAGGACATTTGGGTCTTAAAGGCATGCTCCAAAGATGAGTTTGTTTTTCTTTCCAATCTTTGTTCATGAGTCATCAATGATGCTTTAAGCTCATCAACAGTAAACTTTGAAAGACCCTTTGTCTCTTCAATGGTTGTGACTATCACATCAAACCTTGAGGGTAAGCTCTTCAACACTTTCTCGACTATCCTTATTTCTTCAAGTGTCTCTCCATGAGACCTTATTTAGGTAACCAACCCAATCACATGTGTGAAGAATGAGTCTATGTTATCGAACTCTTTTATACAGAGAGTTTCAAAGTCTTTCCTTAGTAATTGTAGCTTTTTTTTCTTCACCTTCTCCATACCTTGATAGACAGCCTAGAGAGTATCCCATGCATCCTTGGACCTCTTAGCTGCTACTATCCTTGGAAACACACTTTCATGCACTTCTTGATAGAGATAGAAGAGTGATTTTGAGTCGTTCTTCCTATTTCTCTTCAACAAATCCTTCTCTGCCTGTGTCAAGGAATTAAAGGTATTTTCATTTGTTTTTTCTTCAAAACCATCTTCAACAAGCTCCCATAAGTCTTGAGAGGAAAATAAGGCTCTCATGGTGATTGTCCAATAGTCATAATTCTTCCCATTAAACTACAAGAGTTGAGTATTCCTGATATTCATGCTTGTGCTGGCTCCTGCCATGGCTAGCACACTGAACTATGCTTTAAACTTCACTGTGTTTTTAAATAAATTGTTCCTCTCCTTAAGATACCAACTCTATCTTCAAAAAAACTTCTCTGGATTGCACTTTTTAAATGAACTAAAAACTCTGTTTTTGAGAAATACCTTGCTTTTGCTGAGCTTTCACACCTCTGGTCAAAAGTTGCAATAAAACTCTTTCCTTCAGCTTCTTTGACAATCCTTCAAAAAGCCTGGACTAGCTCCGATACCATGTTGGAATTTCTGAGTATTCCAAAACACACATAGGAATAAAATAATTCGTCCTCTCAACATAGAAATTAAAAAAAACACGCTTGACAGAGATTGCACACAAAAAAGTAATTCATTAAAATTAAAAATCTATTACATTGATGCCACAGAACCATTGTTCTGGCATTTACAAAAAAAAACTTCAACTACTGCACACACACAATGTTTAAATCTTCTCTCTGTCCTTTTCAGTAAGCACACACACAGTGCAATCTGCCTTCTGACTTTCTTACAAAAAATTTCACACAGTCATTGCATCTAAAAAAAATGCTCTCACAATTTCTATATAGAGTCTCACACTCTGTTTTTACATTTTGTCTCACTTTAAAAAGAAAAATTGCAGTCATTGACTTTGTCTTTGAGCTCTTTTTCACTTATATGACACAACAAAAAAAAATTAAAACCAAACTATTGAACTTATATATATATTATAGACTTATTGAACTTATATATATATATATTATAGACTTTATATATTATAAACTTGAAAGTTTATAAAATATATATTTCTTAACCATATATATATTTATTAGTCTGAAGCAAAAAAACTTTCCACCGTGGCGCTTTAAAACATATAAGGATATGTTACATGAAAGTTTTGAAACCATATATCACATTCCGCATAAAAAATTTTAAACCAATGTTTAACAACTTTTGTCACGGATTTCAAATCGGAGATTAAACTTTAATGTAAATTTTATCGCATACCAAACTCCCCTGACATCAGGAGACTCCAAACCCGCGCGATCACTCTGTGATTGGTCGGCGGCAAGACCCTCGGACTTCAAACCAAAAATTGAACTCGATTTCATAACAACTTGGCTCCATGACATCATCCTAAAACCTGCGTGATAAACTGTGATTAGTCATCACGTACTGTTGACTTGGCAGTGGGTCCAATTCCTTGCAACGGTAAAAAATTGGAGACGAGGCTCGAAGCTTGCACGATAGCCATTTGATTGGCTCTCCGGATGGTGACGTGGATTTGTGGGCTCGCACATCATTCACTCGGCTCGTTCAAAAATTCAAACAACGACACGAAAGATTTATGGTGGCTGGTGTAGATATTAAGAGGAGGGGATTGCATCGTTCAGAACCACAGCTTCTTCAATGCATTTGCAAGAAAATGGCTACAGCCATTATCAACAAAAATATAACCTTGCAAGCTTTCAAAATCGATGTTAAATGCATAGTGAACTGCACTCAACCACAAAAATTTCCCCTGCTGTACTTCGTCCTTCTGCACAACAGCAGTTGAATTTAAAAATTCAACACATTAAAGCTACGAGGATGAGCAATGGGATAATATAAGATTTTTTGAGCTGCTTTTATTTTTCGAACCATTAAAGCTACGAGGATGAGCGCGTCTCCCTGCGACCCTTGGAAAGACTAAGAAACATAACTCAGAAAAATGTCAATTCTGCTTGAGATACGAGGAAATAAGAACATCTACCTTAGGAAAAAGGAGCACCCGGCTTGTTTCAAGTAACATCTTTTCATCTAAAAACTAGTGGCTGGCAAGCTTCTTTTCATTTCAAGCCAGGCCGCTGAATTCATAAAGTGAGTAGCTATGAATTCCGCAGTTAAATAGATAAGTAAGACAATATAACTCTGGGCCCTAGCGGCTAACATGCATCCTTTCATTTAAAGGTTGGCTGCAACTGGATTCATAAAACAAGTAGCTATGAGTTCTGTAGCTAAACATATCAAGTAAGGCAATATGACTGTATAAATATGGTTCCGAAAAACATGATTATTTTCAACAGAGCACAGTCTCAGCATAAGTATGTCTTCAAAGTCATAAATATTTAAGACTATCCTGTACACAATTTAAGACTATCCATGGGAACTTGTGCGACATGCAACGTTACTTCAGTTATTTTTTATTAAATTCTAAACTTGTGTTGACATATTGAAAATATAGTATTTTAAATAATATAACAAACAAAACTTCGTTAGGCTTGCATGCAAGGCAGGTGCTTGCTCTCCTCACTAAACATTTGTATTTTATTTTCATGACAATTTATCTCATAACTTTTAACTTCGTTTTTTTGGGATCAACTCTTTAACCTGGGCTATAATGCCTCATTTGGGATCAAGACAAACTTTCTACGATATCTATGTTCTGAGTGTTATGAATCACTAGGAACTTCCAATCAATTCAATCGAAATTATACCCGAAATAATCGGAATATGAAAACGATTTTATCCAATACATTCCATTGTTTAATCTCCATTCATGCATCCTCAAATTTTCACATCCTCAAAACCCTAGAGAAATTCTTACCCATGAATATGAGATCTTTTCCACGTGTAGTAATTCGTACCCATCAATTGGAGGACTCCGTACCCACTTTCGATGAATTGGAGAACTTTTCCAGGCCTAGCTCAGCTTGTCATCAAATACAAGTGAATTATTAATATGTCTAAGACAAGCTACTATCTGTAATACAAGTGTATTGTTTCATTATTATGATTATGTTATAGAAGGTGCTTTTAGGAGCAGCAAGTGAATCGAGACGGTTGGTGCGTTTATTCGTTGTTGTTTCTCATGTTTACAAAACCTTACTTATGGTTGTTCGGCTTATAGCTATTTCAACCGAAGGACTGATTTTTCTGTCCGCAAATGTGCCCCATTGGGAAATATCATTGAGGCTAATGAAAAATTAGCTTACTGGTGTTAGGTGTTCACTAGATTTGCCAGGATTCCACGTCCTTGCATAGTCTAAACAAACGCATTTTCTAGGCCAATAAAACTTCAATTACATAAAGGAAAGTGCAGCGTGAAGCTAGATCATTACTAGACAAATCATCATTTGGTGTTAGCAAACGATAGTTATATTGCACAGGTTTCTAAGGAAAAACTTCAACTGAAATGTATTATAAAATATTCCTTCCTGTTGTTGACCAAGTCAGAACATCGTTCACCATGTCAAAACAGCAATAGATCCAGTTGACCCCATAGTAATTCTTCATTAAGAAATATTAAAAAGGACTAGAATTTGAGGGTTTTTGTCTTGTATGCCTATCTACCACACTTAATCTTCAGGAAGTGATCCAGCAGGTCATTCAGTGATCCAGCAGGTATTTGGAGTCACGACACTTTACAAGGCAATTCTTCATATACGGAGGGATGTTCGATGCATAAGGTGACACAACCTAAAATTATTAGCCAGATAAAATCTTTAAAGGAAATTTCAATGCGTTCTTTGAGAATGTAATTTTGGCTTATGGAGATTGCATTTGGCAACATGACCTATTCAAAGTATTATATCTGGAACACGTCATCTTATGACACATCTAGGAATTATTAGAAAGACCATTCATTCCCTACATCTTTTTATCTTTTCGTGGACAAGAATTATCTTTAGTTACTATTAAAGTAATAGGTTTATAATATAATATTTTTTTCCAAAAAGAAAAAGAGTTAAGGTGGAGCTTGTTAAATCATCCATAATGTTTGATGCAATGTTCAAACATTAAAGAATGATTACGCTTGTGATAATGCATCTTTATTTAAAAAATTTCAATGTATATAATTTATTTATTAGTGTGTATGATGAAAATTTAATTTGGAAAAATTATTTCAATCATATATTAATTACATTTTGTCAATGTCATTCAAACCTCTTTCCTCTAAATCTACTCTAATTTCATTCAAAATTCTTTACTCTAAATCTATTCTAATTTCATGTTCAAATCCTCTAAATCTACTGTAATTCGATGTTCAATGAGATAATTGCAAGTTTAAATAAATTGAATTTCCATCTTTAATGGTATAATTAGAACTCTAAATAAATTGTTTCATGTTCAAATCCTCTAAATCTACTCTAATTCCATGTTCAATTGAATAATTACAAGTCTAAGTAAATTGAATTTCCATCTTCAATTGTATAATTACAAGTCTAAATAAATTGAATTGTCTATAATATTTTTCAAATGTTAAAACAATTTCTTTTTGAGATTGTTGAGGTCTAATTTTCAAGTGTTTCGTTAAAAATATATAAAAAAAGAAATTTCCAGAAGTGACATGACATATTTCATGAAGTGAGATGACATTTCTCGAGTGACATGATATATTTCATGAAGTGAGATGACATATGGTTGAGGTCACATAAAACATTTTTTTTGACATATTGTTGAGGTCTAATTTTCAAGTGTTTCTTTCAAAGTATAAAAAAGAAATTCCCTGAAGTGACAAGACATATGGTTGAGGTGGTTGAGGTCATATCATATAGTTCTTCCTTACATATTGTTGGGATTGGGGGCATAGTATATCATTTTCTTGTGTTTTTATAAATCTACTATAATTCAATATTTAAATTAGATAAATACAACTCTAAATAAATTTTAGTATCCACAATATTTTCAAAATGTTAAGAAATTTTCTTTGAGCGTTTCATTCATTGAGAAAAGAGAAGAAATTTCTTTAAGTGAGATGACATCAAAAGTTAAGAAATTTTCTTTGAGCATTTCATTCATTGAGTAAAGAAATGAATTTTCTTTAAGTGAGATGACATAAAATGTTAAGAAAGTTTCTCTGAGTGTTTCATTCATTGATTAAAGAAAAGAATTTTCTTTAAGTGTGATGACATGTTTTTGAGGTCACATCACATAGATTTTCTTCAACTATATAAGTACGAGTTTAAATAAATTGTGCTATCCATAATATTTTGAAAATGTTAAAAAAATATATTTTTGAGTGTTTCATTCATTGTGTTAATTTTTTTCTCCTAAACTGAGATGAGAGACAACTGAGGTCACATCATATAAGTGTTTTAGTACCTTAAAGGTTGAGCCATTTTTAACCAAATTGGTAAAAATTGAAGTACATGTTGTTTAGGGAACAATATAGATACGAATAATACATTTACTTATAAAATTATTAGTGGTTTTCTTGGGAAAAACCTATCTGGTTTCATGTGGTCTAAGCTCAATAGGATTTTGCAATTTTGGGTGATTTTGACAGCTTAGATGCCCATGGAAATTCATTTCTCAAGCCAGAAATTAGAGGCCACATGAGATAGTTTTTCTGACATATTGTTGAGTTCTAACTTTCGAGTGTGATGCCCATGGAAAGCCATTTCTCAAGCCAAAAATTAGAGGCCACATCAGATACTTTGTCTGACATATTTTTGAGTTATAATTTTCAATTCTTTCATTCAAAGTATAAAAAGGAAAGTTCTTGAAGTAACATGACATATGGTTGAGGTCACATCAGATAGTTCCTCCTCTGACATATTGTTAAGGACATAATAGATAATTATTTTTGTTTTTTTTTAATATACTATAACTCTATATTTCAATTGCGTAAATAAAATTCTAATTTTTCTCACATATTATTGAGTACTATTTTTGAGTATTTCATTCAAATTATAAAAATTAAATTTTCTAAAGTAACATGGCATATAGTTGAGGTCACATTAGATAGTTCCTCCTGTGACATATTGTTGAGGTCACATCACATAGTTCCTTCTGTGACATATTTTTGAGGTCGCATCAGATTGTTCCTACTATGACATATTGTTGAGGTCACATCAGATAGTTCCTCCTTTGTCATATTGTTGAGGTCATAGTAAATATTTTTTTTCTATTTTTTTAAACCTACTAAAATTCAATATTTCAATTCAATAAATACAATTCTAAGTACATTTTACTATCCATAATATTTTCAATATTTTAAGAACTCCTCTTTTCCAGTGTTTCATTCATTGAGTAAAGAAAACAATATTCTTGAAGTGAGATGACATATTGTTGAGGCCACATCAAACAGTTTTTCTTCAACTAAATAAGTAACATTTTTTTCTACAACTAGATAATTAGAGTCTAAGTAGATTGCAATATCCATAATATTTTTAAAATGTTAAAAAAAACATATTTCCAAGTGTTTCATTCATTGTGGTAATTTATTTCCTAAAATGAGATGAGAGACTAGTGAGGTCACATCATATAAGTACTTTAAGTACCTTAAAGTTTGATACTTTTTTAAACAAATCGGTAAATATTGAAGTACATGTTGATTAGGGAACAATATCAATACGAATAATAAATCTAATTATAAAATTAATATAGTTACCTGTAACATTATTAGTGGTTTTCATGGGAAAAATCTATTCAAGTTAGTGTGGTTTAAGGAAGGTGATTTTGATGGATTAAATGCCGCTGGAAAGTTATTATACTGATGATGAATTACAGTTGGTAGTTCGAAACACGTTGGTTCCAAAAATTCTCATGTGATTTCCCAGAATATTTAGAATTTAAAAAGTTATGGATCACAGAAGCTTGCACTCTCAAAGTTATTTCTCGACGAAAAATTAAACTTGTAATCATCTCAAACATAACTAAGCATAAAAAAATTTACTCATTAGATTTCATCACACATAAAATAAAAATAATACATTAATCTTTAACAAAATTTAGATTTATAAAATAAACTTTAGCAAAAAAAACCTTAATTATTTTTTATAAATTTAATTTAAGAATTTGGAAATTCTCCTTCACCATGGAAATATGCCCTAATAAAACAAAAATAGTTTATATATATATATATATATATATATATATATATATATATATATATATTTATTTATTTATTTAGTTTGTTTAATACGTCTAATTTAAAATTTTGAAATTTCTACTTAAACATAAAAATATGACTTATTTTTATTAATAGAACCAAAATAATTAATTATAATATATGTATATGTTTTAATAAGTTTAATTTAAAAATTTGGAATTTCTATTTAAATATAGAAATATGAATTATTTTTAGTAGAACCAAAGCAATTATAATAAATTTATTAATGATATATGTTATTATTTTTTAGTAAAACCAAAACAATTATAATAAATTTACTAATGGCATATTTTATGTTAACCGTGAATAATATATATATATATATATATGAGAGATTTATTTCTCATAAATTATATACATATGAATGAGAAATTTATTTCTCACCAAAGCGACAAAAGCTAAATACTTAAATGTTGCAAACTAAATTCTACTATACATGAAGTACACTTGATTTCATAATTAAGAATTTTTTTGAAGGATATATATATTCTCCAACGTAAACATTGTTTCAGTCAACAACCTTAATGATACCGAGAGTATTTCATAATTTGCATTCACCTAGAATTCCTTGGTTTAAAAACCAGGATACCATTTCCTTATCATTAATAGAAATGAGTTTCAACAAAATTATCATATAACTTTCAACAAAAATTATCATATATCTTTGTTTTCTCAGACGTATAACTTTGGAAGACATGCTTCACGTTCTAAACCCATACATCATCCTTTGCTTTCTAAGACGTATAACTTTGGAAGACATGTTTCACGTTCTAAAACCATACATATAAAGATGCATCATCGTTTCTTTCGATTACAAGTGAGCAAAAGACATGTTTGGTATATATTTGAACATATAATGACATCATTGACATTCTCACCTAGAATTCGAGTAGAAAGAAATTTGGGGAACCAATGTTTTAATGCGAGACACAAATATTTGGACATTATGGATAGGAGCGAGGTATGGTTAGAGATTATGTTCTATGTTTCATATATTAATTAAAATATAGGGGAGAGGTATGGTTAGAAATTGTGGTCCATGTTTTATAAAGTTGCTTGTGACATGGGTTTGTTTAATATGTATTTAAGAAGATATATTTGTCCTAAATTATTATTTTTTTTATTTGAAATATTTTAAATTTTCTATTCATTATGGCTTGAAATTAATTATATATATATATATATGTTGGATATTTTTAATGATTATTTATATAAAAAAAAATATTTATTTTAATGTAGGTGGATATTGCAGCTATTCGCTTATTCTATCTAGTGAGTTTTATTAGTTTTTTTAGTTTATTATTTTTAACAATTTTTTGGGTCCTGAACATTCAAACCCATTTTGAGGTGTTAAACGACGTTTTGGTGGTCACTTGTCTATTTCTTCTCTTTAGTTTCATCAATTTTCTTATTTACTATTTTTAGCATTTTTTCAGAGCCAAAACTTCTGGAGCCATTTTGATGCCCCAAACAACGTTTTTTGGGAATGATTCCTTCAATGATTTCATTGAAATCACATTGGTAGTTGTATTCCTGGGAGAGATATCTCCAACAAAGTATCATGTCTGTCAAAAAAAGATAATATGAACAAGTTACAACCTCAGGAAGTTGGTTGCTCAATGAACCCCAACGGAGCCCATAAAATCTTGGTGTTAAATATCCTCATGTTAAGGTTTTTCTTGTTTACAGTATTATCTTATTGCTCAATAATAAAAATTCCCTACAGCCTCATTGTAACAAAGCTGACAAGCATGTAGGCACCACATCTCTTCTCAAAGCTAAGCTACCATCGCCCGAGCTAGTTTATTTCCCATCATGTCTATAAGCATTTTTTGTGTTTGATATTAATGAAATGAAGTGCTATTTCTGCTGCATATTTGCGTTTATGTGTATTTTTATATTTTATTGTGTTCTGGCATAAGTCCAGATGAGTGGTATCACAAAGGCTTACTCTTTCTTGATCTTTCTTTACATGCCCCTAAGGAGTTCAGGGTACAAAGAGGTAGGGCTCGATCTAGTCGAAACATTTCAGGATCAATGTCCCAAACCTCTATGTCCTCCCATGGCAGAAGAAAATAAAGATGAGGGAGAAAAATATCTTATCAAAATATTGATCGAGGAGGCCCTCAAGAAACAAAGGAACACAATGATGGATAACTTTGTCCAGATCCTTCAATGACTACCCACCAGTGGTGCATCTTCATCCAACAACCACTCTGGAGGCGTCACTCCTTTTAAGGTACCAGTAAACTTTGACATTCCTCTATTTGAGGGAAAAATAGATGCAAAATCCGTATATAGATGGTTAAATTTGATGGAAGGTTTTTTTCAGTCCATGATTTCTATGATCGAAAAAATATTATCTTTTTTCTCCTCAAATTCATCCCCCATGTCAAAGGTCAGTGGGAAACCTACTGTGAACAGAGGGATGAGGAAGAATCCCCACTTTTTTCAGCCGCAACCACTTGAAATTTGTTCTGAGATGGCATCAAGGAACAATATCACCCCGTGGGGAGCTATGAGGAAAAGTACATACAATGGACAATGTTGTGGTAGCAAAAGGAGAAAGATGTGCATGAGATGAAAATTTTGTTCCATACTCTGTGCAAAAATTAGCTATTAAATATTAAGAGAAACACTTGGTTCTCAACTACTGTAGTTGTTTGCATAGATACATTCAAGAGGAAATGGAGTTCCTCGATATTACCACGCTTGGCATGACATATCGATATGCCACCAAGATCGAGCACAAATTGAATAAAAATAACCGAGACGCTGGATCTGCGAATTTGAAGCCAAGGAAGTGTGTCCCCAAATCGTGAATCTGAAGCTAAGGAAAGGCAACCGAAAACCACATAAGAATGTGAAAATCCAAATCAGGGTGACTCGGGACAACCCGCTAAATCAAAAATCAAAGAACAACACCACAAATCCAAGTAAGGATACAGGGAGGTGTTGTGAATTTCATAAAATCTCCACTCACAACAAAAGTGATTATCGGGCCAAATAGTCGTTGGTGGCCGAGTTGAAGGCATTCGAGGCAGATGCATGTTCTAATTCTAAGTCAGAACCGGATAAGGGGAATGACAAAGGGAGGAGAATCATTGATGCAGAACCCAGTGCCACCATTATCACTAGTAAGATCTAGAAGGAGAAACCCGAAGATCCAGAGGATGGGGCACACCTACTCCATTCCTAGATGTGGGTGAAGGGTTGTCCACTGTAATTCATTGTCGATAGGGGAAGCCAAAAGGACCTAATTTCAGCATAATTCATGAAGCGGCCCAACCTAATGACCAAAACACACCTGCATCTATATACCATTGGGTGGCTTCACAAAGTAAGAGATATTCATGTTAGCGAGAAGTGCTACCTTCCCTACAACATCAAGCCCTTCACGGATGAGGTACTTGACGATATTTCTCCTGTTGAAGTTTTTGATGTATTATTAGGCCAACCATACTTGTGCAAGTGACATGATGTGTATGAGTTTAGGCCTCATTCTGTTATTATTAATTTAGGAAATAATTGGTATAGGATATTGGAGGTAGTACCTCCTTCTGCTATCTATTTGATTATTATGAAGCAATCTATTCTAATTATTTACCAAACTAGGATTTTTTTTTTCATTACAATTCGCTCACAGGGCACGAATAATATTTTGGTCACACCCTATAAACAAGGTTCCCTAGCGTGGTAGCAATAGTTGGACAAACTCATAGAGGAATACCAAGACATTTTCTCGTCACCAACAGGGGTTTATCTACACTATCAAGTCAAGCACTCCATTGATCTAACCCTAGGCGCACTGTTTCCTAATGGTCTAACACTCTATTTTTTAGAATGATGAAATCAAGAGGCATATCCAAGAGTTTTTGTAGAAATGGCACATCAAGCCAAGACCCTTGCCCTGTGGGATTCCGATCGTGTTGGTAAAGAATTAGGATGACACCTAGAGAATCTATATTGACTATCGGGCGCTAAACAAGATCACAGTCCAAAATAGGTATCCAATCCCATGGATCAATGACCTCCTGGACTAGCTCAACAAGACAAAATATTTTGGAAAGATTGAATTGAATTCTAGGTCTCACGAGGTACCAATCGAACTCTCCAATGTGTCGAAGACTACCTTAAAATCTAACGAGGGCCTCTTCGAATGGTTAGTCATGCCTGTCAGGTTCATGAATGCTCTTGCAACCTTCATCTGGTTGTTGGACGACATCTTGAGGCCATTCACAAACTCAATTCTGGAGGTGTACTTATTTGAATTCATGATCTTTAGCCAGACTTCGGAGGAGCACCTTCACAACATCCAATAGGTCCTCCAAACACTGCGACAACACAAGTTGTGTGCCAATTTGGAGAAGTGAACTTTTGGCATGATTGAGGTTCAGTATCAGGATACATTCTTGATGAGTGGGGGGAGCATATGTATCCAGCCAAGATCCAAGTCATTCAGGATTCCAACCCCAACCACTCTAACAGAGTTGCGTAGCTTTATGGGTCTTGCTGGATTCTACCATAGGTTCATGTTCAGATTCTCTCATATCAGTTGGCCCTTGAGTCAAGTCACCAAGGGAGGAGTTAAAGGAAAATTATTTTGGTCTGAATCTCAATAGAAAGCGTTCATAGATTTGAAACATTGCCTCAGATCTAAACCAATGCTCACATTACCAAACATACAACAACCATTTTAGATCAAGATAGATGCCTCTAACTAAGTTATTGGGACATTTCTTACTCAATAGGAGCATCTAGTTACATATCATAGTGAGACACTTTCTCACATAGTCCAAAATTATCCAACTTATGAAAAAGAGATGTATTTCCTTGTGGAGGCTTCTGAAAATGGAAGCATTAAATTTTGGGGAAGGAAAAAATCATCCACACAGACCACAGACCCCTGCAGTTCATAAATACACAATGGAATTCGCAAAACGATCGCCATCAGAAGTGGTCCACATAACTAAAAAAGTTTCAATTGAACATGAAATACAAAAATCGAAGTACCAATAATGTTGTAGACTGCCTAACCCGACCACCAATCATGGCGCTAACCACCATGCTCAACTCTTGTGGCCAGGAGACTTTCATTTGGCCGCTTCTGTACATAAGCAATCTCTAATTTGGCCACACATACAAGACGCTCTTGCAGGGTTAACAAGTTCCAAATTTTCACCTCCAGGATGCACTTTTATGTCAGTTGTGACACCTTTTTGTTCCTTCACGCGAGCGTGCGAAGATGGTTTGGTAACGCACTACAGTTGGGTCATTGGGAATTTCTAGGTTAAGAAAATAGTGGCAGTATTGTGAAGTATTTCTATTGGATGAAGCTTCTACATGATGTCAAGAAGTACATCATATCCTACAGTTCCTGTGACATTTACAAACTAACCATCAAGAATAAATTCCTATATACTCCATTTCCTACCCCTATTTGACCTTGGGAATCCATATCCATGGATTACATGACAAACCTTCCTTTTACTAAGGATGAAAACAACTCTATTTTTTTTGTCATCGATATATTCTCGAAGATCGCCATTATGGTGGCTTGCAAGAAGAATATCATAGTAGAATTCATTGCTAAGCACTTCTTTGAATGACTGTGGGTACACTTTGGGATCCCAAAGTTTATGATCTCAGATCACGATAGTAGGTCCCTCAGTACATTTTGGTCCAACCTCTTGTTGATGCTATACACCAAGCTCACGAAGTCAACAACTTTCTATCCCCAAACTTATAAAAAAACAAAGGTCGTCAACAATATGATCGTACACATTCTGCACATGTACAAATCAAAGCATCCACACACATGGAATGAGAGCCTCCCTTATGTACATCATAACTGTAACCGAGATATCCATAGCTCAACCACGCACAACCCCTTTTGAGATTGGCTTGGGATTCTAGCCACTATATGCCATTAACGTAGACATGCCATTTGCGGCTACTCAGGTAGATTCAGCTCATGTCCAACCTTAAGATGAAAAGGAAAAGAATGTCATTGAGTGAGTTCAACACATCTGCCAAGAGGTTCATGACATATTAGATATATCCAATGCTAGGTAGAAGTCGAGACATAATCAACATCAGGTCCCACACAACTTCCAGGCAGGCGACAAAGTGTGGTTGTACCCCATCGCAAGCTTTGATTGCTTCAATATGGTTCATACACCATCACTAAGTTTGTAGGGAACACTGAATTTGAGCTGAGGTTTCCACCATTCCTTGGTCTTCACCCAGTGTTTAATGTGGACCGCCTTTGGTCCTACTTTCCATCTCTACTAGATAGATGAGTGTTATGAAATTAGCTCCAAAAATAGAAGAAAAGAGAGATCGACGCCTTAGAAATAGCCACTTCGAGGGGGAAACCTCTAATACATTACATAAATGAAAAAATATTGGATGATACAAATGAAAAAACCTCCTTTCTATATATAGGAGTCCATGGGGCCACAATGTAATCCTAGCTGACCTAACAATAATAATGTAAGGGCACAATAATAACAATATGGGGGTTACAGGGGTACAAAAATAACAATAAGGGGGTTACACTAACAACAATAAGCATCTATACTAGTAATATAGGGACCTAACATTCTCCTCTCCTTAAAAAAAGTGTTGTCCTCAACGCTTGAGTAGGTCTAGGTGCTTTTGTATAAAATTTTCATTCTCCCATGTAGAATCTTCAGTGGTTAAGCTCTTCCATTTGATGAGATACTCTGAAATTAATCGATTTTGTAGTTGTTGAGTTCTTGTTTCCGTGATTGCTTCGGGTTCCAATATGGTTTTTCCTTCCTCATCAAGTTCTAGAAATATTGTTTGAACTGGAAGTTTGTCCCCTATAACCTTTTTTTCGCATGAAACATGGAAAACTATATGCACTCACGAAGAAGATGGAAGCTCCAATTTGTATGGCATAGTACCAATCTTTTGCAACACCTTGTAAGGACCATAGTACTTTGGCAATAATTTATTATCCCTCTTAGCTTGATTGAGGGACATTTTTTTGTATGGTTGTAGCCGTAAAAATATTTCGTCTCCCACATCAAAAATTATCTCACTGCAACGTTGATCTACCTGTTGTTTCATTCGATTTTGTGCCAAATTTAGGTTATGCTTTAAGAGTTGGAGAAATTCTTGTTAATGCTCAATGTGATCCTCCACTGCTTGAACCCTATAATTTTCCCTTAAAGAAGATGTGATGGATGCTGGATGATATCCATAAAGTTCCATAAATGGGGTAATTTTTTTTGTAGTATAGAAGGAAGTGTTATACCACCATTTAGCGAGAGCTAACCACTTGACCCATTGTGCTTGCTTATCAAATACAAAACAACAAAGATATCCTTCCAAACATTTATTCACTATCTCTGTTTTACCAAAAAATTGAGGATGATAAAATGAGCTATGAGCTAGTTGAGTACCCAAGCAAGAAAATAATTCCATCCAAATATTTCCTGTAAAAATGGGATCTTGTCACTTACAATAATCTTTGGTTTTCCCTGTAGCTTTTGAATTGTTTCCATAAATGTAGTAGCAACTATACTTGCCTTAAATTGATGAGATAATGCACAAAAATGTACATACTTGGTAAGTCTCTAAACTACCACCATGATGAAACTCCTTCCTTTGGACTTAGGTAAACCTATGATAAAATCCATTGAAATCTCCTCCCAACATTGACTTGGAATGGATAAAGGTTGTAGAAGACCTGGGGTCTTAAGTGTCTCAACTTTATTTTGATTTTTATTGCTTTTGAGGAGCTCGATATTGAAACTGAATTATATCTGTGATTTTCGATCTTCAATATTTGAAATTAGACCCTAATGTAGCCCTATGAATCTTCTTTTGAATGCCATAGATCTGAACTAATTTGGATTCTTCAATACAAAGTTATTCCCAATCTCCCACAATGACCTAGTTATGGACTAGTTCAGTAGAGTGAACTTGCACGACTTTTCACATGTCACTGTTTTATCCTTCGGCTCTAAAATTTATATTCCAAAAACTACACTCATTGTACTTGCGGCCACTTTTTACAGAATCCAAATCCGACGCTCAGAGAGAGAGTTATGACGTTTTTCCCATGGTCACCTCTTTGAGATGAAATTTAGGAGCCTGAAACAATCATACCTTCCACTGATCATATATAAAAGAATATTTTGAACCAAGATCTGACATTTCTATAGGAGGTTCCTTAGGATTTCAGCTTCGCTATTTCATCTTCTGAATCCTTCTAGAAAAACATTTATAGATAAAATTTTGCGATGCCATGTTTAGGTTAAATTTAGGAGCTTGCAAAATTCCCTAACTTCCATAAATCATATCTCTAGAAATATTGCGAACAAAGCTCTGAAATTTTGCGACGATGTTCCTCTGGATTTCTTCTTCGCGCTCTAAAAATTTCAACTTCTGAACCTTCATAAAAAAAACTTTATAACGAAAATTCCACAATTACCTGTTTGGAGTAGTGAAAACTTTGAATCTAAAGCTTGGATAACAAATGTTATGAAACAAACTCCAAAAATAGAATAAAAGAGAGATTAACACGTTAGAAATAGCCACTTCGAGTGGGAAACCTCCAATAAATTACATAAATGAACAATTATTGGATGATACAAATGAAAAACCTCCTTTCTATATATAGGAGTCCATGGGGCCAGAATGTAATCCTATTGGGGCCAAAATGTAATCCTATCCAACCTAACAATAATAATGTAAGGGCACAATAATAACAATATGGGGGTTACATGGGTACAAAAATAACAATAAGGGGGTTACACTAACAAAAATAAGGGACTATATTAGTAATATAGGGACCCAATAATCAAGCATTGTAGAACAACTCACACCAACAAAGTTCAACCCAGACTGCATGGAAGAAGGCACAACTGATTAGATCATGGAAACATAGATCAAGAACGACCACAAGTAGGGGATTCAACTATATCGAGTTTCCAAAGCAGGCCAACTCATTGACCAGGGAAAGTGGTTCACCACGAACCATGTTCAACACAAATTTTCCCACCTCATGGAGGATTTTCACACAATATTGGGGGCCATTGCTTCCTAAGGGGGGAGGAATGATCTAGGTGGATATTGGTGGCCACCCACCTATTCCACCTAGTCAGTTTCATCATTTTTATTATTTACTATTTTTTAGCCTCCAAATGACATTTTGGTGGCCACCCACCTATTACACTTAGTGAGTTTCATTAGTTTTCTTATTTTATATTTTTAGGATTTTTTCGGGTGCTAAACTTTTGAAGCCATTTTGATTCCCCAAACTACATTTTTTGGGCATGATTCCTCTAGTGATTTCAAATAAATCACATTAATAGTTGTATTACTTGGAGATATCTTTCCAGCGGGGTATCATACACGTCAAACGAAGATAATATGACCAAGTTACGACGTCAGGAGGTTGGCTTCCCAACTAACCCCAACGGGGCCTATAAACTCTTGGTGTTACATCTCATTCAGTTAGGATTTTGGCTCTTTAGGTATTTCTCTTATTTTTCAGCAATAAAAAGGCCCTTGAGCCTCATTGTAACACAATTCGGAGGTATGTAGCTACCACATCTCTTTTGAGAGATAAGCTACCATTGCCTGAGCTAGTCTATTATCTATTCTGTCTGTAAGCATTTTTTAGTATTTGATATTAATGAAATGAAGTGTTATTCCTATTGCATCTCTATTTTTATGTTTATTTCATTATTTTATTGCGTTCATACATTATTATGGATCAAACTTAGTATTATATATTTAAAATATTTAAAGAAAGTTAATATCACCATTTTTAATTATAATTATATATGTACAAGTATTTATCAATAATGAATTATCAACAAATCAATTTTCGTTAATAATATATGAATAAAGTGTTATTAGTAACATCAAATCATTTAATGTCCATAATATATTTATGGTCATTGAATTAGATATTCCAAATAAATAAAAATAACTATAAATAATTGACATAAATACAGATTAAATTAATTTCAACATAATGAAATCCTAAATCTACCCCAACACACCTATATCAAACCAACTTCGATAGGATTGGAGGATTTCTCATAATGATGCAATAAAAACAAGGATACATTATATCCTATACTCACCTAAAAAAACATCTTTAATTTCTTGTCCTATCATGCAATTTATTGAAAACTTATCTTTCGTAATTGTCTTTAAGAAGTTGTATGCAAATTTATCATATGTTTGGTAATTGAGCACTTCTGTGATATTATCCTAAACAATATAGCTCATAAAATGCATGCAAATTTCACTGTATATGTTTAACAATATCTTAAGTAACCATTTTCTAAATATTTCAATATATATGTCTAACAGTATATTAAGTAACGCTTATCTAAATTTGTTCATGTCTACCATGAATGTTGAGAAATTAATAATTTCTAAATATCAATTAATGGTAGAGGGAAGAAGGAACTACAAGATATTCTCTCTTTTATCACAATTTCATGTATGTTATACATAGACAAAGTTTTCAAAAACATGGCTTCTATAAGAATTTATATGAAAATATTTGTAACTTTGTCATGTGGAGTTAAATTTCCATAAAAAAAATTAAACTACCTATTCTTCAACTTATAATAATATATTGCAGAAGCATGATATATCCACATATAGTGAACTCCATAAAAATATCATTCACACAAACAGGTTTATAATTATTTAAATATCTTCAAAAAAATTGATACTTCATTCCATTGAAATAAATATCATAGACCAATTAATTTTCAAGTTGTAAATTAAATATTTATTGTTATAAAGAAATTTATAAAAAATTATAGTAATTTATGTCCAAAGTATAATCGTTTGAACCCGTAACCATTTTACAAAGAATGCTTTTGGAGTGCACCTATTGATCGTCAGTTCAAAGTCCGATGAGAAAATTAAAAATATATTTAGTAATTAAATAATAGTACTTAAATATCCTAACACATATAAATAAGTAATCATTCTCTATCACTTATTATTCATGTCTATATCTTATTATCCCCACTGCAAGGCATGTAATAACGTATTTCATTTCCACTGACTTTTAATTAGTTTCACAGTTGACCAAAAATGAAATAGAATTTCATCAAAATAAAAATTTAAGTATTGAGGGGTTTTCGTAGTGCCTTATGTTAGATATCATTTTTTGGGTTTCAAGCGTCAAGTAAGTCATTCATGTTGGAGTTAATGCTTACATCTTATATTTGAGAAGTTGGTTTGTGATAGTTGAGAAATTCTCTCAATCTCTCTCTCTAAATTAGGAATAAGTTGGATCTCAGAAACTCTATTTAATAGAGTAATCTGAATGTAATCAGTGTGTGTGAGTGTGTTTACACATACACCATTTGTGTATATATATAAATGTTTTTTAGTAATTTTGTGATTTTAGCTATTTCTATCATGGTATCAGACCACAAGATCAAAGGCCTATGTGTAATTGATCTTTGTCGAGTGATTGTGACCTGTTTCTGAATCCGGCATGTGTGGTTGTGCAGAATTTGTGAGATTGTCGACAGAAGCAGCTGAGGAGAAGCAGAATGCTAAAAATCTGATCGCTATTATAGCTGCACCAAAGAAATTTACTGTGATGTGTTTGATTAAGTTATGTTGGTGCAAAGGCTTGTAAATTAAATGTGCCATAAGGCCTCCTATAGCAATCTTGAATCGTAGTGTGCTTTGAGGATTTGCAATTTAACGTTGCCGAAGTCTCAGGGGTTTGGCTTCTCGTCATATATTTTTTTCTTGAGCTCATGGGTCCTCTCAAGGGTCTCAGAATGCGTGTCTTTCAGGGTTTTGGTGTTGTCTTTTATAGCTATCCTTTGAATATATAGAAGCGTTGAGGCAGAGAGAAAATATTCTTTTATTTTCTCAGACCCGTCGGATCTGGCATCGTGGCTAGAGAGGAAGCTGATCTCGGTCTTTCAATTCATCTTTCATTTTTTTTCAATTCCAAGTACCGGACATCTCGGTCAACGAGGCTATCGATTGAGGTCTGGTTGAATGCTTTCTCAAATAAGCCCTATCTCACTAACTGTCATTTTATCAGTAGAGTAGAGCTTCGGCCAATGCACGTTTTTTAATTAGACCGGGCTTATCAGACAAGATTTTACTCTTCCACTTGTCCCACAGCAGAGTCTGTGGTGCGCTCAACCATGTAGTAGAGTGTCCATGCCCATCCAAGTCTTGAAGCAGGGCTTTTGCGTTTACACTATCATGATTCTTTCATCCAGGTTGCATTAAAGTGGGTCGCAGTGTCGAGAATCAGAATAATAGAGAAAACGGGTTGAGTGGCATGTTAAGTAGTAGTATTATAAATTGTTTGTAAATTATGCAATGAGTTTCAAAAATAGATAAGAAGGTCATTTTGTAAAACTGATTCTAGATACATTCTGTATCTAGACGGCTTCCCTAGATAACTGGCGATTACAACGGTTAGCACCATGATAAAAAAAACAAATTTAATCTAAATGACTCTCCAGGTGACAACCTAGAGAGTGTACAAACACTCACACAATCTGTTACGTTCAATCAAGAGAACAATCTAGTACATATAGGCTTTCTCATTATCAGGTGGTTTGAACCACATCCTGAATATTAGGACTTGAGATCTAATCTTAGCATCTCAATCCTATCATCATTGCAAAAACCATCTAATTATGACTTTCTCCATTAATTCCAACACTCCCCCTTAATGGAGAAAGGGTACTGAACAATAACATATGCCTGTTGGTCTGGTCTCTGCTAGGCTTACAATAAGAAACATGAAAAAAACTTGGTAGCGGAGGTTTTCATTTTAGTATTTATGCTTGTGACTCCATACTTGTTCATTATGAGTCAAGGCTTCATCTTCACTTTCCTCGCCGTGAGATAGTGATGTATCTTCGCCTCATTTCTTCCCCTATGAAGGAAATCTTAAATTCTTGTTCTCATCCTTCTTAGAATTATGGCAGACTTAAAAGGAGAATTTTTCTTCTCACTATTTCTGGTGTCAATCATCTGAACATCAGCGATGATATCTTCACCATTGATTACTGCAATTTATGTGTTAATTTCATAAAGACATGGTGTTTCAAGCCATGCTTCAAGAAACTTCAATTCTTCTTCAAAATTCATTGCTATTTCTTGTCTACCAATATCTGCACAAAAAACAATGTTAGATTTATAAAGATGACCACAATTACTTTCATCTTCCTGCTCCTTCAGGAGAGCTTTCATTTCACCATCTCTCCCTACGTCATCTGTTTCGGTTGACATAATTATGCCTTCATCTAGTTCTGTTGCTGCAAGCATGTTCTACATTTGATCTGTATGTGAAGATAGACCTTCCTTCTCACCAAACAGTAATTCATCAATAAGATGTTTTTCAATCATCAGATTGATCCACTCATCATGAGATATATAAGTCTCATCAAACTTAATTTATGCATCAGGAAAACTTCCAGGTTCTACAATAATGGATGTGTTTTCATCATTACAAGTTTCAATTACAGATACAAATTTATCACCCATCATTGCATCTTTAGTTTGAAAATCAAATATGGGATCATTATCAAGAGCAATATCTTCAAGATCATTGCCCTCGTTCAAATAGTATTTCATCTCTAAAACATCCCATAAAAACTTTGTACTAGGAATCTCTCCATATTCATATATTGTGTTGAGTATGATGGTGTCATCTACTGCAGATGTTATAAAACTTAATACTACTATATCTCCACTATCATTAATAACATCTTTAACATAATCCAGTAGATTTAACTTCCATAGTACTATTTTTATTTCATTTTCCCGGCTTTCATAATTCATACTTGAAAAATATGGTAAATATTGCATTAACCATTTAATAATCTCACTAAATTTCAAATCTGCACCTTGATTAGCAGCTGGTCCATCAACGTCAACCTGAAACAAATCACAAAATTTTACAACACAATATTTTTCACTTCTCTGTTGATGCTTTCTCTTGAATTTTCTTCGAGACTCTTTCAATTTACTTTGACAACCCATTTTCTCCTTCTATTTTCTCCCTTTCAAGAACACTTTGACCTGTCAGCTCGCCATCTGGCAAGCACTTGATCCACCACCAACAAAACCATAGATTTATCCCTATCTAGCTACAATCCTCAAGAAGCTGATAGAAAGCTTTCCTGAAGGAGCAGGAAGATGAAAGTAATTGTGATCATCTTTATAAATCTAACATTGTTTTTTGTGCAAATATTGGTAGACAAGAAACAACAACGAATTTTGAATTATTAAATTCCTATGTAACACTCACTTTATTGAAATATTAGCTTATAATGAAGATGAATTTATATCTTACATCTGATAAGAAAATGGATTTAAGCTAAAAGACTCTCCAGGTGAGAACCTGGAGAGTGTACAAACACCCACATAATCTTTTACGTTCAATCAAGAGAACAGCCTAGTACATATAGGCTTTCTCACCATCAAGTGGTTTGAACCACTCCCTGAATATTAGGACTTGAGATCTAATCTTAGCATCTCAATCCTATCATCATTATAACAGAAATCTAATTATGACTTTCTCCATTAATTCCAACAATTCATCTATGACCATTTCCATGAGAGGTAGTCGAAACTGAATAATTTCTTATGATTTTTTAATAGTCCACTTAGCACTCATAGGCGATCTGGAATGGGTGACCTCCCAGGAAGTACTAGTTACTGGGTGCAAGCCCTAAAAGTGATGATTGACGCTATGTGATTGATTTCACTAGTTTCAATCCAACTTCTTCACCCTTGTGAGCATCACCTGATGCAATAAGTGCTAAGTGGACTATTCAAAATTCTTGAGAAATTAGTGAGTTACGACTACCTCTCATGGAAATATTCATAGATGAATGGCTTAATTAACGTAGTTGAATCTCTAAAAATGATATGTAACATAACACACTACGAAAACCCCTCAATACTTAAATACAAAGAGTGAATGGAGCTCTACTTGAATGGTTCATAAGGCACAATACTTCCCAAGGTTTTGCAAATGGGGTAGAAAGATAACCGAGCTTGATTTTGGGGAAAAATCCACAGTTAAGTGTGCTTGAGGTAGAGGCGATATGGGATGGGTGACCTCCCAGGAAGTCCTAGTTACGGAGAGCAAACCCCAGAAGTGATGATCGACATTATGTGATTCATTTCACTAGTTTCAATCCCACTTTTTCACTGCTGTGAGCATCACCCGACGCAATGAGTGCTAAGTAGAATATTAAAAAATCGTGAGAAATTAGTTAGTTTTGACTACCTCTCATCAATATGGTTATAGATGAATGACTTACTTAACGTAGTTGAATCCAAAAAAATGATATCTAACATAACGCTTATGACTACCGCTCATGGAAATGGTCATAGATGAATGACTTACTTAATGCAATTGAATCTAGAAAAATGATATCTAATATAACGCACTGTGAAAACCCCTCAATACTTAAATACAAATAGTAAAGGGGGTTATGATTGAATGGTTCACGAGGCACAATACTTGCTAAGGTTTTTCAAAAGAGGTAGCAAGCTAAGTCAGCTTGTTTGTGATGAAAACTTCACTGTCAAGCAAGCTTGAGTGAGAGGAGATGGGTGACCTCAAGTCCTGGAAGTGATGATTGACATTATGTGACTCATTTCACTAGTTTCAATCCCACTTCTTCACCCATGTGATGCAATGCCTCTCATAGAAATGATCATATATGAATGACTTAATGAAAAAAAATGATATCAAACTTAGCATTATTATATTTAATTTTATTTAGGTTTATTAATAATTTAATTTATTTGTTTAGATTTCTATTGATTAAGAGCCCTCAAGTGTTATTGTGCTATAATTGTACTTGGCACCTATGGTTGTCATCACATTCAATGAGATCAATTCATTTTACTCGTTTGAAATACAATGAATTAAGCTATGGCAGAAGACTTTTCCCGTTATCTTGCATTATTATGCGTGGAATGAAGAAATAAGTTTTATCTTCCTAATGACCCATGATATATTAACTCTTATGGTAAGATGTACTCATTCCTATATTATTGTGAACCTACCTTGATGGCCAAGATTGATTCATGAGCTTGCATCATACATTTTCACTAATTGCAATCGTTTCTTCATGTGATAATCTCTTGATACCCATAATTATTCCATAAGGCATTCTTATTTGAAAAAAACTCCCCTAGTTACCACTGTGCCCATGTTTGAGTCATTGGATCACATGTTAGATCATTGAAATGTTTTAGGCCATTAGATCCACAAGTATATATATATATATGTTAGTTTTTTTCTTATTATTTGTTATATTTTTATATGTAAATGTAAATATTTTTCTATATGTTTTTTTTATAGTATTTTTTTTTCTTTTTAATAAGTTAAATTGAATTTAGGTAATAAAATAAGATAATAATAAACTATAAAAATAGTCCATGGTATTGACCCATGGTATTAATGTGGAATATAGTTTATTTAAAGAGGGAAATTAAAATGACCTAGATCAATCTTAACTCTGGATCTACCAAGATCTAAGAGGGATCAAATGTCTTGATATGCAAACCTCTTTTAGAGTGAAAAGAGAATTGATCCCTCTGTTAAATAATATATATTTACACTAACTATTTAATAAAATTATTTTTAATTGTTTATAACTATTATTTTTTTTTAATTTTACTTAGTAAAATGTATCTAAATTTTCATACATCCAAATATATATAGTTTTTCTTGTTCTATATTATTTTTGTTACAAATATTTTATTATTCCAAAAATACATGGTTTTTTTTGTTATATATTATTTATGTTACAATTGTTTTATTATTCATGAGTAGTATTTCTTAATATATCAAAAATTAAATTAATAATGAAATTTTTTAAAATATGTGATATTTTTTTAAATTTCCAAATTATTTCTCAAGACATGATTTATCTTGAGCAATAATGATGAATGTTCATAATTGTCATTTCTTAATTAACACTAAATTTACCTTTAATTACTTGTGTGGTCAATATTTTCATTGACAAGTTCCTCTACATCTCTCATTTCCTCATCATTTCAAAGTACATCCACATCTATTTCAAGCTATTTGTTTTGTACCTATACATCTCCTTCATGCTCTCTATTTTGTACCTCCACATTCCTTTAGGCTAGCTATTTTCCTTTGATGCTCTTATGTTTTATAGTAGATCATCAGACTTTTTATATTGATGCATCACACTATACTACATTTGGAGGTAAGGAACACTAGCGTCCCTTCACTTAATGTGCTCTAAAGTGTTAAATCTCTATGCAATTCACCAAATCTATTTAGTTCCAACTTAGTATTATTTTCCAAAAAAGAAAATTATTATTATCATCAAATATATATCTTAAAAATAGATAAACTTGGGGTAAACTCTATTTCTGTTAATAAAAATTCTCTTTATTTACATATATGCTAGATAGATTGTACTTGAATGTATTTAAATTATCTTATTTTAGTTACATGCCGATTTCATGCGTGTTTTGTAGGATTATTAATCACCAAAAGATTTTCACCTCAATTTCCTATTTCAATATCTATAAAAAAAATTATATATATGTGAATAGATTATGTTGGTTCACATATATGTTTTCACCCACAATTTCCTATTTCAATATCTATAACAAAATTTTCAGGTTGATAACTCTTATAATCAGTATCATTCAAATCTCTCCGACTTTTTTCCATAGAAGAAAAATTTTCCTTTCATTCCTTCACGATGGCTCCTTATTTGAAACAACTTATTTCATTATGTTGGTTTACATATATGTTTTCACCCACCATTACCTATTTCAATATCTATAACAAAATTTTATGGTTGATAACTCGTATAATCAATATCGTTGAAACCTCCACAACCTGCTTCCATGTAAGTAAAATTTTCCTTTTATTCCTTCACCTTCACGATGGCTCCTTCTTTGCAACAACTTATTTCTTCTAAGCTACTCTTTCTTATGTTTTGCCTTACAGCATTTTTTTTGCAACATATTACTCTTTCCTATGTTATTTCTTTACGACTTTTCTTTTACAACATATCATACCATTGTTAATTATATTAAATATCTAAAAACAAGACATGATTCTTCTCTATTCACACAGAACGACATAACGGTATCTAATTGAACCAGCGTAAGAGCCTATGAAGTCTCTCCCCATATTCTTCGCGTTTCCGTCAGAAATTATTTTATATTATTTCAACCTTCTTCCAAAGTAATCTTGTGAGATATCACTTCAATTGAACGCTTCTTTTGGATCTAGATTTAAATGTTCATTACTACAAACATGTATATTTTGAATACAGGACTTTGGATTTCCTAACGAATTAAGAACATAGGTAACCAAAAGGGTTTTATTGTTAAAAATTGATCATAATTTTAGGTTTCAAACATCATTGTCCCATTAAATGGGATATGTCTATCCCACTTCACATCAAGGGCATAGTTAAATTGAAAATCATTCGAAGGGAACAGGGGTGACATCTTGCTACGTAAAAAAATTATGGAAAGGACGTTCACCGTCCAAACAAAAATGTTCACGTGGCACATTCTACTAATTGTTATATTATTCTAATCATATGGCTCAATTGTGACTATTGACTTTAATATGTCTTTCCATAACAAGCACCCTTCGCATCACCTAAAACATGGATATACAACTTATTCTATGTGAATCATTAATTTTTAAAAAACTAGTAGCCTATATTTGTATTATAAAATAATACTTTATAGAGTTTATTTTATTTCATTTTACATATATCATTAAGAATTAATTTTAATATATTATTTGAAAATCAATTAATATGAATAGGGATAAACATTAAGGATACAAAATATTAAAGATATCAACTAAGTATAGCTTTATATTATTATTTTTAATGCGAATATAAAGAATTAATAATATTGAATACATTATTTTCCAATTTGTATCTCCATTCATATATGGGGTTGATCATATTGTTGTGTTAATTTGATATATAAAAAATAATGGAATAATAATACTTAGTGAAAATCATTATTATTCATATAGAAAATTTAAATAGTATGATTAACTGAATATAATTATTTTTATTTCTTTACTAATTATAATTTTAATAATTCATTATGAAAGTAACTGTGATTTAACATGATCAGAAGTATTTTGATCTCATATGGTTTTAATGTTATTACATATATTAGGAATTCTCTTATTTCATATTAAAATTATCTAAAAGATTCACCATGACTAAATATCATAAGATTTGTATGTTTTGGGTATGGCTGGCTTGATCTTTGCTAAATGATAAATTTGTTATTTAATGTACATTGCATTTTGATATAAGAGTTAATAACTTCAAATGATAAAATGAATTTAAAATTTATGAAATTATAGTTTTTTTTAATGTAATAAACCATTTTTCACTGAAAATTCAATAATAGGAAAAATAACAATACTATTTTGGTAAAAAATAAAATCCCTCAATGAATTGATTAGTTAATTATAGAAAATATCATTTTATATATATATTATTTTTCATCATATAACTAGATTTATACTTGGTTTAATTATTGAATTTTGAAATTAGCAAATTAAATGGTTTATATATATATATATATATATAATTTTTATTTTAGATTATTATTTTTCATTTTCTAAAAAAAAATGTAAAATATATCATTATTACATGATAATTTGTTATTATAAAATATATGATTTGAAATTCTATTTGTAATTTAATTGAAGTTTATTTTATTGAAAAGTGAAAGCTGAAGTCGAATTAGTGAAATATCCATACCTAAGGTGATTATGATTTCTTCCAAATTATGGATAATAATTATGGGTTTTTGAATATTTTTCCTAGGCGAACTCGGCAGCTATGACAAGAGTACAAGTCATTGCTGTCACTAGTCGAAGATATTACGAGTCTATCATACAAAATAAGAGGTGATTTTGGCTTAAGAAAAATGGTGTATATGATATTGGTAGCGTCTAAGGCTTCATTGATAATTAAATTTACTGGTAAATAAAGGACGTGTGCTAAAATTTTCCACTCTCAAATCGCTTAGTTTGCCTTCAAATTAATAATTTTTCGTACAATATATGTTCACCTTTTTGTAAAGCTGACCATACCAAGAAATTCCCATTGAAGTTATTCAAACGTGCATATGATGAGAACTTGTAAATTATTTTATGATCACAGAAAATCAGTCAACTATTTTTTAGCACTTTCAAAATAGTTAAGAAAAGGTGTGCACAGTTCAATGTTGTAGTTTTAAACATTAAATCCTAACGTCTTGATTTATTTCTCGAGTTTGTATTTTTAAGGGAAAAAGTGTTAACGAATTCAATGTTGTTAGTTAAGTATTAACTCCTTACATTTTGAATGGTTTGGGCAGTATGGGCAAGGTATTGGAAAGACACCGGAACTGTTCAAATTTACGACGCAATACCAGTCAATCTACACAGGTCATATGCCAATATCCCTAATCCTTTGTTGGGAATAACAACTAGAATTTTATCAAGTTTTTCTTTCTTATCGTTTAATTTTTTTTAAAAAAATCGAAACTAAAAGGAATGAACTCACTTTATTGCTTAAAGATAATTTTTTATTTAATATATGCTTACTCATTATAAAATTCATCAATAATAATGATATAATTTAGATATTCAATTGTCATATATTCTTTTTTTTTCTGTTTTTGAGATAAGAAATTAGTGTCACCGCAAAAAAGATCATTATTAACATTCAGGAAAGTGTACGTACTTTATTATAAAACTATATAAGATAAAATAACATATATTAATTTTTAATTATTGATTTTTTTAATTGAAAATAATAAATTGTTTAATAATTCAAACAATGATATAACATCAAAAATGTAATAGCATGATATTTATGGGTTTAAATTGTTGTATCTTTACAAGAAACATATTGTTGTTACTAACAATTATTATTGGTGTTTTCTTTTCAAGAAGTTATTTTTCAAGATTTTATTTTTTTATTGATTTTATTTTTTAATTCATCCAAATTCAATCATTATATTATTTTTCATCTATATCCATGTTTAAAAAATGTAAAATTTGAAGGAATCAACTTACATGCATAGTTTTAATAATGGAACTTAGTTTGGAGAATTGGTGTTTGAAACTTATGTTTGAGGCTTTAAATGACACGTTTTGGGGGAAAATACTTTCTCAATTTAGTGTTGGACCTTGTAATGTTATTATAAATTTAAATACATTTCTAAGAATGAAAAAATCATGTCAATCAAAGTTTAGATGCAAAATTTATGCCTCCTGAAATTTCAGTTATCATGATTCACAGCCACAATTCTAGAGGATGCTACATCAATCCTCTTTACTCATGTAAAAATGGCTAATAAAATTTGGAACTATGAAGAAGAGTCTATAAGAGTTGATTCGAAACTCATTTTGAGGGTTGAATGGGTCAAATTGAATCCCTAGTTGGACATTAGTATGTTATAACTAAGCCACTATGATGGAAAGGGGTTTGATTCTATCTAGGTGCATTTTATTCCATAGTGGAGTAGAGTAGATAAGATTTTAGAGGGAGAGAACATAGGGGTTATATATTCTATATAAGCCCACTTGCCACAAGTGTCATATAATTCCATACATAGTGCCTTCTCTTTTGTGCTTATAACATTAATGTTCTAGAAGAAAGAGAGAAGAGAAGCCGCAACTTCTAGCAAGGCTTTCTAGAATAAGGATTTCTCAAATCATATCTTGTTGTTTAGTATGGTATGTGAGTGATTGTAATTGCATTTTCTATATTTTTTTATTTTACCTATTGCATGAATGGATAAAAAAGTTAAACTTAATGGATCTATAATCTAGATGAGATAAAGTTTCATAGTATTTATTTTGGTTTATTTTAGTATATTTGTTATAGCAAACTACCAAGTTGAATATTCATAGTATTTTAAATATGATACTAGTATAAAAGTAAGTTTGTTTGGGTATTTATTGCAAGTTATAGGGGATGATATCAATTTAACAAAATGTCATAAATTCCCATCCATGACCAATGAATTGGTTTATGACAATCCTCAAACTTTTCCAAATGAGTGGTTTATAGTGATGGAAGAAAACATGCATATATTAAGCATAATGTGAACCTCCTCAAGATGAACCTAATGAGTAAGCTCAAGTTTATTAAGGAAGACGTATATTATAACTCAAAGGTAAAATTGGAGGGAAAATCAATGGATCGATAATAACTAGAGGATTCCAGGTAATAGTTTAAAAAAAGGTAATTTAGTTCGAGTTTCATCAACAATTCATAGACCATCTTAACCATAAAAGAAAATGTGGACACCTATCCTTATTAAGGTCACATCAATTCTTCGAAATTAAATCACTAGTTGAAATAATTAGAGGTTTAATTTAATGTTGATCCGGATTTATGCAGGAATGCAACAGAATAAACATATAACCATAAATACAGAGATGCAGCGGAAATAACACTTCATTTCATTAATATCAAAGAACTGAAATTTGCTTACAGACAGAATGGAAATAAAACTAGCTAGGGCACTAGTAGCTATCTCTAAGAAGAGATGTGGCGGCTACAGGCCTCTGAACTAAGTTACAATGAGGCTTGAGGGCGTATTTATTATTTAGAAACAATGGAGAACCCTAAACATCCAAAAACCTAACCCTAGGAGATGAAGCACCAAAACTATGGGCCCCGTTTGGGTAAATTGGTGTTTCAACTTCCTTGGGACGTAACTTTGGCATACTATCTTTGTTTGACGCACATGATACATCATTAGAAAGCTCTATCCGAGGACTAAAAATTTCGCCGTGAAGATCATTCTAGAATAGAATGATGTTCACTGGAGGCACGATGCCCAAAAAACGTCATTTAGGGCCTCAAAACGGCTCTGGAAGTTTAGGACCTGAAAAACTGCTAAAAATAGTAAGTTATGCCAAAACTGAAAAACTGAAAGAGATAATGGTGGGGGCCCAAGTGGAATAGGTGGGTGGCCACCAATATCCACCTGGATCATTCCTCCCCCCTTAGGAAGCAATGGTCCCCATTGCGTTAAGTTCCTCCATGAGATGAGGAAATTTCTGCTGAACTTGGTCCCTGGTGAACCACTTTCCTTGGTGCAGAAGTTGGCCAGCTTTGACAACCCGATACAGTTGGATCTGCTGTTGACGAGTGTTCTTGATTTGCATGTCCATGATACAATCTGTGGTGGCCTGTTCCATGCAGTCTGGGTTTAACTCTGTTGGTGTGAGTTGTTCTGCAATGTCCGAGGTGTCCAGTAGAGGTGGGAAGTAAGGACGAAGGAGATCCACATTGAAGACTGGGTGCAGACCAAGGAATGGTGGAATACTGAGCTCGAATGCATTGTTCCCTACAGCCTTGGTGATGGTGTACGGCCCGTATCGGAGCGGGCGAAGCTTGCGGTGGGGTCCAGTGAGGCGCTCCTTCTGCAAATGTAGCCATACTTTGTCACCCACCCGGAAGTTGTGTGGCACCCGGTGTTGATCATGGCGTTGCTTGTACTTGGCATTGGCTCTGTCCAATATATCATGAACCTGTTGGCGGATGTGTTGAATGCGCTCAATGAAGCTACTGGCTTTGTCAACTTCAGACTGGACATGAGCTGAATTGGCCTGAGCAGCTGCAAATGGCATGGCTACGTCAATGGGACATAGTGGCTGGAATCCCAAGCCCACCTGAAAGGGGCTATGGCCAATTGAACTGTGGAGAGCCCGGTTATAACTATGTTGTACATAAGGGAGGCTCTCATCCCATGTGCGTGGATGATTTGAATTGTACATGCGCAGAATGTGTACAATCATTCTGTTGACGACCTCTGTCTGGCCATCTGTTTGGGGATGGAAAGCTGTGGACTTGGTGAGCTTGGTATCCAACATCGACCAGAGGCTGGACCAAAAGGTGCTGAGGAACCTGCTATCCCGATCTGATATGATAGACTGTGGGATCCCAAAGTGCACCCACACTCGTTCAAAGAAGAGTTTAGCAGTGGCTTCTGCTGTGATATTCTTCTTACAGGCTGCCATAATGGCCATCTTCGAGAATCTGTCAACAACCACGAAAACACAGTCATTTCCATTCTTAGTAGAAGGTAGGCCCGACATGTAATCCATGGAGATGGATTCCCAAGGTCGACTAGGGGTAGGTAGTGGAGTATATAGGCCTTGCTTCTTCATGGTCGGTTTGGCAATGGCACAAGCAGTGCAGGATCTGATGTGCTTCTCGACATCCTTTCGAAGGTTCGGCCAATAGAAATACTTCTATAGTATTGCTATTGTTTTCTCGACCCCGAAATGCCCAGCGACTCGACTGTAGTGTGCTTCCCATATCATCTTGGCACGCTCGCTTGAAGGAACACAAAGGTGTCCCAGGTGGCATAAAAGTGCATCTTGGAGGTGAAAATTTGGAACTTGCGTACCCCCCAAGAGTGCCTTGTAAGTGTGGCCGAATTCTGGGTCACTCTCATAGAGAAGCGGCCAATCAGAAGTCTCGTTCCCACAAGAGTTGAGCACGGTGGTGAGCGCCACGATCGGTGGTCGGCTGAGGCAGTCTGCAACATTATTGGTGCTACCCTTCTTGTACTTGATGTTCAAGTGAAACTGTTGCAGATATGTGGACCACTTCTGATGGCGATCATTCTGCAACTTCCCTTGTGTCTGTATGAACTGCAGGGGCCGGTGGTCTGTGTGGATGATTGTTTCCTTCCCCAAAATGTAATGCTTCCATTGTCGACATGCTTGCACAATGGAATACATTTCTTTGTCATAGGTGGGATACTTGCGAACTATCTCAGACAATGTCTCACTGTGATATGCCACTGGATGTCCCTGTTGAGTAAGAACTGCCCCAATAGCATAGTCAGAGGCATCTGTCTCGATCTCAAATGGCTATTGCAAGTCTGGTAAAGTGAGCACTAGGGCAGAACAGAGGCGATTTTTCAGTTCTGTGAACGCCTTCTGTTGAGGTTCCGACCAAATTTTTTTTTCTCTCGCTCCTCCCTTGGTGACTTGACTCAAGGGCCAAGTGATATGAGAGAATCCCAACACGAACCTCCGATAGAAATTAGCAAGACCCAGAAAGCTGCGAAGCTCTGTTATAGTGGTTGGGGCCGGCCAATCCCGAATGAATTGGATCTTGGCTGGATCCACATGCACCCCCCTTTCATCAATAATGTATCCCAGATATTGAACCTGGGTCATGCCAAAAGTGCACTTCTCCAAATTGGCACACAACTTGTGTTGCCGCAGTGTTTGGAGGACTTGTCTGATGTGGTGAAGGTGCTCTTCCCAAGTCTGGCTGAAGATCAGAATATCATCCAAGTACACCACTACAAATGAGTTGGTGAATGGCCGCAAGATGTCGTCCATCATCCTCATGAAGGTTGCGGAAGCATTCGTCAACCCGAAAGGCATGACTAGCCATTCAAAAAGGCCTTCCTTGGCTTTGAAGGCAGTCTTCCACACATCAGAGGGTTCAATTGGTACCTGGTGATACCCCAACTTCAGGTCAATCTTGCTGAAATATTTTTCACGTTTGAGTTGGTCCAAAAGGTCATCAATCCGTGGGATTGGGTACCTATTTTGTACAGTGATCTTATTCAGCGCCCGATAGTCAATACAGAGTCTCCAAGTCCCATCCTTCTTCTGTACCAACACGATCGGGCTCCCACAGGGCGATGAACTTGGTTTGATGTGACCTTTCTGTAAAAACTCCTGAATTTGCCTCTTGATTTCATCATTCTCCAGAACAGAGTGCCGATAGATCAGTCCATTGGGTAGCGGCACACCTGGGGTCAGATCAATCGGGTGCTTGACCTAACAGTGCAGAGGAACCCCTCTGGGTGAGGTGAAGATGTCCCCGTACTCCTCCACAACCTTATCCATTTGTTGTTGTCGTGCAGAGGAGCCCTGTCTCGAGGTCATGGCCACAGTCTTCTTCTTGATCTGGCGGCGGATCATCAGGAAAAAAAATTTCCTGGTTTGGGAAATGAGCTTACTGCATTGTTTCGCAGTAACCAAAGAGATAGCCGTAGGAGGTGGTACCTCTGGTATCCTGTACAACTTATTTCCCAAAGTAACAATAACAACACAAGGTTGAGACTCATACACAGCATGACGCTTCCACAAGTAGGGTTGTCCTAATAATACATCAGAAAAATCAATAGGAGCAACATCACATAATACCTCATGCTGGCTGACGCGGAGATCTCGTCCTTGGTGAAGCCACCCGACAGTGTATGGATTTGGGTGAGCTGTGGTCAGCAAGCCGAACTGCTTCACGGCGCCTGCTGAAATGAGGTTCTTTTGGCTCCCATTGTCAACAATGAACTGTATAGGGGAGCCCTTTACCCACATCTGGGAGTGGAAGAGACGTTCCTCCTCATCTGGATCTTCCGGTTCCTCCTTCTGGATCTTTGTAGTGGCAACAATGGCATTGGGCTCCGCATCAATAATCTATTTCCCTTTTTCATTCCCATTTTCAGGTTCTGATTCAGAGTTGGAGCATGCATCCGACTCAGATGCCCTCATCTCGGCCACTAGGGACTGCTTGGCCCGACACTCACTTGTGTTGTGAGTGGAGCTCTTATGGAACTCACACCACTTTCTCCTGTCCTTCTTTGGCTCTGCGGTGCTGTTCTTTTCTTGTGGCTTTGACGGGTTGTATTTAGCCACCATGCCTTGGCTTTGTCCTTTGTTCTGTGGTTTGGAAGCACCTTTCCCTTGCTTTTGTTTCGCAGATCTAAAGTCTTGCTTCTTCTGTTTGAATTTCTACTCAATCTTGGCAGCATACCGGTATGCCGTACCAAGCGAGGAGATGTCGAGGAACTCCATTTCCTCCTGAATGTATCTATGCAGATAGCTGCGATACTTTAGCACCAAATGTTTCTCTCAATCTTTGATACCCAACTTTGTGCGTAGGGTATGGAACAGATTCGTCAGCTCATGCACATCTTGATCCCTTTGTTGTCGCAGCGTGGTCCATTGTATGTACTTGTCTTCATAGCTCCCCACAGGATAGTATTGTTCCTTGACGGCATCTCAGAAAGAATTCCAAGTTGGTACTGCTGAGAACAGAGAGGGTTTTGTTTGGTCCTTGTTCTCACAGTAGGTTTCCCACCAGTCCTTAACATGGGGGGTAGCTTTGAGGAGTGCAAAAATAATCTTCTCTCGGTCTGAAAAGTCATGAACAGAGAAATATCCTTCTAATAGATTCAACCATCTATCTACGACATCTGCATATATTTGACCCTCAAATATGGGGATGTCAAAATTTACTTGTACCTTAAAAGGAGTCGCACCTCCAGAGTGGCTGCTGGATGCAGATGCGCCGCCGGAGGGCAGCCATTGAAGGATCTGAGTGAAGTTATCCATCATCGCGTTCCTTTGTTTTTCAAGGGCCTCCTCGAGCAATATTTTGATAGGATCTCCTACTCCCTCATCTTTCTTTTCGTCCCCCATGGTCATCCGTCGAGGTTTTCAAGGCTGATCTTGCAAAGGTTCCACCAGATCAAGCCCTAGCTCCTTATACGCCGACCTCGTTGGGGACATGCAAAGAAGGATCGAAAAAAAGCAGACCCCTCTGATACCACTGATCCGGATTTATTAAGGAACACAACAGAATAAACATATAACCATAAATACAGAGATGCAGCAAAAATAACACTTCATTTCATTAATATCAAAGAACTGAAGTTTTTCTACAGACAGAATGGAAATAAAACTAGCTAGGGCGCTGGTAGCTATCTCTGAAAAGAGATGTGGCGGCTACAGGCCTCTGAACTAAGTTACAATGAGGCTCGAGGGCCTATTTATTGTTGAGAAACAATGGAGAACCATAAACATCCAAAAACCTAACCCTAGGAGATGAAGCGCCAAAACTATGGGCCCCGTTTGGGTAAATTGGTGTTTCAACTTCCCTGGGACGTAACTTTGGCATACTATCTCTGTTTGACGCACATGATACATCATTAGAAATATCTATCCAAGTACTAAAACTTTCACCATGAATTTTCGAAACAAAATGATATCTGCTAGAGGTGCGATGCCCAAAAAACATCGTTTAGGGCCTCAAAACGGCTCCGGAAGTTCAAGACCCGAAAAACTGCTAAAAATAGTAATTTATGCCGAAACTAAAAAACTGAAAGAGAAAATGGTGGGGGCTGAAGTGGGATAGGTGGGTGGCCACCAATATCCACCTGGATCAAATGTTCACCAGATAGATGAGGAATAGAAATTTTTACTTTCTCATTCAAAATTAGAGGGAATTTCCCTAACCTGGTGGGAAAGTCTTATCGATACCCATAGGTCGGAGAAAAATTCTCTAATAACTATGTTGGAGGATTTTAAAAGTATCTTCAAGTCCCAATTCTTCCCTCTTAAGTGTGTAGAAGACCAATGGGTTTAATTGCATTACTTCAAGTAGAGAGATGAAGAAAGTATATAGTAGTGCACCACGTAATTCAGGAAGATGGAAATAATGTTAGGTATATTTCCAAAGAACCTAGATGTACTCCTAAGGTATTTGGGGGTATATGTAGCACTACATAGCTATTTTAAATAATATTTTCTTAAAAAATACAATAATGGATAAGGATTGTGTACATGATAAATATTTTGAATAAATAGGTGAAAATAATGTGTATTCAAGTAGTTCAAAGTAGAAGGAGCACTAGTAAGATTCTAAGGAGGGGAAGAATAAGTGGAAATTGTGTAAGGAAGAGAAGACAACAGCCACATCACCCTAGTTCAAATATATTAGAAACCATTGCAATATTTATCATCTTGGAGATGAGACATGTAAATTTCATGTAGATCTCAACCCAAATAACCATTAAAAGGATAGACATAAAAAAATATCATAGCCACAAATCTAAGAAACCAATTCCAATTCCAAAATATCTCTAATGTGGAAGAATATTATTTTCATATTTGTGTAGAAGTAATTGAATCCTAGTAGTATTCATTAGTAGGAAAAGAAAAATATGGCCAAGATATTCCATATAAAGACATCAGTCTAGTAGATAAAAACAGATTCTCTATTTGGCCTAGGATTAGAGAACAATCTCATAGCAATGGATTTTTTCAATAAGCTTGGAATAGGGATTTATCACCATCCTAATGTATATTCATTTGGATGGGTCAGCAAGGAGGTAGATATAAAGGTAACACAATAGTGTTAAATCAATTTGTTTGTGAGTGTTTATTTTATTAATGATGTAGACTTGGATGCATTTCCACTTGATTTATGTCACATTGTGCTTAAGAGTCCATACATGTATATGAAATATGAAATTTTCACTCATATAGCCAACAAGTATTACCTCATCAAGAAAAAAAAATCCTTCACCATCAATTTGCACAAGGGAAAGTAAAATATTTATTTTCTAAGTGCTAACCAAGTTAATAAATTGATGAGTTATAGAAAAGTGTATGTTTCATTATTATTAATAGAAAATTAGTCAAAAAAATAGTCAATGATATCAAGGGAATCCCTAGAGGGGTGAATTGAGAATAATATAGAACAACTAGAAGAGTAGTTGGAGACACATAGGGGAGTGTTTTAGGACCCTAGAAGTATGCAACATAAGGAAAAATTGAAGCATGAGATCTAACTATTATCATATTATTCATTACTAAGCATCAATTTGTATAAGAAATATATTATAAAATTAAATAAGCCATAAATGAAGTTGTGGTAGCTATTGCATGTGGTTTTTATTTGACCATATACCCCACCATGTGGGTCACTAATCATAATTTTCCCAAACAAGGATGGGACTTGATGAATCTGAATTGATAATAAATAATTTAAAATATTATGCTCAGGAATAGGTGCCCCATGCTTAGGATTGATGACCTATTAATCCATTTGTATCAAGAAAAATATGTTTCCAAGATCAGTTTATAATTAGAGTATTTCTAGGTTTGAGTCAGAGAAGAAGACAACTAGAATACCACCTTCAAAACCATAAAAGGTTTGTATGAGTAGTTAGTCATGCCATTTTATTTATGTAATGTACAAAGTACATTGATATATTAATGAATGATGTACTCATATCTGATTATTATTTTACATTTTCATGATATAATACTATACAATTCTACCTAGGAGGAGCACATCTCACACATGATGCAGGAGCTAAAGACTTTGATGAAGCAACAATTATTGGAAAATCTACAAAGATGCGATATTTTGTAGAAAAATCTGGTGCATTTATGCTATTTGAATGGTGGAGGGGAGCTCAAGTATATTCTACCAATATTGAGGCCATCATGAGGTGGTTGAGGCTTACAATGTTTTTTGTAATTAGTCAATGAAATTCATAGCCTCATTTTTAGTAGTTACACCATTCCATGCCATAATAGTAAGGGGAAAGAATTTATACTGTGGGAAGGTTTAGTATAAGGCATGAAAGAGCTAAAAAGGGAAATATTTTAAGCACTATTTATTTCTTTATGAAAATTTTAGCATCCCTTTGAAGCAGAGACAAATGTGAGTGGGCATATTATGGGAGTAGTATTCATGCAAGGAGGAAGCCCTCTGTGTTAAAATTATGAAGTTTTTCATGAGGTATTCATAAAATTCCCCTACTATGACAAGGATTTATATTACCTAACACAAGATATTAAAAATTGGAAACAATATGTGATTGTAAGAGAGAGATTTATCCACAAAGACAATCAACCATTCCAATACCTTTGTTTTTCGAACGAAAAAAATACAAATACTATTATTATTATATATGAAAGTGAGTGAATCAGTGATGAATGATGTAGTAAATTCCAAATAAAAAAAGGCTCAAAAATCCTCTATACATATCAAATACTATCCATGATCGACAACTATAGCATGTAGAATTATATATATCAGATGTTAATTATGATAAATATATAAACTGTCACAAGAATTAAAAAATTTCCCCAATATAGATAAGAGTTATGGAATGTTATTTAGATTATTTAAGGCCCTGTAATCTACCCAATGATGGTGTATGTATTAAGTTTGAAGAATTTTTTCAGGTTTTTTTACAAACCAGACTATGGAGGCCAATTCTAGACTTTGTTTTGATAGGGAATCAAGGACTTTGGCTCTGGTGCCTCTAGACATGATCGAATGTTATGTGATAAAGTGAAGAGACCATGTCCTAAGTATTTTTGAAAAGTAGAAAATGAGAAAATTAGAAATCATATAAATTCCTTTCACCCAAGTTATGACTGAACCAAAGTCCCCATAAATATGTATGTAACTAAGATTATGTTAAAGAGAGAGATGTTGAAGGATATTAAGCGTCATCAATTCATCCTAATTGATTGTAGCAGGACCCAAATTGGCTATGAAGTAAATCAAGATTATATATGAGAAATGTAGCCCACCTTTTGGTGGCACATCTAGCCCGCACCATCAAATAATGTCCAGGGGAAATAAATACGAACAGGAATATGTACAGAAAAGAAATATGGATCATAGGTAAGGATATTTGCAACAAAACATAGGATTACAAGGCACTGAGTTACCACTTTGACATCCACTAGGGGATTCTCATCAAGAATGGATCGATTTCACTATAGTCAAATGTCACATGCATAAACAAATGGGGGAGCCTTATATTTATTTAAAATATGTCCTGAATACCATATTTGCATACATGATTCAATATTTTATCATTCATAGATAAGATTCAAGTACAAAAGTTGTTTCATTCTTTACCATACTATGTTTGAAAAGGGACAGTAAAAAAATGTGGAGAACTTGTTCCCCTTCTGGATGGCATTGAGCACATCCTCTTGGATGGTAGAAATAATTTTTTTGAAGGTTTTCTTAGGTGATGAAATTGCTCTTGATCATATGCTACATAAACAATTTTGATTTCACAAGACACTTTTCAATCCAAATCTTTTTCCCACCCAAGGTTGTTGTACATGGAGATAATCATAAGAAAATTTAAGATACCTAACCATAGATTTGTATCTACCAGTGGCATGATATTTGAAAACTATATTTTCTCTAGAATCGTAGAGAGATATATTACTCAACAGAGAGATATGATGTATTTTTCCAAGGTAGCAAACAATCGATCCCTCAAGCCTAACTCTTCACTATTTTCCCACCCATGCAGGCTTTTGATCTGAGGGTGAAAATAAATCTCACTAAGATGAAAAATACCTTGATTATTAAGAGAGAATATGATCTCGTTAAGAAAAATATAATTTTGATTGAAACCCACCCATGGATCCCTTCCCACTAAGAGATCCATTCCATTTCTAATATGACAAAAAAGACCCATCCTCATGAGATCAATAGCTTTATAAATACCATTCCATACGATTGATCCACCATTATGGATATTAGAATCCCCATGTATCGAGTCATATAGGGAAGTGGGGAGAAAATATTTCTTATATAATCATTTTTCTCATATCCACTCCTTAAAAGGAAATCTCCATCCATATTTTGTAGCTAGAGAAGAGAAGAACTAGAAAATGTCCTTTAATCCCAAAATCCCAAGTCTTTTGGGTAGAATGATTGACTTCCAGTAAGCTAAAGAAATAGTTTGTTGTCCTCTCTACCATCCTATAGGAAGAAAATGATATTTATCTAATTTTTTTAATGATTCATTTCAAGTGCATTAAATTTTCCCAAAAAATCAGAATGGACTCTATGACTAACTTAATGGGAACCAACCAACTTGCATGAGACAACCATTTATTACACTAGAATCTGATTCATTTTTTGATATTTTCATTGAGCCATTGCTAGTATTTTTCTTTTTTATTGCTATTTCGATTAAGGAGGAACCATAAGAATTTGAGACCCCTATAAATATCATCCATTTTGCTTCAAAAATCCCTTCCAATTTTTCTTGAACTAATCTCGGATACCCCAACAATATATGGAAGATTTTTCTAGGTTTTTAAACATACTAATTACCCTCAAAAAATAATTCAATGTGGATTTAGAGTTTGGATGTCATGCATATTTGAGTCACAAAGATTAAGGATGTATTTGACAAAGAGTAGATGGCAGATGAGTAAATTCTCACCTAGTTGTATACCTTTCAAAGATCTCTAGGAACATTCAGAGAAAATGAGTCTCCTATGTCTTTAAACAACTAAAACGGAAAAAATAAGGTGAAATAGGACGACCTTGTCCTAATCGCTACTCCCCATGAAATATTTATGGGGTATCGCCCTTAATCAAAAGATGAAATCATGAAGAATTGATGCAAGTATAGATGTAAGGCATGAAATCATGATGAAACCCAATATGTGGAAGGAGGAGACAAATTTAATTCCGATTTACTTAGTAAAAAGAATTAGAAATATCCCCTTTATACACAACCGCTTGCTTCCTCTATTTTTCAATCAAATGAAGGCTTTCCCGGGAAATCCTAATGGTTTTTTGAATTTTCTTGCCATGTAGAAAATAAAATTCTTTGGCAGAGACATGACCATAGAGAATATTCCTTATACTAGAGGTAGCAATCTTTGAATTTTTCTGAAGAGTTATAAAGGGAAAGAGGTAAAAAATTATTGAAACATGTAATATTTTCAATTTTTGGGATCATGTCTATGAAAGTGGAGTTGAAATGATCTATAACATGCTCATTCAACCTTGATTATTCCATAAGCTGAAGAATATCTTGGATAATGATCTCAAAGAATGATGTGTAAATTTAAATAAGTATCCCATCAAGACCAATAATTTTTCCTTTTCGAAAACCTTTTAATGTAGTTTCTATCTCCTTCATTCCATTTTCTGACATGAGAAATTCATTATCCACATCCCCCAAAAATTTGGGGAAATGGGTAGCATTTTTGACCTAGATGAAACCAATATTAAGTCCAAAATTATTCTTAAAGATTTTCTTGAAGTGAAATACCCATATCTCATAAATGTCTTAGAAAGAGGTATATTGGGGTCCATATTCTTTATCTACTGAAAAAATAGTGTTTTATCACATTCCAGTTATTAACAATCTTTCGAAAGAATTATTTGTTCTCATCCCCCACCTAAAACCAAGTGTCCCTAATATTCAACCTCGACTCATTTTCCCTATCTAGAAGAATGTTATGTCACTACTTCTACAAGTAAATAAGGAAATATTGATGATCCTCAAAGAAAAATCCACAATCCCCACCCTCTAAGAGGTATTTAATTTTGAATTCCAAGTCTACCAATCACCTGGAATCCATATGTTTATTTATTTTATCCCATGATACAATAACATATTTTTCCCTTTTTAAGTTTTATTTGAAGTGAAAGGGGGAATATGTCTGAATTTTTGGGTGCTACAACCTGCAACTAGCCTAGAGTTCCTGAATGGAGGGATTCTCCAACTAATGGGATTTATCTTTAAAGGTGAGGGGAGATTTTGACTAGAAAATTTTAGTTCAAGGATGATGGAAAATTTGTTAGCATCCCCCACAAAGGTAACCCACTTTATAATCTCGAAACATGAATCCACTAGCTCCTCAACAACCAAAAAACAATATCTCACTTAGCAATCCTCTTAGAGGTTCTTCTATTATTCCTATAGATTTGGATAAGTTTTAGGGGAAAAGAATCAATCATCACCCATTTTTTGACTATATCAATGAAAAGAATCACATCTAGATAGTCTTGATCTGCAAGCCCTCACATCTCCTCAAGACCAAAGAAGAGATTTGAACCACCACCCAAAATGAGTGCACATGGGTGAGAGAAGTGTAGTGATTGTAAAGTATCCTAGAAAGGCTTCCTATCAATAAAGGGGCCATAAACATTTCAAAGTGATACACTAATGTCTAGGGTTCAATACCAAATATCAATCAATAGAGCATGTCTAGTGGTACAAATAGGCTGCAAAATAAAATTAGATTATCTCCAACCGATATGAGTCCCTCAATTTTTCCTACTACATCTAGAAATAATAAATCCTATATTTTGAAGATATGGTACATCTAAAAAACCATTTTTCCTCTCTCCATGATCAATTCTTGCAAGAAAAATAATGGCTTTCCCTATCATATCTGCTAGGCATTGCAAGGCTAGTTTTTTTACAGGTCTAGCTAGTCCCTCAATATTGTGAGAAAGAATGATTCTGAGGATACCCCAAAAGGGGAAATGGCTCTAAGAACCCCAACTATATACTATTTCTTACCCAACCTAATTTTTACTTAAACCTTAAATATTTCCCTACAGATATTCAATTTTCTACCTCAACACTTTTAGATGTGATGAGGAAAATCAATGCAGGATGGACCTCCATCCATATTTACAAATTGATAGGAATGTTCCTGAGAGTAATGGGAGGAAGAGGACTAGGGAGGTTGGGGCTTGAGGTTATAGAAGGATTTAGGGAGCCCCATGGAAGGAGAGGGATAGGGGCGTGAGGGGGACTCGGAACTGGAAATGACTCGGAAGGCACAATATAAGGTGAGTAGGAAGGGTAAGAAATTGAAGTCTCAAATATAGGGGTATATGAACTTGAGTTGTAGCCTAATCATATATTTTTGAGCTGTTTATTGAAGAGTTTAGGAAAATAAGGGAGATGCAAAGGGGAACCAAAAACTATACCTGAAGTGGCCTTCAAAACGGAAACCTATAAAATGTCTACATGCATCTCCAATTCCTTTATCCTATATTCCCCTGATATAGGGAATTCATCATGAGAATTTGACACCTCCATGGTTTCTTTTCTCACATCAACTATTTATTTTGAAACAAAGGCGTCCATAGTAGGGGATGCAACATTCGGGAGATACCTCTTGAGTGTAAAAGTGATAGGAAAATGAACCCCTAGGTGTCTGTTGGCCTTTGAATATTTCATATCATTCAATATATAAATTATTTATTCATGAGCCATATTCCTACATTTATGATACGTTTCATATCCATTTTACCATAAATTTCTGCTAAATGAATACGTTCTATCATGTGGTTAATTTTGAAGGATTTCTTATTTTTTAATGATTAAAGTGTTTTTAATATGGCTTTATCAATGATGGGTTAGAAATGTGGTTATGTGGCGAAAGAGCATGTTCAACTACGAGAAATTCTATCTCTCCATCAGTTCAGTACTAGTTCAGTCTAGTTTGGCAATTCAATACTTAATTCGATACTAGTACTAGTTCTACACCCGTGCACCAATGGATACAAAGAGTTACGTCCATTTTTTTAGTTACATCCAAATTTGGAAAAAAATTCAAACCAATGCCAAGTGGCATCTTTTTCATCTCTAAAAAATGATTTATCATAATCTTAAATCATAACAAGTTATTTAAAGAATATCCCTTATTTTCATCATAGTATGAGGCATTATATTTTTATGGAAGTTGATATTATCCTTTCTATCATAATTTACCATCTATTATATTATAAAAACATGTACGGGTAGTATGAAAAGAATAGGGGAGGACGTAGAAAGAATTACATCATTACTCTGATTTGATTTTTGTAACAGATTTGAATTTTTGTATGTAATGTCCACGATTTATTTTTTGTAGTAAATATTTAATTATCATTTATCTATGCATATTTTTCTGATTTAATTTATTATTTACACATTTTTGTAGGTTAGGAAGGGCTCCTCGACTTAGGTAATGTCCCATATTTCATTTGTAGAGTAGAATACCGATTAGATTTAGCTTATTTCCACACACCTATATTGATTTTTACATTTTTTTGGAAATTTCATTCATAAATCTTGTTCTATATTACACTCACATTTCATGTTTGCTTGTATATTAATTTCAACATGTTGTGATCAAATTCAAATTGATTTTCTCACGATTAAGAGTCAAACAAACTTAAATTTTGTACCCACAATTTTAATTTCTACAATTTTGATACTGGATTCAGTAGTAATATTCATAATTTTGATTTTTAGATTCTCAGTACTTATTTTGATACGAAACAATTTCAATTTCCCAATTTTTTGTACTGAATTTGGTACCATAAACTAGATTCTACATTAAAATATTGAATAATCTATGGTTTGCAGTTTATGATTCTGGAATTGATTAAGAGATTCGAAGTCACTTGCTAAAATATTCCTACAACAAATTATAACATACAATATATCATTATGAATCTAAGCTTTCTTAGTATTTATTTTTGATATTTTATCAATGCACTTCATGTAGTTTATTCCCTTGTCCTCTTTACTTTCTTCACACAAATTTTCTTATAGTTGTCATCATTTACTTTTTTGCAACATATTTAATGAGTTTTTGTAAGAACCACTATAGGATTAGAACCACTTAAGTCTCAAGAAATAATAAGCTACATAAATAAAACCACATGAACATGTTCTACCGGTAATGAAATATTTTGGTTTGGAACTGGATAAGTATTAGATTCCCATAGTATCGTGATGAATGATAATACTTAATAATTATTTTTTTCTAGTTTTAGTTGTTCTCATAGGCTACAATAGCCTCTAATATTGTATTTTTTGTTCTTGCATCTCTAAATATTAGAATCCTGGATTCTATAATTAAATGTTGGAATTAGAATATACATATAATTCCACGAACATTTTTGGGATTGTTTCCATGGAGGTTCTAAGAGGATTAGAGCATAGTTGTTTTAAATAAAAATTTGCATGATTTTAGTGACAGAGATAACTTTGGGACAAAGATAAAACAATAAGATGAGAGGTAAGAACCAGTGCATCCATTTTTCTGGGGTTGCTCCAAATCCTCATTGTTTCCTTATTTTTTTTTGAAAATATGTTTTCCTTTATATTCATTCATGAAAAGAAGAGAAGCCTAACTTGTGTGAAAAAATAACTTGTTGATAATAGGGTCTTAGTATTATGATGGTGCTTTGAGTACATGATTGGTTTGTTTTAATTTGTCTTAAGCGTGTTTCCTTCTTATTTATTTAGTATTTTCAAAATAAACCCATAAAATAATCAATTTTTAGGATCGAGGTTAGGAACCAGAAAGGAAATATTCAAGTATCATCCAGAGTTTGGAATAACTGTCTCAAAATCCTAGCAGAAGTTGGGATCTTTGTATTTCAGGAGGAACAAATATTGACAACAGCCAAGAAATTCTCTTCCTTCATAGAAGTGATATAAGAACAAAAACTCCATGAACCACATACACACAAAGAGTTTTACTATAGTAAACTTACTAAGGAAATTTGAGAATCATGTAATGTATCCAATGGAGAGCAACCATTAGAACCTGAGATTGAAAATTTTTTGACATGCATATCTATGGGCTCTCTAAGCACACAAGAGGATATACATCTCATAATAAATTATCTACATGTCACAATAAGTAAGGATATGACAAATGAGCCAAATAAAGAGGTAAACCAAGAGAATTTTAATTTTATTCAAAGTTGCTTTCAAGCAATTGTGAGGCCATACTACTTCTTCATTCCTCCTTAATTCTTGACATCACCATTAAAATAACTACTTCTTCATAATCGGGTATGAATTCAATATTATATTCCAAACAAGAGTGCAAATTCACTTTTACACCTATTACACACATCGTTACATTGGAAATACTCCTGTACTTGAGGAGAGGAATTCTTTTTTTTTTATCAAGTAGAGTAGGATAGAAAATAAATAAATAAATGTGGCATATAGTAATTATTTTATTTCTTGAAATATAGTGCAACATATTTCTCATTTGTTTTATATAAGTAAGGATGTTAACGTATAAAAAGAAATTAGTTGAAAATGGGAGTTCTATTTTCCTATTGCATATTTCTGTTGAGGTCTCTTTCAACTGCATATTTTTTTAACTAATATTGCTACTCAATCTTATTTAAAAAAGAAACATCATTCAGCTACACTAATTTATTCCCACTTATTATTTATTTCGATATTTGGATGTGTTTCTAGTTTTATGTTCAATAAAGTAGCTATGATAAAAAAATTTGGAATTATATGTGAAGGTAATGTCCTTGATAATGACCTCTATGTCCATAGTGCATATCAATTGTTTGGTGCCATATTTGATCCAACTAGTACCCAAAAGTTTGGTACTAGTTTGCTATTTTGCAAGACAAAGCATGATTCAAGGGTCTTGTTCATTTGGGATGCTTAAATATTAGAAGAATATTTTCAAAAGCCAAAAATACATCTTCATCAACATAATGGAACACTTATGGGAGTATTTGATGATACCTTTCCATTTTCCTTTACTTTTTCAAAATGATGCATTCATGCCTTATTACGACTTATATGTTTTAATACTATTATCTCACAAATATGATTGAACCAGAAATATTTTTTATAAAATTTTAATTGAATGATAATTACATACTATTAATACTTTTTATAACTTTTCTATTCTCATATTTTATTTTTCTTATTCATATATATTTTTGATAATCAATACAAAAAAGCGTCTCAAAATATAGTTACAAAATCATATTAAGGTGATTAAAGAAAAAATAAAAGGTCCACACAATGATACCAATGAGAATATATACTTGAATACTATAACTAGAAAACCAATTCATGATATAAAAACATGTTTATTAAGACTTTGAAAAGAGTTATTGAAGTCTCTTCTCATAGTGGAACAATACTTTAAAAACTGAAATCATACATGAAAAGTAAGATTGGTAGTACTTTAGGTGCCTTTTTGTTATTCTTGGGTTAAACTCATCCATCTCACATTGTAATGGCTCATTCATGATATATCTTTTGAGTACATATATGTACCTTATGGGTTCAATACATTATGTAGGCAATCAAAGTCACTATGAAAGGTATCATCTTATGCATTTAAGGGTATTTCTGAAGCTTCTCCCCTATCTACCAATTGCAAAAGAAATTTCCATAATATATAACTAAAATGGTACAAAACATGGGACTAGATCCTTTAGTGTGAAATATGCTTAATAGGTTAACCCATCAAGGCTATGAATGCCTGATGGAAGCTGGCACTAACCTATAATAACATTAGGAGAACCCATTGGGGCTATAGGCACTTATGAAAAATGGGGCATTCTACCTAAATAAGTGTCAACCAAACTAAAGTTTTTGTCTACGTGCATGATGGTAACTTTATAATGTTATGATCAAAAGGAAGCATGTGTGGATGGAATTCAAGGAAAAAATAACTTCATAAATTTTTTGCTAAGAATGGCCTCCAAATATCCATGAGTCCTATACCATTGGTTTTAATATTATATCTATGATAAAATTATCTTAGAAGTGGAACCTGTGATCATATATAATTAATAAAATTAAAATGAAAATCTTATCTGTAATTCTTGGATAACTATAATACATTGGGATTTTGTTAGTAATAAAAAAATTTTCATTGGTTCGTCATTTCTTGTGATCATAAAAAGGCTCCTAATTTTATACAAAGAAGGAGAGGCCCCTAAATGTATACAAGGCTTATGCTATTCAACATAAAACTATTAAGGATTGACAAAATCATATGTAATGAGTGATTTGGAATTTATCCTATGCTTAGTGTTAGTTTTAGATCATTTCAATAAATAAAGGATGACTTTTTTTTTTAGTATTCATCTCATTAGTTCATTGTTTCCCTTTTCAGGTCTCATTTTGTACTAGAGCTATCACAATAGCCTCATAAATTACTTAGTACTTCACTTTTTTGGCATGAGGAAACTAAAAACCTAGGGCATGGGGGCATGGTTGTTGGGACCTTTTCAACATATTTAATTTATTCTCTTCAACTTCCTTCAACATATCAGATCGACACTCACCAACTCTAGCTCTTCCATATAGTTCCAAACTCTCAGCCTTTCTTTGCCCCATCTTGAGCTTCACACAAATTCCATTAAATATTGTGGTACAAATCAAAATTTAAAAGGTATACATGAGGTAAAACATGTTTAATACTCCTTAAGTCATTAAAATTAAGAAATCTTGATGATTAACCACTTCCTATTCAAAAAATATATACCTTTCTTAAACTATAATTAAACCCCCCATTTCCAAATCCATTAATGCATATTCTAGTAAGACCATAACAATGAAAAATAAAGTATTCTGGTACATGAATAAAATATCTACTGTGTCTTCTTCATGTATATCATAAATAATTCACAAAATCGTCATCTGAATGCTCTCAGCAAAAGGATGAAGTCATTGTTTCTTATCTCGAAAAAGAACCACAAAGTGAATAATGGTCTTACAACATTTCCAACCATTATCCTCATCATTACCCTATATCATCCACCATCCCTTCCTGTTCCATATTTTACGTGTCCTCAATTTTTGCTACCTTGTTTTGAAACATATCAAGTCTATGATGGTATGATAGTTCACCTTTAATCACCTGCACCAAGAAAACAATGTCATATGTGAGGATTTCTTTTGCATTAGGGCATGCAAAGTCTTAGGCATGGGGAATGTTGGGATCCAAATATGTCATATCATTAAATATATAAAATCTTTATTAATGAACCATATTCACTCATTTATAATACATTTCGTAGCCATTATACAATCAAATTATCCTAAATGAACCTCTTCTGCCCTGTGGTTAATTATGATAGATTTTTTATAATTTTAATGATTAAAAATTTATTTAATATAGTTTTGTTAATGATGGGTTAATGATGTGGTTATGTGACCAAGAAGAATTTTCAACTATGAAAAATTATATATTTCTATCGGTTTGGTACCAGTTAAGTTTGGTCTGGCAGTTTGGTACCATTTCAATAGTTTGGTACCTAATGATGTACCTATGCACCAATAAATACAGGAATTTACATCCAAATTTTTAGTTACATCCAAATTTTGAAAAAAATTCAAACCAATTCCATGTGGCAGCATTTCCATCTTGAACGAATGATTTAAAAAAATCCTAAGTCATAACAAGTTATTTAAAGAAGATCATTTGTCTTAATAATAGTATGAGGCATAATATTGTTATGGAAGTTGATATGATACTTTTGACCATCACTTTCTCTCCATTATATTATCTAAATATTTTTGTGTAGAAGGAAAAGAGGAGGGGAAGACATAGATATGAATTGCACCATTACTCTGAGTTGATTTTTGTAACAAATTTGAATTTTTGTATGTAAATCTCACGATTTATTTTTTTTAATAAATATTTAATTATTGTTCATGTCTGCATATTTTTCTGTTATGGTTTAATCTTTAGGCATGTTTCTAGGTAAGGAAGGCCACCTTAACTCACATAATGTCCCATATTCCATTCGTAAAGTAGAATATTAGTTAAATTCAATTTATTTCTATGCATCTATTGATTTTTAGATTTTGTTTGATATTACATTCATAAATATGGGTCCATATTAGACTTACATTTCATCTTATATTTTATTAGTTTCAACAAGTTGTGATCAACCACAAATTTATTTTCTGAGGCTTAAGAGTCAAAAAAATTTTAAATTTGGTTTCTTAATACATTTTGGTACCCATAATTTTAATTTCCAGAATTTTTGTACCATATTCGGTAACAATATTCATAATTTAAATTTCTAGATTTTCAATACCAGTTTCGATACCAATGTTCATAATTTTAATTGCCATAGTTTTGATACTTAATTCGGTACTAGAAAAAAGTTATACATAATAATACTAAACCGTTATGTGGTTTGAAGTTTAGGATTGTTTAATTGATTAAGAGCTTTAAAGTCACTTGGTAAAAGAGTGATTGAACAAAAAATAACCTACAATGTATCATTAAGACTCTAACCTTGTTTGGAACTTATTTTTGATATTTTATTAATGCATTTATGGTAGTTTTTTTCTGTGTATTATTTTCTTGCCTTACCCTCTATTTCTTATAGATGTCTCCATTTAATATTCTAGAACATGTTTAATGAGTGTTTGTATGAAACAATATAGGATTATAACCACTCAAGTCTCAAGACCTAATAACCTACATAAATAAAACCACATGAAAATTATCTATTTTTAATGAAAGATTTTGATTTAGAACCCGATAACCATTACATTCCCACATTCATTACGAATGAAAATACTTAGTGATTATTTCTTCCTGCTGTTAGTGTTAGCATAGGTTAGAATAGGCTATAATCCTTCATTTCCTATTCTCACATCTCTAAGTAGTACAATTTCAGATTCAATAATTAAATGTTTGAATTAGAATACATATAACTCCATCAACAATGTATGTAACTATGATAGTGGCCATAAGAAAAAGGTATACCTTCATAACGAAATTTTTTTTTGATGATGGAGTCCCCATAGAAAATTGTAATGTAATCGACCAAACCCTTTCTTATATTGATGCTTGATAGAATTTGGGCCATTTCATTAAACTGTATACTTATACGATTTTTTTTCCTCAAAACAATGTTGTATTTTATTTCCTATTTCCTGCAAGACATCATTTGACCAAAATTTTATAGGAAATATCTACAAACACACCCAAATCAAGGTAACCTCCAATTTCTTAGCTTAAGATTCAAAGCACAAATGCCATTTTATTAAGAAGAGAGTTGGAGAACCCCAAAATCAATGTTGCGCCAGTATCTTGTTGGCATCCTCTAGCAAGTTCAAAATCCATGCCAACTATCCCTTTGTGAAATCATACATTTTGGTAAATAACCTAAAAAATTTTGAAAATCACTAGCAAACCAAAGTTTTAGTACCTCAAGGTTGATTCTTTGCCTATAAGATCTTATGACTAGAGTAGACTACATCATTTTTTAAAATTTTATTAGAGGAATTCCTTCCCTTGACATAAGATTAGTTTCTGTCACTTTTTTCTTGATGCATTTCTTGCTAATTTTCTCCTTCAAGGTGTCAACTAGCCATGCTCCTTATTTGAAGATGATATATTTCTAAAAATGTCTGCAATAAGAAAACTACCAAAAAATCCAATTTTTTCCTTTCAAAAAAATGCTCTGGTTAGGATTCTAAAGCTACGGGAAGGGTGAAATCTACATGGATGTCATTTAGGTAATGAATGTAAAAACTAGTGTGAAAATTGCCATGGATATTGTTTGTTCACCAAGATTTATGCAAGGCCACAAAGGGGAAATTATGATTGATTCACCATCCATATAGATTCCCATTATCTCTCCTACAAGAGAACCCACCTCTTTTCCTTTACAAATATTGACCATTCGAGGAGGAAATGGAGAGCGACACATATAAACTAAAGATCTCAAAATTTGGATTCCTTCCAATAGATCCTTGAAATAGTCAAGAAAGTATTCAACATATGGCTCATCCATATTTACACCCTAGAAACATGTGTGTGGAACCCTAAAAATAACACTTATATATATACCCTTTCAAACTCCTACATGAACCCTAGCCCAACCATTACAATACCTATAGGAATAAAGTAAGTTATAATATACCAAACACTACAGGTGTATGGGGGTTTTTACAATAGTTTCATTTAGTGATCATGTAAAATAAATGGAGCAATAACATGTTGGCCCACATGTTTTCAAGGAAACCCACATCGAAGATCACAATCTTGGGAACTTTGATGCACATGGAGCCTTTCACCCATGTATATAGAGAGGTATATCCATTAGATGAGGATTTCAAATAGGTGTATTAATAACTATAGGGATATAGTTATGTGGATTATGGTGAAATATCAATTGAGTATCATCTCTAGGATATGTTACTTTATAATATATATAAGTTGTATGTTCCTAAAAGTGAGTGAAAATTTTATGGAATTATGATGAAAATTAAACAGTTTCATGGAATTTTGGTGTTGGGATGAAAATTGTAAATTTGAAAATCTATGTGTAATGACCCAAGATGCAAGAATATGTAGCTGCATTCATGAATCGATTTATAGTTATTGTATCAACAAGCCCAATAACAAGAAAAAAGGTACATAATATCCCTTAAATATACCCACAAATTCTTGGAAATAATTTCCATGGATTTTTTTGAAGGATAACCAATAATTAGAATGGTACATGACTACCTATTCATGGTAGTCGATAGGTTTAACAAGATGTGCATTTTCATGCCCTATAAAAAAACCATTTGATAGTTTCGTTGGATATTTTATAGCTTCACTTTTTGATGTACTATATTGATTGAAAGGACAAGTGAGGGAGGATATCGCAAGGAATTATGTGTTGAGAAGATATAAAAAATACATTTACAAGTACAAAAGGGACTAAAAGAATCATAGGAGAAATAAAAGGCCTTGTTTTATCACGACAAGAAAAATAGGTAATTCAAAATGTAAGACAAAGCATGTTTATAGTTGGAAAACGAGAATCTGCATGATCATGTTAAGAAAATAAAGCCTTTATAATATGGATTTTTCATGATATTGATAAAGGTGGGATATACTAGCTAAATACTTATATTTTCTGCATACATGAAAATTTATTTAGTGTTGAATATGGAAAATATTAAACTCCATGAGTCTTCCATGTTGGAACACGAAGAGGAACATGCCCTATATTCAATAGATGATTTATTTCTAGATACTTAGACAAAGTTCATAAAAGATGAAATTTTGTAGAGCAGATAGAGAACTACAAGAAAAGGGTAGAGTTGATTCAATGTAATACGTTGAAAGGAAAACATGAAGGAAATGAGAACTTGAAGGAAAGGATAAATGGTAAATTAGGGAAAAGGTGTATGAAATAATTCCTCATCTCAATTGTTAAAATATTTTATGGCCAAAATCCCTTCAGAAATAGGGAGACATGAAATGGAGTTGATCATTATATTATTTTTCATTGGAATTGAGCCTTTCATTGTGTAAAAATAAAATGAATAAACTTATAAAAGTAGCTTTATTAGTGGGATGTAGTTTGGAGACTTAGGGTATGAAACTTTCTACGACTAGTTTGAGGCTTTAATTGTTATGATTTGGGGGTTATATTTCTTGATTAAGTTCTATAACATGTGGCAAAGTTGTACACCTGAATATGTTTTGAATAAATTAATATTGGGATGAATCAAAGTTTGATTTCAAAGGTTGTGCCTCCTAGAGGTTAACCTATCATGGCTGACCATCATAATTCAAGAGAATTAAATGTGAACCCAATTTATTTTTAGGTCACTATATTAATAGTATAGCCCCTTATTTTTGTTATTCTATCCCCCTTATTGTTAATGGTGTACACCTATAGTCCCCATATTGTTATTACTATACCCCATAAAAACCCACTATTTTTATTGGTGTTCCCTTACATTATTATTGTTAAGCCATCTAGGATTATATTGTGACACCATGGACTCCTATATATATAAAGGAGGTTTTTTCATTTGTATCGTCTAAGAATTATTCAATTATGTAATGTAAAGGAGGTTTCCCCCTCAAACTGGCTGATTTTTAAGTCATTGATCTCTCTTTTCTTCCATTTTGTGAGTTGCTTTCATAACGTTTGGTATCATAGCTTTGGATTCTAGGGTGTCACTGCTTCAAACAGGTCATCATGGAATTTTCTCTATAACTATGTTTCTACTCAGTTTCAAAAGCTAAAAAAAAATGAAATTGCTAAGAAATCTCAAGGAAATTTGTGTAAAACTCTCAGTTCTTGTGAGGAAATTAGCAATATTTTAGGAGATACAATCTGTGGATATTAGGGTTTTTTCAAGCTCCTGAATTTTTTCTCAAAGAGGTGACCTTGGGAACATCATCCTTACTCTCCCTTTGAGCATTGAATTGGAATTATGTAAATAGAATCCAAAATTACACAGATTCTAGCTTCCTGTGTATCGATTTCAAATCCAAAGAAGAAAACAATAACACCTGGCACGCCGTATGAGTTCACTCTGTTGAACTAGTCCATAATTAGGTCGTTGCAGGAGATTAGGAATAACTTTTTCTTGAAGAATCCAAATCAGTTCAGACTTGTGGCACTGAAAAGAAGATTCACAGGGCTACTGAATTGCCAAAGGTAAAATTTCAGGGATCCGAAACTATAGAGATACATCACTTTCAATATTGAGCTCCTCAAGAGAAATTAAAAGGTGTGTATTTTTTTTTCAAATTGCATACGTCTTATTTGAAAATTTAGTTTGAATTGATTCCAAGGGCATATTGAAGCATAGATATCAGTATTGGGTTCTAAAATGCCCCCCTAAAAGGAATTCAACACCCACTAAGCCCTTATAAGGCTCTACTATGATTCATGAAGAGGAAGAGTTGCAACATCATATATCAAAATTACAAGACCAAGTGCAACACATTTTTCTCTCGCAAAGAGTAACAAAAAATGAAATGCAAGATTTGAAGAAAGGCTTGCAAGCTAATATGGATAGTTAGAAGAAAGTCATGGAAGCTAAGATGCATGGTTTGAAGAATGGCATGGAAGCTAATATCGATGACATGGAGCCTAAGATCTATGAAAAAATGGAAGACAACATGGAAGACATGAAGAATGATCTAAAACAAGACATGGAAGGTTTGAAGGAAGGTTTTAAAAAGTTCATACAAGAAATTATTCCTATTGGAAAAAAGGTAGTATAGGAAACTCATGGTGAGAACAAAATAAATGTTAATTGTGATTTCATAAACTTTAATGTTGGATTGAAGACCCACCATATTCCAAATATTGATATAAGGAAGTTTGATGGAAAGGATCCCATAACATGGATACTACAAATGGAGCAATATTTTGATCTCCATAATGTGCAAAACACACAAACGATATGCATTGCAACTTTATATTTAGAAAGAAATACATTTGTATAGTATCGATGGATTTTATTTTGTAAAAAAAAATGTCACTTGGTATATTTTTACAGAGGAAATGATAGCACATTATGAGGATACAAAGAGCAACACATTCTTTAGCCAATTGATAAATCTCAAATAATAGGGTCCAATGGTGGAGCACATTTAGGACGTCGAAAAATTGAATATAAGGGTAACTGATATTCCGAAGGAACACAAGATTGATGTATTCATAGGGACTTTAAACGTTAACATCCAACATGAGGTTCACCTTTGGGAACTTGATTCATCGAAGAAAGGATTCAGGTTGGCAAGAAAATTGAAAGTAAAATTATGGCGACAAGGAATCCTACCACTCACATCTATAAAGATGGAAGTGTTGTCTCTCCTAGACATCCACCACCTACAAGGTTGACACCACAACAATTGGAAGAAAAAAGAGAAAAAGGGATTTGCTAAAATTGTGATAGAAAATACACTAAAGGGGATATGTGTGCTGAGAAGAAAATATTTTACATAGATTATGAAGAGGAGGAAGAAAATGAACAAGAAAGTTCAAAAGAAGAGGATATACACTAGGAACCAACCCTAAAGAAAGAATAAATGAGTCTGACCATATCCTGTAATGCATTGGTAAGAAATACCACTCCTCAAACTCTCAAGATATATGGACATACAAAGAGGAAAAATTTAATAGTGTTGATTGATTCAGGTACACCCATAATTTTATTCATTATAAGGTAGCCAAGGAATTGAATTTCTTTCTATACCCAGCACTAGAGTGTCAAGTGACGGCTTCAAATGAAGGAACTATAAATTTCTTTGGAAAATGTCATAATATCAAGAAAACCATGGGGGAATATGTATTGAATTGTCCGATGATTTCCATTACATTCGGAGATGCTGATGTGTTACTGGGAGTACAATGGCTACAATCTCTGGGGATGATAGCTTTTAATTTTCAAGATCTTTTCGTGAAATTTTTTTCGGAAGGAAAGGAAGTTGAATTATGGGGTGTGACAGGGAAGCCAGGAAAGATAATAAGCTCTAATATCATGGAAAAGCTTTTGAAGAAATAACAACGAGGTGTAATTGAACAATTATTCTCACTAGAAGTTCCAACATCAAAATCATCTATTTCTCCATATCTCCAAAAATTACTGGACAATCATTCCAAGGTGTTTGAAGCTCCCAAAGGAATCCCACCTATTTGTGATCATGATCATGCTATTCATTTTATTCTAGGAAGTGTTCCTCCAAACATCAAGCCCTACAGATATCCTTATGTCTAAAAGAGATAAATTGAACATATCATTGCAGAAATGTTATCGGATGGTATAATTCAACATAGTCAAAGTTATTTCTCTGCTCGAGTAGTATTGGTGCACAATAAGTATGGATCATGGTGCATATGTCTAGATTATAGGAAGCTCAATAAGCTCACTATTAAGGATGAATTTCCTATTCCTATGATTGATAAATTATTGGATGAATTACATGGATAAATTTATTTTACCAAGTTGGATCTTTGTTCACGATATCATCAAATTATAATGAAGTATGGAGATATTCCAAAAACAACATTTCGAACTAATGAGGGTCATTATGTATTTTTGGTCATACCTTTTGGCCTTACCAATGCATGTTCTACATTTCAAGTGTTTATGAATTCCATTTTCAAACCCTTCCTTAGAAAATTTGTGTTCGTAGTTTTTGAAGATATACTAACCTACAACACGTCTTGGATGGATCATGTTAAACATGTAGACATGGTGCTCAAACTATTGGAGGAGAATCAGTTATATGCAAAAACCTCCAAATGTTTCTTTCAAGTACAAAAGGTGGAATATCTGGGTCATATTGTATCTCGGAAGGGTGCTAAAGTAGACCCTAACAAAATTAAATTCATTAAGGAATGGAAAGTCCCCACAACCATAAAGCAGTTGTGAGAATTTCTCAGGTTAACGGGGTATTATCACAATTTTGTTAAGAATTATGGGAGAATATCAGCACCCCAAACAACATTATTGAAGAAAGATCCATTTTCATGGATTCCTGAAGCAACCAAGGCCTTTGAACATCTTAAATAGGTAATGGTCCTGACACCAGTCTTAGCTACCCCATACTTCACAAAAACCTTTATTGTAGAATGTGATGCCTCACGAAATGGAATTGGTGTTTTTTTAATACAAGAAGGAAGGCTCATTTCTTTTTAAAACCATATAGTAAAAGGAAAGTATCTTCAAAAAGATATTTATGAGAATGAAAAGTGGGAAATACTACATGCACTAAATATATCATGTTATAAAGTTTTTGGCAAATAGTAAAAAATTCAACTTAGAGGGTGGACTCTGCAACTGACTTGGTAGACCATACAGTAACATCATGATTTTGGCAGCATCTTTACTAGGAGCTATAAAGTTCAGGCGAGTCAATCCAAGATTGATAAGTGTTGTGATGTGGTTGGATGAAGGATATTTGGTTTGGGTCAATCTCGGGCGACCATATGAGCTAATTAGAGGGAGCCACATGGCCCAATGAAATCTCACCACGTGGCCTATGGAAATGTGCCAAAATTATATTATGATTTCAAACCAACTTTTTCGAGTTCGATCATATCACATCATAGTTACAAACCAGCTTCCAAACCATTACATTACCAAACATGTTTATTATACATACCGAGAAATCTGGAGTTTAATGGAATGGGTTGGCACACTTGTGGGAGGGGTTAGGTCACGTGGCCACAACCCTAGGTCATATGGGATGCGACATAACCATGGGTGAAGTTGAAGGGGTGGGGCAGGAAACCCTAGAATGATGTCCCATTCAATTCGATGAAACCATCAACAAGGCTATGGAGAAGGGATGACATGTGGTTCCCAAGCCATGGCCGCATGGCCCATAATATAAGGGAGACAACTGAGCTAGTGGGTGTATGTCTCCTGGCCCATGCTCGTAGACACATTAAGCACCACATGACTAATAGATCAAGTGGAAGCTTGGGGAACAATTCCCAGTTAACGACCTAACAAATTGCACCATTTTTACTGGAATTTTTTTTGTTCTCGCATCAGTTTTTCGCTTAGCAATTCCTCCAAAGAGGGAATTCATTTCTATCTTTGACTGTTTTGGTAATTTTTCAAGATATATAGTGTGTAAATGATGAGTCTCATCTTAACCATTTTTCAGACTTTTTGAGCCAAAGAAGAGCTGAAATAGGTGTTTTGCAATCTTTTGGACACATTGGCAATATCATTTTTCTGTTTTAAGCATTTTATGTAGATGTAATTTACATTTTGAGCACATAATTTAAAGGGACAACAATGGAAGTGGGACCTAGAGACGTAGCCTAGGAGGGGTGAAATTCATTATCAATTTTTTTTTTTTTGATGTTGTATGTTTTCTATTTTTATTTGTTTAAATCTACAAAAACTTAACTAAAATTACTAAGTTTATGTGCTTTTGAAATTGCGATCCATTTCCCACAAGACATAAACTAGATTGCAAAAATTTTCAAGAGTCCCTCAATTTTTAATTTCAAATCACTTTGGTATGAGATCATTGTTGTATTGAAGGTTTGATAGTTTTTTTTTTGTCTTTAATGATTACAAGGTCTAAGTTGAGAAGAGGAGAAGGAGTGCTTGAAGAACCAGACCCTCGAATTGGTTCAATAAGGTCACAAAATCCACAAACTCCCCCGGTCATGGAAAATGAAGAAGGAAAAGAGCTGATATATGAGGATGAGAGAGTTTTAAAAAGGAATTTTATGGATGTGTCTCAAATGGTGAAAGTGTTCTACAATGAAAGGACAGTAAGTTTTCAAGGAGACAGTTAAAATCATCTGAAAGTTAATGGTGTTGATGGGATAAATCCTCCACTCCCACCTCCTCCTTCACCTCTATCTTCACCAACATCCTCACCTCCTTCTTCACCTCCTTTAACACCTAGACATAATCTTCCTAAATATACAAAATTTCATGCTAAATATCCTTTGTTGAAGCTTGATGTCAAGTTTGAATTGGCTATGTACAAGGGGAAGTAATTGCTGAAAATTTGGATAATTGGATTCGCCAAATTAAATTTTATTGCAGTATTTTAAAAATTATTGATGATGTTACAAATATGCATCTTGCTTCTTTGCCTTGGAAAGTGCATCCATCATCTGGTGTGATGCCAATTCAAGAATATTTGAAGAAAAGTGATAGAATTCTCTCTTATTGGAATGATTTTATAGTTTCATTAAGAAGGAAATTTTATCCATTAGCTTATATGAAAAAATAAATTATGGATTGGAAAATTTTTAGACAAGCTAAAGGTTAGAGTGTTAAAAGTGACACACAATAACTTAGAAGAAGAGCTTTAATATTGGGTGTTCATTTCTATTCACAAGATACTCTCCTTAAATACATAGGTGGATTACATATTTATTTGACACATACTATACTTATATTTAGTCCCACCAATATCGATGAAGTATGTTTTCAGACAACTCATTTAGAATAAAGAGAGAAGAATGTGCCTCAAGAGACTAGCAAGAAACCATTCAATTCTAGAGACAAAGGAAAGGGGAAGTTTAAAGGAAAATTTAAAAGGGGTGCTACAATAAAGAAACAGGGAGAGAAACTTACCTGTAAACATTGTTTAAAAGAAGGCCATGATGAAGGCCATTGCTGGAAATTATATCTAGAAATGGCACCAAAGAAGTTCAATAACAAAGGGAAATAAAATATTTCTGCTACAACTCAACAAGAGCTAGGATTTTATTCAGATGATGAATCAAAAATCATAACAATGGGAATAAAAGGTAAACTTCTAAAGCAAGTACTATTTCTTCTAGTAAGCCTATTAAGTCCCAAAATAATAAAGAAACAAGTGAGCTTTTTCATATCAAGACCATTACAAAAAATACAAAATTTGATACATTATTTGATAGTGGATCCCAAGTCAATGTTATTTCTAAAGCAATTTTAAAAAAAATAAATCTATAAACTACACCTCATGATAAACCTTACCCTTTGGGTTGGGTATCTGAAGATGCAAAATTTCAAGTGCCAAGAAAATATAAAATCAAATTCATTATCACTGCAAATTTTGTAGATGAGGAAAAGCTTGATGTTGTACAACTTAGCATATGAGGGATTGTTTTACGGAGTCCATACATGTAGGACCCAAATTCCATATTCTATCATCATGAAAAAAAAATATTATATTTTTAAATATGGAGTTGAGTATATTTTTATAGCACATGCTGAGAAGATGAACTTATCTCTTATAAGTGTTGGTCAAATGAAAAGGCTTGCAAATGATAATAATAATTTTGTATTGTTGATGATTAAAGCTAAATATACTGCGAAATTTTAAGCTTTCATAGAATGTGATTCTAAACTCAAGCATGAATTGGTTGAAATTTTTAATACTTATGACAAGATGTTTCAGGAACAAGAATGTTTGCCTCCTAAAGGAGGAATCCAAAATGTGATTCACTTGTAGAAAGATGCACCAATTCCAAACATTGGCATGTATAGAATGACGGTTTTGGAAAATGAAGAAATCAAGAAAATTAAATAACTTCTAGAAAAAGGGGTCATCAAGGCTAACAAATCTCGTTGTGGGTCTCATATTCTCTTATTTCCAAAGAAATATGGTACATGGTGCATGTGTGTGATTGTAGATATTTGAACAAAATCGCAATAAAGAATAATTATCCTCTTCCTCACATTGAAGATTTGCTAAATCAATTAAAATAATTTTTTTACTTCACTAAGTTAGATTTGAGAAGCAGTTGTCACCATATAAGGATTTCAGAAGATGACATTTGGATAACTTATTTCAAGGAAAAAGAAGGTTCTTTTCTTTTTTTTTTTAGTTTTGTAGTTTGGGCTTTAAAATGCACATAAAAAATTCATGAGAGTTATGAATGATGTGTTGATACCATTCCTTGATGATTTTTTAATAATATACTTAGAGGATATTGTAATTTTCAGTAAGACTCGTGAAGAGAATTTCAAGCATGTGAAAAAAGTTTTAGATGTCACGAATAAATAGAAATTGTATTTGGAGATGTCTAAATGTGAATTTAGGAAAACCTCCTTTGTCCATTTGGGACATATTGTAGGAGGGGTGAATTGAATGTTGATCCCTCAAAAGTTGATTTATTTTGAATTTGTTTAAACCCATCAGTGTAACAGAAGTGAGGATATTTTTTAGAGCAACCCAATATTGATGAAAATTTATCGCTAACTTCTCACTCATTGCAACACCATTACATGCCTTGACAAGTGTGAAACATGTCTTTTAGTGGGGAGGCAAGCGGTAGAAAACCTTTGACACGTTAAAAAAGAAAATAATATCACTTCCATATCCTAAGTGACCATTTGAGATTCAAACCGATGAAAGTGATTATGCCATGGGAGTAGTTTTGATGCAATATGATAAGCCTATTTGTTATCATTCTAAAATTTCTACCAATGTAGTAATTAACTATCTAACTTATGAGAAAGAGTTGTATACTTCGGTACAAAGAGCGAAGAAATGGAATAATTATTTTATGGGTGAAGAAATTATTATTCATACTAACCATAAACCTTTACAATAATTACAATCACAAACCAAGCTACAACAAGCTATAAATTTTGGGTGGATGGAATTCCTACAACAATTTCATTTCGTAATCGGGTACAAGAAAGCTATATTAAACAAATTTTTCGATATTTTATCAAGGCCTATTTTGATGCATCTATAATTCTTAAGCATAAGTAAATTATGAATGAAATATATATTGAATAGTATGCTTAAGATGAGGATTTTAAAGATGTTTATGCATCTTTGATTCAAGGAAATCGTGTTGAAGATTTGGACTGTCATGTTGATTACAAGTTGTTGTATCGTTTAGGAAAGATATGTGTTCCATAGGGGGTGTTGGGGTTCCCGTGTTTTGGTAAGGTTGGAAATAAAAAAAGATGAGACAACATAAAACCACTTTCAGACCTCAAGATCTAGCCATCCTGGGTCCAGAGAGGGATCTCTCTATGATATGTCAAAGGTATATGACCTTGAAGCTCAGTGTTAAGATGTTAGGCTAGTTATAAGGCTCAGGGTTTGTTTGTTTGATTTTTTTTTATTTGGTTGCTGGTCATCAGGAAATAAAGGTTCAATGTAAGACAGGGATGAGCAAAGACGGATAAGGCAGAGGTGAAGTGTTCCAGGAAATATTCAAAACCATTGGGAAATGGAGTCAGGAAAGGATTTGCTTGCTAATCAATAGGCAGGCTTTCAATTGGGCTAGTCATCTAAACCATAGGATCTTGAAGATGATTGTGTGATATGGAAAGGTAGGAGAGGAGGAGATAACATAGATTTAGGGAACAAAGTTAAAGACCAGCTGGTCGCACATGGATCCTAGTGGAAAAGGTTAACTCTAATCCCTAGTGTTCCCAAATCTTCCAACTAAATCCATAACAAGAAACATCTAAGAATAGATACATCTAATTCATACATCAGAGGGTAGGAAATAACATCCACTACACTGGTTAAATTAACTGAAATCGATTCTTAGATAACACATTTAGAAGAAAAACATCGAAGGCAAGGAGAGCAGAAACATAGGGTACCTAGCAAGGGTAAATCCTATGCCAATATTCTGATGCAAGCCAGTAGAAACGAAATGAAATGAATATAAACACAGAGATGGGAAAACATCACTGCTGCTTTAGATCAGGATCCAAAGAAATGTGCTTGTCATATTAAATAGCAATACCAGTCAAGTACAACATTTCCAATAGCTGAATGCTAAGTCTAAAATCATATCCCTTAGCCTATCTAACACTTTACACAGAGACTGTGTCTCAAAAGAAACTACTTGCAATTCTCTGATAACTGATCAATAACCTTTACAATGAGTTTCTTCATGAATTTATAGCTCCAGTGGAGCAGAGAAGGTAGGTGAAAAACTAAATGCAGCATTAACACTCAGGAAAGGTAGAAGACCGAGGCCCACTCTGTATAAATTCTGTGCATTTATATCTAGCACTCTTTTGGGTGAACGAATGATCTTCTTTAGGTTTCCATTAACTTCAGGTATGTCTCTTATGTACTTTGGCTGTAGTGCTCTGTAGTACTTCTGGTGATCTGAACAAAAATAAATCAATGATTCAAGTCTTCCATGCTGTGTAGCTAATGCTACTGATATCGTAGGACCGTTGTCAGGGTGGGAGATCCTTTAGGAACACGATATAGAATAAAGGTTGTATGGGCATTCTATCCTGTACGCAAAAAAATTCTGCTGGTGTACAAACCCTGATATACATGAATTTATGTATGTTGTACACTGCGTGTGATTCATGACATCGCTGATCTAGTGCTTTGCCTTTAAAACACTGTATTAAGGCTCAAAGATCTTCGTTGAACTGGTTTATCACTAGCTGGTATTTCTCTGCCACTTCATAAATGTCTTGATTTGCGAAATCTGGGCTTTAATGGCGATGGATAGGTTTCTTGTGGAGATTGAACTGTCTTGGGATAATATTTATGCTGCCGCTACCTTTCTGAGTATTTCCATTGTAGTACCAGCTTCCAAATTCAACCTTCCCTGCGCAACACACCATTACGATAGTACAATTAAACCATGGCAGTTTTCTGCCTCTTTGGAACCCTGCAAAACACGAAAACAGGTTAAGAAAACAATGGGGGTGGTGGAGGCAGTGCAGATGATGAAAATGATCATGTAACTGGTGAAATGGCAGAACAGTGTAGAGGAATGATGGAGGGAAACCTCGGTGAAGGTTGGTGGAGAGCAGAGGAAATTTAAATGAAAAAACCTTAACAAACTCGACTTTGAACAAAAATATGCAATGGGATGGGAAGATGTATGGTGGATACACGTGGGGGTGACGTGGCGGGACCAGGCGATGGAGGAAAATTCAACAGCGAGGAAAAAAATCTGGACCGTCAAATCTCAAAGGAGATCAATGGTTGAAAATGTAGCGGAGGGCAATGAATAGTGGGCCGGGAGTACGGTGACCTTGGATTAAACCCTGCGCAACTCTGTTGAGCGATGACCGTTGGATGGGAGATGACAGATCCGACGACTCACAACGATATCGCTACGCATCCACGGAAGAATGATAACGTGCGATGAGGTAGCGGTTTTGGAACAGTGTCGGAGCCACGTGTTGAATGCTAAGTGGAATTGCTGGGCAATGGGAAAATACAGCCTACCGCCCAAAGGCGGTGCGATAGATACCACCAGGTTTGCGAATAGTGTTTGCGGCGGGGACCACCGGGATGGATGTATTGAGGACAGTGGGATCTATGGGTAAATAGACGATGATGGTGCGATCGGAGAGGTGAACGTGAAGAACGACGGGCGCTTGTGGAGTTAACGGGGACCGTCCGATCTGCGAAGATCAACAGTCGATGTTGCCCCTGATATCATATGCAATAAGTGCCTTCTACCCGGGCCCCTGGTCATGGCGCTTGGTCACGTAGAGTGAAACGGTAAGGGGGCTGGCTTGAAGGGGTCTAAGACCCAATGTGTAGAGTATGGGTTTTCGTCCCTTTTTAGTGAAATTTGAGGCCGAAAATGGGAAACGATAGAGGGAATAAGGGGAAATTGGCTAACCAAAGGGTGTAGGGATGTTTTAGAGGGGATTTTTGGGATGAAAAAGGGGGACTTTAACAGAGGGAAAAAGGGTTGAAAAGGGACACTTTGCAGGGATACAAGGGATAAATATAGATCTTTTGGAGCACAATTTCTGCAAACAATGAGACCTTATAAAGGGAGTCAGCAGAGGGAAATTTATCAAAGGAAAAGGCATAGGAGACTTAAAGGATGATGTGTCTCTAGGGGAGATGCATTCCTTGAAGGCTCAAAAACCATTTAGCCCCCTACTTTTCTTGTCAAAAATTTACAGGGGGGCTAACAGTGGCTCCACATGGGGATGGCTTCTTCTTGAAGAAGTCAAGAATTCAGAGGATGAATCTTTGATGTAGGCCAGATGCCTGCTGGTTGGTACATCCCTTTCTTTCTTTAGATCATCTGCCACAATATGAAGACATTACATCAGCAGAAACACTTTCCCAACAAACTACCTACCCTTCCTACAATCCTAACATTTTTTCTTCTTCTAGGGTGCATTTGAGCTAGCAGACCCTTTACATCATTTTATTTTTACAAACAGAAAATAAAAGTATTCTAACTCTACCCTTATTGCTCCATTGGACCAGATTAGACTATTGGTCCCATATGTTTCTCTACCTAGTCTAATTATCTACTGGGATTAAACTATCCAACAGATTTCTTCTCTATATTCTACGACAGAAATTGAAAAACAGTCAAGCCAGGATTAGACTGTCTGACTTGCTATGGGTCTAAGGCATAAAGACAGTTGCACATGGATATAAAATTGCAGAAAACTGAAAAAAAAAACTATGAAGGCTTGAAATCTGAAACTTGAGGTATCCTTCTTCTCTTTGTGACTCAAGTTTTGAGCATGTTAGAGTCACTTCTTTTCTTCATTTCAGCTCTGGTTTTGGGCACGTTAGAGCTGATTCTTCTTTCTTCTTTGCTGGTCCAGATTTTGGGCATGTTAGGACCAGCTATTTTACTTTCTTTGGCTTAGGTTTTGATCATATTACAACCAATCCTTTATACTTCAGAGGTTCATGTTTTAAGCATGTCTGACCCTCTATTTTTCCTCTATTTTTTGAAACATTTTCTCTTCTTTTTTCTTCAAAATAAAAAAACTGCAATGGTATGCACAGTGGAAATGGAAACTGGAAAGTGGAAATTAGTAGAAGTAGTGTTTGAGCATCTTTCCATTGACAGGACCCCCAAACAGCTCTGTACCATCTAATTCCTATAGGAGGAAGGCATTTGGACCCACAGTGGCCTGAAGGATGTATGGAACTTGCCACGGACTATCAAACTTGTTTTTCTTTCCTTTATCCTCCATTCTTGAGTCCCACTTTAGAACTTTATCCCCAATTTTGAAATCATCAGCTTTGGTTCTTTTGTCAAAAAATTTCTTTATATTTTCCTGAACCTTCACTGCTCTGTTGTAAACCTCTTCCCTTGTTTGCTAGAGATGAATTTTCTGGTTTATCCTTCTCACCATACTGTCTTCTTCTGTTTGACTCTCTTAGACTAGCTTAATCACTGGTACCCCAAGGCTGGTAGGAAACATTGCTTCCGTTCCATAGACAAGCTGATAAGGTGACATGCCAATAGATTTCTTTGTTGTAAGCCTGTCAGCCCACAAAGCATGTACTAGCTTGTTATGCCATGACTTTTTGTTCTCTTCCAGCAGCGTTTTGATGATGATCACTAGGATCTTGTTTGATGATTCAACTAATCCATTACCTTGAGGGTAATAGGCAGTTGAATGACCAAGCGTTATATGATACCTGTGACAAAAATCAACCATTTTCTTGGATCCGAAAGCAGCAGCATTATCAGTGATTATTTTCCTTGGGTAGCCAAACCGAGAGAGGATATGACCTTCTAGGAAACTAAAGATGACTAAATCTGTGGCATTCCTAGCAGGTATGGCCTCAATCCACTTAGTGAAGTAGTCTGTGGTTGTTAGGATCCATTTGTGTTGGGAAGAAGAAGTAGGGTGAATCTCCCCTATGAAATATAGGCCTCATTATAGAAAGGGACCTTCAATTGTGATGTGTTGTAGAGGTAAGGGAAGGAGTTTTCTCTTGCCTTCAAGATTATGGCATTTATGGCAGGAAACGATCATTTTATAGACATCTTTGAAGAGTGTAGGCCAATAGTAGCCAGCTCTGAGTATTTTTTTTTTGCAGTGGCTTTCCAACTCAGGTGGCCTCCACATTCTCCAGCATGGAATTCTTGTTTAATCCTCTCAGCTTCAGCTTCAGGAAAACATTTAAGAAACAGGCCATTTGGATTTTTCTAGTATAAGCAGTTATTTAATATGCAGTAGCTTCTGGCTTTTAGTTTTAGGAATCTGGCCTTGGTCTTTGATAGTTCAGGGGGAGCATTGAGGTGTGTAAGCACATACAGAATGTCAGAATACCAAGGAGAGCTCTGAAACTTTTCCTCAACAGTGGTATCAGGCAATTCTTGTTGCTCGTCCAAGGTGTTTACCATGCTAATGTCTAGGGCTTGTATATTTGATTCAACCATTTATTAAGCTAGGCCCTGACCTTTAATCAGTTCGGTGGGTTTTATCTCAAGGTCGTATTCTAAGATCACAGAAATCCATTTTCCCCTTTTCCCATCTGGGTCCTAGGACAAAATATCTTTAACCACTATATTTGGCACATAGGCTATGGTGTGGGAATGCAATATGTACACCCTAAAATCTTTCAAGGCTTTAATTAGAGCATAGGCCTGTTTCTCCATTATGTTGTATTTCAAGGGTGCATCTCTAAGTGCTTTGCTAAACAAATAAATGGGTTGTTCCATTCCCTCTGGATTTTTCTGCAGTAGAACTGCAGCTATTGTATGCTTGGAGGCAAATGAAAAAATCAGGAAATCCTTTGAGAAATCTGGGCTGATTAGAACAGGAGCCTGGGTGAGTACAAGTTTTACTAATTCAAAATATTTCTTAGCTTCAACAGTCCATTTAAATCCTACACCTTTCTTCAGCATGTTAGTCATGTTCCTAAGATGTTCAGCTAGATTGAGAATAAATCTCCTAAGGAAGTTAATCTTCCCAATGAAGGACTGTAATTCCTTGATGTTTCTTGGGTGTGTGATCTGTAGTATTACCTCAACTCTTTGTGGGTCTATCCTAATTCCTTTTTCAGATATAATGTGGCCAACAAGTTTTCCTTCTTGTAGCCCAAAGACAGTCTTTTAGGATTCAGTGACAGACCATACCTTCTGCATTTTTCCAGCACTCTTCTCAGGTGTTCTAGGTGTTCTTCCTCAGTCTTAGAATAGACTATTATGTCATCCAGATAGATGATGATGAAGTGTCCTATTTCATTTGAAAAAGCTATGTCAATCGCTCTTTGGAAATTTGCACCAGCATTCATCAATCCAAAAGGCATCTTCACATACATAAAGGTACCCCATGAAGTGGTAAAGGCTGTCTTGAGTTGATCTTCTGGGATTACTAAGACTTGGCTGTAACCTGAAAAACCATCTAACAGGGAGATCCTTTTAGAGCCTACTACCCTCTGAAGAATATGTTCCATTGTCGGTAAAGGGTAATTTTCTTTGAGTGAGGCTCTATTAAGATTCCTAAAATCGATGCATAATCTGATCTTACCTGTTTTCTTTCTCACAGCCACTAGGTTTGATACCCAATCAGAGAACCTCACAAGCATGATTATACCTACCTCATACATCTTCTTAATCTCTTTTTCTACTGCAGGAAATTGTTTTGGGTTTATTTTGTGAAGTTTTTGTCTAAAGGGCTTATGATTTTCTTTCAAGGGTACCTTATGCTGTATGATATTTGTGTCATAGGCCCTTAAGTCCTCATAACTCCAAGAAAACACATCAATGAATTCCTTGAATACGTCAATGTATTTCTTTTTCATGTTTGCAGGCAAAGACTTAGCCAGTTTGATCATTTTGGGTTCGTCTTCAGTGTCTATGTTGCATTCCCCAACATCAAAGTATGCATGTTCTATCGTGGGCCTTTTTGCTACATCATCAAAGTCAAAAAGGTCTTCTAAAGGGGCCAGACCTCGAGGTATGTTCTTATCTTTGGTCTGCAACACCTCTACTTCTTCACTATCTGCGTTTTCACATTTTTCGTCTGGATTTCCAATTTGTTAAGTTAAAGATTTTATTTCTATGATACAGGGCGTTTATTCCTCATCTAAGGACCCTTAACTTAGGTAGCTACTGTCAGATTTGGAGTCTGAATCAGAAAATTCAAACTCGTTTCTAGCTACCAGGAAATCTTCAATCTGTTTATCTCCTTCAAAAACCTGCCAATATTTTTCATTGTCCAGCACTGCAGGTCTGAATTTGGTCTGAATGATGATCTGTTGGTCACTGGAGGTCTTAGGGTAGGAAATATCTAAGAAAGCTAATCCATTTGCAATGTTATTTTGAATCCTAGGAACAAACACTAATTCATATTCAACAAACGTTTTTCAGTAAATCCATAGTGTCGTTCCTGTAGGCTCGTAGTCTAGGATGTTTCATTGTATATTCACCATTCACCTATTTAATAATCAGCTCAAAGTCTCCACGCATGGTTATCCTATGGGATCCTAATTTTTTCAATAGGGTTAAGCCTAGGATCAGAGCCTCATATTCTATAATATTGTTCGTACACTTGAAGTGCATGTTGCAAGCATGGCTCTCTGCATAATCGCTCTCTGTGTTATGTGTCCACACTCCTGCCTTAGTAGTTCTCCTAGTGCATGACCCGTCGAAATTCATTTCCCACAAGGGTTCATTTTCCGTTTTATCTTCACTTCCTTCCCTACAGCCGGGTTCGCCATCATGGAGCATTGTAGGAGCTACGCTAGGCTGTGGGTCATTTTGTTTTTCATTATGGGTGTGGAAAGTAGAGAGGTGACTAGTTGGCTGATTGTGTTCTGTTTTTGGTTCACTTTGCGTTGTTTTTTCAGTGCACTGTTCAATGTTTTCTACGTCTTCCTCCTTTGAGTCTAGGGTAGCCATTATGTTAAAGTCCATTGGCTTTGTTTCATCATGTGTACCTTTGCTTGTATCTACGTTTTCAGATTATGGTCCCCCCCAAAGATTCATCATTACAGAAGATAAAGGAATCCAGGTCTGTATGTATAGAGTATAGAGGATAATTTTCAGGCTTTTCAGGGCTACTAACCAGGAATTTCATTTGTGCTTCCCTGTAAAGTCTTCTAAGTTGGCCAAAGATTTGGATTGTGGCATAAGCCCCATCCATATGCATTGTTCCTTGCAGCTTGGCTCCCTATGATCTTGATAATAGCATGCCATATTTGGGTGGCACATCTGCCACAACAACATCCATGACCATACATTTTGCTGGAATCTGGGCAAGGCTCACACATAAATCTTTGATCAGGCCAAGACACTTTACTCTACTAGAGTCAAATGAATATAGGTGTTTATAGGGACGGGTTATCTCAAGGCCTAACCTTTCCATTACTACTTTAGGCATCAGGCTGTGTGATGCCCAAGAATCATGCATTGCATTTTGGAGAATCTTATCATGGATATTAAGACTGATATAAAAAGGGGGCACTACCCCTTCCTGAAACTTTCCTTCTATCTTTGGACCAAACAGAAGGGCAGTTTGATCATCACTCATATTTACAGTGTCACTGTTCTCACCTAAAATTAATGCTTTCAAAATTTGGCCTTTATATACATCTTGAGTGGCCATCTCAGAGAGTGGGACAGAGATCTTAATTTTTGCAATCTGAGTCTCCAAATTGAAAATGGACTGACTCTTTGGAACGTTCAACTTCGTTTTGTTAGTCACCACCTTAGTGGCTAAATCAGTGTGCTGATCCTCACTATGTACAGTGTTTGTGATAGTTCTATCAAGAGCACTAACTGTGGTGCCAGTGCTGCTAGTTGGTTTACCTTGTGTGTTAGTGTTTTGGTTGTCCTTTTCTTTGTTCTTTCCAGAACTCTCAGCTGCTGATTTGTTACTTTCAGTAGTTGCTTTAGAAGTTTTTTCAGGTATTTTCTTGATGGTGACCTCAAAAGCTTTTGGTTTGGCAGTTTCTTGGCTCTTTTTACTTTTAAGTTCACTCTGCTCTCTGACCTGCATCATGGCATTTTCAAATCCCAACCTGTAATCCTCAGTTTCTAACCATTCCTCATCTCGACCAGAGGGTGAAGGTTGATCTTCTTCCATGTAACAGTTATGGATTGAATCCTCTGTTGCAAACATGTTTATTGTGTTTCCCGTAGACTCTTCTATGATTCCCTCATCTTCATCAAGAAAGTTCTCTTGGAATGGGGGAATAAATTGTTGATCCGACTCTCTTTGTCTGTTGGGAGTGGCATTATTTCTTCTAAAGTTCTGGTTTTGGTTTTGATTTGTATTTTGGTTACTAACTGTGAAAACCATTTTTTCCATCATTTGGTATAGATTCTCCACTTTTTTAGATAGATGGTCATGATTTGGATTAGATGTGGAAGCTACATTATCGTTTCTATATGTTACCCTCTTCTCAGCTCTTAATCTCGCTCTTTCTCAATCAGATTTGCCTCTATATTCACTGCTCCTTTCTGCATGTCTTCGAATGTGTTGTATTCTTTATCCCTAAGCTGATAGGCCATGTCAGCACTAAAGCCTTCAGGGTATTTTGCTAGGGCCATACCTTGGGGAGGTTTCATATGTGGAGGGAGAGCATTGTAAATTCTATTAAATATCGTTTGTGTAATCATGGACACTCTCTCCTACATTTATTTTAAGGCTCATATATTATGCTAGGAGTTGGCGAGGGTTGGCCTTAACTTTCCATTTGTTTATTAAGGTCTAATATAGAGTTGGGAGGTCATTAATGCTACCCGAGGGCAGGCCTTTAAACCATTTCTTCACATCACCCCCTAAGCTCTGGGCAAAGATTCTCATTTTGACTGTATCATCATCTATTTCGATGTAGTAAAAGGAATATTCCATCCTATCGACATGATATTGTGCTGTGGTAGACTCTTTTGCAGTGAAGTGTGGGATCTTTGATTGATAATCATTGGGTAAGGGAACCATAGGCTGAGGTAAAACCAGAGGTGCATACCAGGCTGCCATGATGATGTTTTGATGAGGTAAAGGGTTGAATTGGGTAGCTGGTATGTGGATGACAGGGATATTATGACCAGCAGAAGACTGATGAGCAGATCTAGGGTGACTGAGCCCCAATTTTTGTATGAAATGTATATCAAGAGGTGTAGAGGGAGGGGTCTGTTTATTGCCAAAGTGTCCACCACTTTGGGGTGGTGAACCAGGACGCTCAAGGTCACACTGGTCTAGGGCACTGAATGACCTAGTTCTTGGCAAACTATTTTGAGTGCCTAGGTCAAAAAGTGGGTCTGGTAGAGCTGTAAAATTTTCTGGTGTAGAGTTAGCTCTATGGATGTGGCTGGAAATAGTTGGTCCTTTAGGTGTGGGAGATCTCTTGAGGATGATCTGAGGGTTATAAACTATTTCAGGTGGGTCTGGGTCAGGGTAATCTCTTGTATGAATGGTTATTGAAGCCATAATGTTGTTTTCTAACCAATCAGCTTAACCCTACTTGTTACTTCTACTGTGGTTGATGTTGCTAAGGAAGTTGGTCTCCCAGTGGAGTCTAATGTGAACCAAGATAATCAGCAGGCCTACTGATCACCAGTGGAGTCTTCAAATCATTTAGAAATTGATGGAGTGCCCAGGTGGAAGGTTCAGGATGTTTTTTGGAGGATACACTATCCACCACAGTGCCTATGAGATGTCCCCTTTCAGGGATATCTTCCAAACATGGAAAAATTTAACCAGAGATTGACTGGGAGGGAATTTACCAGATATGTCACCTCTAAAAGAGTGTGAGATATGGAGGCTACCTAGCCCTTTCCAGAATATGTCCAAGAGTATGGGGAAAACACAACTAATGGTATAGAGGTTGATGTGTGAATAGGAATGTATAACTTCCAACCTAACCAGAGATCCTGGGTTTCTGAGGTTCTTATGATGTAGTAAGATGGATGGTACTCAGAGTCCCCAGTGGAGTCCCATTATGTTGGGGTTCCCATGTTTTGGAAAGGTTGGAAATACCAAAAGATGAGACAACATCAAACCACTTTTAGACCTCAGTATCTAGCCCTCCTGGGTCCAGAGAGGGATCTCTCTATGATATGTCAAAGGTATATGACTTTGAAGCTCAGTGTTAAGATGTTAGGCTAGTTATAAGGCTCAGGGTTTGTTTGTTTGATTTGTTTTGATTTGGTTGCTGGTCATCAAGAAAGAAGGGTTCAATGTAAGACAAGGATGAGAAAAGAGGGATAAGGCAGAGGTGAAGTGCTCCAGGAAATATTCAAAACCATTGGGCAATGGAGTCAGGAAAGGATTTTCTTGCTAATCAATAGGCAGGATTTTAATTGGGCTAGTCATGTAAAACATAGGATCTTGAAGATGATTGTGTGATATGGAAAGGTAGGAGAGGAGGAGATAACATAGATTCAGGGCACAAAGTTAAAGACCAGTTGGTTGCACAAGGATCCTAGTGGACAGGGCTAACTCTAATCCCCAGTGTTCCCAAATATTCCAACTATATCCATAACAAGAAACATCTAAGAACAGATACATCTAATTCATACATCATAGAGCACGCAATAACATCCACTACACTGATTAAATTAACTAAAATCGATTCTTAGATAACACATTTAGAAGGAAAACATCGAAGGCAAGGAGAGAAGAAACATAGGGTACCTAACAAGGGTAAATCCTATGCCAATATTCTGATGCAAGCTAGTAGAAACGAAATGAAATGAATATAAACACAGAGATGGGAAAACATCACTGCTGCTTTACATCAGGATCCTAAGAAATGTGCTTGTCATATTAAATAGCAATACCAGTCAAGTACAACATTGCCAATAGATGAATGCTCACTCTGAAATCATATCCCTCAGCCTATCTAGCACTTTACACAGAGACTGTGTCTCAAAAGAAACTACTTGCAATTATCTGATAACTGATCAACAACCTTTACAATGAGTTTCTTCATGAATTTATAGCTCCAGTGGAGCAGAGAAGGTAGGTGAAAAACTAAATGCAGCATTAACACTCAAGAAAGGTAGAAGGCCAAAGCCCACTCTGTATAAATTATGTGCATTTATCTCACAAGCACTCTTCCATGTTGGTAACTTAAGTGTTATTCGGGTTTCCTTGTTGTATCTATACGATGTACTTTTATAACGATTATACGTATTCGCCACGGTGATCTGAACAAAAATAAATCAATGATTCAAGTCTGCCATGTTGTGTAGCTAATGCTACTGATATCGTAGGACCGTTGTCAGGGTGGGAAATCCTTTAGGAACACGATATAGAATAAAGGATATATGGGCATTCTGTCCTTTATGGGGAAAACATTCTGCTGGTGTAAAAACCCTGATATACATGAATTTCTATATGTTGTACACTCCGTGTGATTCATGACATCGCTGATCTGGTGCTTTTCCTTTAAAACCCTATATTAAGGCTCAAAGCTCTTCGTTGAACTGGTTTATCACTAGCTGGTATTTCTCTACTGCTTCATAAATGTCTTGATTTGTGAAATCTAGGCTTTAATGGCACTGTATAGGTTTCTTGCGGAGATTGAACTGTCATGGGATAATATTTATGTCGTCGCTACCTTTCTGAGTATTTCCATTGTAGTACCAGCTTCCAAATTCAACCTTCCCTGCGCAACATGCCATTACGATAGTACAATTGAACCATGGCAGTTTTCTACCTCTTTGGAACCCTGCAAAACGTGAAAACAGGTTAAGAAAACAATGGGGGTGGTGGACGCAGTGCGGATGATGAAAATGATCGTGTAGCTGGTGAAATGGTGGAACAATGCAGAGGATTGATGGAGGGAAACCTTGGTGAAGGTTGGCGTAGCGCAGAGGAAATTTAAATGGAAAAACCTTAACAAATCTGACTTTGAACAAAAATATGCAATGGGACGGGTGGATGTACGGTGGATACACGTGGGGGTGACATGGTGGGACTGGGCGATGGCGGAAAATTCAACAGTGGGGAAAACAAATCTGGACCGTCAGATCTCAAAGGAGATCGACGGTTGAAAATGCAGCGGAGGGCGACGAACGGTGGGCCAGGAGTAAAGTGACCTTGTATTAAACCCCACGCAACTCTGTTGAGCGATGACCGTTGGATGGGCGATGACAGATCTGATGGCTCACAATGATATCGCTACGCATATGCGGAAGAACGATAATGTGCAATGAGGTAGCTGTTTTGGAATAGTGTCAGAGCCACGTGTCGAATGCTAAGTGGAATCGCTTGGCAATGGGAAAATACCACCTATGGCCCAAAGGCGGTGCGATAGATACCACCAGGTTTGTGAACAGTGTTTGTGGCGGGGACCACCGGGATGGATGTACTGAGGACAGTCGGATCTGCGGGTAAATAGACGGTGATGGTGCGATCGGAGAGATGAATTTGAATAACGATGGGTGCTTGCCGAGTAAACGGGGACTGTCTGATCTGTGAAGATCAATAGTCGATGTTGCCCCCGATATCATATGCAATAAGTGCCTTCCACCCGGGCCCCTAGTCATGGTGCTTGGTCACATAGAGGGAAACGGTAAGGGGGCTAGCCTGAAGTGGGCTAAGACCCAATGTGTAGAGTATGGGTTTTCGGCCCTTTTTAGTGAAATTTGAGGTCAAAAATTGGAAATGATAGAGGGAAGAAGGGGGAAATTGGCTAACCAAAGGGTGTAGGGATGTTTTAGAGGGGATTTTCGGGATGAAAAAGGGGGACTTTAACAGAGGGAAAAAGGGATGAAAAGGGACACTTTGCAGGGATACAGGGGATAAATATAGACCTTTTGGAGCGCAATTTCTGCAAACAATGAGACCTTCTAAAGGGAGTCAGCAGAGGGAAATTTATCAAAGGCAAAGGCACAGGAGACTTCAAGGATGATGTGTCTCCATTCCTTGAAGGCTCAAAAACCATTTAGCCCCCCTGTCAAAAATTTACAGGGGGGCTAACAGGGGGAAAGAGCCAATGTCATAAGGGAAGCCCATCTCTTATTACTGGTCACTTTGGTGTAGGAAAAAAAATTGCTTAAATTCAAAGGTATTGTTATTGGCCTCGCATGAATGAAAAAATTTCAAGATATGTAAAGGGATGTTCCATGTGTAATACTAGCAAGCCTAGAAATAAGAAATTGGGTTTGTACACTCCAATTCCTATTCCTTATTGTCCTTGGGAAAGTATTCATATATATTTTCTAAGGGTATAGGCAATGTCTATAAAATTTCATGATTATCTCTATATTTTTGTGGATCATTTCAGAAAAATGTGTGTGTTCATGCCATGTAAGAAACATGTTACAATTTAACATACCACAAATATGTTCTTCCCAAATGTATGGGTAAAATTTGGGTTCCCCAATTCTATTATTTTTTATCGAGATTCTCGATTTTTCAGGAAGGTTTGGTCAAGTTTATGGGAACTCATGGACACCAAGTTGAACAAGAGCACCACATTTCATCCAAAGACTCATGACCAGATAGAAGTGGTAAAAAAAATAGCAGTGAATCTCCTTTGATGATATTTTGGTAATCTTCCCAAACTTTGCGATGAGAATTTCTCTATTTCGAGATTGTTTGGGTTATTTCATAAAGTCTCCTTTGGATTCTCCCTTTGGAAATCATATTGTAGTAGATGGACAATGTGATGTGGAAAAAGGAAATCATTTCATTTAACAAATTCATCTTTTGCATGAAAGTGTACAAGAGCAGCTATAAAAAAGAAAATCCAAGTACAAAGCAAGATATAACAAGCATATATATGATCATGATTTCTAAGAGGGAGATCATGTTTGGTTGTATATCAGCAAGGAAAGACTTTAAGGTGAAGGTAAAAATTTCAATCCAAGCATATATGGTCTTTTAAAAATCTTAGAGAATATTGGTAAAATTGATTTCTGATTATATTTTCCACCTTATATGAAAATTTATTCTGTTGTCAATGTAGAAAACTTGAGATCATATGAGGCTCCAATGATTTATGATCATGAAGAGAATATTTATATTACATCCATTGAATTTTTTTCACCTAAATATTTAAATAACTTGTATGAAGACTCAATTCTTGACTGAAGGATCGAGACTTACGTAGAGGAAATGTGGAGTATCTTCGAGTCGGGCTCATAGGTAACAATCGAAGTAAAGTAAGGTGGATTGACATCAAGAAAGTGAGGGTGTTATGCCCCTCACTTACTTGCTGAGTAAAAATAGATATCTAGTGGTCCAAAAGATTCCAGTGGGGAGGATTTATTTATGGGATCAAAAATATGCTCAAAAATAAAAAATTTTGAAATCTCCCAAAACTAACACTAAATCATAGATCTCATCATTTTCATTCCAACAACACTTGAATCACCTGAATATAACATGGTATGGGTAATTTTTCAAGTTTTGTATTTTTTGGAAAACATTAAAAAAGTTAACTTGTAGGGTTGACTGGGCAAGTGGCTTGGCAGAACATATGTTGAAGTCAACATCCTAACTAGGTAGTATAATGGTTAGATGATTCAATCAAGTATTTACAAGTGTTGTGATGTCATTGGTTGAAGGAGATTTTTTTTGGGCCAATCTGAGGCCACCACGTTTTCCAATCAGAGGGCTCCATGTGGCCCAATAAAATTCTACCATGTGGCCCAATTAAAGGCCTCCATGTGACCTAATGAAAGGTGGCCACGTGCCCTCGGGAAATGTGAAATTTTTTTGTTATGGTTACTAGCCTACTCTTTCGGGTTTGATTGAATGACCTCATAGTTAGAAACCAATATTTGAACCATTACACCACCAGACGCGTTTTTTATACGTAGCAGGAAATTTGGATTTGAATGGACCATGTTTATGTGTTTTTGGGAAGGGACAGGGGACATGGCCCTTACCTCGAGTTTTATGTCTTGTGGCATCATTATGGGATGTAAAATAGAAGTGGTGGGGTGGGAATCCTTGTCCCTAGGTCCCATTCGATTTAATAGAACCATCAACAGGGAAATGGAGAAGGGATGGTGCATCGCATCCAATCCGTTGCCACATGGCCCATCATATGAACAAGAGCATGGAGCTGGTAGGCATGCGCCCTCTCACTTGCACCACTAGCCACATTAAGTTCCACATGACCAACATAAAAGGCGAAAAGTTGGGGTGCTGTCCCTAGATAACAATCTGACAAATTTCACCATTTTCGACCAAATTCTCATCATTCTCCCACCAATTTTTCCCTTGACGATTTTTCCAAAGAGAGATTCATTTCAAGTTTTGACAGTTTCGGTAATTTTGTAGGACAAATAGCATGTAAATGAAGAAGGAGGCCCATGTTTTCCATTTTTCAGCCTTTTTGAGCCTAAGAAGAGCCTACAAAGGGGTTTTTCGGTGTTGTAGAAACAGTTGCAACATTATTTTTATGATTTGAGAATTGTATGTTAATGTAACTTACATTTTGAGCATATAATTTAAAGGGCGAACTTTGGAAGTTGGACTCAGAGATGTAGCCCAGGATGGGTGATCTTCGTCATCAAATTTTTGTTTTGTGATGTTGCATATCATCTATTTTTCTCTTTTGAAATCTAGAAAACTTAACTAAAATTACTAACGTTATGTGCTTTTGAAAAATTGATCCATTTCCAACAAGACATAAACTGGCTTGTAAAATTTTTCAAGAAACCTTCAATTTTTAATTTCAAATAAAAAAGGTTCAATTTTTCAGTTGACCTAGGTTTTGAGACATTGACTGCAAATTTCAGTAACTGACAACAGATAATGAAAATTGGCTAAAGGTTCTCGAATTAGATTTTTTTATTATTTTCATGGTTGGGCTCATCTTATAGATATTGTTTAGGTTTTTTTTCTAAATAGTTGTATTGATGAATAAATGGATCATTGTACTCTCTTTTTTTGAATTCAATGACAATCTAATAATAAGAATAATTTTAAATGGTTATCCTAACAGTGTTTTTCCTCTGGTCTGTAACCAACCCTAGTGTCTCTATGTGTGAATGATTTTCTTTATTGTTCCTTTATGTTATGCTACATTGATGATGTTGTTGTCATTTATATATAATTGCATATTTTTTTGAATAATGTTAAATTGTTATGGGGTTAATTTAATATGAAGAATTTGAAATTCGATTATCGAAGAAAATAAAAATTACCCCGAAGAAAAACTATCATCGTATCAGAGGTGGGTTGAAGGAATGTCATTGAATATCACCCCTATGAAGACATATTTGATGGAAGCATGAAAATATGAGTATACCTAAAAGAATTTTAGGGTTTAAAATAAACCTTAGGAAATTTGGTTATTATGGTTTGATGGATATTATGAGGTTAGGGTTTCTTAGAATCCATAGTTTATGGAAAATATTTTATACATGAAATATAGAAACTCTTGCATGTTCAATGTGGATATGTTCAAGCACTTGTGACATATTTGATTTAGCCCTAGATGTGATCATATTAATTAGGACTTGGTCGTTCATGAAGTTGGTTATAAAATTGAAGGCATCAATGTTATATGGTCAATGGACAATCATGACTGTCAAAGGCTAGTTTAAGAGGAAGTGCTCACCTCTCAATAATATAAGTAGCTTCTAGATTTATGATACCTCTTTATTATTATATCCTATTTCATTTTATTTCTTTGATTATTACTTATATTTCCTACATGTATATTTTATTATTTGGATGCTTCTAACCTCTTGATGAGATGTGATAATTGGATCCTTCTTTAGGATCATGGATAGTGAAAGAAGAGAAGATTTGGTGTTGGAAAAGGAAAGAGAAACCTGATGAAAAGTTGATAAATTTCTCTAGCTACCAATGTCAAGTTTCAAAAGTATCTAAATAATACAAGGTATGTATGATTCATTGTTTCAGTGTTATTTTTCATCTACAATATTGGGTGGCAAGGTAAGCCCGAAGGTATGATGAATATGACCTTCACAAATTGTTAATGCATGCATATGAAGGGAAGTTTGATTCATCGTTACTATGAATATGTGGTGCACTTGGTATTAAAAAAGTATATTACATTCTATTAAGTCATGGTAAAGATACTTAGACCCATTAGTCTTTGATATATTAATGTACTTGATATTTGGAAAAGAATTATAAATTTCAAACATGATGGATTTCTTGAATTAGGATAGATACATTGATTTTGATATGTGGTAGCTTGTTTATATTGTTAATTATTGTGATGGGAATGATAACTATGACGATAGAAGTGTAACAATAAGATTGATATTTATGATATTCTTGTTGACCTTGGGTTAGTAATTTTTACAATGTAATAAATATAGACGTCATGATGTGATGTGATAAGTTATGTAACTGATATTGTGTTCATGATATTTGATGATACACCTGTCAATTTTCATAATCATATTACTCTAACCCTTGATGAAATTTTGATGTCATGTTAATATGTGATGATGAAGTAGTTGGTGCTAACATGTTATCGCCATGATGGATATATGTTTTTGAACTTGATATATTTTCATCTCATGATATAACAATCTTGATTATGCATGAAACTATTATGGTAGACACGTTGATAATGATGAGGTCCAAAGTATTTTCTCATTAAGAGGGAGACTCTTCATAAGATCCATAAACCTATTATAATTTGCATTGAATATATGGAAGATTATTTACTATTGAAATAAGTTATATCGACATAAATAGGAAAATATCTAACATTGTTGGTCTACAACAAGCTATGATCTAAGAAAAGATAGTTTCCCTTAGTTTAAGCCACAACCACATGAAACTACGATTAAGGGCGAGGTCGTAGCCTCTCAGCTGCACATAATAAATCCTATGTGTGTGGTTATGCTTGTAGGTCACAAAACTGAAGATTTGTACATAAAATTAGGAATGCACTAGGAGTGTAACGATCCTTCAGATATGGAGCAGACATAAGAAAGTTCCATGATATAGTAATTTTGGATGTTTGAATTACTATAGTAAATGTGAATGTATTGAATAAAATTTTGTTTGTAGGTAACCAAAATATTCATAATAGTATGTTATTTTGATCCGATCATTGAAGCTAGTGTATGACAATATTTAATAATTATTGCAAGTGCTTGACAAGATGTGGATGATTAGTATAGGTAAGTAGTGTCATGATAATTTATAGGTCATAAATATGAATTATAATATTCACGTGATTCTTCATATATTTTAGGCTTATGGATTGATTGAATTCATAGATGAGAAAAAATTAGGGTTTTTTCTTGATGACTAATGATTTTACTTGATATTTGATTATTTTCCTTGATTATGGTGTTATGTGAACATAGTAACTTCTAGTGACTAATATTGGTATTCAATAATGGTTTTGTATTGGAATTTATGTCATTTACATAATGGTTAAAGTATAAACCCTTGTTATTCAGTATGAATTAATATCACAATGAATGGATGGAACTTGCATGACTCATTTTGGTATATGCATGAAAGTTATATGACATACCCCTGATGTATCCATTCATATTTAGTGACAAAAATGATTCATAAGTGTTGCTGTCTGGATATGAACAGAATTCAACCCTTTTCTCCACATAAATTATCAACCCAGGACGTTAGTTATTTCAATACTAATGGCAAGGTATATGCAGATACAAGCACATGGTCTACCGTAAATCATAGGTTTAATCTATAACACACAAGTCATTGTAACATCAATGAAATGAACTACAGAAATAAAAATGCATCTACACAAATTAAACATAACTGTAATAGCAATAAAGAATCACACTAAAACACAACACTGGAGGGAAAAGAAAGGAGAATGCAGCACCTAATCAGAAGAGTGGGCCCAAATCTCTGATCAGGGCTGCGGTGAAATCACAAATTAAAGGAGAAACAACATGCTGATGTGCATTCAATCAATGATAAAAGAGATTCATTACAAAGTCTATATGTCCAGGGGCTTAACCCCTATTCACAGCCTGCATGCTTCTTTATACAATTATCCTGAAACCCCCGATCCCTCTCAACAAATTCATTATTACTAAAATACATCTTGTTACAGCGGAAACCAGTTTTCCCAGCAAGAAACTGTAGAAAGGATTAATATAGTGCTGATACATCCAAGTCTGTCACACTGTAACAACAAATAAGGAAGATGTTGGAGATGATGGGTTGTGCCTTAACTCGTGGCCGCAACACTCATGTTTTAGAAAGATCTAAATAAATATCGGAATTACTATGTAGAAAGGTAAAACATCCATGACAAATACATCATTAATAAAATATCCCATTGTAATATCCCCAATTGGGACTGCTTAGTAAGGCATGCCTGAAAAATGAATTTTTCAGGAATGGATGCTACAGGATTGGAAAGAAACCATTGGATTCCTTAGATCTAACAATATAAGACCTGAATCCAAGAGGGATTGAAAGAAAAATCCTTCTAGGTGGGTTAAACAGGTCTCCCCACACCTAGTGCAGTTGGAAAATGCGCAAGGAAGGGACTACAACAATACAAAATAATACTGCCCAAAAAATAACGTAGTTCAGCCCAATATATGCAAGAGATGAAGATGAAGGTTCATTAATCACTTATACATCAAAAAAATATGTTTATTGTAAGTTCCATACAATATACAAGAGAAAGATAGAGAACTTTGATGAAGAAACCCTCAATAATGAGGTGTTGCAACAATGTATTGGGCTGTAAAAAGGCTTGACAATGTTATATTAAGAGCTGAAGTAGTTGTATATTACATATCAGATCTAGAATAGATTTTTGTACAAAATATTAGATCCATATATGATTTTTATACTATATGAGCTCCTCTACAATTTCCCCTTGAGGTTTTGAGCAAAACATGAGATACAAAGAGTAGATCTGAGATATAAAGTTGCAGATCTACAGTAATATTCAGAATTTCTGAAGCAAATACAATAATAAGAAAATAATATTTGAATAGAACATGGATCAGAAGTCTAATCCATGGATCACCACAGTGAAGGGAAGAACCCCCAACACTAGAGATCTCTCCTCCAAAGGTATGCCAAAACTCCCTACAACTATATACTTGCAAATAACACAATTATGGGAGAGAAAATGCACTGTAGTCTCTATCACTGGTTTGGCCTGATGCCAATATCTGAGAATGCAGCTCCAAAGGTCTAATACTCTCTTATCAGGAGGATAGAAGGCACTGCCACTGAAAAGAGGCACCAAAATGGCCTAGATCCGAGTAGATTTGGCCTCCACTTGCTGCATCTTACAAGGACAACCAAATCCTCAATAGGATCTGCATTGTAGTTGGAAGATGTAGCTTGGCCAAATGCTACATCAACAATATAGTGGACAATATCAACAAGACTCCTCCAAGATCTTCTCAATGGAAGAGGTGGGATTCTCGATCAGGAACACCGTAGTGCTAAAAAGCACTATTCTTAGCTAAATAGAAAGAGAATAAGAAATTTCTAAACAGAAAATATCTTTAGAAAAATCATATCATGAACAACCTTCTCTTGATATCCTCCTCTTCCTTTTATAAGTTAGAAATCCCGCCAAACCCTAAACCATCTAAATGATTTAGCTCTATTCACATGTGTAGTATCCAATTAATACTACGTTGTGCAACTAGGAGGTTCATTGCATCTAGACAACGTTATTGATTTGGTCCTGGTTGAATTGGTCAACTGTTCCAGCCTCTTTCACACTTAAGTGTGCTTATGAAAATAGCTCATATTTAGCCTTGTTCACATTGAGCATTGATTTTATTCAGGATCCACTCCTCAAATATTAATGCTGTGACTTGGTCCAACTTGACTTTGTCCACATGCAAAAGTCTATGTTCACACATGAGGGTGTGAAATCTAGCTTCTATAATGATCCCCTTTCATACCAAGAGGCTTTTTATGATGATTTAAATTAAGTATGGGTCTCCTCCCCCATTTATTCATCTACCAGGTGCAAAAACCAAAAATCAATATTCCTATTAGCTACATGCTAATTTAGGAATATTACAGTCCTCCCCTCCCAAATGTTGCTTGTCCTCAAGAAACTGCAAGGATAGAACTGAAGAGTTTCATCCCAAGGCATGGAGACTGAAATTTATTGGGAAACATCTTTCCCAGGTGGACCATACATCCCCAAGCATTCATCCCTACCAAATGAGTCACCTCCCAACATGGAAACTCCAAAAAGTTCTCCTCCACCTTGAGCTTCTGCAAAGTAGGTGGGATGAAAATCTGAACATGGTAAAAAAAGTAGCCTACCCCACGCTATCTTCCTCTCCACTTATGATAAGTGTAGAGCTTATGTAGATTTTGGGTTGCAATAATTTTTCCCTCAAGTGGAAAAATGAAGACTAAATCTCCAAAGATCTCGTCCCCAACGTTGTGAATCAAGCTGGCCCAAATCATTCCATATGTGATGGATATAAAATCATCACTATAGGGCATCCCATAAATCACATGGCCCACCTCAAAAAGAAATAGTGTTTGGCTATGGTGGCCATATCTCCTCCCATGCTCCCATTAGAACATGCAATGCAGAAAGTGTGGGAATCCTCTTCCCAAAAGGACACATCCAACCCATGTGTCTCTCTCCTAATCATGTTCCCCAAAAGGATAAAGAAAATATCAGCAAATGAAATAATGATTACAATTTTAATGAGGGAATTACGGAAGGTTTCATATGGAGCTAAACTGTACCAACAGTTTCCCAAGAAGTCACTGTGTAGTTTTCCAAACTGCTGCTTCAGAAAGTTACATGGCAAGTGGTTTCTTGATACATGGTTGATTATGTATGTCATTTCATCTACTAATGAATGGTAAATGGCCATGTACATCAAATGAACATACATGAACTAATACAACACTTGCCCATGGCCATATAAGAGATCGATGTCTCCGTCATACATTTTGGCCCAATGTTGATCATGGAGCTTAATGAAAATTTTTCCTTCTTATTGAGCATTGCACTGCATAGAAATTGTAAGAGTATTCAAATCACTAAATGAAAAAACAAGATCCTTACCATGTAATAAAAGTAATATGATGATAGGATCCATGAATAAACTCTCCATAGTGGTATGACATACTCTCATGAAGAGAAATTAATCTTGTGTTGCATGAAGATCCTTCCTCATATACTTGGAAATCCAAGCCAAGAAGAACATATTAAAGTAATAGATGTCTCCACTCATTACTCCATCTTTCTCACCTCCTCCTTGTCCATCAAGTGCATCAAGAGTGAAGTGATCCTGAAGACACTCCATCCATAAGTCCATGCTCAAAAGTGGCAGCGCTATTGGCCTATGCAAATAGGCTCCTACCAATACATAGCTCCATTCTTTGACATGTTCATTGTCAAAGATATCTTCCAAAATGCTTCTACATGCAAGAAGCTCCTTCCAAAGTGGAAGTTCTTCCAGATCATCCAAGGCTAAGGAGTAGCCCCTTTTCACCATGATATTTCCATCTCCTACTCCTACAACATCATGCAAACTGTGAGAGAAAATATGCCCTTGCTCTCCCAATAATATCCAAAGCAAAAAAGGATGTTGCTGCCACCCCATACCTCCATCATAAAAATCATGTGATGAAAACATGGTGTTTGATATGAAGGATGTCATATCAACACAACGTGTTCATACTCCTTGCTACCCAATGATGCAATCATCCTGCCACACATATTTCCCCCACATACCCTTAGAAATAGGATGATGGCCAAACTCTTTCAAGAGTAGCCAACGCAGCCAAGCCTCCTGTTGCCCAGTATCATAGACTTGCAAGTAGATTTCTATCTTCTTGCTCATCATCCACATCCACTCAATCCATTGTGGATGATGGACCTCATTCTACAAATAATTGGTATCCTCCCATTATAGGACACCAACCTTCCCAAACCTTTGGAGAACTTTGCACTTCATGGAATATTGAAGTGCACCTCCCATGGGATCTCCTGATGAGATCTCCTCCTCATGCATGGCCTTCCAAAACCAGTGGGGTATTGGATCTGCTACAAATATAAGTCTCTCTTTGAGCTGTGGCATGCTCATTGATAAAGTGTCATCTAGAGAGGAGAAAATGTTTCTCGTATCAAGATGTCTACCCTTTGTTATTTCTTCCTCCATGGCTTCCTGAATGAAGCTGATATTTGAATGCTCCCATGAGGAATGGGTCCTTCTTTCTTCACTGCTGCTCTTGGATAGCGCACTGCAACTCTACTGCTCTAGATTAGCAGTAAGTGATGACCCTTTATGGGCATTGGGAACACCTTGTATGGCTACAAGAGTTCCCTTTTCTACTATGTTGGCTCTCCCAACTGCTGAAGATGAAGGTTTCTCCTCCATGACTGTGACAGTGCTGTTTCAAGCCTCCTCAATTGGTGGTGAGGGATTCTCTTCCTTATATTTCTATTTATCAAATATATGGATCGCCCTTTGAGTGAGATCTGCAAAAGAAGATACTCTTGCATGTCTCACATGGGTGAACCATCAATTGCTTTCTTCACCCTTCAAGTGCAGTGCTACAATCTCCACTACTTCTTTCTCTACCACTGGATGTAGTAGGAATAATGCACTAAGTATTCTTTCCCAATCACTTGCTGCAGATGTCCCATCAAAATTGGACAATAGAAACCTATTTCCCTTGATTTCTCCCTTGCTGCAGGGTCTCCTCTCTTCCTCCAGTTGAATGAACTGTGGGAAGGATAGAGTCTCCTTGAAGGCTCTAGGTTGATACTTTTACTCAAAAATGTATTCAATTAGAACCTGATAATCCAACTATCCTCCATGCTTCTTTTATTCTTATTTATGAGAATAGGAACTACATGGTCCTTCCTCTTCTTGAAACCCTCTAAGAGTTTCATTGCATCTTTGCTTAACCTCCTTGGAGAGGCTCTTTCTAGATCTGAAAAGTGATGAGAGTAAAATGATCCTCTCCTTAATTATGATCTCTTCTCCTTCTCTTATTCTTCTAATAGCTGGAACTCACAGGCTGAGCCAAAGATCATGCTCCGATACCATTGTCATATCCCCAATTGGGACTGCTTAGCAAGGCATGCCTGAAAAATGAATTTTTCAGGAATTGATACCACAGGATTGGAAACCAACCCTTGGATCCCTTATATATGAAAATCTAAGACCTAAATCCAAGAGGGATTCAAAAATAAATTCTTCTAGGTGGGTTAAACAGGTCTCCCCATACCTAGTGTAGTTGGAAAATGCCCAAGGAAGGGGCTGCAGCAATACAAAATAACACTCCCAAAAAATAACGTAGTTCAGCCCAATATATGTAGGAGACCAAGATAAAGGTTCATTAATCACTTATACATCAGCAAAATAGGTTTATAATAAGGCCCATACAATGTACAAGAGAAAAATAGAGAACTTTGATGAATAAACCCTTAAGAATAAGGTGTTGCAACAATGTATTAGGCTGTAAGAAGGCTTGAAAACGTTATATTAAGAGCTAAAATAGCTATACATTACATATAATATCTATAATATATCTGTGTAAAAAATATTAGATCCATATCAGATCTGTACACTAGATGAGTTCCTCTGCAATTTCCCCTTGGGGTTTTGAGCAAAACATGAGATACAAAGAGTACATTTGAGATCTAAAGTTGCAGATCTGCAGTAATATTCATAATTTCTGAAGCAAATAAAATATTAAGTAGATCATATCTGAACATAACATGGATCAGAAGTCTAATCCATGGATCACCACAGTGAAGGGAAGAAGCCCCAACACTAGAGATCTCTCCTCCAAAGGTATGCCAAAACTCCCTGCAACTAGATACTTGTAAATAATGCAGTTATGGGAGATAAACTATGTTTTAGGATCTAGCACTAGTTTTTCCTGAGGCCAAGATTTTAGAATGTAGTTCTAAAGGTCTAATACTCTCTTATCAGGAGGATAGAAGGCTCTCCCACTGAAAAGAGGCACCAGAATGGCCTAGATCCGAGTAGATATAGCCTCCACTTGCTATAGCTTACAAGGACAACCAAACCCTCAACAGGATCTACATTGTAGTTGAAATATGTAGCTTGGCCAAATGCCTGATAGTGGAAAAGATCAATAAGACTCCTCCAAGAGCTTCTTAATGGAAGAGGTGGGATTCTCGATCAGGAACACCCTAGTGCTAAACAACATTATTCTTAGCTAAACAGCAAGGGAATAAGAAATTTCTAAACAGAAAATATGTTTAGAAAAATCATATCATGAACAACCTTCTCTTGATGTCTTCCTCTTCCTTTTATAAGTTAGAAATCCTGCCAAACCCTAAACCATCTCAATGATTTAGCTCTATTCACATGTGTAGTCTCCAACTAATACTGTGTTGTGCATCTAGGAGGTTCATTACATATAGATATCGCTATTGATTTGGTCCTGGTTGACTTGGTCAACTGATCCAACCTCTTTCACACTTAAGTGTGCTTATGAAAATAGCTCAAATTTAGCCTTGTTCACATTGAGCATTGATTTTATTCAAGATCCACTCCTCAAATATTAATGTTGTTGACTTGGTCCAACTTGACTTTATCCACATGAAAAATTCTATGTTCACACATGAGGGTGTGAAATCCAGCTTCTAGAATGATCCTCTTTCATACCAAGAGGGTTTTTATGCTGATTTAAATTAAGTATGGGTCTCCTCCCCCATTTATTCATCTACTAGGTGCAAAAACAAAAATTCAATATTCCTATTAGCTGCATGCTAATTTAGGATTATTAAACCCATGAAAGATAGGAATAAGGGTTTTACCTCATGCGTTTTAAGAATAATAATGGTAGAAAAAGATAGAAAAATAGGGTAAAATGGGAGAGGAAAGTATACAAATCCAGTACCCAACATCTCCCCCCAACTGATCTATCTGCATGTCCTCATGTAGCCCGTCATCTCCTCAGGTCCTGGTTGGATTGACTGTGATCGGCATGAATTTGTGTGAGGTCATATTCTGTAGCCATTTATATTCCTGGTGGCTTATGTCCTTCTGTCAAAACAACATCCTTCCACCAGTCTCGGTCAACGTTATATGAAGGAGTATACTGCTCAGCTGGCAACCATAGAAGAGGAAATTGAAACCTTAATCCCATCCATCTGACCCCACAGGTATGAATGTGTGCCATGTAATGTGGCATTCTCTCTAAAGCATGTGCAAAGTTAGGTGCTCCAAATGGTTCTCTTTCTCCGACGACTGAGGAGGACAGCATCCATCTTTTCTGACAACTATCCAGTGCTTCCTTGCGAAACATCATAATCTGGCTGACACATAGGTCAGCACACCATTTCTAGTTTTCCATCATGTGTTCCTTACGACCCTCAAGCTATAAAAATGTATAATGCTTGTTATAAATTTTTTAGGACTGAACATGCTCTCCTATCATCATTAACGACTTTCTTACTTGATTTTCTTCAAATGTATCCCAGGAATTTCTCCATTTAATCTGATTGATAGTATAGGAGGTGAAATCCCTTAAATGGATGTCCCCCGCGAATGGAATGGGGTTAAATAATTTATCATGCTTTAAGTAATTCCCATGCATATAGAGCTCGCACATTAAGTGTTGTCCGATAATGTCATGAATTTTTAAAATACGGAGAAATTGAATGGGGTCCTCAATTTCGTACCAAATCTCCTTATATATACTTTTGAAAGAAAATAAAAGAAATTGTTCATGAAGGAATAAGGCATAGCTATGTGCAGGATGTTTGTAGGCCATTACTTGTTATGCCAAGGAGAACATTTTCTCCTTATTTGTCTTCAACAACTAAACTTGTTCTTCCAATTCCTCTATTCTAGCCTTTTGTTTAGCTTACTTCATTCACGCCTTATATAATTGATCCATGTACCCTGTGATGACTCTGGTGATCTATTCCCGAATCCTATCTATTTCTTTCTTATGGTCTCTCACTGGAGACTGCCATTTTTGAATTTCAGCAGCCTATGCAAATTCTCGACCTTCAAACAACTCTTCAATTGGGCCAGTCTGGATAGCTTTCGTGGAGACTTCAATATTCAGCTTTATTTCCCTCCATTTATAGATTTTTACCTTCCTTTTCAAACGTGAAACTTGCTTCTTCAAATCCCGAACCTCCCTTTTTAGTCTCATGGTTTCACTAAACTACAGCTGATACTTCTTCTTGAGAGGTATCCTTATTTTCTCGCACTGTTCAATCCATTCCTGTTTAACAATGAATTCAGTTTCTGGGCCTATGATAGGCTCAGAAGGCAGTGGGATGCTTCCGACATTTTCTATGGATTCTCTTGTCAAGACCTTTTGGCTGGGCTCCCTATCTCCAGGGGCTTCTTCTTCTATGTTTCCCCCGAGAATTTTTGCTGTCTGGTCGGTAACTTCATTGATCCTCCTGTGTTCCTAAGTTTCCATAGGAACATTATCTTCCTTGTGAACCTCTAAGTGTTTTGGTTTGGTGGTGACTGGGCCAATCTTGGTCGTTTCAAAAAATTTTAGTACTGGGGGAACAACTACTTCTTCCATTAACCGTTTGGGCAAGCGAAATCCCCTCGCCCCTTTAGGCATTAGGGACTGGAACAAAGAATAGGGAGCAGACTCATCATCTTCATTTTTGGTTTGGACTGGGACTTCATGCATGGCTACCTCAACCGGGGTCGATACTGGTTCTTGTGGAACAGTATCGACCTCCTAGTTCATTCCTTCTTCACCTCCCTATTCCTCATGAATCACCTTTGTTTTCACAATTGGTACTAGTTCTTGAGGTCCAGTGTTGATTCGACAGGCTGATTTTTCCTGTTCTAGCCGAATTGGGGATGGTTCTTGTGTAACAACCCCACCTGTTTAAGTATTCATATTTATACGGGCAGGTGATGCTGTTTTTTCCAAAACATCATCACTTGCGATTTCTTTATCCAGAATTTCACTTGTCTGCTCTTTATTAACAAAAGTCGACAACTGTATAATAGTATCGACTTCCTGCACAATGTCCATCATTTCCTTCTCTGTGGGTTCTTCAAGCGAGGTTGGTTCTTATGTGGCAGCCTCATCCATGTCACCCCTTACCTCCTCCATTCTTATTTCTTCTTCTGAAGTTTTTTTAAGAGAGGCTGGTTCTTGTGTGGCAGCCTCGGCCATGTCACTGATTACTTCCTCCATTCTCGTTTCCTTAGGTCCCTCCTGATCAACCATCATCTTTTATTCCTCGTGTTCCTCCTGATGAATTTCCATTTCCATTTCCTCAGGTTCCTCTTGATCAATTTCTTCTGAAGGTTCTTCTTCTGTCTGACCAGCAGGAGAGGTTGGTTCTTCTTCTTCCTGACCAACTAGAGAGGCTGGTTCTTCTTCTCTAGCAGCAATCATGGCAGCTACCTCTTCCTCTGAGGACCAACAGAATTCTGCCCAGGAGACCCAAAACTTTTTTATTGCATGCATGACCAATAATCGCACCAAATTGTGATTGGAGAGTACTGTCGGCATTCAGTGCGAATGCTAAGCAGCCTATGGCATATGCTGCAGTTGTTTCAAGTGGAATAAAGGCATGTTTAGGGCATGCTCCAGATTGTGTAGAAATCAGAGGTGAATTATAATTTTAAAGTGATATTTGAACAAAGTTGAGGCCCGACCCTCGCAGGTAATGTATTTTATTACGAAGCCTGCAAATTAATTCCAAGGATACGGTATCGTTCGGCGCTGGTATCCTCTGCCCATTTGAACGACACTTTCTCCTTCTTGTAAAAATAATTCAGGAAATTTCGGAAGAGAAACCTTCTGAGCAAACCATTTCCACCCCTGCTACCTCAGTCCACTAACCTCTGCGATTTCCTCTTCTGTAACATGAACTTCTAGACCCCTAATCCATGAATAATTATCCTCTAAATTGATTGTGAATTCCATTGTGATACCTCCATCAAACCCCTGCAATCTGTCAAAGTAGGTATCCCACACTGCATCGATAAATACTTACCAAACCTCTCAATTTTTGCGAACTAAAACTATTTTTTCATGATCATGACACATAGCTAGCCCACCCATACTGTGGAGAGTTGTAGCAGCAGTCCCTATAACAGCATATCATTGAGCAAGGTGATGGGTACCAAATTCGGAGGAGCATCATAGTGAAAATGGAAAGGTGGTAATGGTAAATATAGCCAGTAACTCTCTAAAGTTGAGAAAAATCATGAAGAAATATGGTAAGTGTGGTAAAATAAAAATAATAATTGTTCGTATAGGGTGGAAGAGACATTTTACGGATCCCAATACAATTTAAACGATGATACCACATATTCATGGGAATCGTAAGGTGTACCATGAGCGGGTTGTCATACTTAATTTATGAAGTAATTATTATGCTGTCCTTGTCATGACGGCACCCCCCCCCCCCCCAACTTAAATTTTTTTCGTCCGCGACATTAAAATCTCCACATAGGATATTTAATTAAATCACTAAAAGTCACATGGAGGCATACTTGACGACCTACCTGGACAACGCGATGGTTGGTGGGATGATAGCATAGTAATGATGTGGATGGTGTAACAGCAACGGTGTAACAACATTGGTGTAACAACATCGGAGTAATAACATTGGTGTAACAGCATCGGTGTAACAACATCGGTGTAACAACATCGGTGTAATAGCATAGGTGTAACAACATCAGTGTAACAGCATCGGTGTAATAGCACCGGTGTAACAGCATCAAAGTAACAGCATCATTGTAATAGCACCGATGTAACAGAATCGGAGTAACAACATCAGAATAACAATGACACAAGTAGCAACATTTGGAGTAACAACACCGTGAGTAGCAGCAACTAAGTAACAACATCATGAGTAACAGCAACCGAGTAATAGCACCATGAGTAGCGGCAACTAAGTAATAGAACCATGAGTAGTAGAAAATGAGTAACAACACCATGAGTAGCTTCAATCGAGTAACAAAACCATGAGTAGCAGCAAATGAGTAACAACACCATGAGTAGCAGCAACCGAGTAACAACACCATGAGTATCAACAAGTGAGTAACAACACCATGAGTAGGCAGCAAATGAGTAACAACACTATGAGTAGCAACAATCAGTGCTTTGAAATGTCTTTCTATACTTTTTACTCCTTATTAGTAACTCCTGCAAAAAGACAAGAAAATAAAACATAATTCTTTATTCTTTATTAATATATATATATATATATATATATATATATATATATATTTACATATTATATTATTTATTTTATTAACATCAAGGGTGCAGAGGAACGATTCTCTGCATTGATGACCTTCAAACTAGATTTCTCAGATAATTGTTTAATAAAAGCATCCTTAGAGGCTGGCTGGTGGTATAGTCTCAGGCGATGTCCATTGACTATAAATGAAGCGCATAATTAATCAATTGTGGCTAGCCTGACTATTCCATTATCAAATACAATGTCCACCTCATAAGGTCCCATTCAATGAGTGCAAAGCTTCCCCTTAATATCCTTAAAGTGGGAGTCATAAAGTAGTGCCTAATCTCCACTTTGAAACACCTTATTTTTAATAAAATTATCGTGCCATTTCATTCTCTGCTGCTAGATAGCAGTAGTTCACTGGACAACCATTGAACGAATTTAATCAAGTTCATTAAGCTAAGCTAATCAGTGTTTCTGAGCATCTGATAGATATAACCCAAGCTCCAGTGTGGTTCTGAGTGTACTTATTTAAAATTCTATTGGAAACAATGGGGATTTTCCATACACCAACTCGAATGGTGAAAATCCGGTTGTATTTCACCATGTTGTTCTGTATGCCCAGAGAACTTCTGGGAGTTTCTTAGCCCAATCCTGATGATGGTATGCCACAATTTTTGTCAAAATGTTTTCCAATGTCTTTTTTGTGCTTTACACATGTCCATTCGCCTGGGAATGATATGGGGATGTCATTCTGTGCTTGACCCCATGTTTTTTCATGAGATTTGCTATCTTGTGTGATGTGAATTATGCTCCTCCATCTGAAAAAATCTCTCTTGGAGTACCGTAATGAGCAAAAATTTCTTCAAATAGAAAGTCTGAGACTACCTACTCTGTTGCTTTTGTGACAAATTTGGCTTCCACCCACTTAGTCACGTAATCAGTACAGACCAAGATGTGGACCTTCTACTGGGAGGGTGGGTTAAAGGGTCCAACGAAGTCAATAGTCCATTTCTCAAAAGGCTCGAGGACTACTTGTGCCTGCAAAGTCATTTCATCATCTTTACCGGGCTGGCCCATACATTGGTAACTATCACACCTCCTAACATAATTCTAAGCATCATGAAAAATATAAGGCCAGTAACATCCCATTTTTAGCACCTTATGGCATGTTCTTTTGTCCACAAAATTCCCTCCACAAGGGACATCATGGGCAGCTTTTAATACCTCTTAAATATCCTCTTCAAACACACAGCACCGGATTTGCTTATCTGCTCCTGTATGAAAAAGGTACCCTGCCATCCAAGAATATTGGTCACTATGATGAATAATCTTCCGCTATTCCCTGTATGACAAATGAGGAGGTACTTTTCCTCTAGCAATATAGTTAGCAATATTTGCATACCATTGAGGTTTACTAGATACTGCAAAAAGATGTTCAGCGGGAAAATTGTCTTCTATAGGTGTGCATTCATCATTTTTATTCATTCTAGATAGGAAATCAGCTACTACATTATCTTTTCCTTGCTTATCTACTATTTTAATATCAAATTCTTGAAGCAAAAGTAGCCATCTCATAATACGGCGAGGTGTAATAGGCTTATTCACAAAATACTTGATTGCTACATGATTAATATGGACAACAGTAGAATTCCCGGTGATGTAGTGTCGGAACTTATTCACAGCATAAATGACAGCTAAGAATTATTTTTCTGTCACCGTATAGTTTAATTCAGTAGGTATTAAATTCTTGCTGACATAATAAATTGCATATGGTGTTTTGTCTACCTGATGTACTAGAATAGCCCCTACTGTTGTCTAAGAAGCATCTGTATGTATGTGAAACATTAATGCCCAATCAGGTACTGGAGGATTGGGGCCATGCACACTGGCCCCTTAATTTTTGTGAAATTTTTCTCATAGTCTTCAGTCCACAAGAATTATGCATCTTTTGTCAGCAATTGAAATAGTGGGTATGCTATTTTAGCAAAATTTTCTATAAAGTGACTATAATAACCAACACAACCAATAAATCTACGTACCTGTGTGGGTGTTTTTGGTACCGGGAAATGTAATATTACCTCTACTTTAGCCGAATCAACTTGAATTCTAGCAGCTGAGAGAAAATTTCCCAATATTACCCCTTCTTCCCTCATCATATGGCATTTGACTGTACTCAAAGATACATGGGTCTGTTTACATCTCTTGAGTACTTTCTCTAAATTTTCCAATCCTTCCTCAAATGAGTTTCCATATGGAGTAAAATCATCCAAATAGATTTCGATGCTATCATTGACCAAATCAGAAAAAATTCCCAAGATTTTCCTCTGGAAGGTAGTAGGAGCATTACACAGGCCAAATGGGAGGACCCTGTATGCAAAGGTTCCCCAAGGACACGTGACATTTGTTTAATCTCGGTCTTCCAGGGCTATCTGAATCTAGTTATATCCGCTGAATCCACCTACGAAGGAGAAAAATTTCTTGCCAGCCAAGGTGTCCAGGACATGGTCAATGAATGGCAAAGGAAAATGGTATTTTGAGTTGCCTTATTTAGCTCCCTGTAATCTACGCAGATCTTCCATTTACCATTATTTTTAGGAACGATAACTAGCAGGGATACCCATTGGATATCTGAGATGGGATAAATGAACCCTACATTCAACAATTTTTGTAATATTCTTTAACAATGTTTCTGAGAGCAAGATTCATTCTCTGTTGAGGCTACCTTAGAGGGTAGAAATCTTCCTTAATATAAATATGATGAGTGCATAGGCTGGCAGGGATACCGTTCATGTCGGTATAATCCTATGAAAAAGCTTCTCGATGATCTTGAAGGACTTTGAAAAGATGTTTGGTCTGAGATTTGGACAGGTTCGGGTTGACATTAAGTGTTCTCCCTAGTTCAATCTCTATGGGAGTACTATCATGAGATGAGGATAGAAGAATGTCTTCAATGTCATCTTTTGGTTCAATGTTTTCCTGTGTCTCACAGCTCATGGAAGATTCTAGAATATGTCAAGTTCAATTGGAAAAAGAACTAGAATCATTGATGAAAGCGTTAATGGCATCATCTTCAATTTCTGTTTTAAGTTGAAGGGCCCGCCCAATAGTGAGAACTAGTCTAACATCTTCGTTTTTAGGTTCGGGCTCTTCTACAGGTAGAGTTTTTTGATAGGGTAATGATTTTTCAGATGGGATAGGTTCCGCAAGAGGATAAAGCTTGAGATTCTTTGTAACTGTCCCATTTGATATGATCATATGCCCGGATAGGCATCCTATGTAGGCATTTGCAATGGCCAGCTAGGGTCTTCCTAGGATCAATGAGTGACCACCTACTGAAGATCGAGTCTGCAATATAAGGAGTTCCATAGGGTAGTGTCATGAGTCTATTGAAATTATCACGTTTTATAATTTCCTTATTGGTTTAATTGTGGATATGTCTGCAACCTCCAGGATATTAGGGGTTGGTTTAATGTTTGCAAGTCCTAATGTGTTCATTGTTTCAACAGTAACAATGTTAATGGCCGATCCCAAGTCCACCAGCATGTTTTGGATCTCCACCCCATTAATCTGTACTGTTAGAATCAGGTTCCCCAGGTCTTCGTATTTTACAGGCTTGATTTTTTCTAACATGATATCGGATAGTCTGCCCACCACATGAATGGTCAATGGATCCTTAGGTTTCCTCCCTAGTTTCTTTGAGTAGTATTCTTTCAAAGTTTTTGCGTATAGAGGTACATCCCTCATATCTTGTAATAGGGGTATTTTAACAAAGAGATTATGAAATTCCCCTAGGAAGTCAAATTCTTCTTGAGGGTTTGGTTTGCTCAAGGCCAACCTTTCAGGATATGGAGGGGAAGTTAAATGACCTTGATTAGAGACATCTTGGGAAGGTGTCTGATTGATTATGTTTTCTTTTGAATTCTCCCTAACTATTTCTTGTTCTAGTTTTGTATCTCCACCATCAAATTTTTATGTGATAATAGGTGAAGTAGGTGCATTTACTATTTGGCCAGACCGTAAATTTATCTCATTGAGCCCCGTGGTAGAAATGCTGTAAGATGGTAGGTTCACGGTGTTTTTTTCTGGACCCCTTTTTTATTCGGGTTTGGGTTAGGCTGGATAGGAAGCTGAGGCTTAATGGCTAAGTTTACTGGGGGTACATTAGAAGGCAAATGAAGTTTTTTTTGAGGAATAGACTAAGGAAAATGCCCAGTGGGAGGGGGCCAACGCCAAGTCTAATTCCATGAAGGATTTGGACTAGCTTGAGAAACCCATTTTTTCCAAGGGGGATACTGATATTGAGGCCACATGGCTGAAAATGGTGTAGATTGTGGGCCCATACTAAAATTTTTAAAGTACTGGGATGGGTCCTGAAACATACCTGGATTCACCACCGGTGGTTGAGGTTGCCATGGCTACCTCTGCCCCATAAAGTACAGCTCGTCCATTGTGTTTTCTTCTCTTGCTCCTTGGAAAACTGCTTTTAGCCCAGGTAAGGAAGGACATGCACTGGTCATGTGAGCTTGTTCACAGATCGCAAAGGCTTCCACCGTGTTCAGCGGACATTCCTTCAAAGGTTTTTTCTTTCTGCATTAAGGGCATAATATGGCCATGGTTTTTTCCAACTCCATCTACTTCTCTTTTTCTTGTAGAGTGTATATTTTGTCATATACCGTGCTCATAATATTGGTCCTTAGATTGTCTAGTAGATTTCCAATCTCTTCTTTTGTGACCCCTCCACCGGAAGTCTTCGATGACCAAATCCCCTGTCCACTTCTTGCAGCCCCCTGTGAAAACTTGATATAGTAATCACAGATAGTTTCGAATTTTTCTTTCGAAATATCCCCTTTTCCCACTATATTGAGGAGTTGTAGAGAGTCTTCCATGAGTGCTCTTAGAAGAGTGATATTTGAAATGTCCTTGTCTAGGTCACTATGTCCAGACCTCTGTACTATGTATTTAAATCGCTCCACACATTTCTCCATATTTTCATCCTCTTTCTATGAAAATCTAAAAAATTCTTCCTTAATGTCACGAGACTTACAATAATCTTGGTACTTCTCCAAGGAAGCTTCTTTCATTCCTTCCCATGAGGTAATCATACTCCCTCCTAGACCCATAAACCACCTCAAGGCTATTCCCTTTATGGTAGCAATAAATATGTTCAATTTCTGGGCGTTGCCGATATAGTCATATCCACGACAAACAATATCAAAATCAAAAAGAAATGTATTAGGGTCTTCTAAAGAGAGCCCATGAAAACTAGGCAAGGCTATCAAAGGTATGGGTCTCATTGGTGCATCACCTGTAATGTTTCCTATGGGAAAATCAATGGAGTAAATTATAGGTGCCATAAATACTTTCCAATAGTTACTTTGAATTTTGATTGGTTTCGCAGCCGGTACCTAGAGTGATTCAACCGAAGAAGGTCACACCACACTCCCCTGATCCCTTGGTCACTCGAAGTCCTTCAGAAGTTCCTTTACTGGATCAGAATCACTTAATTTAGCAACGAGAATTTTTACAGCGCTGCCTTGGTCTCTTAGGGATGAAAACCCTTTTTAAGGTTCATCTTCCCAGTTAGAGTTGCTCAATTCTTCTGATCCCTTGCTTTCCACCTCTTCCCATCCTGCTAAGGATATCTCCTCCACTGATAACTTGTTTATTAAATCTTCTGTTGTAGAAGGAACACCTTTTGGTACCATGGATGGCACTCGTTGCTCCACAGACTACGCTTTGGAATTTGTCTGAACACTAACCCTAACAACAACATGGGATGATGCCTCATATCTAGATTTTTCAGTAATTTCCTGAATGTACGTCTTCCTTTACAGATCCTTCCCTTTCTTTGGGGGTCTTCCTCTACCCCTCTTATTCAGATATTTGTTCATAAAAATTGTAAAGGGGGTTCATCAAAGAAAATCAGTTAATCGCTCAGGACCCGAAGTAGGATAGATAACCTCCTCGCCGGGATGAGATAAAATATTCATAAGAAATAATACAAAAAAAAAGGAAAATCGAATTTCAGGACCTGAAGCAAACTAATAACATACCCTCCTAGGATGATAAATTGTCCCCTAGAAGAAAACAATAGAAAAATAAAAATAGAAAGACTGAACTATGCACAGGACTTAGGGCAAGGTTTACAAAACACCTTCCCCAAGATGAGGGATTAATTTTTTTTACAGAAAACCAAATAATAAAAAGAAACAGGAAAGAAGGAAAGAAAAAATAAAACACAAAGCACTTACACTGAGGACTTGATGTTGGGCAATAAATTCCCACCTCAAGACAAGAGATCGACCCTGAGATCTGTTGCAGATCCTATTCTTGCACCTGTTAGGCTTCCCCGGAAATGGTGCCAAAATGTTGGTGTCTGGATTTGACCATAATTCAACCCTTTTCTTCGCATAAATTATCAACCTGAGACGTTAGTTATTTCGAGACTAACAGCAAGGTATATGCAGATACAAGCACATGGTCTATTGTAAATCACAAGTTTAATCTATAACACACAAGTCTTTGTAACACCAATGAAATGAACTGCAGAAATAAAAATACATCTAAAACAATTAAACGTAACTGTAACAACAATAAAGAATGACACTAAAACACAGCACTGCAAGGAAAAGAAAGGAGAACGCAACACCTGATCAGAAGAGTGGGCCCAACTCCTTGATCAGGGCTGTGGTGAACTCACGAATTATAGGAGAAATAGCAAGCTGTTGTGCATTAAATTAATGAGAAAAAAGATTCATTACAAATTCTATATGTCCAAGGGATTAACCCAAATTCACAGCCCACGGGCTTCTTTATAAAATTATCCTCAAATCCCCGATCCCTCTCAACAACTTCATTGTTAAAAAAATACATCTTGTTACAACGGCAACCAGATTGCCCAGCAAGAAACCATAGAAAGGCCTAAGATAGTGCCGATACATCCAAGCCTGTCACGCTGTAACAAAAAATAAGGAAGATGCTGGAGATGATGGGTTGTGCCTTAACTCATGGGCGCAACACTCCTGTTTTAGCTAGATCTAAAGAAATATCGGAGTTAATATGTAGAAAGGAAAAACCTTCATGACAAATACATCATTAATCAAATATCCCATGAAAGATAGGAAGAAGGGTTTTACCTCATGCGTTAGAGAATAATAATGGTAGAAAGAGATAGAAAAATAGGGTAAAATGGGAGAGGAAAGTATACAAATTTGGTACCTAACAATAAGGATGGCTTGATAAATTTTTATTAGATAGTTCTAGTTAAATAAAAGGTTTTTTAACTTGATCCAAAGACTTTGTCACAATAATATTGGCCGAAACTTTTATGAATTTCATATTAGCTTTGATAAGTAATCTAAAGCTTGATAAGCTCACTTGATTAACTTGCTTATAAGGCTAAGCATATTGGTTTGTTAATTTAGTGTTATGTTTATAGAAATAATTATATGAAGAAAGCTCTTAGATCCTGGTATGTCTGCATTGACAGTTATCTGATGAAGCAAGGAAGAAGTGTTGATTGAAACCTCTAGCTAAAAATGGATCTAAGGTAAGACTTTCATTTTGGTTTTATATGTCGATGGTCTACTCTTGACATATAATGAGCCTATTATGATCAAAGTAAGAGGGATTTGGACTTTGAAGCTCGAAATAATGAATCATGGCATGACGAATCGAAAATAAAATTTATATCCTGAAGCTATTAAAGAGTTTTTTTTGGAAGGTGGAAATGAAAATCAAAACTTCGATCAAATTTTAAGAAGCTATGAAGAGATATTGTTGAACCGAAATCAGAAGCCGACACTCTATTGAAGCATTGATGTTTCATATTCACACTAATCCGTATATATATATATATATATATATATATTGCATAGATGAAATTGAGTGAATTCATTATTGAGCCTCTTCATACACATTGAGTTATCATCGAGAACACTTCGATATATTTGCATGGGATTATCGATTTTTGGTATGATATATTATTCCTGTGATATGTGATTGCATATATATATTGATGTTGTTTGGGATCATTATTGATGGGATGAACACATTTTGCTGCTACCTTAGTATGATACCTACCATGATATTTTTGATGAGAGATTTGTAGCTTTATGAATGACTAAGGTTGAATAACATTTTGTTGGATACAATGTGATAATATTGAGTGGGATATGATTGGGAGAGAATATGGTATATAACTAGGACTATTATCTCTTCATATAGTGAGAAAACATTGCCATATGATACAAGCTTAGGATTGTGGTTGTCGCCTCAGGGAGAGGGAGGATGAATAAAGTTTCCCTTTTGTGATATATATATATATATATATATATATATATATATATATATATATATATATATATATATATATATATATATATATATATATGATATTTTATTTTATTGTGTCATGATGATTAATTAGGTACAATCATTACTGGGTTAGTTATATGAATAATATATAGATATCGCCACAATACTTAATTATCAACCAAGAAATTTTAATCAGTAGAGATGATGCATTATATGTGCCAGCAATAGATAAGATCCTATGTCTACTGAGTATAGTCTATCTAGGGAGTATTCTAAAACTTTCACTTCATTCTACGAATTCTAAAATAACTTCATCACACAATAAAAGACAAGAATCTCAGAAATAAATGGCAAAAATGTAAATTGAGTGTTCTTTCTTATGTAACCAGTTTATCCGTTTACAAGCTAATGAAATTGAAAGATGGATTTTAACTATGTTTCCTGTAGCTATTAATCTCAATAATTACACTGAAATCAAGTTATTACGTTAAAACATTAACTAAGGTAACCAAAACTAGTACAGGAAATGTATGATGAGATTCTTCATAATCAGAACATGTAGATCAATGATGAGATCTTTGATATTCGTCTTCCTGCTCTTTAAGATAGCAATCAATAATTAATTGTGTAATTTTAATAAATACAATTTGCATTCATAGAAACTAAGGAATTGACACTCATAAAACAAAACTAAATTTGTATCAAACACTAAAACATTCTAACACTAAATAATAACTTGAAAGAGAACTTTCTTTGATGGCTTCAATGGGCCCTTACTGAGCTACCAAGGAAAGCTTAAAAACTCATAAAAATAAGTGATTGATTAACACATTCAACTCATCAATTGTTGCTCATTTCATTACTTCAGGGAGAAAGATTGCAAAACTTAAATATTCGACATCATATCACTACTTTGTAAAATCTTAATGTTAATTTGTTTTGTCTCTATTCAACTAATTTCTCACTATTTCTAACTAGTTATCATCTACAACCCCTATCTTATGGATAAGTGGTCGTTACAACAAACGTAACATGAGATAATATTAGATATTTACAGTGAAACTTTAATGGGCATATTAGGTTTCATCCTCATGACACAAAGTGCCTGAGGAAAAGGTAAATCTCAATTTCCTATGTAAAGGAGATGTCTTCAACAACTCTACAGGTTCCATCGAAGACTTTTCATTTAATTACTAATCCTAGAGATTTATTTATGTATAGGAATCAGAGATTAGAATGTTGGTACCAGAAGAGAACAACAACATACGCGTACTGGAATAGAATAGTATAATATGGATATCAAAATAAAACAAAGGAAAATACGGTACTAGAATCAAATAGAGGAACAGTGGTACTAGAACTAAAAAGTATGATGAGCGTGATAGCCTAGAGCTCGAGCCACATGTCAAGTGTAAGATGGTTGTATGCGAGTGGTCAGCATGGTCGCAAAGAACATGGATCTTGGTTAAGTGTCAGATGGGTTCACAGGTGTTTGACGAAGACACAAGTGTCAGATTGCCGAAGAGGTTGGAGAAATAAGAAAATAACTACCATATCAATGAACTGCATGAGTACCGTAATGCTAAGCTATCTGATAGCTAGAATGCTGAGCTAGTACTGTTTGAGTAGGAGTGGAAATCCAAATATCTATGTGAGCCAACCCGGGAAATTAGATAGAAAAACGTCAAATAACATTATTTTTTACTATAAGAAAACATAGAAATTTTGTTTTCAAACATAGATTACCTCATATAGACATCCAAAGGCTAAAGGGGAATATATTTGACAAAAATAGGAGAATAGTACATAGATTCAAGAAAAAATAGGTCAAAAATGGAGTTCAATTAGGGGATTATAAGTATCAAAAAGGAAACCCAAGATTCTCCCATGCTCAAGTTGTTGCATGCCCTCATGCAAAAAGGGTAGATTCAATCTTCAAAATTTCCAAAAAAGTGAAGCCTTACTTGCCTAGGTATCAGTTACATGGCTCGAAGACCTTTACACTTGAGGTGCTTCTTTGAGTTCCCCGCAATGACCAAGGTAAAGTGAAAAAGATAAATAACCTTCCTCAAATTAGTGGAGGCCTCATCACACTCCTCTTGCAAATTTTGGCTATTCTTCTTAACTTGCTCTTTCTCCTTATTAAGATATTCATCCAACATCCTATATTCTTTCAATTCTACCATTAATTTCTCATTTTTCTTCTTAATTTTTTTGATCTTGGCCACCATCTACTGCTTGACTAAGGAACTATCAGGTTCAATTTTTTTTTGTTTGGCCAAAATCCTCTTAGATTTTACTTCTCTCCCCAATTTTTGGAATTTTTTTGTGACAAGTTTTTTTGTTTCACTAAGTATCTCCTCTTGTACACGTTCTCCTTCAGGAGAGGCAAAGATATTAATAAAATGTGATGGAAGATGATGAGTAGGAGCATTTATTACTGATTTTGACATACTTCTAGTGATTCTATGCAGGGGTATTAGTGGCTCACTATCCTCAAACAACCTTGTTGTACTGTATTCGATACATGTGCGGACGAAATACATTGTTATTAATAAGGAGACTTATTTTATATAAGAAAATCACAGGTCAATTGGTTTGTTATATCGTAAGTGGAACAAAATAATATGTAGTAATTTTAAACTAAGTAAGAAACATAGCATGCTACATCACCGAAGAAATAAAAACAAAATAAGATGTAAAATAGGAATATAAATCGAGTCAAACAGACTAATAACTCAAATGGAGAACTTTTTCCCTTTATTAGGTGCTGGTGGTATAAGAGAATAATATGCTAAATCACTTGGAATGGAGCCTTAGAGCTACATAGCTCCAATATCTAAGGCAAGGGGGTCTCTTCCCCTCAATATTTCAGCAAGATTCACTCCCCTCTCAACGAATGGTATATTGACATACACATGGTGAAATTATTCTCTCTAATTGAGGTGTTGGATGGCCAACAACTTAATCATTCCAATCCTCGTACTTCTTGGAAAACACAAGCTAGTTTTCTCTCAAGCAATTTTTCCCGCATAAAAATGTGTTCTCATGATTCTCTTCCCATGGCTATATTTTATAGAAAAATTTCAAAATTTCCCTCCCTCACTTGGTACAAGGTCAATGTTGACACAAGAATTGGGGGATGATTCCTTTGTGTGCTACACAAAGCTGCAAGGTGGCTCTGAGGAGGATGTACTTGGCTGGTTTGAGTGAGAGTCTTCTTCTTCAAGTGTGGCAAGTGGTCCTGGATGGTGAATTATCACATACTATGGTCTACGTGGCTATTTGAGGCATAGCCACGATGTTCTTTGTGACTATTAGAGAAAAATCCATGAAGATCACCAAGGTTTAGTGCTTTTCGGGACCTTAGGAAAAGTTAAATTTCTCAGATCCTGTAATGTATTTACTCCCTGTAGACCCTTATTTGTACTTTCTGCTTGACATTTTCTAATGTATTTTTCTTATATGATTTTCAAGTGTTAAAAGTTCCCCCTAGTGTATGAGGTCTAGGAAGAACTGTATAGCCAAAACACATTATAGTTTGTTTTACTGTGTAATATGTTCGCGCACGAGAGAGAGAGAGAGAGAGAGAGAGAGAGAGAGTAACTTTATTGAAAATTGAGGTTCGATACCCCTTGCCGTGAGTAAGAGTGGTACGGTGCTCTAGTAGAAACCTGGAAGAGATAAAATACATGAAATATTTCTACAAGGAAGGCATGTCCCATGTTCGTGATATTTTGACTAGTTAAGTTCATTTGATAGATAGAGGTTTTATCTTTGTCACTTATGTTGTAGTGACCTATCGTTGGTTGATGAAAATGGTTTCCGACGCCCTCAGTGGTGTTTTTTTCTTTGACAGTAGGTTTCATGTGGTACCCACATGCATAATATTTGCATGGAATGTTTAGAAAACATTCTAGTGTATGCATGGGTCTCTGATTGTTGGGGAACTTTCCGTGTAAGAATTGATGAAAGAGATGCTTATCATGGCATGGGTATTCGACGAATTCTAACAGAGTGTAAGGATTTTGAAGTATGGTACCATATTCACATGAAATATTATGTTGAAGTCGAATGTCAAGATGATCGATGAAATAAATGGGCAATTATGACTTCCATAGTGCCACTCGAGGATGCCCCGATTGAGGTGAGGAGCCATCTAAGGTATTGCCTCCTGCCTGGAAAATGGTTATTGAAGTTGAAAACAAGGAAGCACCAACCGACGGAGAGGAGTACTAATGCAATGGACTAGGGTATATGGTGCAGCAGGGTGGGGTGTGATAGGTTAAATTAGGCATGACGATGAGAAATGGATGTAACTGATGATGGTAGTTTAGTGGACTGAGATCGGACCTTGTAAATGCATGTGGTCACTGTCATAACAATCCTTGGAGTAGGTAGGATGTCCAGGGTGGGTATGTGCTTGTTATGAGTGTCATGGTGGGGTTGGTTAAAGAATGTGAAGCTCTGACCAAGGGTGATTAGGGACTGCTTCTAGGTGAGAAATGTGGGTGAATTAGTGGGAGTGCTCTCCTAAAAAATCTATGTACACTTGCAAAAAGAATATATATTGGGTTCAGATGTACAAGCACAGAGAGGGGTGCCCCAATAAACATGAAAATAATTTGTCACTATTGTGTGAGGAGGGTGTTTTGCTGAGGGCGGGGGCCCCATTGGTTGGTCTCGCTACGAGGGTGGTGAAGCAAATGAAAAGTGTCGCAGATGGGCTATGCTAATGGGGTTGTGGTAGGCCAAGTGCAAGATGCGATGGTGCATATTCGATCTGCATATGATAATGGTAGTTGGTGAAAGGGTTTTTATTGTGACATGGGTAAAACTCGACTTGATTTATGATGTATGAATAACCATGAAGTGCTTCCTGGACTTGGATGTTATGTCCATGACTCTATATAAATTGGTGTACAGTCTATTTGGGTGATGGATGCCATGGAGGGTGAGTCTCTACTGACCTACAAAATGTTTATCACATGTGAGGTGCTGATATGAAAAACATGGTCGGGTGACTGGAACCTCTGGTTGATCTCTGTGGAGAAATTATATCAGGATATGCATAGCTTCATTTGGGAGCCTATAATTCTAGTGATAGAATGATACCATCTCTTGTACCTTCAGTGGCTAGGGAAATAGGTGATTTTTTGTGCTTGTAATACCAACAACCAATAACCAAAGTGAAAGCATATTTTATATTCAAAAATATCAAAAATAATTTTGAATGGAAAGTGATAACAGAGGGCATACCTATCATAACTAAAAATATGATTTTTCTGAGGCGTGGATGTGTGAAGCCTACTTTAGACATGATGAGGTGTTGATCACTGGGTTTCTTGTGGTTTTTCATTTGGGCATTCTAAGCTCCCTTTATGGACTATCGAATAATTAGGAAAGGGTGATATATAGGTCAATATTGCTCAGTTCATTTCATTTGTGTCATTTGAGGGCTTGAGGTTAGAGTTTAGCCCCTGTTGCAGAGGATTTCTTGTCATTGTGATCACCCTAATTACCCAAGATCACGCTATCAGTGTCAGGTAGGGCTCTTAACGTCCTAGTTTTCAATTATTTTTTGTTTTTTCCTTGGGGGTTCAGTAGAAATCTGATTTGTATGGATTATCTGCCTCTTTCTTCGATGGCACAGAAAATCAAGAAAGAATTGTGTGAATCTTGCGGAGAAGGAAACTTTCCTGCAAGGTTAGCACATTTGGAAATGCTTTTGCATGATGAAGTGCACATCTGTTCTTGATACATACATGCAGACATTGTGCCTGTGTAGAAAACATGCATGATGATGCGCCCAAGACTTAAAAATTTTGTTTATTTATTTACTTTTTGGTCACTCATTTTGGTTTTTTCTCTAGTAACATAATGTTGTGGCATGAGCGAGATTGGCGTGATATTCACATTGTTGTGGCTTAGGATGACAATGTGCGGAGGCTTTTGATGCATTGGGGTTTTCTAAAGTTTCTGGAGAACAATATCTTGAGATCGTAGGATAGCCTGCTCCTTTTCTTGGTCCTTTGTTGGAACATGAGACTACGAGTGATAGTTTTGTGGCATAGAGATGTCATCATCTGTCTGGAGACATACGTTTATTTTTTCACTAGCCTACTTCCTTAGGGCGAGGCACTACCACACACACTCCTGCCTGGGAGGGTGAGTATCTATGACTACGCTGAGCAGCATTACGCCGATGCGATGCTTACTAAGGGGTGCATCCTCATCTAGTCAGTGGTTGATTGGTGTGCCCTAGTAATTATAGTTCTCTTGATAGGGTCATTGTTTCCCAATAGGGCATTTGAACCTCATATTGGTTTCTTGCTCCAGCTCTGGGTTGTCCACTTCTACGACTAGGCACACCATGTGTATGATGGCATGGTATCGCAGCTACGTAAGGTCAAGGGAGGATATTCCATATTTTTTACATACACGAGCATCTTATGCAACATTATATTCAAGAGGGTGGTTATTCTTATACCATTTGTGCCCATGCCCATTGGTCCTCGCACGGATCTACAGATGCAGCAGCGGGTGCCTGTGATGCCTCGCGATGGAGGAGGGGAGGCTCATCACTACTAGGATTGGACCATTGAGGCATGGTTCCAGAAAAACCCATAGATGTTCTTGGATTACCCTTACTAAGGTATGGACTTCTAGGGGGACCTAGATATCGGCCTTCCACTTGGTTACATATGTAGTCTAGCAGGTATGACCTTTGATATTTTTTTTCATTTTTGAGAACTTTATGATGTGTATATTTATATGTTTGTTATGGTGATGCTGACATTATCCTTATCTATCATGCAGATGTGGGAGTAGCTGGGTATCCTCTGGCCTTATTGGTTTGACATCAACCACTGAGGAGGGGCTTAGGTGGGGTTGATGAGCCCCATAGTGCATGGAAGGGTGGTGGTGCTGGCCCTTTAGGAGAGGGAAGTAATGTTGCCTATGTTAGGGATGTTGTCCTTATTGCTCGTGCCAAGGTGGTTGAAGCTTGTGTGTCACCATTCGAGGAGTAGCTAGATGCTGCTGAGACTCAGGTCCAAATTACAGACACACGTGCAGCAACGTTAGCCGACTCATGGAGTCAGTTAGAGAGGTTGACCTGGGGTATGCTGATGCACAGTTTTGTTGATGCTTTGGATGAAACCTGGATGGAGGCTCTGATGGATCAAGAGAGGGTGCATTTCTTAATATTGCACCGTGTGGCACTTGCAGTTTTGGCTACTGCACCTGTACTGGCACCAGGTGTAGCTATGGGTCTAGAGGACCCACTTGGTGGGGCTCAACCTTAGAGATTTTGTGTATTCCAGGAAAGTGCCTGTTATGAGGATGCTTCCCTATTTTTTTATGACATGTAGACCTATTTTTTATTGACATGCTGGTGAGGGACATGACTTCTATATTGTGACTCACATATTTTTTTACGTATATATGCGAGATGTGTCTTTTTGCAGCTCTGATCATGTGTTTATGGTTATTTTATTGATGAATATTGTGTACCTATAATGGATATCTATTTTTTTATTTTTTTTTATTTTCTATGGATGATGGTTTATATGAGATGCACTCGAGTCTAGAATGTGATTAGCTATGCAATTAGTTGTATGGTTTTGATTTCTTGGTACATGTGTGAATGTACTATGATCAAACTGATGACTTAATATTCGTGCATGAAAATAATTCCTAAATAGCTTAGAATCTCGTACTTCAAATTCTTGGTTTAACTGCGAAACCACTAGCTGGGAATCAATGTAGATATGTAGATGGAAAATGCCTTGGTTTAAGGCATCGCTCATCAGGCCAATGAATGCATTCTATTATGTCTGATTATTGGTGGCTGATCTGATGCATACTCCATTGGTTAAGAATGGCAATCAGTTAGGATAGTAAATGGCCCAGGCGGCTATTGCTAGATTTTGAGACCATCACAAGGCTCCATCAGCGAATCCAAAATAGTGGATGGGGGGACGATTCATCTCTAACACTAGCGCATTTTTTAGAATAAGTCTTTGATGATTGTGATCATCACAAAAGAAGATTATGCTACATGCATATCATCTCTAAGGCTGAGACATCCTGCCCTTATGGGTGAAATTTTTTGAAGTCCATTGATGGGATTAGCTAGGCATGCACCATTGGCCTCTGATAGGATCTATGCCCCCTTGAGGAGGCAATATTTTATGATGTAGGAACATTTCCATAATGTTTCGAACTTCCCAGGTCCTAGGGCATATTTTGCGACATCATAGTGGAGGACTAACTCTCCCTCGGTAAATGAGCGAGGGGTGATGTTACAATCAAATGATGCTTTACCCATTTTTTATGTTTCTCATTATGTTGAAGTGACTCTTGTCGATTTTCAACGACAAGTTCTAACTGTACCAATTATTGTTCTAAAGGTTGGGTATCATCGAGGAGTTTGATGGTAGCATGTAAGTTGGGTATTTCACGTTCAATGGGAATCAGGGCTTCTACCTATTACACCAGTTGGAATATTGTGAATCCCGTGGATTTTTTAACTCCCGTGTGGTATGCCCATAGGGATGAAAAAACCATGTGGTGCCAGTTTGTATGGTTATTCACCATATGCTATAACATTGTTTTCAACACTTTTTTGACAAATTCTACCTATCTATTGGACCGAGGATAGTATGGTGATGCAAATTCATGTGTGAATCCTAAGTTATGAGACAACTCCTAGAATATTTCGTTTTTGAAATGCTTTCCTTGATATGAGACTAAGTCTTTAGGCACACCGAACCGTGCGATGACATGATTGAATATAAACCATGTCGTGATTTCCACCATGTTATCATATGTGGGCACGGCTTCTTCCCATTTGGTGAAATAGTCAATGACGAAAATGATGTACTTGTTGTTACCAGATGACGCACGGTTGCAAGTCAAAAATTCGACTCCCTATTTGCAAAAGGGACTGGGTGTAGAGGAGCAGGAGGTGCTCTATCCTTGTGGGAAAAGAACTGGAATTTCTCACAAATTTTGACTGTCATAATGTGGGCCGAATAAGGTGGGCCAAAAATAACCTACCTATAGGACTTTTTAGGTGATATCCATCTCAGAGAGCTAGCCTCCACAAGCTCCACTATGACATTCATTAAGGGCTTTCTCAGCTTGGTCGAGCATGAGGAATCTACGTAGGATATTATCAATGCCTCGTCGATAAAGGATGTATCCCATGGTGAGGTATCAGGGGGTTGGTGGCATATGTGCCTTCAATCATCACATGTGAGCTTAGGATTGAACTTTTGGGTTCACAAAAATAAGAGGATATCGTCGTACCAAGGATCTTCAGTCGTCACTAGAAATAGATGTTCGTCAGGTAGTGATTCATTGACAAGGGATCCTTTAGTCTGATTCGGGTACTTAGTGATGAACTCAACTAAGATAAAGCTTTTTTTCTCTTGGGGGAGCTAAACCGTAGGTCAAACTCCTACAATATGAGTACACAACAAGTGTATTTGTGGTTCATTAGACGACGGGTGAGTAGGTACCTAATGGGATTGATAGTTTTGATGACTATTGTAGTCTTTAAGATAATGTAGTGCCGAAGCTTTTCAACTACGTGTATAAGGGGTAAGGAATTTTTTTCTTCGGCTTCATATCTTAAGGTGGGGCTCGATAAGTTCTTATTGAAGTAATATATTATGTGTACTTTACCATTGGGTCCGTATTTGATTAACACCCCAGCTAAGGCAGTTTCTAATGTTGACAGATATAGGGTGTAATATTTGTCATAATTTGGTGGGCTTATCAATGGGGTTGAAAACAATGCATATTTTAGCACCTCAAATGATTTTTTGGCTTGATCGTCCCATTTAAATGGGATATCCTGATGAAGCAGGCATGGGAATCCTTATGCACAAGTGGCGTAATCTCATACAAAGTGTCTCTAGAAATTTGTTTTGCCCTCTGAGCTTTGGAGTTTCCTGAGTGTTTTTGGTGGTGACACCTCTTTGATGGATTGGACCTTGAGGTAGTCCACTCTAATCCCTTGTTGGGATACTATAAATCCTAATAATTTACTTGCATTGACATGGAAAATGCACTTTAGAGGGTTCTAGCATAGGTTGTAATGTCAACATCTTTGGAATGCCAACCATAAATCCTCTAGATGATCATTGTGGTTCTTGGACCGAATGGTGACATTATCCAAGTAAGCGAGGATAATTTGCACTAGCTCATGGAAGATATAGTTCATGGCCTGCTAGAAGGTGGCTCAAGCATTTATAATACCGAATGGCATAACCTTGTATGCGAATGTGCCCCAACGGGTGGTGAATTCCCTCCTATTTTGATCATTATGTTGTATTTGAATTTGGTTATACCCTAAAAAACCATCCAGGAAGGATAGGGCCTCGTGATCGTCGCAAGCATCAATGACTTGGTCGATGAATGGGGCAGGGTAGTTGTCTTTTGGAAAATATTTGTTCAAATCTCACAAATTAGTACATAAATGATTGGTGCCTTGTTTTTTCATGACGAGAATAGGGTTTGAAACCCACGATGTGTAATCTGTTGTGTAGATAAACCTGGCTTTTTGAATCTTTTCTATTTATTTCTTGATCACTTCTGCCTTAGATGGGTGCAATTGATGTTGTTTATGGAATACTGGTCATATGTCAGGCGAGGTGTCAATATGGTTCTATACGATAGTAGGGCTAAGCCCCAAAATTTTAGAATAACCTCATGCGAATATGTCTCTAGACTCTTACAACAAGTTGGTGTAAGACGCTACTTCGTTTGGGGAGCATGCTACCCCCAGTGAGATTTCTTTGACTTTTCCCGGTTTTCTTGAGATATTTACCTTGCGTCAGGCATTGCGATGGGCTTTTGAACTAGTCAAATTTCCAAGATGGGAGGAAGTATTTTGATTCAGTGGCGTATATCTCTTGGTTTTCTGGATTCTTAGGAAGGAATGTTTTTTCTAGAATAAAAAATGAGTGGTGATTCATTCCAACCCATGGACAATTCGGTTCTATCAAGGCCTCCAAAATATCCTCATCTAAATGGAACAAGGAATCTAAGGTGGAGTTGGTTTGTGTGAGGCCGTGAAGATTTGGTTTGGGCCTAACAGAGCTCATCGACATACATGAATAGGGTTCCATAGTTGATGTTGTGGAACGATATGAGTTTGAAAGGTTGCAGAATGGTTGCATTTTCACAGTCGGTGGTACAACTACTATTGTATTTGTAGTGGTCCCGACACTAATGGAATATGAGAATACAACATGATTCATGGTTCCCATACATGATGATATGAATCATATGTGGATTTGTGTGTCATCGAAGTTGGATGGTGGAGTAATTTCCATTGTGGTGGTTTGCATGAGAGCAAGCTTATGTTCCTGACATGGCATACTAAGGGTACTTGCACTTTCTTGGATTTGGAATATGTGAAGAGTGCAGAGGTGCCTAAATGTTTCCATTAGCGGGCATGACTCATTTTTGTGATTGTGGCTTGTGAAAATGGTGCATGGTGTCACGGTGCTTATCGAGTAGATGGAGAACCAATGCCACTCTTTATCCCTCAAGTGGTTGCTCGAAGATGATTTGGAATTGGGGCATAATTTCACTTCTACTATATCTGAGTTTTTGGTTTTGGTTGGTCTAGCTCTTCTATGGAGTTTAGACTCAATGTTTCTGTTGCTGCTCGTAGCCTTGGGAGGTACTCACAATCCATCGTATGGTGTAATTGTAGGAAGATATTGCAATAGTAGCGCGTGAAGCTCTTGATTAGAGGGACTGATATGTGGGATGGGAGTAGCCATTCAAAGACTATTAGCAAGGTTCTTCAATTACTTAAATTGATTGATTCAGTGGTCAACTATATCACATAGCCCGCATGTCGTCCTTGGCTAGTTTTGGGCCTTGGTAAGACAATGGGTTCTCCTTGCCTACCAAATTTTTTGGTAATGATTGGGGGAAGTTGGCCTAGCATTAGGTTGTCTTGGCTCTAGACCAATTATATCTGGGTATTGGGCATCCAACGAGTGTATGGAGTCTAACAAAGGGTGTACTTAGGAGATTTAAGTATAGTGGAGAGTTTGATCGTTTCTTTGATAAACCATAAAAGACTATCTTTCATTGGTACTTCGTTCCCTTTGGATTTTCGGAGTGATTGGATACCATTTGCAGAATGATACTAGATCAGGGCATTGGGAAACCAAGTGGTTACATGCATTTCATAATGCAGAGGTTTGTATTATCCATGGACAGTGGTTGGGGGTGAAGATGTGCCCCTTTTTTGGCTATTTTTCTACTGACACAAAGAAAATAGACCTATTTGTCACATTTTATTGTGTTGTCTAACTTTCCATGGAATTTTAATCTGATCCATATGCTGAGACGAGGTGTACTATGGCCTCGCGTAAATTTTTTAATTCTAAACGAAATCAGGGGATATAGGGACAATGGCGAACCGGGTGGTCATCAGAACACACCTGACACGAATACTGAACAACTTGTAAGCCTTCGTAGTATACAAAGTTGACAGGATACCATATTTGAAATAGCTCTGGGTTGCACAGTTAGTAATGAAGTGACCGCATTCATCATAGATTGCGCAGAGCTACATAGAAGCTGGAGGGCGATAACGATGGGGTGTTTGTCATTTAGGTGACTACCTCTCCTTGGACACATATAATGTGGTCATTGTTGTTTAAATCACTCGAAAGGTGGTGTTGTTCGCGGATTCCTTGTCCGATTCAACTAAGTCATAATTTTAGCGATGAATCATCGAATTAAATCCAACATGGACTAGAACCGATGAATCTGGGGAGAATAGCACATGTGATGGTTTCTTTGGAACATCTTACACGTATGTTGTTCATTTCAAGCTAAGCTACCTTGGGAAACATGAGGGATTTGGTACCAACATGTGAATGCCCCTAATTCAGGACGCTGTGTGACTAAGTGGTCAGGCTCGTCGCATAGTGAGCAAACTAGGGGAAGATGAGTGGCCTTCCTTTGTCATCCTTGGTCCGTTGGAGTTACTATGTATGAGTAGGATGTAAGCTCCTCTCGTAGGTACAATATGGTTCTAGTATTTCCCTCATCCATCTGTATGGGTGGATTTGAGGGATCATGTTGGTATGATTTATCTAGGGCTTGCATGACATCCCTATATTGAGGCATCTCTGGGAAATTATGGGTGTAATGTGCATAACGGTCACATATGGTGCATGTGTGGTTGGTGTCAAATTATTTCCCTTTGTTTTTCATAGCATGTTCCTTTTTATGGGAATTTGAGGTCGCGAAGATATTGGTAGGATGGACTATGATATCACATAATGCACAAGGTTGCAATTCCCTAGGTATGTTTGGGTTTTCGATTTTCTTCTCTTCTTTGTTGGATTTATTGGTCGCTTTAGCTGGTGCTACTACGAGAGTTTCGTCAACTGGTGTATAATCCTAAGGAGTGATAGGGTTATCCCTGTACAAGTGATGCCACCACTTCCCAACATGGTTGGTGGGACCAAATAAAATATAGGTATTGCGAAATCCGTGCTTAGATACATAACAGTTTCCAAGAATTTCTTTAACACAAAACCAGGTGGGGGGTATAAAAATGGGGTTTGGCCGATGGATTAAGGTAGGAAATCCAACGCAGTGGCTTCAGTTTTTGTACTACTAGTCACCATCTCCAGGCTGGTCTCTATGTTTTATCATAACATCATGCACACCGGTGCCCCCATGACTTTTGGGTTGCCTATGGTATGATAGGGGGATATCCTAGGAATGATCCTAGGATCGATGATGGTTTGAATTGACCAAGGCCATATTCTTGGTACCGCATGATAGATTCCCTAGTTGTATCTACATAAGGTAGAACAACATCAACAGTCATCATGGGTTTCTTATCATAGTATGTAATTTGGTCAATGGTGATGATTCAATCTTCATGGTGGAACATCATCACCCGAAAGAAAGAGGATGCTATGGTAGTCATGGCATACATTTAACTCCGCCCAATGAGTATATTATAGTCAAGTTGTGCATCCAAGCCTTTAATGTATATAAGTACCATATTTCTGGCCAAGTTTACAGGGACATTCTGATATAAACCAACAAGAGCTAAAGGTCAACTGTTGTATGCTCTGAGCATGATGTTGGATGGTTTCAGTTCAGGTGATCCCAACTTCTACCAAACATATTTTGACATGATGCATGTAGATGCTCCTTTATCAATGATACATCAGTGTATGGTGATATCTTGTACTTACATCGGTATATGGAAGGAAAGCAGAGAAGGAAGCCTAGGGGTGGCTTTATCTAGGTCAAATTCCATTAGGCGTGAATCAGAGGGGTCAATTGTGCCTAATACGTAAATTAAGTCTTTCTGCTTTTTTGGGCATGATTGTAGGACTTATAAGGTCGACATGGCAGAAGGTGATTGTGCTAAATCATCTATTATGTTATTTATGGGCATATTTCGAGTGGTGTCCTACGTGCTTCATTGGCCCCTTAGCCATCTTTGGAAGGGCCTTAATAAGTACTTTGGATATGGTCAACAGTGGAGTAGGTGCACTCCTGCTTGCACCTGATGGGCTAGTGTCTGGGGGTGGGTGGGCATCATAGTTCTGATTCCATGTTTGGAAGAACATCTCTTTTCCAGTCATGTAAATTTCGTGTCTGCCATTCTCAATATCATTTTGGGGTGGTTGTTTTTTGTTGGGTGTTAACCAATACTTGGTGGGGGAAGGGCTCTTGCGTTACAATGGTTTTTTGTGTATGTCTCGCTTGTCCACAGTTACCCTAGAGTTTTATCAGTTTAGGGAGTTCATGGCAATGATGAGTTTAATGGCCATAATCACCACATATGGCACAAGAATGGTTTTTCCTTAGATTGGACCTCTTTTTATACCCTTGCGAGTATTTGTTTTGCTCCTGTTTTTTATTTTTGTTGTGGTTACCTGCAGACTGAGATCATGGTGGGCGTTGTTGATTATTTCCCCACTATCCAAAGTCTCCCTTTTATTTATTCTTATTCTTATTTCTTGCATCCTTACGAGCATTATTACTATTCTCCTAGTCATAATATTGGTGTTGCTGAGCCTAAGAAGGTTTCACTAACTTCACCAGCGCATTGTTCTGTCATGGTGGATTTTTGGTGGGGATAGGAAAATATTGGTTCCCTATCCCTATTTGGTGTATGGTTTCTGTAGGGGAATATCTTCCATTAGAATTCCTAGCTGAGTATTGGGTTCTCCGCGAGGGAGGGTACGAGCCTCCCTACTATTGATGGTATGATGACACCATATTTTTCATATTCTGTATAGGTGTAGATTAAATTTGGTGCTAGTAAGGTTGCGTCATGTTATGGGTATAGTAAGACGAATATCCTAGGTATTGGATACTGCTACCTAGGTGACCTTGGGTCAATGACCCGATCAAGCCATCTACGGTATTCGATGCACCTGGAAATTATCTATAAGTTTGCAGGCACCAGGCATCTAGTAGGACATTGTAGATATATCTGTTGGATTCACGATTGTTGTTACACCAAATTCGTAGGCATTAGGCTCTGCTATAATCACTAGAGTTAAGATTCACGAGAGGCAGTTAGTCCATGTCGCAAAACGCACGGGGAGCATTGAACCCAATGTCCAACAATCTCCACCCCAACACGAGCCGGGTGAGTTTTGAACTCGAGAACTATTGCTCTGATACCACTTGTTGGATTCATGATTGTTGTTAGACCAAATCTTGCAGGTATTAGTTTCCATTACAATTTCCAGAGTTAGGATCCATGATAGGTAGTTAGTCCATGTCGCGAAACACACGGGGAGTGTTGAACCCAATGTCCAACAATATCCTCACTGGGTATAGATGGGTTTGAGCTATTGAGATTTCAAAATGGTGTCCTCCTTGGACTTAGGTCCTTTTGATGCCACATCTTTTTAGATCTCTACTATGAAAGTTTTCAAAAACAAGTCCAATAAACTCTATCATTGATTTTGGCTTTGCACAAACTTCAACGTCATCGCTATTTGTGGAGATGGTTCAAGATATGGATAGTTAGCGTTTGCCTAAAATGAGTCAAAAATTCTATCCCCGAATCATGGGGGATGGGTAGTTGAAAATAAGCGAGGAACGCAGTAGTGAGGACACTAAAGATTCCATGCGAAGCATAAGGTTGCTCAACATAAAATTTCACAACAAGCCCGGTTACGTTGCACTGAAATAGTCTCAGTCAAATAGTATTATCTATAATATTATTGGACAAAAACTATAGGTGAAAATTCATAAAATGATTTCCAGGGTCTTCTGCTTGCTTTCAGGGGGAGATTCATGGGCATGGGGGGCCAATTAGGGCTATGTACAATGGGGTCATTAGTTAACTTTGATAGATCTAAAAGGTTTAATGATGCTAAAAAGGGTAACTGGGTATTGACTGCCATTGTGTACAATGGAAACACAAGTATCTGAGTGTAATGATGTATGGGGGATGCCTAGGGAGTATTACCCCGTGAAATATGGTGTTGTGTGTTCTACTGTCTCCCTAAAGGGGTAGTGATCCTCTGCCCTTTGGGGGTTGTGGGAGGAGTTGAGTGTGGTGACCCAGCTGGAGTTTCCACAAGTACAGTGTTGGGTGACCCTTTGGGGTTTCCAATTAAATATACCCCGATAAAGTATGAACCAATAATGGTGGTGGTGTGTCATCGTTTACGCCTAAATGGAAAAATACATGGCACTCCTCCCTCTAATAGGGGAAGGTCCCAAAAATGCCTTGATCGACGAGGTCCCGTTGGGTCCATTATGTTGTTGACTAGATTAATATTGGAAATATTTTATTGTTTATTGAGAAAATGAAGATTACTATCGAAGAAAATATGATCACATACATAAAAGAAAAGAAAAAAAATAAAACTTAAGTTTTCAGTTAAATTAATGCTATGTTATGAAGCAAGAAAAAAATATGGTTCGGTTGTTTTGCGTATGATACTCAAAAATCCTAAAAATACCTAATCATCCTCAACCTCTCAAATGTAACTAGGCCTTGCAAAGATTTCTTCTGATGTGGTACTGGGGCTAACGTCCTGAAAGAACTGGCGACGTCTTCTAGCAGCCAAAGAATCGACCAAGGTAAAGGTAAGAGGATATAATGATGCCTGTGTTGTCATCTGTAGGGAAGGATACCCTAGATTTGGCCACTAAAGTACCATCATCCCACGTGATGCTCGAGCATTGAGCTTCTTGGTATTAAACTACCAGTATTGAGCACTAGATGGGTCAGGTAGCCCCAAAGAGTACGGGACGCACCAGGCCTAAGCTTATCCCCCTCTAAAATGGGTCTTTATAACTCTCGTTTATTATGTTATGTGGGCGAATAGACGGATTTTAAGATCCCTAAAAAATGGACATCTATGTTTCATAATGTAGAATGAAAATGGAGGCTTATTGGATGCCTAGCCCCAATGGTCCTAACCTAAACTATAATTTTGCTTGTGGCCCCTGTGGGGAGAATTTATTGATTTTTGTTAGTGGTTATTTTTATAAAGTCTCAATTTTCTTAAGGTGTGCCTTGGTGAAGTAACTGTAAGAAGAGGTCAAAGGTCCCAACACCCTGGGTTCCTTTTGGTCCAATTCTTACTGATGCTTCGTGTGTTATCTGGATTGTACAACCACAAGTGTTATGAGATATGGATATGCAGTGATTCTTTACAATCCTTCTCTAATTATTCTATGTGTGATTGTTCCTTGAAAAAATAAACAATGTGCGGATTATGGGCCGTTTACACCTTACCTAGTTAGACTAAATTTTTCACTATAGGGAGATGGAAAATTATCTTAAGAAAGCATTTATATGAATACTCAGGCTCATTGAGAGGTGCAAGGGTGGGATATACTGCTTTCCTTCTTTTCAATAGTTTGATCCTGGTCTCAAATCCTTATGCAAAAAATTGAACTAAACTAATGCAAAAAATGAAAAAAAAGAAAATAGCTAAAGATGTGTGGATGTGTGGGCCACTAATTAATTTTCCACCAATTATTCTATGTGTTTCGTATATTTTACCATAAAAGTGTTTGTTTATATAGCATTTGTGGGTTGAAGTCCACTTACTTTCCCCTGCTTAAACTGTGTGTGATTTACAATGATAAAAAAAAAAGCTACAATTAAAACAAGATATTTTTTAAGCTAAAAATGTCCTAACCAGTCATGAAATACCAGAGCACAGTGATGGAAAATTTCTTATGGGTTGCCAACACCTTACAACTATAAAAAATTGAGAAAAAATAGTGAGAAATGAGCTCACTTTCTACTGCATGACTTATTTTCACACAGGCACGAGGTTTGTGCAGCTATCTGTGCTAAATGCCTACAGATTATAGTGACTGAAAATAATACACCTTCTCTGAGCCAAATTTCTCATTGAGGGTAACTAAAAAGTGCTGAAAGGAAGCAAGAGTTATTTTGCAGCAAGTCGCAGTAGGAGAGAGGACCTGCATGGGCAGACGAAATAAATGGTTCTTAATAGGTACGCTTCTTTCCTACAAGAAATTCACAGGTCAATTGGTTTGTTAGATCGTTATTGCAACAAAATAACATGCAGTAAACTAATTAAGAAACGTAGCATGCTACATCAATGAAGAAATAAAAATAAAATAACATGTACAATGGCAAGCTCAATCGAGTCAAGCACACTAATAACTCAAATGGAGAAATTTATCCCTTTATTAATGATGTTTGTATAAGAGAATAGGATGCTAAATCACTTGTAATGAATTCTTAGAGAAATTGAGCTTCAACATCCAAGGCAAGAGGGTCTCTTCTCCTGAAGATTTCAGAAAGCTTCTCTCCCCTTTCGACAAATGGTAGATTAATGGACACGTGGTGAACTTCTTCTCTTGGATTGAGGTGTTGGGTGGCCAATAAATGAGTCATTCCAATCCTCTTGTTGCTTGGACAACACAATTTTATTTTCTCTCAAGAAATTTGGCTAGCATAACAAATTGTTCTCATGTTTCTCTTCCCATGGCTAGCTTTTATAGACAAATTTCAAATTTTCCCTCACTCTCTTGGTATAAGATGGATGTTGACACAAGAGTGGGGAGATGATTCCTTTGTGTGTTGCACTAAAGGCTCAAAGTGGCTCCAAGGTGGCTATACTTGGCTGGCTTGAGTGAGAATATTCTTCTTCAAGTGTTCAAAGTGGTCTCATATGCTGAATTTCAGCATACTCAGGTTCATGTAGCTATCTAAGGGATAACCACGATGTTATTTGCGGCTATCGAACAAAAAGGTGCGAATATCGCCAAGGCTTAGCTCGTTCTCTGACCAGTTCAATAAATTTTCCTTCTTGACGTTAGGAAAAGTTAAAATTTTCAGCTCCTGTAATGTATTTCCTCCTTGTGGATCCTTATTTGTACCTTCTGCTTAACATTTTACAATGTCTTTTTCTTGTACGATTTTTGAGTGTTAAAAAAACTTCTCTTTTTTCCTTTTTTTGTTGTCAGGGTTCCTGTGGTTTCCTTTCCTGTGCATCTCTCTCCTTCTTTTTAGATATTTTAGCCTTGTCACTTCCTTCACTAGTTTTAGGCTTCTTTTCTTTCTTTACACTTGGTTCAGGAGTTTCTTCCTGGGGTAATTTTTGAATTGTCTCTAAAGGGGTTCCTGTCAATTCTCCTTTGTCACCACTAGCTGAATTTTTCTTCCTCTTCTCACTTGTCAAATTTTTTCTCAGACTAGGTGAATTGATAGGAAGCCTCTTGCTCTTTAAAGACATAATTTTTGGTGCAAGATTTTCTTCCTTGCCTTCGCTTCACCCTTATCTGACTTTTTGACAAACCTCAATGGAGTAGGTCTATCAGTAACTTCCTAATTTGATTTCATCAGGTACTTATTACTAATTTTTTTTTTCAAGGTCATTAGTATTCTATTATGGTAGACTTTCTTCCATGTGTTGGCAACCTTCTGCTTGAGGAAAATGTTGTGCTATAAATGTTCCAATCACTACCCTGCTTCTTCATTTCATGGACAACTAATATTTTTATTAGCCCATGGTGGTAGGCACTATTTTGAAAATTGATAGAGGATGATTTAATTCTTCTTTCCATCTTATTTAGGTTCATTCATAGAAAGTATGGAAAAATAACTTCAGGCCCTCCCTCTAAATGAAATAAAGGAAGATGACAACATAACTTCCCTCATGATTCACAAACATATGTATACCATTTAGAAGTAATTTATACTCTTCTTTAACCCAACTTCTCATAATGACTTTAGTCCAATTTGGGTTCATGTGTTTTGGAGTCAAGAATTTGTGACAATGTTCCTTGTTGATGTATGCACCTTTAAAATACATCGACCCTGTGGCTGGTAAAACCATGGCCTCTGCTATGGTGGCCTTAGTAAATTTAAATTTTAGACCATCAAATTCAACGTTCTCAGCATCAAAATTCTGATTGAAAGTGAGAGAGACACCTTCATGATACCATTTAAAATTTCCGAGGAACGGTGTCCAACCAGCCCACTTGAGCTTCTCCCTACATGACTGATAGTCCTTGGTCTCCCTTTAAGACCAAAATTTGTGTTCGTGCCTATCCACCCCCATGTTATCTTTGAAAACGAATCTCAAACTTGAGAGGGGTTATAGTACATTAAATGTTAAACAAGTATCGTAAATAATTAACACAAGGTATCAGAAGTAGCTTTTAGGAATACTAGATGTAGTTGACACATACAATACTGGAAATGGTCAACACATGGTCCTCAAAATGTGTATACAAAGTACTGAAGGCAAACCAAAGAGGAATAATTATTATCTATATGGAAAACCCATCTAGAAGGGAATTTATAATTTGAAGGGGAGTGATAATGGCTACATTGTCTACATAATTGGTAAGTGAATAGTGTGAATGACAATGATATGTTGTATGCAGAGCTCGTTCAGAAATAATTCCCATGACTAACATCATATTTATGGGAATGTGTGTTAGACATGATACGTAGGATGTGGTCGGGCACATAGGTATGAGACGGTTCACATCAGAGTTATGTTAGTCATTATTTCCATCATTCATATTTATGGATATGAAATAGTGGGATCATCATTACTTAAAAAACCCATGGAGGAGGAATAAGATACAATCATAGGGTATACTTGCTTAGATTAGGATCCGTATTCGTTAAATCATACCCATATCCATCCCACTCAATTATACAAAATGTTTTTTTTTCTTTGTAACGAAGGTAAGTGATTTAGGATTAGGATAGGGCTAATAGTTGATGGTAACAAAAATGAGGATAATCATATGTCATGGCACAATCAATATGAGGCCTTAACAGAAAAAAATTAAAAATATTTATCTCACCTCCATTACTAGATTACACATAAAATATTTCCTTCACTTCCAGATAAATGAAGAGAACTTCTTCAGTACGAGATGAACACATATGTCTTATTCAGTACCAGATGAACACAAAGAGCTTCTTCAGTAACATCTGAAAACAAATGTCTTCTTAGGTACTAGATGAATGCATATGTCTTAGAAAAATCTCCAAATTGAGATTTTACAGGCTTCGTCTTGTAACTTAACATATTCTGAAGGTCCACAAAAAGTAGATAATGATAATGGAAGATGTTGTATGTGAATTCATTTATTGGAACAACAAGAAATAAATAATACACACTAGAACATGAACTGATTGATCAGGTGAAATAATTCACTGAGTTGAAAGAAGTCACTGATTAGCTTCCAAGGTTTTGCAATCGAAAGGCATTTTGTAGCTGGATATATTCCTCTTCTTGGGATCATGATGATCTTTGTTTCCTATTTCCATTTCCATTTATTTTAAAATAACATAATAACTAATGTTGTTACACAAATTTTTGGCCATCTAACCTGTTACTATTAGATGGACTAAAGTACACTATGTAAGAGCAATTTTACCCTAGTAAAGTTTCTTTCACTATGAAAAGTAACTTAGTGATCCATAATTTATTAAGTTGTTTATGTTCTAAATAGGAAACCCCACGAGGAATAATAGAATAAATCCTTAATTTCTTTTTATTTTCCTCAAGGCATAATTAATTAAAAATTAGTTTAATTAATATTCCTAGTGATATTTAACCCAAAATAGGAAAATTAATTAGATAAATCACTATTTATCTTATTATTTTGTAGAAATAATTATTTAAAACATTGTTTAAATAATATTCCTTGTTAAATATGACTGAATCATTTATAAATAATTGAATAAATAATTATTTATTTAATTATTACTCAACCACATTATTAAAATAATAAGTAAACGATTTATTTATTTATTATTTACAAATAAATGGATTTGACCAAATTCAAATTCTTTTCCCTCCAACAAAAATAATAAAATATTCCATAAAAGTTAGATCTAGATTTGGTTAATAATATTTTAACTATGCACCAACATCTAGACTAACTCAATATTTTGTTATAAATAGAAGGGTTTTTCCATTCATTTCCTACCTTTGGTTGCATAAAGATCACTCTGGATCTATACATTTGGTCTGATTTTGATCCTCCATCATTGTCATATTTTTCTACCCTTTTGCTCGTGAGCTCCCTTTGAGTTTGATTTTTGTCTGAGTTTTCTACACCATCAAGAGAAAAAGATATTAGATCTAAAGCACTAAGGACATATAAGAACCCATCCCATTGAGGGGGACTAGTAACATCTTTCTATGTTCTTGTCCTAGGAATCATAAATACGAAATTATTTAAAAATATTATTATCTTGTGTATTGGATGCATGGAGCAACTCTTGCTTTTATTTGATGTTTAACGTATTTAACTGCAGAAATCTAAATTTTTTAGCATTTATTCTGATCAAATAATTGCGTATCTAAGGAAATTAATAGCCATATTTGATGTTATGGTTGTTTATTATGCACAAATAAAGTGAGATTTTTCATACGTTTGCAATCCGAATTCACACTAACAACTGGCGACTCTATAGGGGTTTATAATTATGACCGTTGTCATTTTTAGATCCCTGCATGACCAACTGCTTCAACGCCTAGGGTTTTTCTTTAGCTTCTTGTTTTACTTTTCTTGATGTTTCTTTTAACCTTTAAAACCCTAAAATAGTAAAAATTGTAACTTTAGTGTGTTTATTGGCCGATTGCGCAGGTGACAGGTATCAGTCATAGATGAGATGACACTTTTTCCCAAAACCTACTCCCGAGATGGCACTAAGTGAAGATCACACTTTTTGGGCAAAAATCTACGACCTCAACCTTCAAGGTGTAGAAAACAGCCATAAAATTGTGACCTCTACTGAAAACAGGTCAGAAACTGTGACTTGAACTTTTTGCAGGAATTTTTCTATGGTTTTACTAGGTTTTTCTTGGCTACTATTCAGGGTTTTCTAACATCCCTCTATACTCACCTTGGACCTGTAATTTCTCTGTTTTACTCGTCGAAGTAGTAACCAAGCCCCTTAGGGCTTCAGTATTCTTTCACCTTTTTAGGAGGAGTTTAGCTGAAGTAGGTTGTTTGAGATTTTAGTATTCTCAGCCATTTTTCAGATCTGATTCTGTACTGTCAGATCCATTTTAGATTGGTTATTCATCCATCCAAAAAACCTCTTTTCAGTTTTTTTTGGTCCTCCTCTAGGGTCCCCTCCATTTCCCTTTAGTTTGTAGTCTTTCCCCACCTCATTTGCAACATTTTTCCCTGTAGTTTTTTGTTATTTTCTCCACCTATTTCTAGTGAATTTGACCTTTAGATCCTTGTCCCTCCTGAAATTAGATCCATTGCCCATTTTGTGTGTTTTGACTATATTTTTCCCACCCATAGACTAGCCGTTGGGAAGCCATCCTCTTTGGGTATAAATTGATGCATCTTTAGCTCTTTAATTTCTGTCATATTCAATTTACCTTACTGTTATTTTTAGATTTATTTACAGTTATACAACACCTTTTTTATTTTTTCTCTACACACATCTGGATTTAGTTAAAATTAACACAGTTATCACATACACACACACCCTAAGTGAAGAGCGCCTGGTTTACATTGCCAAGCTAGGACTATAACATTGTAATCATTTGATCCTACACCTCCTTGCCCTTGTTGGTCTCTCTCACTTCTGCGATCCATGTTTGTTTTCCTTCATTACACCCCCAATTATTTATCCCAAAGACCTACTGCTCTGTGTAGGGTTTGAGTTATTCCCCCACCGAGTCCCCATTCTGAGTCTGCTTCTAGTTGATTAGGTTCCCGTTCTGGTTCTATCCCCAGTTCTCCTCCTGTCACCTTCACCATGTCTAGTTCAAAACCTAACGCTAGTGGTAGCCCTGGCCCTAATGCTGAGAATACTGCTAGTGGGACTACAATACGAACTATCCCAGCTGCTCCCTTGCTCCCTTATATCGTAGGCCTGAATCTTCTCTATTTTAACTAGTTGATCAATGACCCAATACACTATGATCATGGTTGCCCTACTATTCCAACCAAGCTCTCTTCATACATTCGTAAGTTTGAAGGTCTTGCTAGAGAAGATCCTACCAACCATGTTCGTTCTTTCCACATGTTGTGTTCGTCTAACTCCATCACCGATGACTCTGTCCATCTTCGGTTGTTCCAGAATATGCTTACCAGAGAATCTCATAAGTGGTATGTCGACGAGGCCTCTGCCTCTCATACCACTTTTGCGACTCTTTCCAGGGATTTTATGTCTTACTTCTAGCTTCCCCATCATTATGAAACCAATACCGAACTCTTGACCTATATCCATCAATTGTCTGTGACCCACCTATTTGATCATGTCGAAGAATGGAAGAGAAGAAAGGTCTTATGTTGAGCCCCTACCTTCGAAGACCATGTCTACATGGACTGGTTTCTCATATCCCCTTTCCCTACTATTGGAAAAGATGTTGAATCTCATTTCCCCCATACCTAAGAAGCCACCCTCCAGATTGCGTTGAAATATGACATGATCTACGCACAGTATGGTTATGTTTATACTGTTTGACCTGATCTCCCTAGACCTAGTGGTGCCAACACACTGGGGGCATCCCATGTCATTGAAGGTATCGTTGGACCACTTTCTCATCCATAAACTCATCCTCCCATGGGTTATGGTTTCCCTTAGGGAGGAGCCAGCTCCTCCAGCACTTTCCTCCCTCCTGGTAGCATGTATCGAGGATATGGCATGCCTCCTCCTTTTTCCCAACCTATTTACCCCAATGTTTCCCAAATTCCTTATTATTCGTATTTGCAGCTTAGTGCTCCAGCTCCTCTAACATTAACACCTCAGCCCGCCTTACCTTCTCAACCCCGGCAACAATAACCACTACCCCCCAAAGGTCAGGTGTATGCACAACAGGATGTGACTAATCCTCCTAATTCAAAAAAGAAGAGGAGAGGAAACCAAAAATAATTTTCCCCAGGTAATCGAGTACCCAATCCCCTGTTGGAAATATGATGCAGAGTGTTGTCCTTGATGGCAACCCACTGAATGAAGATGAAGACATGCGACTGTTGACATGTGTTGTCCTTAATGGAAATCCACTTGATGAAGTTGTGCTTGATAGAATATGTTCTTGATGAAGGAAATATGATGTATCTACAGTGAGTACAGAAGGCAATGAAGAAAGGATTTCAGCATGTGCTAGTTTCTATGATGAAAAAGAGTATGTCTCTAGGTATACGCGGATTGGACTAGGGGAAGTCACGTATGCACGCGGAAAAGAACGTGCCAAGTCGCGTATGGGCTAAAGCGCTCAAAAAGTGCAAAACCAAGGGTAACCACCATGGTATTGACCCATGGTATTGGGTAATGATCCGCCTAATTGACCCCGTCCAGGTAGTTTTGGGCTCATGGTATTGTTTTGGCCTATGGTATTGAAAAAGGGGCTCATGGTATTGAAAAAGGATAAACCTATATAAGGAGAACAAATTCATTGTGCATAACATGAGAGTGGGTGCAAGATGTCTGAGCTTGAATGAATACTTCTCTCTGAAGTATATCTGAATGGAAAGGGTTACACTTGAATGATAAATCTAAATGTATGATGCACCAATGATGAAGAAGGGGATCTAGATCTGAATTGCTCTTGTATTTGCTAGATCTGATTATGGAAGGCTTAGATCTGTGATGAGGCGAGCATCTAAGCGAACATCTGTCTGAAGCAAAAGGGTAGATCTGAACTGAATATCTGATCTGATGAAGTATGCTGCTCTGTAATGATTGAAGATCTATACGCTACTTCGCCGTGGAGGAAGCGCGTATATACGCAGCTTCAGCGAAGAGAAAGCGCGTATGCGCAATAAAATATACACTGAGGTATACGCTGGTTTGTGTGGACGGAAGCGCGTATATACACGACATCAGTGAAGTAAAAGCGCGTATGCAAACTAGGGTTTGCTGAAGCAAGGGGTATGAAATATCTGATCTGTTCTGCTGTGTTTCTGCTATCTGATCTGTGTTGATATGTATCTGTTGATGATGTATGGTTGTGCTTAAAAGTATGGAAATGGTTCGGTCTGGAAATATGATGAAGTGTGGCCTGCAAGTTGTGTTCTATTGATGTGGTTGGATCCAGTGTGAAAATTGATGAAACGTGGTCCAAGGTGGTGCTGAAGGTTGTAGCCTTCAGTCAGGGGGTTGTAGCTCCCTTCCAGGTGAGGCTGGTAAACGAGATCGGGGGGTCGTAGCTCCCTTCCAGGAGAGGCTAGTAAACGAGTCAGGGGGTTGGAGCTTCCTTCCAGGAGAGGCTGGTAAACGAGCGCAGGTGGGTGCCTGCGTGCTGGTCAAGTCTGCGCCAGCACATATGTTGTAAGATGTTTTCTCTATAATAAAATATTGAAGGCTGAGCAACTGCAGCGGTGTTTTTCTCCCGATTTGGGTTTCCACCTAAAAATCCTGGTGTTCATGTGTGATGCTTTGTGTGATGGTTTATTCTGTTCTTACTGCACCTGTTTACTGCTTATTGAATATCTGATGAATAAATTATGGAAGATTTAATGACATATCTAAATCTCTGTGTATACGCTAGTTTCATAAAGGGGATCCGCGTATATACGCTATTTTACTGAAGTAAAGTAGCGTATGGGTTTTAAGGAATGAAAAAGTAAAAGGATTTGATTATGCAGTAAACACTGATTCACCCCCCCTCTCAGTATTTTTCCCAACAATTGGTATCGGAGCGAGGTCCTTGTGCAGAAGCTTGATCGCTTAAAGGAGATCCGTCGCAATGGGAAGTCAAGAAGGAGTAATGTCTATAAAGCCACCTCTATTCAATGGAAGAATTCAATGGAAGCAATCTGATATTCTGGAAGGTACGTACAAAAGCATATCTGCAAAGTCTTGGTGCAGATGTATGGGCAATCATGGAAGAAGGTTATCAATACCCGGCGAGTATTCCTACTGATGCAGCTGAAAGAAAGAAGTATGAAATCAATGCCAAAGCAGTGAATGTCTTATTGGGAAGCATGTCTGAATCAGAATTTGCTAAAGTGATGCGGCTACATTCGGCAAAGGACATATGGGACAAAATCATTCTAAGCTATGAAGGAGACACAAAGGTAAAAAGTGCAAAACTCCAAACTCTTAGAATTGAATATGAAAATTTGAAGATGCATAGTGATGAGAGTGTTGCCAGTTTCTTTCTTCTTCTGGATGATATTGTAAATCGAATGAGAAATTTGGGTGAAACCATAACTGATACTACTCTGGTGGAAAAGGTCTTAAGATCCTTGACTTCAAAATTTGACTCTAAAGTTTTAGCTATTGAAGAAAGGCAAGATCTACAATCGCTTACTATTGTTCAATTACATGGTACTCTGACTGCTTTTGAAATGAGACAAGGAGGTCCTTCTCAAACGAGAGAAGCTGATTTTAAGGCATCTACAAAAGGAAAGGAAAAGGAGGTTGCCAAAGAATCCAGCTATGTATCCGATGAAGAAGAAGCAAATTTCGTGAGAAAGCTCCAACTAGGTACTGGAAGATTCAAAGGTAAGCTTCCCTTCAAATGTTTTGAGTGTGGTAAAGTTGGTCATTATGCTGCAAAATGTCCCTATAAAAGAAAAGAAGTAGTAAGAAGGAATAAGAACCGATCTAGCTCTAAGAAAAGTTACTATGCTAATGAAGATAGTGATGAGTCATCTAATAGTGAGGAAGAATGTGAAGAAGATCTTATACTTCTCATGGAATTTGAACAAAAAGAAGAAAAGGATACTTTTATGGATGCTCTAGAGGAAAACGATTTTCTTGAAGAAAATAATCAACTCAAAATACACTTAGAAGAACAAAAGATAATCAGAGAGACCATTGAAAAGCAGCTTGAAGAAGCAAAGAAGCATATTGAAAAACTAGAATGTGAAGTGGTAAGTCAAAAAAAATAAGTTTAGAAAGCAAAAATCTTGAATCTTAGATTTGCTAAAGGATCTGAAACCTTAGGTGAAGATCATCAAGGTACAATGTTCTCCTCTTATAAAGACAGGTCTTGGATTTACCGGAGAATCTTCTCAAACTTAAGCACCAAACTATCTAAAAGCAGTTACAGGTGGTTTACATCATTCAGCCACTCAGCAAGGGAATAAAGGATCTCTACAGGGAAAGCAGGACCATCTCAATTCAAGGAACACTAACAGGGATAGCTTTCAAAGCCACTACAACCAACAGGTAAATTCAAATAGAAGATTCCATGATCGCAGAAATTTCTACTTCAATGGGCAATGTTTCACGTGTCACAATTTTGGTCATAAAGCTATTCACTGTGTTGCATATAAAACCATCATGACAAGAGAAGCAAGAAAGAAAAGGTTGGATACTGAACCAAAGAAGAATACCTATAACAATTTTTCTCCTCTTCAAAGTGAAGTTGAATGCACTTTTTGTAATAACTTTGGCCATGAAGAATCTGAATGCAGGAACAAGATCCAACCAAAAGAACATGCTCCCTCAAGCTCTAAAATATGGAAAAAGAAAGAACCACCAGTTGAAAATTGTGGGATAGCATTATTTGCGGAAGGTGAAGAAAATCAGTGGTACATCGATAGTGGGTGCTCAAGACACATGACAGGTGACAAAAGCAAACTTCATACTTATAATGCTCTAGAAAAAGAAAAGAAAGTTACATTTGGAAATGATACTCCTGCTGTAATTAAAGGAAAAGGGTCAGTTTTTCTAAAAGAAAAGGTGAAGGCTAAAGATGTCATTTATGTGGATGGATTGAGGCATAACCTATTAAGTGTTAGTCAAATGTGTGATCAAGGAGCAGAAGTGGTCTTCAGTTCCAAAGAATGTGTGGTTCGTGATCTTGATACAGGTAAAATCATTATAAAAGGAAAAAGAAATCCAAGCAACCTGTATGTACTAAACGGCATAGATCAATGTTACTTAAGCAAGTCTTCAGAAAATTGGCTATGGCATAGAAGACTGGGGCATCTGAGTTTCTCTCAAATCAACAAAGCAAGCAGACTTCAAGTTGTTCGTGATCTTCCCAAGGTCAATCTTCCGGAAAGTACCATATGCAAATCTTGTCAATTTGGTAAGCAGACCAGAGTACGATTTAATGCCAAAGAAGGATCATCAAGTAAGCCTCTTAAACTCATTCATACTGATATCTGTGGACCTATGAGGAAAAAGTCATTACGTGGGGAAGAATACTATATCTTATTTATTGATGACTACTCTAGAATGTGTTGGATCGGGTTCATTAAACACAAAGACCAAGCACTTGAAAAATTTCAGAGCTTCAAAGCATTGGCAGAAAATGAATTAGATCTAAAAATCAAGTGTCTTAGATCTGATCGAGGAGGAGAATATTCATCAAATGAATTCTTTGATTTTTGTGAACAACATGGCATTAAAAGACAGTTCTCTGTAGCAGGCACTCCACAACAAAATGGTGTAGGAGAAAGAATGAATAGAACAATTGTTCAAATGGCTAGAGCTATGTTTGCTGATTCTGATGTTCCTGACATGTTTTGGAGTGAAACAGCACATACAGCGGTTAACATTCTCAATAAAGCTCATGTTCGGGTAAATAGTGACAAAACTCCATATGAACTCTGGTATGGCAATTCTCCCACTGTGAGGCATTTTAAGGTTTTTGGAAGTAAATGCTTTATCAAAAATAATGATGAAAAGCTTGGCAAATTTGAACCTAGATCAGATGAAGGGATATTTCTTGGTTACTCATCGTCAAGCAAAGCATTCACATGTTACAATAAAAGGCTTCGAAAGCTTGTTGAATGTATTGATGTTGTTATTGATGAGTCTCCTGTAGCTCCTAAAGAAGAAAAACAAACGACAAAAGAAGATGATAGCGACATATGGCCCTCTACATCAGATAGCAATGATATAGACAGTGGATCCAATGAAGAACCTGAAGATGATCTATCTGAAAAAGCTCCATCCAGATATGTTCAAAAGAATCATCCTGAATCTCAAATTTTGGGTGACAAGGAATCTGGTGTACGAACGAGGAGAACTCTTGTAAGATCTTCTAATCATTTGGCACTCATATCCACAATTGAACCACACAATGTCAATGAAGCTATAAAATATGAATGTTGGAGGCAAGCCATGGATGAAGAACTTGTTCAAATTGAAAAGAATGACACTTGGGATTTGGTTCCAAGACCTCATGATAAAAATGTCATTGGAACTAAATGGATTTTCAAGAAAAAGTTAAATGAGAATGGGGATGTTGTAAGAAACAAAGCTAGACTGGTTTGCAAAGGGTATACTCAACAAGAAGGTATAGACTTTGAAGAAACTTTTGCTCCTGTAGCTAGACTTGAAGCCATAAGAATGTTTCTTGCTTTTTCAAGTTATCAACAAATCAAAGTTTATCAAATGGATGTTAAATCTGCTTTTCTTAATGGTGATCTAGAAGAAGTATATATAGAACAACCGGAAGGATTCATTTTGGGAAATGATGCAAATCTTGTTTGTAGACTTAAAAAGGCTCTATATGGTCTCAAACAAGCTCGAAGGGCTTGGTATTATCGTCTTGACAAATATCTTCATCAACAAGGATTTTCAAAAGGGTCTGCTGATAGCAACTTATACACAAAAGTTGAAAATGAAAAACTATTGATTGTGGTTGTATATGTTGATGACATCATTTTTGGGAGTAACGAAGAATCTATGAGTCAAAAATTTGCCTCTATCATGCAGCAAGAATTTGAAATGTCTCTACTTGGGGAACTAACATTCTTTCTTGGCTTGCAAGTGCATCAAGCTGCAGATGGTATATTTCTATCACAAACAAAATATCTTAAGCAAATTCTAAAGAAGTATGGCATGGAAGAATGCAAACCTGTAAGTACACCAATGATAACCGGATGTAGTCTCAGTTCTAATGATGATTCTCCCACAGTGAATCAACCAGAGTATAGATCGATGATAGGAAGTTTAATTTATCTCACTGGGACTAGACCTGACATTATGCATGCTGTTGGGATTGTTGGACGATTCCAAGCTAATCCAAAAGAGTCTCATCTTCAGGTTGTTAAAAGAATATTCAAATATCTTCAAGGAACTCAAGAATTTGGTCTATGGTATCCAAAGAATGCTGATCTTACTCTTCATGCTTACACTGATGCAGATTGGGCTGGAAGTGTTGATGATCGGAAAAGCACTAGTGGTGGTGCATTCTACATGGGGCCTCGGTTAGTTTCTTGGTTCAGCAAGAAGCAAAATTCTATTGCCTTATCAACAGCTGAAGCAGAGTATGTAGCTGCCGCATCTTGTTGCACTCAACTCCTTTGGATGATACAAACCTTACAAGATTTTCAAATCAAATGTACTCCTCCTGTCCCCATTAAGTGTGACAATACAAGTGCCATCAGTATTTCAAAGAATCCTGTTATGCATTCAAAGACCAAGCACATTCCCATCAAGTATCACTTCTTACATGAACAAGTGCTTGAGCAAACGGTGAAGTTGGAGTATGTTCCCTCCAAAGAACAAGTTGCTGATATTTTTACCAAACCTCTGCCCAGGGAAGCGTTCGAGTATCTAAGACAGAAGCTGGGAGTATTCTCTGCCAGTCAAAAGAACAAATCTGCATAAATTTAGAAGATGGCTTGGGATACGCGGGTTTCCTGAAACACGGTCGCGTATATACGCTAGTTCCTGCAAAGAAAACCGCGTATGACTGATTGCTGACAATTTTTGGTTGGTTCATCTCTCTTCAGCACAGCTGCAGTGCTGTTTGGTATCTCTGATACTGTTTGGTATCTCTGGTGGTGTTCCAGTTCTCATAATTCTGTTTCTAATGTTTTGATGGAAGATGCCTTGATGATTTGTTGGTGGAAGTTTTCAGGATGCACAAACTAAGGGGGAGCCTTAGTCATTTGGAAAGATTGCTTGGTTGCACAGATTCAGGGGGAGCATTAGTTTTGCCGAGTATAATGCATTGCAGGCATTATGGTGGTTCTGATATATGATCTCTCTTGAGGTCTTCTTGGTATTGGTCATGAAAAGTCATATTTGTAGTTTGATGAAAAGGTCTTGTTGAGACTCATGTTGTAAAATTGTAATATTCAGTCATGTAAGGACTTGTCAATTTTGTAAACCCACTTGGTTGGGTAGCTGAGTCAAATTTGTAAACCCACTTGGTTGGGTAGTTGAGTCTCATATGTAAATCCACTTGGATGGATATTTGATGTAAGTATGAGTCTTTGGTGATAGGAAGTTCATAGAGTCATGTACTTCATTGACAAATATGTTTGAAGATTCAGCATGAACTCAGGGGGAGCTTGGCCACTTCAGCACATATCAGATCTGCATAATGTTTCTTCCACATGAGGAGAAAAGGGGGAGAGTGTTGGTTTTTGATCCGCCCTTTGCCCTTGATGTCAAAGGGGGAGAATGACATGGTGTTTGAATGAAGAGAAGATAATGATGTCAAATATTTGGGAGAGTGACATTTTTGGAGAGTGACATGGTATCTATCTGCTATGGTAACCAAACACCATCGTGGTTGCCATCAAGTCCAAAGGGGGAGATTGTTGGAAATATGATGCAGAGTGTTGTCCTTGATGGCAACCCACTGAATGAAGATGAAGACATGCGACTGTTGACATGTGTTGTCCTTAATGGCAATCCACTTGATGAAGTTGTGCTTGATAGAATATGTTCTTGATGAAGGAAATCTGATGTATCTACAGTGAGTACAGAAGGCAATGAAGAAAGGATTTTAGCATGTGCTAGATTCTATGATGAAAAAGAGTATGTCTCTAGGTATACGCGGATTGGCCTAGGGGAAGTCGCGTATGCACGCGGAAAAGAACGTGCCAAGTCGCGTATGGGCTTAAGCGCTCAAAAAGTGCAAAACCAAGGGTAACCACCATGGTATTGACCCATGGTATTGGGTAATGATCCGCCTAATTGACCCCGTCCAGGTAGTTTTGGGCTCATGGTATTGTTTTGGCCCATGGTATTGAAAAAGGGGCTCATGGTATTGAAAAAGGATAAACCTATATAAGAAGAACAAATTCATTGTGCATAACATGAGTGTGGGTGCAAGATGTCTGAGCTTGAATGAATACTTCTCTTTGAAGTATATCTGAATGGAAAGGGTTACACTTGAATGATAAATCTGAATGTATGATGCACCAATGATGAAGAAGGGGATCTAGATCTGAATTTCTCTTGTATTTGCTAGATCTGATTATGGAAGGCTTAGATCTGTGATGAGGCGAGCATCTAGGCGAACATCTGTCTGAAGCAAAAGGGTGGATCTGAACTGAATATCTGATCTAATGAAGTATGCTGCTCTGTAATGATTGAAGATCTATACGCTACTTCGCCGCGGAGGAAGCGCGTATATACGCGGCTTCAGCGAAGAAAAAGCGCGTATGCGCAATAAAATATACACTGAGGTATACGCTGGTTTGTGTGGACGGAAGCGCGTATATACGCGACATCAGTGAAGTAAAAGCGCGTATGCAAACTAGGGTTTACTGAAGCAAGGGGTATGAAATATCTGATCTGTTCTGCTGTGTTTATGCTATCTGATCTGTGTTGATAAGTATCTGTTGGTGATGTATGTTTGTGCTTAAAAGTATGGAAAGGGTTCAGTCTGGAAATATGATGAAACGTGGCCTGCAAGTGTTGTTCTATTGAAGTTGTTGGATCCAGTGTGAAAATTGATGAAACGTGGTCCAAGGTGGTGCTGAAGGTTGTAGCCTTCAGTCAGGGGGTCGTAGCTCCCTTCCAGGTGAGGCTGGTAAACGAGATCGGGGGTCGTAGCTCCCTTCCAGGTGAGGCTGGTAAACGAGTCAGGGGGTTCGCTGTCTGCACGAGGCAGTGTGTGACGAGCATAGCGGTGGGTGCACAACGTCTTCCCCGGTGAAATCTCGCCTTGACACATATGTTGTAAGATGTTTTCTCTATAATAAAATATTCTGGTAGCAAGCTATGTTGATTGGTTTTCTCCCAAACTTGGGTTTTTCCACCTAAAAATCCTGGTGTTCATGTGTGATGCTTTGTGTGATGGTTTATTGTTCTTACGCATGTTCTTACTTCTTGAATATACGATGAATAAATGATGGAATGGTTTAAGTGAAGATTTAATGACATATCTAGATCTGCGAGTATACGCGATTTTCATAAGGGATCCGCGTATATACGCTAGTTTACTGAAGGAAAGTAGCGTATAGGTTTTAAGGAATGAAAAAGTAAAAAGATTTGATTATGCAGTAAATACTGATTCACCCCCCCCTCTCAGTATTTTTCCCAACATCCCCAAGGGAATGTACCTAACACAACAACCCAACAATAGGGCACTCAGCCCAAGCAGGACAGGCCTCTTCGCATGAACAAACCGTGCTCTTTTTCCAGTGTCTATGGTCACTACACCCATGGTTGTCCTATTTTACCTCATATGTGTCGAATTTGGGAAGATCAAGTAGCATCTCGAGGAAAAAAATCCTCCCCTTCGGTTCCTCCCAATGTTGCCCCTATCCAAACGAATGTGTTTACCAATCCTTCCCCCCAACAAGGATATGTGACTTCCCAACCCCCTGAAAGTCAGGTGCCCACTGAACCTCCTCCACCTGGTACCTCTGATTATCAGATCCTCATTATGAACTCTTACCAACCCACTACCATCGACCTCAACCTTCATACTCGGTCTCGTTAGTACAACAAGCCCCCTGCTACGTTTGCTACTGAAACCCCTTCTTCAGGTCCCATAGAGCCTCTTTCGACACCCAATGGTCCTTTACTGATCCCTCAGCCTAAGGCAGAGGTTCATAATAAGATCCCTAAGGGACCATTATGTCGAAACGCTGCTTCTGGTAAAGCTGACCACTCCTATAGTATAGTAGATGACTTGGCACAATCCCCTACCACCATATCAATGATAGAAGTCCTCCAGTCGTGCCCTTCACAACAAAAATCTCTACTAACTACCATGGGTGCTATGGATCCTTCAAATGATCATTTTATTATCTTCGATGTTGACCGGTCAGAACATCCCCCCCCCTGCCTGATTTTTTCACCTTCCAAATCCCTATCAAGGTACGGAAGCCACCAGCATCTCTGTTGTATCATTGTGAGGGGCATCCACTGTGCAATGTACGCCGATTACTGGAAGAAACTCGGATCTCCTTATTTGGCCCCTTCCACTATCACCCTCTGAGCATGGGATGGCCACTCTTGCCAACCCCTTGGCATGTTCCACAATTATCCTATTACTCTTGCGGGAAAGACTGTTTTTGTTGAAGTAGAAGTCATTGATGCCCCCTTAGATTACAAAATTTTGTTGGGTCGTAGCTATACTTATGAGATGTCTAATGTCACATCCATGGTCCATCATAAGATTTGATTTCCTCACAATATAAATATCATCAGCAATGACCAGTTGACATATTACAAACCGAAGTCTCAGACCTCCCCTTAGTCCATCATCTCTTCGGTGGCCAATAAAAAAATAGTTAAAACTCCGACCAGTGTTTGACCTAGATTCTATAAGGACTCCTATTTTCTTGGTTCTTTCCCTAGTCTCTCTCCTCATATCTCTAATCCCAGCTCATCGAATGTTTGCATGATGCAGTCAACTCGGTCTGACCTCAAATAGACTCGTTTGACTAGTTTGCAACCCTGCCCTCTGCAACTAGGTCCTAGCACCTCGACTTAGCCTTCAAGACCATCTCCTCAAGGACCATCATCCCAAACTAGTTTCCATGAACCTATCTACCCTCATGTAATGGTTCCCCCTAGCCTTAACCATCTCAGAGTTGTCCTGCCTAGCCATTACCCCTCCGGTCAGATATAGTTTCTAGCTCCACCTCCTAGACTATTTTTCAGTACCTGTTATGGCTACCTTGTCTCTTCTTAACATGACCCTGTGGATCCCAATCTATTTCATTGATCCCCCCACCTCTATCCCACCTAGTCAGCCCAAACATTATATTGCTTTGACACCAGTCCAACCTGTCGCCATGACCTCGCTTTTCTTCTATGCCTCAGCCACCTCAACAGGTACCTACTCCTGTTGTGAAAGATTTGGTTGAGGGGGGAAGAGCTCGCAAGAAGTTACCTAAGGAAAAGGCTAACCAAACAACCCCTGCTACTCCTCAGCCTCCAAAGCATACCACCCGGTGTGCTTTGTGTAATGTTGTTGGTCATGCCACCCATCATTGTCCTGAATTGCCTCGCATCAAGTGCATGGTTAATGTCACATTTCCTAAGTCTAAGATCCCTAAAGCCTTTGTTTCTTCCTCAACTGCAGCCAAGAACCCCAAGAATTTTCACACCAACCACCCCTTTGCTTTGTGTGATCTACATGACCATTATACCCATCTTTGTCTTTGCCTCAAGTATTACCGTGCCTCTTTGGAAGTAGTTCAAGAGTATGAGACTTAACAGAACAAGTCAGCTTCTCTCGTACTCAGAAATTATGCTCCAGAATAGCCTTAGGATACCTCTTCTCCCATTGACATTCCCCCTCTCGATGTCTAGATGATGGAGTCTTCAAACAATATCTTCTACCTGTCATCATCTATGAGATCGACGGTGGAAGATCCCTTTGGGACTTCCCCATTTGCTTCGCTTGACCTCCCTTCAGCGATCACCCTGGGCTTAACATTAGTGGATCCATTATCTTCTTATTCTTCCATCACATCTTGTGACAATGCACATGTGAACCTTTCTTCTCATACTCATGAGTTAGGTATCTTTGCCACATCACGTGGTTACCATTCCACCAGTCACCCCATCTTCTACTATGATGATGACATCGTGGAAGCCTTTTCCACCCTTGACTTCATATTTCCCACCCATAAGAGGAATGAAACCATCTGTTTCTATGGTGACTTTCACAACCTGAGCACAAGCTGCCCCCCTGGCAGTTCCCCCACACCATCCACCTTTTGGTATGTGGGTGGTAGAAATCCTACCCAGAGCACTCCCTGTAACAGTGTTTTTTTAATTTCTACCTTGCATTCAGGTTGTCAGCATTTTTCATCATCCTCTCATTTGCTATCTTGTGGCACCTTTCAGATGGACTCCCCCGTCCACATCGTATAACGGTTATGCTGATGGTGCAATTCGCTACTCCTGGAACCTAGCGTGAACAACTTGGGCCATTTTTACCCCCTTGCATTTACTTCTTCTCTCTAACGGTGTATGCATCAGTACTTATACCAATAACTAGGCCAAATATGATGCAATGTGATATCTATTATCTAATGCCCTTTCCCGTCGCATCCTTCACCTTCATGTTCGTTTAGATTCCCTGCTTCTTATCAAGAAATTGAATGGTGTCTATCATGTGCATAATCCTATCCTTTTTAGAAGATATTTACGAGTGAAGATTTTGATGCGTCAATTTGAAATCATTACATGCAGTCATGTACCTAGAGCACAAAATCACTATGTAGATAACATTGCAAATAATATTCTAGATTGAATTTATCACACGCATTTCATAGAAGACAATAGCAATAAACCATAAAATGATTCATATCCATTATGTGTGTCGTTAAAAATGTTTTAGAGTCCATCAACTATGATACATATGACATGCCCATAGCATGTTACAAAAATGAAAAATGGGGGGCACCACATGCCCCTACATCTAATCACTATTTGGAGGATCCTGAGGCAATGGCTCGCATCTCACAGCTTGTAGATCGTGCATCCCCTGTCCGACCATCACCATGTGTCGCATGAACCCTCGCCACTTCGAGGGTAGACCAATACATGGATCTATGTACTGGTCATCAAGATCTTTCCAACCACACTCTTAAACACTGGTCAGACGCATCTCACATCTATGACAGATGTCCTCCGAGAGGGCTAGTGTATCCTCATTTTGTGGACCCTTCGACCCACTAGTTGTTGTACTCCCTGTTACTAGAGGCCTTCACATGTACCCGGTCAATTTCAGCAGTGTTGTATATGCATACTAAAAGTGAATGATTTAGTACCATATACAATATTTTGAAACTTTAAAATGCACATAAAAATATTATCAAATTTTCACTTACCATTGGCCCCCAATGCTCGACCCGATGGCAGTGGCATGTCTGGGTCCCCATGATAACTCATCCTACTATAGGGACAGGAATCTACGTACAATGGAATATGATCCCAATGAGAAAAAAACTCAAGTCAGAACACCCATCCGACTGCCCACCTCCCCCTCTACACAGTAGTCGCCTCCAGTGGCACATCGTGGGCTCTCTCTGACCCCCATCCTGGATCTGTATGCGAGGCCGAAGTGTCTAGATTTTCTAAAAGAAGAGTGAGCATAACATTGTGCCATATGCATAGTCATGGTTCACTTGTTGCTTGCATAGCGAAAATTGTCGTTTCAATGATGAAAACATAATTTGGGCCCACCCATAGTAGGTCTCACTCAACACACTCTGAACAAGCATCATCTGACCCCCAGTGATGTGCTGGAGTGCCTGGTTGCCCAGGATCTACCACACCACTACGGCCATATCACCAGTCTCTAGATGCTCTAAATCCCAGATCAATATCCGTGTCCCTTTCACATGGAGATGGGGTCGACAATGGCACTCCAAAAACTCCATAATGTTATGCCCTCACAGTAACACTAGCTAAGTATTTCCCACCATCCCAAGTGGCAGGAGAGTAGTCAGAAAGTATATATCTTGGATCGTCAGCTCGATCCAGTGCCCCTACACTATAAATATCTCATGATACAGGTCCAATAGCTAACAACTCGGGCTAAAAAGGGCTCTCCAGCTCTCATTAAAGGGTCATCCACAAAATTCAAGACCCCAAACCTGGCCAATGCAGTGCGGACACCATGATCCTCTGGAATCTCTGATGCTAATGTATCAAGGTCTCTGTCTCTCCAGTTAATCCTTAACTCTACCATATTTTCACAAAACCATCATATTTATCTGTGTACAGAAAGGAAACACTCCATTCAACCATAAAAACCCATCTCTCAGCAAAGAAACAACACCAAAATCCCCCTCTCTAACGGGTCACACTTTTCAGGCAATTTATGGGATAGGTCATAGTTTTCTACCCAAAACCTACTACCCAGGTCATATATGTTGTCTCAAAAAGTGCAACCGGACCGTGAAGAAGAGCAGGGGTTTGTTCCTGAGCTCTAGGTGCCTAAACTAAACTTTTAATAAACTGAAATGAAAGAGTAGGGTTAGGCCTCTTACCTGAAACTGACGGATCTCAGTTCCAACGATCGGTTTCTCCACTATGAATGCCGCAATATTTAGAGCCTTTTCTCCTCTCTACATTCACCACAACTACACTTGCAAATGAATCAAATTGGAGGGAAAATGCCTTATCAAAAGAGAAAACCCAGATTTTTCTTTTGCCAGCTGTGACCAAACCATAGCTCAGTTTTACAAACTGTCATCACCATTGGAAAGATCTTACAGAACTATGAAATGGGTATCCTTTAGTTTTTTGTGATTTGATACTTCACTCGGACACATTTTTTCCAGGAAGGGTCACTTCACCACTCCTAAAAATCTAGTTTGTTCATTTGCAACACTTGTACTTGTGGCACCACTTTTCCTTCATACTTGTTCATGCTTGTGTTGATTTTATTCATGATTGGCCATCTTTTACTCATGTTTTTATGGTCCCCACAGGGCCTGTTATGTGCGGCAACATCATCCAGTTGCCCTTGTTAGAGCATCCAAGTTGAGTCATCATCGCATCCACGGAGTCTATCCCAAGTCCCTTTTTCCTGCCACAATCCTCAATCCTTCATTCCTTTGTTCCTCTCTCGTGTCGCACATTTTGGCCTCCATTCACACTATCCCCTATCCCCTCCGGTGTTGAGTTAGTAGCTGCCAGGTCATCCATGCCCTTTATGCTCTATCAAGGGAAGTCGTCATCTCGCTACTTAATACCCCCCATTCCTCCATCATCTCTGGTGTCAGTCTATCAGTCGCTCTACTATTATCCCTTGTGCCTTAATGAGGATTCCTTATTGCTTCACCTATGGAAGACCTCCTTCTGTCGACATCAGCGTATTCATTCTAGAAGACAGGTCTAGAGGGCAATACACCTTAGTTCCAACTTCCACCCTTGGTCGGTGCCTCGGATCAAGTAAAGGGACTCTCCATTGCCCTTTGAATTGATTGTTTCTCAGCTATAGCTCCTTATGGCATGATCAAGATCCATATACTTGATTGTTCAATGATGTAGCATATTTTACCAGTGATTCCCGGGTGTGTTTGAGATGCTTTAGACCTCATGAGGGGATGGCCCTTCAGGTAGCCCCACACATACTCAAATGAATTCTCTACTACAACCTTGGATGTAGCTCCATAGATTTGATGTCTTTGGCCTCAGCCGCTTGGAGTGCCTCTTTAGTTTTCATATATCATTCAGATTTTGATAGAAATTTCCTATTTTATAGGGCCTCTTTGGTTGTACTTAGATATTATTGTATAAGTCTTGGCAATTGTCCCAGGCACAGTATGTATGTGGGATTCATTTTCATGTTTTAATCTAGCCCATGTATATGTGAGCATGTACTATATAGTTCATTTCCTTATTTACTAGAGGCATTATTCTTTGTACTGTCTTATCTAGGCGGCAATAGGTATGCCTCCCCCGACTCATGTAGAACATGTGCTCACTCATAAAAGAGACTTGTCACACCTGTAAGTCTCACCTCCTTAGGGTCTTGTCCTCTCACACTTTAGTCTACCTTATATTTCTCTCTCTGACTCCCCCTTTGGTGTCTAGTGATTGAGTTCTTACAACATATGACTAGCTCCTAATGCTCGCATGCTGGGGGGTAATCTGTTATACAAATTTTTGGTCATCTAACCTGTTATTATTAGATGGATGAAAGCACACCATGTAAGACCAATTTTACCCTAGTAAAGCTACTCTCACTATGGAAAAAACTTAGTAATCCATAATTTATTAAGTTACTTATGGTATAAACAGGAAACCCCATGAGGAATAATTGAATAAATCCTTATTTGTTTGATTTTCTTCAAGGGATGATTAATTAAACAACATTTTAATTAATATTCTTGGTCATATTTAACCCAAATAGGAAAATTAATTAGATAAATCACTATTTATCCTATTATTTTCTAGGAATAATTATGTAAAACATTTTTTAAATAATATTCCTTGTCAAATTTGACTAAATAATTTACAAATAATTGAAAAAATCATTATTTATTTAATTATTACTCAACCACATTGTTAAAATAATAAAGAAATCATTTATTTATTTATTATTTACAAATAAAGGGATTTGACCAGATTCAAATTCTTTTTCCCTCCAACAAAAATAATAAAATATTCCATAGAATTTGGATCTATATTTGGTTAATAATATTTTAATTATGCACCAATATATATATTAACTCAATATTTTGTTATAAATACAAGGGTTTTTCCATTCATTCACTACCTTTTGTTGCCTAAAGATCACTCTAGATCTATACTTTTGGTCTGACTTTGATCCTCCATCATTGTCATATTTTTCTACCTTTTTGCTTGTGATCTCCCTTTGAGTTCCATTTCTGTCTGTGTTTTCTACACCATCAAGGGAGAGAGATATTAGATCTAAATTGCTAAGGACATACAAGAACCCATCCCATTGAGGGGGATTGGTAACATCTTTCTGTCTTCCCTTCCCATGTGTCATAAATACAAAATTCTTTAAAAATATCCTTGTCTTGTCTATTGGATGCATGGAAAAAGTATTGCTTTTGTTTGTTGTTTAATGTATTTAGCTACATAGATCTAGATTTTGTAGCACTTACTCAGATCAACTAATTGCAGACCTAAGGAAATTGACAACCATATTTGATGTTAGGGTTGGTTGTTATGCACAACTAAAGTGAGATTTTTTCGTACGCTTGCCATTATAATTCACACTAAAAAATGTTCCATAGAATTTTCTAGAGCCCATATCAGTTAATGCTCACTGATATTGTCAAATTTTAGGAGTCTAAAAAACTTAAAACGCCATTCATTCTCTCCTTTATTTTTCTCTAGCCCATGCTAGTTCATGCTCACTAGTGTTTTAAACTTTTAGGAGTTTGAAAAAATAAAAGAAAACTTCATTCAATCTCCTCTAGATTTTTCTTGATTATGGGTTATTTCATGCTCGCCGATGCTTTCAATTTAAGGAGCTGAAATAATGAAAGAAAACTTCATAATTCCCCCTTTTCCATAGATAATCTACCAGCGCTGGATAAAGAAATAAGAGTACACCTGGAAGATGTTATCCTTATTTCTTATATACATGAGAACACATTAAACTCTTTCTTTCATTAGTAACACAAAAATAATAATATGTCAGTACGGCTATATACATATATCTACAAAATATTAACTATGCAACAAAACTTACAATGGTGGATCAACAAGAGGAATGTTCCCCTTTCCAATCAATTGTATTTCAAAACTTTGAAGAACATGTTTGGTAAAATCCTCTTTTCATAGAGGTTTATGATAAAGTTTAAACAAGTTTCCATTAATAATAAAATAAGTATGATCTGCATCAAATTTTTTTACCTTGACCGAGCCATTGTCATAGACAGACTCTAATTCATAAGTTCCTAGCCATCATGTTGATAATTTCCCATTGAAATTTTTGAACTTGCTGTTATAAAACAAATCGAAGTCACTTTGTTGAAAAAAATTCCTCTTAATGAATTTTTCATGTCATTTGGTTCTCTGATCCTAAATAAGCATTGTCCTTTTATGTTCATCTTGTCTAATTTCATCCAATTCATTCAACTCCATCAACATTTTTTTTTGTGGCTCATACAAATCCATTCCTATCTACATGGTTTTTCTAAAGGTTTTCACTTGGAATTCTATACGAAGGATAACATTTTTTCCATAAACATAGTCATAAGGGGAATGCCCTTTTGTGTTTCTCTAGGTTTTCCTATAGGCCCACAAAGCTTCAAGTAACATATCAACCCAGTCTTTATTATGAAGTTGTACTACCTTGGTGAGAATGGAATCAATGACTTTATTTGTGGACTCTACCTGCAAATTTTCTTATGGATGGTAAGGTGTCGATATCTGATGCCTGATTTGGTATTTCTTAGAAGCCGGGATAGTTTTAGACCCATCCATACTACAGCAGAAACTTGTTGTGCTAACTTCGACCCCCATTCATACAGTTTTTGTTCACCTCCATCCATTTAACCCTCCACCTCCTTTTGTAAACCCTCCACTTGTTAACCCTCGTTTGTTTACCCAAATACCAGCTATGGAAAAATGGTATGCCCTATTACTTTTACCATTTCCTTTAGCAGTTCTACCATAGGAATTTCAGTCCAAAATCCGGTTATTTGATGCAAGTGGCTCTACAACTGCTCAAAAACATGTGGATAGAATTAATGACTATTTTGACAGATAAGAAACAGATGATGAGATTGTTAAACTAAGATTTTTTGCTCAAATCTTAGGGGGAGAGTCAAGAAAATGGTTGAAAGACCTAACCCCTTATAGTGTACATGAACTCCTTGCTTTTCACCAACAATTCTTAAATAAATGGGAAGTCAAGAAGAACCCTCTCCAAATCTTATCAAAATATGAAAACATTAAAATAAATGTTGGAAAGGGTGTCCAAGAGTACTGACCTAGGTTGAATAGTGTATATAATGCCCTCCCTACCCATATGAAACCTCCACAAGGTCTAGCCTTAATGAAATTTCCAGATGGATTTGAACCAGAAATGGCTGAGCAACTAAGAGAAAGAGACCCTCTTACATCAGAAGATATGCAAAGGGGTGCAATAAGTGTAGAGCTAAATCTGATTTCCAAGAGGGCTAGAATGAAAAATGAAAAGAGAGTCACATATAGGGAGGAGGTCGTACCCTCATCATCTGACACTAAGATTGATAACTTAGTTAGAACCATGGAAAGGATGATGGATAAAATAAACATGAAAGAGAGAGCTTACCCCAGAGAAAACCAAACAAATCCTCAGAATAGAAACCAAAACCAAAACCAAAACTTTAGGAGAAATCCCCCTCAAATAAGACAGGGAGGACCAAACCAGCAAATCAGTCCTCCTTTTCAAGAAAACTATGCTGATGAGAATGAGGGGGTGATTGAAGAATCAGAAAAAATTCAAATCAATCTAATGGGAGTTAATAATGAGGATATTGTTTTCCTTAATGAGGAAGAACAAGGAATATTTTCCCCAACTCAATTTGAAGAAGAATGCCAAGGCTCTGAAGACTATAAACAAGGCTTCGAAAATGCCATCATGGAAGTGCATAATAAATATGACCTCAGAAGAAAGAAAACCAAAGATACTCCCAAGAGAAACAACCCAGAAATTTCTGCTAGGAATATTCCTAAAAATGGTGCTAAAAATACAGCAGAAACTCCAAACATAGTGGTTTAAAGTTCTGATAAAAATAAAAACAAAAAAATTCTAGAAAGCAGTACTAGTAAATCAACTAGTAGCCCTAACAAAAATGATTCAACTAATATTTCTAGAAAAAATGAGCAAGCTAAAATTGTTGTGAAAATAGTGTCTGGTAAAACTGATCTAAATCTACCAAAAACACAGACACCCTTCAGTATTGAGAATGAAATTGCCAAGATAAAAATCTCCATACCTCTTACTAAAATAGTTAGCCAAGATTTATATAGATCCCAAGTTTTGAAAGCTTTAAAAATAGGAGAAAATGCTAAGTCGGTAAATTTAAATGATGAAAAACCTGAACTTTTGTTTGGACTTGAAGTAGAGGGAAAATTCCAAGAGGGAAGTGTACCTCCATTTTATGTTAGTTTTAATATTAATGATAAAATCCTTCATAATTCCATGTTAGATTCAAGAGCTTCCCATAACCTCATGAAAAAGGTAGTTATGGAGAGACTAGGCCTTGAGATAGCTAGACCATACAAAGACTTGTACTCTTTCGACTCTAGTAGAGTTAAATGTCTAGGCTTGATCAAAGATCTCTATGTTAATCTAGCACAAATACCATCTAAAAGCCTAGTAATGGATATTGTAGTGGCTGACATACCTCCCAAATATGGCATGCTTCTTTCACGCTCACAGGGAGCCAAACTTCAAGGAACCCTCCAAATGGATATGACCTATGTTACCATACCAATCTGTAGTCAACCAAGAAGACTATATAGGGATACTCATATGAAATACATGGTCAAAAATCAAGAAAAACCTAATAAATCCCCTCTCTATTCTATCCACATAGACCTTGATTCATTTCTCCTTTACAATGATGAAAACATTAATGAACAAGTAGTAGTTGATGAAAAATCAGAGGAAGAAGAAGAAGAAGAAGAGGAGGAACAATCAGAACAGTTAGACCAAATAGAAAAAGAATAACATAATGGTAAAGCTAAAATTGAACCTCATTAGAACATGAGCTTTGATGGTTCTTGTGGCAAAACTAGTTCAGGAGCAGGTGTTTGGGTTCACAACACTAAGAATAACCATTTAGAAGGTCATTCATATAAACTGAACTTTCAATGCACAAATAACATAGCAGAATATGAGGCACTCCTCCTAGGTCTACAATTACTGAAGAAATTAGGAGCCAAAAGGATCTCTGTCCATGGGGATTTTGAGCTACTCATTAGGCAAATTAAGGGATAATATTCAGCTGAACATCCTAGACTAAGAGCATACAGTAACGATTCCCTTGACCTCTTAAAAACATTCAAAGAATATAATATTTCCTTCATCCCAAGAAATCAAAATATACTTGCTAATGGACTAGCATTTGCAGCTAGTACTTGTAAAAAACCTCATCATAACAAACAATACGTATTACAAGTCAAATACAGACCAAGAGTCCTAACAATATAAAATATTGGCAAGTTTTTGAAGGTGACAAAGAGATTGAATATTTCCTGCAATCCAGAAATGGGTTTTAAGTGCCAAATTTAGACTCAGATCATGATGAGGACTACTCTGCTGAGGAACAAACCTACAAAAAAGAGCCCCTTGATGATGTTGATATAAATCTGTTAGAAAAGTATGACCCATATGAGGCAGAGCTGTGTGCAGATCCAAAAAAAGAATACTTTGAAGTGTTGTAGTTCAGAGATAATACCTTGCCAAGACGGCTGGTCCCTCTAGAAGAACTTTTTGATTTTAATGATGTTTCCAAGAAGCCAAAGATGGAATCCACTGAAGAAAATATAGAAGAATGCAATATAGGAAATGAGCAAGAACCCATGATGATAAAACATTCAATGACATTACCAACACTTATAAAACATAAATATATTGATTTTTTCAAATATTTCAGTGATGTTTTTTCTTGGATTTATGAAGACTTGAAGTCCTATACCATAGATATCATCCAGCACAATATTCCTCTCAAACAAAACCAAAATCCCTTTAAACAGAAATTATGTATAATAAATCTTGTCCAACTACCACTGGTTGAAAAAGAGATAAAGAAAATATATGCTTATGGAATAATAGTCCCTTTCAGGTACTCAGAATGAGTTTCAAATCTTGTATTAGTGAGGAATAATACACGATAAATTAGGCTCTTCATAGACTTTAGAAATTTAAAGAAATCATCCCTAAAACACAACTACCCTTTACCAAGAATGGATCACATATTGCAAAGGGTAGTAGGCTCCGAAAGGATATCTCTGCTTGATGGATTTTCAGGGTACAATCAGGTGGTGGTACATCGAGATGATCAACACAAGACAACTTTCACTACACCTTGGGGCACCTTCATGTATGTTAAAATGCCTTTTGGGTTAATGAATGTTTGGGCCACTTTTCAAAGAGAAATGGATATTTATTTTTGAGAAGAAATAGGTTACTTCATTGTGATATATCTTGATGACATCACAGGCTAATCCAAAATAGATGAAGAACATCTAGCTCACTTAAGAAAGTTCTTTGAAAAGTGCAGAAAGTATGGTCTGTCTTTAAATACCAATAAAACCTTGTTTGGCCTTCAAGAAGGGAAGCTTCTAGGCCACATAATATTTGAAAAAGGGATCAAGATAGATGCAAAGAGGATTGAGGGAATATTTCAAACCAGTCACCCAAGGAACATGAAAGAGCTATAGAATTTTATTGGAAACAAAAATTTCTTAAGAAGGTTCATACCAAACATTGCAAAACTCCTAAGAAACATTACTAACATGCTCAAAAGAGAAACAAGAGTCAAATGGACCATAGAAGCAAAGAAATATTTTGATTTGGTGAAGCAATATATTACCCAAACGCTTGTTCTAATCAACCCTAACTTCACCAAAGATTTATTCATTTTCTCCCTTGCATCAGAACACACAGTTTTTGCTATTTTACTACAGAAAAACATAATAGGACAAGAGGAGCCCATAGCTTTCTTTAGCCAGGCATTAAGAGATGCGCCTCTGAAATATAATATCATGGAAAAGCAGGCTTTTGTCTTGGTCAAAGCACTTAAGGATTTCAAATTATATATTTTTCATTCACACATCATTGCATTTGTGCCTCAAAAAGTGGTTAAAGACATCCTAACAGAAGTTCCTAATGGAAAAAGAGGTAATTGGATTGTTGTCATCTTGGAATATGATCTATAAATCAAGCCCACCAAGCTAATCAAAGGACAAGGACTGGCTAAACTGATGCCTAAAGAAAATTTTGAAGCACTGGACATAAATATGATTCACTCATTAGATGAAAAAGAGGAGCTGGTGACTCCACCTATCGAGGAAGCATTCCTAAACTCTCCTTGGTATGTTGATATATTATATGCTCTTGTTAATCTAAATGTTCCTCCTGATTTGTCCAAAACAAAGGCCATATTCTTGAAGTTAAAAGCTATGAATTTCTACATTCCAGAAAAAGTTTTATATTGCAAAAACTCGGGTGGTGTATTGCTTAAATATTTTCTTGAAGAAGATGTAGATAGGATTATGCATGAATTTCATGAAGGAGAATGTGGAGGCCATCTCTACTGGAAAACCACTGTCAATAAAATCCTTAGAGCTAGTAACTATTGGCCTACCCTCTTGCAATACATCCACAAAATGGTAGTTTCCTATCATAAATGCCAAATCTTTGAGGGCAAAAGAAAACTGCTGCCTTTGCCATTACATCCCATCTCTGTTTAAGCTCCTCTCCAACAATGGGATCTTGATTTCATTGGAGAAATCCACCCTACCTCCTCTTCCCAGAATAAGTGGATCCTTACTACAATTGATTATTTTACAAAGTGGATGGAAGCCATTCCTTCCAGGACTACCACAGACTTAGTAGTTATTGAATTTCTTAAAAATAACATTTTGTATAGGTTTGGATCTCTTAAGAAAATCATTACTAACAATGCTTCCACTTTTAGATCCAAGAAAATGGTGGATTTTTTCCAAAAATAAAACACTACTTTGGGTCATTCTATAGCTTATTACCCTCAAGGTAATGGGTTGGCTAAATCCTCAAATAAAAGTTTTGTGAACATCATTAAAAAGTTTCTGGAGGAAAATAAAAAATCGTGGCACAGCAAATTGGTACATGCACTATGGGAAGACAGGATAACAAATAAGAAATCAATTGGTATGTCTCCATATCAGCTAGTCTATGGAATAGATATAGTATTAATAACAAGCTTGGGAGTGCCTGTAATGAAGCTCATACAAGAGTTGCAGTCTGAAGAAAATGACATACAAAGAAGAATAAACCAGACTACCCAGCTACAGCAAACCAGAGAAGGAGTATACAAAAAAAACACAACTGTTATAGGAAAACATCAAGAATATCTTTGACAAAAGGACCAAGGCTAATGAATTTAGCATTGGAGACAAATTTATGAAGTGGGATTCAAGAAGAGAGGATAAAGTCAAGCATGCAAAATTTGATAATCTATGGAAAGGTCCATACACCATTCATTCTGCAAGAGGTAAAATGCATTTTTCTTGCAAGAAATGGATGGAACAAAATTGTTTGGAGGTCCTGTCAGTGGCAGGATGCTGAAGAATTATTTCAGTTTTAATTTTTTATTCATTTTCCATAACATTGATTAAACAAAAAACTTAGAAAAATTGATATGAAAAGAAAGAGAGAAAAGAAGAAACGAGGGCAAATAAAAAGAAAAGGTAAGACCCATACCAAAAAATGAATATTTCTAAAAGTGTGCAAGTCAAAATGCCACTACTTTTGAAAAATTCATGTTCAATCATACAGCCTAAACATGATTGAACAAATTTTGAATTTTTGTTGATAAGTTAGAAACGAAGGTTTTCCAAACTATTTAAACTTGGCTTATCAATAAGTAGATAGAAAATGATATTGGTTAAAAAATATAAATATGAAACCAATAAGGAAAAGAGGGATGAATGATAAATGAAATATTCAAGAAAAAGACCCTCTGTTTGGTTTACATTTTGCAAAATAAATATTGTGTGCATCTTGTCCCAAATGCCACTATTCATGATGATCAAACTTCTTAATCTTGATTCATTCATGTTTTAAATTTCATGTTGATAGTTAGTGAATGAAAATCTATCAAAATGTTTAATCTTGGAAAATAAGTAGTTAGGTAGAGAATAAAAGAGCTTGTCAGTCTAATCTGAGCCTTTGGAAGTTATAAGGGTAGAAATAGATAGTTTTGATTTCAAAAGAAAAATGATGTAAAGGGTTTGCAAGTCGAAATGCAGCAAAGAAGTGAAGAAATAGATGTTAGAATAAAATGATGGGTAGGCAGAATTAATTTGCAGGAAGCATGGTTTTTAATGTTTGAGGGTCACAATCACAAAAGTTGTAGCAGGTTAGCATTACAAAAATGGAAAATCAACGAAATAAAAACAGGCTATTGATCTATGAAATCCAGATATATGAGGTTATTAACATCTTCTAAAGGAGCTTCCCTCCCTAGCTGGAGCCAATATTAATATCCTATATTCTAAAGTATGAATAAATGTCTATGGATTTTCTACTATTAGCTGAAAATAACATTCCCCGACTATCATTTATTTTCAGAAATCTCACTCCCTTTATTATCTTCACTTAACCTATTACTATCTCTCATGTTACCTATTCAGATCACTCTCCTGCTCTGAAAACCCCATGTTTGAACCCCTAATATTCTCATTCCTACACTTTTACCCTTCCTAAAACCCAATTTTCCTCACAAAAACCCTCCCCTTCATTCATTTCCCTTCTTCCATTAAAACAATGTAAAAAACCCTTTGTTACATTGTTTTAAAATTAAATTTTTTTTATTCGGGGCCCACTTCTTAACTAAAAATTAGTTTTATTTAAAAGACCCGGCCCCTCTATATTTGAAACCCCCACTTTAAAGTCTTTACCCACCGTGACCATGTAACCCTGGCCCCACAATATGTTAATAACCTTCACTTAAATAAACCCTGGGCCCCGCTTTACAAAAGCTTCGCATTATAAAGAACCCTTCCATTTTGTTAAAACCCGCTACATCATTTAAAGACCCGGGCCCCACCTTCTAAACCTACCAGTAGTCAAAATCACCTGAACACTGTCTGATCTGCTCGATTAAATATGAAGGCCCTAATATCTTATCACACCCCCAATTTCCTGGCATTTAACACCACCAACGCTTGTGAAATCGGTGGTACTTTCACCTGTCCCTTCATGCTATCACATCATTGCTCTATAAACTGCCTCACTGCCTACGCCCCATGCGAAAACCACTAAACCACTCCCGCGCCATAAACCATAAACCATTGACCCCTTTGAATGTTTCAAATCCCTATGACTTTGCGATAAGCCCTGAGCCACCATAAAACCCCTGTAGAGCGTGCAAAAGACCTGGAAGGCCATAACCAAACACAAAAACTTAAAGCCTCCATTACCTGGACTATGTCTACAACGTAGGTTTTTAATTAACAAAGTTCTTTTTAATTATGCACGTGACTAATATATAAGAAAACATAGTAAATCAATCTGTGTTTCTAAGGTCCAATAATTTCTTAAAAACAGGTTTTCTGGGTGACAATCCAGAATTCCTTGTTCATCAAAAGGACTAGGAGCACAAGATTAATTTGAAAATAGCAATGGATCATGACCATTAGTGATCATTCAATTACTCCAGGGGCAGCAAGTTGTTTTCAAAATACAAAGTAAGGAAGAAAGGAGAGTTTAACAGTGTTTGTGAAGAGGTGGAAGGCAAATGAAAGACACAGACAAAGGATTAATCAAAGGTTAAAATTGAAATACAGGGTTAGAAGACAAAGTTAATAAAAAATACAGATAGAGAGATTAAGGGAGAGATTACATGCAACTCAAAGAAGTTAAAGAGAGACCAGAGATACAAAACATATTAAAGGATAAAGAAGAACAAATCAAGGTTAAATGACAAACCAAAAGAAAATCAACGAAGAAGACAGATCCGAATGACAAGGCAATTAAACCTTTACTTCTTCCAAAACTTCATTTAGCCACCTACAGCCTAATTTTTCTAAAGACAACTACCTCGTTAATGGTTTTAGTCAAGGATATTTTAAGCATCTCACCAGTTATTGTAAAAGTTAAAGTTAAAGCCAAGAATTATAAAATAGCTTAAATTTAGCTCAACAGTTAATTTAAGAGTTATTATTACAGTGAGATAGTGAGTGATATTTTTCCTTGGGCCCTACATGGTATCAAAGGTGAAGGTTACAATTACTCTGTAATATGTGCAGTATGAAACCCTAGAGTAGGATGACATCCTCATTTTCATATAACTACTGCATGTATTTTTCATTTTTATTGTTGATTGGTTATTGGGTTGATTAGTTGGCTAATTTCTAGGATGTATTTGATCATACTATGAGTTGCAAAACTATTGCGTTGGAGTATTGTAACTATTTTGGACATTTGCAATACAAGCATTTTCAAAGGATTATTGAGCTATGTTAATGGTGATGTTATACCTCTCCATCATTGTTTCTCCTTTGTTTACCATATTGTGCATCATTTCTCTGATAATAGAACACAAATTTTAGATTAAGATATGTTGTTTGGGCACCTTAACTCTGTTTGTTTCTATTATCTTTATGTTTTCTTCTTCAAGGTTTGATTAAAGAGTTCAGGGGTTTCCTGCTCTTTAGCTCTACCTAGCTTGTTGCCTTGAGGTTTTCTTAGTAAGGTAAGTGATTAAACAATTCAGGGGTGTATTTCTCTTTAGTATTACTGGACCATTATCTTAAAGGCCTTCTTTGAAGTTTGATTAAATAATTCAAGTGTTTCCTACTCTTTAATTTCACTTATATGTTATCCTAAATGTTTTCTTTGTCTGAAAGTAATAGCTAAATAATTCAGGGTTGTCGTGATCTTTAGGATTGTTGGATTGTTGTCTTAAAGGTTTTCTTAGTAGATTTTTAGCTAAATAATTTAGGGTTGTCGTGCTCTTTAGTTTGTCTCAAACAATTATCTTAAAGGCTTTTCTTGTTGAATTATAGTTAAAGGATTCCTAATTTCCCTTTAGTTTTACTGAATTAACAAATTGTTGTCATTTCATATTCATCTAAACTAAAGAGATCCGCTTGATATAGTTAGCTTTCCCTCCAAAGAACAAGTTTCTAATTTATTTACCAAACCTCTTCCAAAGAATAATTTGAATATATCAGACATAAAATAGGAGTTGTCTTTCCCTCATTGTGTTGTTAAACTTATCTGCTCAGTCCACGGATGAAATTTCAGAAGGTTAGTTTTAGTACGCAGGTTTCTTGAAGCATAGTCGTGTATATACGCAATTTTATTTCTGGACAATCGCGTATGGATTTATATGACATGAAATCAGTAGGTGTGACTCCACAAGAAAATTTGTCATGCCACTGATATTCATAATTTGGTTCTATTGATAAGGTGTTAATGAGTACAGTCTAATATGGTTTTTGAGTTATGTTTTCCACTTTGATATTTATCTTCTTGATGAAGATCCTTTGATGAATGAGTTGTTGAAAATATTTAGGTAGCACAAGTTCAGAGGGAGAATTAGCCTTGATGAGTATAATGCATTGATGGAATTATGTGTTTCATGGTTGTTGAATTTTGTTCGATGATATCTTAGCCTTGAGGTATTTTGGTCTTGGTTATAGAAGTCATATCTATAAATCGATGTAAAGGTAATTTTGAGACCTATGATGTAATAATTTTCATATTTAGTCATGTATGGTATTTGAGGTCATCCCATTTGGATGGGTGGTTACGTAAAATATGTAATCCCACTTGGTTGGGTGGTTTTTTCATAAATATAACAAAAATTGGTTGGGTATTGGTGTAAGTATGAATCCTTGGTGATAGGAAAGGTCATACCTAGTTGAGTTATAGAGTAATGTGATTCATTGAAAATCTATCTAAAGATTCACCATGTGCTCAGGGGGAGCATGCTCAGCATAATGCAGATCAGATCTACAAAGCTCTTGTATCTACAAGGAAAGAGAAACACTGTTTCAGCATTGCTCCACACTTTTCCCTTGAGGTAAAAGGGGGAGAGTAACTTGGTGTTTGAAAATGCTTATGTTGACGTGTCTAACAAGCATCTACAAGTTGTAGTGATCAAACACCAACATGGTCTCCATCAAGTCCAATGGGAGAGATTGTTCTAATTATGATGTAATGTGTTGTCCTTGATGGCAACCTAATTGATGATTTTCCTTTTGATAGAAACCTAATTGTTGAAGTTGTAAAATTGATGTATCTATAGGCCAATTCATATCGGAGAGATAAAGAAATAATAGTTAGTGATAGAGGAATGATGAAGTTAAAGCTTCAGAAAGTATACGTAGGTTTGATGAAAGGAAGCCACTTATATGCAGGTGTATAAATAAGTTCAATTCGTGTATATATGCAGATTTCTTGAAGGGAAGCTGTGTATACATATGTGTATATGTAGGTTCGATGAAGCGAAGTAGTGTATACACAGGTTTTGTGAAGAAAAGTCGCGTATACACGTGGGTTCAAAGAATAAAAGTTGTGTATGTGTTGCCGCACTAAGTTTAATAATATCAAGGGTCCTTGCCATGGTATTAGCCCACAATATTGAGTGCAATAACGACTATTTGATCCCGTCCAAGAATACCATCGGGACTTGTGTGGTTTTGGATCATGGTATTGGCTAAGGCTCAAAATATATAACAAGGTGAAGATCAAAGTGCTAAGTGTGCATGCATAATTTTAATGAAGGATTACTTGAATTTGATGTATATTTTCATGGTATGGGCTATAGTTTATTGATAGATATGATATAATGATGCATTCATGAATGAAATTATGGATTATGATCTCTAGACCTGAAATGACTATGTATTTGCAAGATATGTTAATGAGATGTTTAGATTTGTGGCCTAGTGCATGATTGTTGAAGTGAATGGTATGATTTGAGTATCTTTGAATTTTTGAAGCATTTGGTAGTCCTGAATTTTTTACATATGTATATGTGGATTTAAAATGAAAAAGGAACGTATAAACGCGAGTTTGGTTCTGCAGAATAATGCATATATTCAGTAATATGTTTAGATATATACCGGAGTTTGTTTCAGGATAAGTGCATTCATATGCACATAAGTCTTCTGGAGAGCATGTATGCAAGCCAGGGTTTTACTGAAAAATGTTGAAAATAATTTCTAATCAGTTTTTTTGTGATTCTGGTGTCTGTTAATAATGTATTCATATAGATTTGGGTTTTTTGGGTATTGATTATGTTGCTAGTTGATTGTGATTAAAGATAAAGTATTGGTTGGTTTATTGATAATTCAAAGAATGATTTTTCAATTTGATGTATGGTATTGGGCTTAGATGAGTATAGTGGTTCCAATTTGAAAATATGATGAAAAGAGGCCTAAAAGTTGTGTTGAATTGAAGCTGGTGGATCCAGTGTGAAATTTTATGAAACGTAGTTCATAGTGGTGCTGAAGGTTAGAGCCTTCAGTGAGGAAGTCGAATTTTTCTACCACTAGGATTTGGTGATCAAATCAGGGGGTTGCAACTCCATTCCAGTAGTGGCTGGTAAATGAGAGTAGGGGGTCGATGTTCCCTTCCAGTGGTGGCTGGTAAACTAGATCAGGGGGTTGGAGCACCCTTCCAGTAGCAGCTGGAAATGAGTGAAGGTTGCAACCTTCTGCATGTGGGTGCCTGCATGCTAGTATGATTCTACGCTAGTACAATATTGTAAGTAGTTTTATATATAGCAAATATTGAAGACAAAGATGATAGAAACAATGGTTTTATCCATAATAAATATTGAAGACAAAGATGATAGAAACGATGTTTTTATCCCACATTGAGTTTCCACCTTAAATCCTACTGTTCATGTGTGTTGGTTATGTGCGACGGTTTATTTTGTTCTTATTGCACATTTTTACTTCTAACTAAATTTCTGATCAATAATTAATGCATTGATCTAAGTAAAGTTACTGAATATTTATCTGAATTATAGTTTCTTTCAGCATACACTAGTTTCCTGAATCAAAGTCACGTACATACGCTAATTGGCTTAAGTAAAGTCATGCATAGAATTTAGTAAAGAAAAGTAAAAGTTCGTGTGAGTTTTTAATATTGATTCAGCCCCCCTTCCGCTCAGTATTTTTCCAAACACAAAGGTACAATTTTTATGATTATCCCCTTTCATATGTGTTGACAAACCACTATCGACATACTATACACTTTTATTTTTTTGTATTTTAGAGAAATTACACAATTTTTTTTTAATTCTTCCAGAATTTCAACGAAACATTGACAACATGTTATGGTTCCCTTGGAAGAGTGGTAAAACTTTAGTATTTAGTGGGATGTCCCAATTTGATGCATTTGTAACACTCTACTTCATTAATCAAGTATCCAAACCTATTATAATTTTTTTTTGTAATCTTCCCCATATTTTCTAGAATAATCATTCCCAGAATAACTTCCAAGGTTACATTTATTCCTAGCATAAGATTTATAGTTTATAGCCTCAAGTCCAAAAATGTTGCAAGAATAGCATACACCAACGAATATAATTTGATACTTGAGAGGAATATTTATTCTTTGTGGTGTAGCTCTCCAAAGACATTATTCTTGTGATCTCTTCACTATAGGTTGTTCATTTTGCATCAGGTGACCTTAATCCTTTTCTTTTGCAGGCGTGCTTTCATCCAAATTGGGATATTTGACTATGTCAACATATGTTTTCCATTTATCATCATTTTCTCGCATCATGCAGCTAGAGTCTTTAATGAATGTGGGCTTGTATAATAATATAGTATTTTCATTACATGATCTTTGACTCCTGTTAATTCCATCGAAAAATTTGGTGTTATTTGCAAAGGTCTATTTGATGTTCTTTTTCTATGCTTCCTTCCATAGAGACAATTTTTCCTTGTAGACCGTCCTTTTACTTGATTCTTTATTTGAACTCCTTCTAAAGTGATTATTCAATTTTCTTGGCCTCCTCTAGCTATATTTTTGGATTGATGATAATATTCTCTAGTTCTTAAATTTTTTAGCATGTTTGTTTAGCTCAATCGATTTGGCTTCCAATGTATCAACATTCATTGTTTCTACCTTTACATCCTTTAAGGTATTGATGAGCTCTCTTTTAAGATCAACCTCATATTCTTCTTCTTCTTCATATTCTTATCCTTCAACATATTCCTTCTTGTTATCGGTTGCCATGAACAACACCCTTCCTATGTAATTTTAACCCTCGCTATCACTCCTTCAGATGAAGAGATGTACTCCTTTGAGTAGAATTTTTTTTAATCCTTTTTTTTTCCCTTAATTATTCTGTATCATTTGGTTCTTCTTCAGTTTCCTAGGTGATTCCTCTTCATTGTTGTTATATGATCTCCTTTCATAAGGATGCTATAATGAGCTAATTTCCTACTTTCTAATACAATTAAGAACACTTGGTACACGAAAAAATACACTAAGGATATATATATCGAATAGTGAATAAAAAAAATTGATAAGAGATATGATTGTTACATATGAGGGTGTGCTTATATACCTAGGTATGTGACACTTCATGAATAGTCACGTCCAGAGATACATGCCTATTATGTATACAAATAAGTATTTAATTAATAATTATTATGATTACTTTTATTATTTAAATATATATTATTTCTATATAAAATTTATTCATAACATTTCCTTCCTTTTAATTTTTTTTTTGTCCTAAAAGCTTCTAGTTAACAAGGTGTGTCATTTATTTCTTGCCTTGCAATTTGTTCACATATTTTGAAATTCTTCAATTTCTCATATTCATTGATACAAGATGATAAGATCTTCTGAGTCATAAAAAAAAAAGTCGATTTGAGAAGGGATATAACCGTCTAAAACAAATCTTCTACAAAATCTTATGGTTAGTGGAAACCTAATATGGAGTTTTATCGCAAAATTGAATTGTGGTGCCATCAAATTTTTTTGGAAAATACATCATTTGTTTCTATTCTGAATGATATGTATTTGTAGATTGGTTTAGATGTTGGATTTTATGGTTTGGGTGTTGATATGGATTTCTTGTGATCTAACTTCCTCTTATCATGTGTGTGGAAATTTCTTGATTTAATTTAGGTATTGATGATGTTTAGTTGGTTACAAAATATTCAATTGGAATTTTCATCGTATAAATTGAAATATATAAATATGTTTTTACTTTAATTTCTTTTTCATATTCTCAGTTGTTATATTGACTCGATTGGTATTGGTTCGTTTTTATTGAACTTGGATGATTACCTCTGAAGACTTTGGCGATTCTTTTGTGATGATTTCCTCTAATTTGTTTTTCAATGATTTATTATAACTTTTATTTTTCTTAATTTGAGTCAGTAGTTTCTCGTAGTGGTCATTTAGGCAAGTAACGTCCTTGTTTTTTGCTGCAAAAATATTTTCAACTTCCTTATACATATTTTGCATTCATTTTTTTTGTATTGGAGAATTAATTTTTAGATATATATTTTACGTCTTATATTGCTACTAAGATGGGCTCCAATGTATCTTCCTCTAGTCTTTTTTTTTTAGAAAAATGTCAAAAAATTATTTTTCGTATAGATGATGGAACGACCTAGTGTTTCCATTTTAGGTGACCCCAAATCAATGTTGCCTTGATCTATCCATAGGGTTTGAAAAAAATTGTGATATAAATGTATAATCGAAAATATTTACTTGTAAATTGGTTAAATGTCATATTATTTTTTGTCAAAATAGTCTAATTGTCCGATATATTTGTCTCTGGAATCACAAATTGGTTTTCTATTTGAAGGCTTATATAATTTGTAATTTTTGTAGGAGAGATAGAAATAATAACATCTTTTTGTGTTAGAGTCCTGTTGATTCTAAATAACACTTGGGAATAACTAAATATAGTTTCTTAAAATATTCCTCTGCTAATCTCCATTTTTGTGCTTATCGATAATTTTTTTAATTGATACTTTAATTATGAATTTTAGATTTTCTTCAATATAAGTGTGAGACCTACCACTTCAAAATATAATAATTTATTTTTTTTACTTTTTCCAGTAACTTTGTTATAATTTCCTTAAGCCCTTCTAAAATATATACAGCTTTATATATATATATATATATATATATATATATATATATATATATATATTATAATAGTGAATATATATATCTAATTATTAAGTGATATGATATAATATATAATAACCCTCTTAACAAATTTATATGGTACCCTTTTTAATAAATTTTCTCCGAGATATAATAAATGAAATGTGACTATAGTGAAGTGTCACATTCCACTGTCATGTTGGGAATAACTATTAACCGATGAACCTATGCAATGGTCGGTATTTCTTTACTGAAAGGCCACACTGATAAATGGCATTATTTCTTATTGCTATGTCAATCGATTCAATCACCTCTAGATATGTGTTATACAACTATTTCGATATGAAAATTGGGTGTTGAATTATGGTTTCATGTTGTATGATTTCAGGGAATGATAGGTGGAGGCTTTTTACTTAATTTATCCAAAGCCACAATAAATCCATACAGACTTTCAGATGTCACTATATGTTAGGTCACTATAATACTAGTGTAATCCCTTATTGTTGTTATTGTAGCCCCCTTGTTGTTATTTTTGTACCCCTGTAGTCCCCATATTGTTATTATTGTGCCCCGTAAAATCCCACTATCGTTATTGATGTTCCTTTACATTATTATTGTTAGTTTGGCTATGATTATCATTTTACCCCATGGACTCCTATATATAGAAATGTGGTTTTTTCATTTGTATCATCAAAGGATTTTTCATTTATGGAATGTAAAGGAGGTTTCCCCCTCGAAGAGGTTGATTTCTAAGTCATTGATCTCTCTTTTCTTCTATTTTTTGAGTTGGTTACATAACATTTGGTATCAAAGCTTTGGATTCTAGGGTTTACCTACTTCAAATAGGTCATTGTGGGCTTTTCTCTATAACATTTTTTCTACGAAAGTTTAGAAGCTAAAAAAAAAAACCTTTGTGAACAAATACTTAGGAACGTCATGTAAAAATTTCATATCTTGGTTTGCAATAGTTTAGGATATATCCTCTGTGGAATTTAGGGTTTTTTCAGGCTCTCCAATTTCATCTCAAAGAGGTGACCTTCGGGAAATCATCATAACTCTCTCTCTGGGCACCGGATTGGAGTTCTATAAAAAGTGGCTGAAATTACATGGAATATCGTTTCTTGTGTATTGATTTCAGATACGTAGGAAATAGTGACACGTGGCACATCGTACAAGTTCGGTCTACTGAACCAGTATATAATTAGGTCATTATGGGATTTTTGGCATAAGTTTCCCTTGAAGAATCCAAATCAGGTTGGAACTCTGGAATTGAAAAGAAGATTAATAGGATTACTAAAGGAATGTAGATAAAATAGTAGACATATACGAGTATAGAGTTACATCAGTTTCAATATTGAGCTCCTCAAAAGTTAGAAAAAGGTGCATATATTTTTTTTTAATTGCATAATTCTTGTTTGAAAAATGAGTTTTAAGTGATTCCAAGGGAATATTGAAACATGAATATCAATATTGGGTTCTAAAATGTCCCCTAAAACGAATTAAACACCCATTAAACCCTCATAATGCTCTACTATGACTCATGAAGGGGAAGAAGCACAACATGATATATCAAAATTACAATACCAAGTGCATCAAATTTTGCTCTTGCAAAGAGTAACAAAAAATGAAATGGAAGCTAAGATGGATGGTTTGAAGAAATGTGTAGAAGCTAAGATGGTTGGTTTGAAGAAAATCATGGAAGCTAAGATGGATGGCTTGAAGAATGGCATGGAAGATAATATGGATGGCATGGAGCCTAAGATTGATGAAAAAATGAAAGGAAACATGGAAGACATGAAGAATGATCTGAAAGTAGACACGGAAGGTTTGAAGGAAGGTTTTAAAAATTTGATACAAGAAATCATTCCTGATGGTGAAAAGGTAGTATAGGAAAATCATTATGAGAAAAAAATAAATTTTAATCATTATTTTATAAACTCTAATGTTGGAGAAAGACCCACCATATTCCAAATATCGGTATGAGAAAGTTTGATGGCAAGGATCCCTTAACATGGATACTACAAAAGGAGAAATATTTTGATCTCCATGATGTGAGAAATACATAAAAGGTACACATATCAACTTTATATTTAGAAAAAAATACATCTATAGGGTATAGATGGCTTCGCTCTTGTAAACAAATTGTCACTTGGTCAATTTTTACAGAGGAAACGGTCGCACATTATGAGGATACAAAGAGAAACACATTCTTTAGCCAATTGATAAATCTCAAACAAAAGCATTCAATGGTGGAGCACATTTAGGACTTCCAAAAATTGAATATAAGGGTAACTGATATTCCAAAGGAATTCAGGATTGTTGTCTTCATACGGACTTTAAAGGATAGCATCGAAGATGAGGTTCGCCTTTGGGAACCTCATTCATTGGAAATGACATTAAGGTTGGCAAGAAACATTGAAAGTAAAATTATGGTGACAAGGAAGTCTACCAATTACATCTATAAATATAGAAGTGTTGCTACCCCTAGACTTCCACAACCTAGAAGGTTGAAACCAAAAAATTTGGAAGAAAAAAGAGCAAAAGGGATTTTATACAGTTGTGATAGAAAATAAAATAAAGGTCATAAGTGTGCTGAGAAGAAATTATTTTACATAGATTGTGAAGAAGAGGAAAAAAATGAACAAGAAACTTCAGAACAAGAGGATATAAACCAAGAACCAACCCCAGAGAAAGAAGAATTGATTCCGACAATATCCTCTAATGCATTGGCAGGCATTACCACTCCTCAAACTCTCAATATAGAAGGACATATCAAGAATAAAAATGTGGTATTGTTGATTTTTTTGGGTAGTAATCGTAATTTTTTTCATTGTAAGATAGAAAGGAAATTGAATTGCTTCCTATACCTAGCACCGGAGTTTCAAATGATGGTTTCAAATGGAGGAACTATAAATTTCTTTGGAAAGTTCCTTAATATAAACCTAACCATGGGGGAATATTTTTTGAATAGTACAATTATTTCCATTCCAATGGGAGGTGTTGATGTTGTACTAGGAGTACAATGGTTACAATCTTTGGGGAGAACAGCTTTTAATTTTCAAGAACTTTTTTTCGATTTTTTTTCAAAAGGTAAGGAAGTTCAAGTACAGGCTATCACAGGGAAGCTAGGAAAGATAATAAGCTCTAATGTCATGAAAAATATTCTTAAGAAAGAACAATGAGGCATAATTTCACAATTATGCTCACAAGAAGTTCCAACATAAAAATCATTTATTTCTCCAGATATCCAAAAGTGTTGGAAAATCATTTGAAGGTGTTTGAAACTCCCAACAGAATCCCATCTATTCATGATCATGATCATGCTATTCATTTTATTCCAGGAATTGTTCCTCCAAACATCAGTTTTGATAGATATCCTTATTTCCAAAAGAGCGAAAATGAACATATGATTGAAAAAATGTTAGAGGTTAGCATAATTCAACCTAGTCAAAGTTATTTCTATGCTCCAGTGGTATTGGTACAAAAGAAGGATGGATCATGGTGCATGCACATAGATTATAGGGAGCTCAATAAGTTCCCTATTAAAGATAAATTTCCCATTACTGTGATTGAAGAATTATTGGATGAATTACATGGAGATACTTGTTTTACCAAGTTGGATCTTTATTCAGGTTATTATAAAATTAGAATGAAGGCTGAAGATATTCCAAAAACAAAATTTAGAACTCATGAGGATAATTATTAATTTTTGTTCATGACTTTTGGCCTTACCAATGCACCTTCTACATTTTAAGGGTTGATGAATTCCATTTTCAAACCCTTCGTTAGAAAATTTGTGTTAGTATTTTTTCATGATATAATAATCTACAACAGGTCTTGGAAGGATCATGTTCAACATGTTGAGAAGGTTCTAAAGCTATTGGAGGAGAAAAAATTATATGACAAAACCTCCAAATGTTTCTTTGGATTATAGGAGGTGGAATATTTGGGTCATATTGTATCTCAGAAGGGTGTTAAGGTAGACCCTAACAAAATTAAAGCCATTAAGGAATGGAAAGTCCCCACAACCATAATGTAGTTGTGAGGATTTCTTGGGTTAACAAGGTATTATCGCAATTTTTTTAGTAATTGTGGGAGAATAGTAGAACCTCTAATAACATTATTAAGGAAAGATGCATTTTCATGGACTCCTTAAGAAACTAAGGCCTTTGAACATATTAAATAGGCAATGTGACAAGTAACAGTCTTAGCTACGCCAGACTTCACAAAAAACTTTATTGTGGAATGTTATGCCTCAAGAAATGGAATTGGTGTTGTTTCAATGCAATAAGACCCATTGCTATTGAAAGTCGTCCAATGAAAGGAAGTATTTATAGAAAGATATTTATGAGAAGGAAATGTTGGAAATACTACATGCACTAAAGAAATTGCGACCTTACCTAATGGGAAGACACTTCAAGGTAAAAATTGATCATGATAGTCTTAAATACTTTTTGGAACAAACACTATCCTTAGAAGAGAAGAAAAAATGGGTCACAAATATTGTGGGTTATGAATTTGAAATCATCTACAAAAAAGGGAATGTAAATGTTGTTGCAGATGCACTCCCAAGAAATAATGAGGAGGTGGAAACATTACTTTGTGCCATTTATATGATCCAACTAGATTGGATAACCGAAGCAAGGGAGGAATTGAAGAAAGATGAAGAAGTGTGGATACTAATTCAAAAGTTGCATCAGGATCCCAGTACATCTGATACATTTTGTTGGAAAAATGATTCCATATGGTACAAATATCACTTATATATTTGTAATAATTACCAACTGAAACAAAATATTCTTTTGGAATTGCACACCTCTCCCTTAAGAGGATACTTGGGATTTTTAAAAACTTACCATAGGGTGAAGAAAGAAATTTTTTGGGATGGCCTTAAATTTGATATTCAAAATTTTGTGGTAGAATTTTTGGTTTGGCACAAAAATAAATTTAAGACAATTAAGACGCCAGGTCTACTACAACCTTTATCCATTCCAAGTCAACGTTGGGACGAGGTTTCAATGGATTTTATCATAGGTTTACCTAAGTCCGAAGGAAAGAGTGTCAGCATGGTGGTAGTTGATAGAATTACTAAGTATGCACACTTTTATGCATTATCTCATCCATTTAAAGAAAGTACAATTTCTACTACATTTATGGAAACAATTCAAAAGCTACATGGAAACCCAAAGATTATTGTAAGCAACAAAGATCCCATTTTCACTGGAAATTTTTTGACAAAATTATTTTCTTTTTTGGGTCCTCAACTAGCTCATAACTTACCTTATCATCCTCAATCTGATGGCTAAACTCAGATAATGAACAAAATTTTGGAAGGATATATTCTTTGTTTTGTATCTGATAAAAAAACACAATGGGTCAAGTGGGTACCTCTAGTTGAATGGTGGTATAACACTTGCTTCCGTACTGCATCAAAAATGACCCCATTTATGGCACTTTATGCATATCATCCACCATCCATCACTTCATATTTAAGAGAAAATTATAAGTTTCAAGCACTAGAATACCAAATTAGGCATCGACAACAAGTTCTCTAACTCTTAAAGGATAACCTAAATCTGGCACAAAATCGAATGAAACAACAGACAAATCAGAATTGTAGCAAGAGAAATTTTGATGTAGGATAATCGGTATTTTTATGGCTACAACCATACAAAAAAATGTCCCTCAAGTAAGCTAAGAAGGATAAGAAATTATAGCCAAAGTACTATGGTCCTTACAAGGTGTTGCAAAAGATTGGTACTATGGTATACAAATTGGAGCTTCCCTCCTCTTCCCGAGTGCACCCAGTTTTCCATGTTTCATGCTTAAAGAAGATTATAGGTGACAAACTTCTAGTTCAAACAATATTTCTAGAACTTGATGAGGAAGGAAAAATCATATTAGAACCTGAAGTAGTCATGGAAACATGAACTCGATAGCTACGAAATCAATCAATTTCAGAGTATTTCATTAAGTGGAAAAACTTACCCACTGAAGATTCCACATGGGAGGATGAGAGTTTTATACAGAAGCATCCAGAACTACTCAAGCATTGAGGAAACACATTTTGGAAGGAGAGGGGGATGTTAGGTCACTATATTATTAGTGTTTTCAGTTGTTGTTGTTGGTGTAGTCCCCTTATTTTTATTATTGTACCCCCGTAGTCCCCATATTGTGATTATTGTGCCCCATTGAAAAGCCCGATATTGTTATTTTTGTGCCCTTACATTATTATTGTTAGGTCAGATAGGATTATATTGTGACCCCATGGAATCCTATATATAGAAAGTAGGTTTTTTCATTTGTATAATTCAAGGATTATTCATTTATGTAATGTAAATGAGGTTTCCCCCTCAAAGAGGCTTATTTCTAAGTCGTTGATCTCTTTTTTCTTCTATTTTGTGAGCTGGTTTCATAACACTATATTTCAAAGTAATTATTTTTTCATTAGATTTGATGCTCAAATAGGGTAGGGACTATATTCAGTAGTGGTGGCGATAGTTGTGGACACTCGTCAGGTGATAGCTCTGGTCACAACAATGTGGATGGGAGGATGGTGGTTGTAGCATAGAATTGCCTTTGGAAGCGACATATGATGGATGGGTTGTGGGTGAGGGCTGCTACAAATGGTTGTAGATGGCGACTAGGAGAATCGATTATCAAATCATTGTACTCTTTAATTTTTTATTTGATTTCCTTCTATATTAATTCTTATATAATTTTTTTTCTTTTTTCATTTTATTATATTTTTTTATTAATTTTTTCTCTTTATTTAATATATATATATATTTGTTCTTTTCATTTAATTTTTTTCTTTGGGATTTATATATAAATATATATAGCCTTTTTTTTCAAAATTCCTTCTTTCCTTTTTTTTATGACCAAAGGCCTAGCTATAAAATGGAGAACCTCCAAAAGTTGCGTAGTGAAACACTTCAATCATGATGACACCAAAGTTGACAATATGTTGATTGCCAAAGGTCAAATCAAATGACCTTTTTGTAGGAATTGAGAAACTATAGGATAAGATAACTCTGATACTAATGTAAGGAACACATTTTTCACTTTGTAATAATCTTTAGAATACTTGGTACACAAATACATTCATTCAGATATATATATATATATATATATATATATATATATATATATATATATATATTGAATAGTGTATAAAATGATTGACATGATATTTTATTGTTACAAGTGACGGATTTTTTATATACCTAGGAATGTGCCCTTTCTTGAACGATCATTTTTTCAGAGACTTGCCTCTTTAGCATACTAATCAATATTTAATTAATCATTGTTATGATTAATTTTATTATTTATATTTATATTATTTTTTTATAAATTATATTCATAGTGAACACTCTGAATAAAAATGACAAATTTTACTACAGTTGAAACATTTTAAGGGGATATTAGCTTTATAATTTCACTATAGCTACTGTTATCACTGGAAAATCAGACAAACAAATATGAAATTATTAAATATTAGGCAGAAGTATTTATAGGGCTAAAGGACATTACAAAATCTGAAGAATTTAAAAAATCTCTAAGGTCCAGAAGAAAAATCAAATTGCGCACTCAAGAAACTAGAAAAATGCGCCTTTGCACGCATATTTCTTTGATAAGTGCACCTTTGCATGAATTTCCCTAAAAAATCCATGCAGACCTGAGAGTGGCAGAAGTCACTTTCGGGGACCACAAGGCACACTCCAGGAAATTGATCTCACACTTGAGGCCTCCTAAGGACAGCCGCCCAAGCCTCCTTATGACATGAAGGGAGCACACAATGGAATCATCCTCCTCTCTTGGGTTACTATCCATAAAATTTACCAAGAGAGGGAAGGAGAGTTTGAATTCTTCTATAAAACGCCACCAAGATATGAACAAAGGGAAAACACATTGTTATGCTCACCAAAATTTCCCCAAGAAATCTAGCAATGTGTGATCAGGAGCAGAGATAGAGGGGATTCAGTTGTTTTCCATCCAACAACTCCAATACTTTGGATTAGAGAGAGCGACTTTGCGCCAAGGTAGCTTGGAGGTAAAGACATCCTTGCATCGGGTCTTAGAACTCCCTAGCTCTAAGGGCCCCTTGGAAAGTGGGTAAATGTTTCATCCTTTATCCCTACTAGCACTCAATAAGAGGGGACGTAAGTGCCACTGTTTGGATTATTGAAGTTGTTTGACTCTATTTAGAGCTTTTGTGTTATGTGTTTTAGTTCATTTTTTGTTTTCTCTATATGTATGCATGTTATTTTCTTATCTAGTATGTTTTATGTTTTGGCATGTTCACTAACTTGTTGACTCCATAATTATCTGCCCGTGACTAGGAACTTAAGAGCTTAAACCAACCCTCTTAATCAGGTGTGGTTTGGTACACTTGTGGACCAAATACACCTATAAAGGATTGGCGACTCCACTGCTTTTACTTCCAAGTTAATGTGTTTGTGCCTTTTTCAGAGACCTATTTCTTTGCTCTGGAGTTTGGCTTGAATTGCCCCTTTTCTCTTCTTCTCTTCCCATTCACCCTCAGTGAGAGGGAAAAGATCAAAAGATCCAAAAAAAAATTTGTAGGATAATCACGTGAATTTTTCACAGACAGACGCAACCGACCGCACATGTTCAGCAATGACCTACGCACAGACTTCACACGTCTGTGAGCCTTTCACGAGGAAACTAGAGGCAGAAAATTTCTACTATTTCCCTTCATTTCCTGTCTGTAAAGTGATTGGAAGCCCATAAGAAAATTTCGAACACTGTTTGAGGTGTCCCATGACTTGTTAAAACTCACTCTTGGCTACGTTTTAGTAGTTAGGTGTTAGTTTTAAAAATTTCAAGTTTATTTTCGCAAAGTGAACACACAGTTTAAGTAGGGGGAAATTAACTTGCATTCTGAAATAATTTATGTTTTTCAAATTTAGACACCAAAAAACATAGAGGTAATTAGCCAAAGTAAATGGCCCTAGTCGAGACATGCTTAGCTAAATCTTTTTCATTTTCCTAGTTTAAATTCATTAATTTTAGTTAAATTTTTTGCACTAGGATTTAATTAGACCTAAAGAGCAAGTAATCTGTTGCCTTTACACCCTTGGATGATCTAGGAAAGCATATGAACACTCTCTACTGATAGTTTACAATCTCCCTAGAGTTGATCATTTAGATTAACTAGGAAATCTTGTAAGCGGCCTATATCTACACATGTTTTTCTTTTGAGCAAGGAACAACCAAACGTAGTTTAATAGGGGATTTTGAAAAGGATCACCGCATATCAACATGTTCAAACTATGCCATTTTTCACCTCTTTCTCACACACATTAACACCCTAATTGAATCAAATCCACCTAAAAATAACTTAACTAAACTCATTAAAATTTCCCCACAGGGGCCACAAGAAAATTTATAGTTTAAGTTAGGATCAAGGTGGTAGTTATCCAATAAGATGCCTTGGTTAGTTTACATATTGAAACATATAGGTTGAATTTTTAGGGAACCTTTAAATCTGTCTATCCACCCATAGAAAATAAAACCCGAGCGCCACAGAGACCTGATTCACAGGGGGTTAAGCTTAGGCCCAGTGCGTGCGGTATTATTTGAGGCTACTTGACCCATCTAATACTCGGTCATGGTAGCTCAATTTCGAAGAAGCTTAAGACTTGAACGCTCATGTGGGACAACGATAATTAGTGGAAAAAACTATGGCATCCTTCCCTATAGGTGACGGTGCAAGTAGTACTAGATCCTCTACCCTACATTGGTTGATTTTCTTCGGTTGAGTCGGGGTGTTGCCAGTTCCTACAGGATGGTGTGCCAGCATTTGCAAGATATCTTCTCAAGGCCCAGTTACATATGAGCTTATGAGGATGATTAGGTCCTCTAGGATTTGAGTATCATACGTAAAAACAACAAAAAACCATATTTTTTGATTGACTGGCCACATAGGATTAATCTAAAGGGAAAATTTATCTTTCATTTTTTCTTTGTTTTATTTATGTGACCAGATTTTTCCTTTGATTGTAATCTCTATCCTCTCAAATATTTCCAAAACCATTCCTAGTCAACTCCATAATGGACCCAATGGGACCTCGTTGCTCTAAACTTATTTTGGACCTCCCCCCATTACTGAGAGGTTTTCCAGGTCTTTTTCCATTTGGGCGTCAAAGATGAAACACTACCACCCTTATTATTTCATCCTTTATAGGAAAATAATTTGTTGGGAACCCTCGTAGGTCACCCAACACTACATTGGTGAGCACCCCCACAGGGTTACCACACACCACTCCTCCCACAACCCCTAGGGGACAGAGAAGCGCTACCCATTCGAGAAGCTAGGTGAATGCGCAGTAGGTTATGTTGCAAACAAACCCTATACCTAACTAGAACACTGTGTTTTCATGCGGTGCAATGGCTACCAACTCACAATCACCTTTCTTAGCTTTGTTAAACTTACCAGATCTAACCAAGTTGACAAAGAAACCCATTGCACACAACCCTACATGGCCACCCATGCCCACTAACCTCCCTTCGGACATTCCAAAGTTTAAAGGGAAGCAAGCGGAAAACCCGAGAAATCATGTTATGAATTTCCACCTATGGTGTTCATCAAACAACATCGTTGACGATACTATTCGACTGAGACTATTTCAATGCAGCCTAACCAACATAGCTGCGAAATGGTATGTGGAGAAAACATCTACTACACATAGAACCTTTAGTGCCCTTGCTACTGTGCTCCTAACCTATTTTTCGTTATCCATCCACCGTGATTCTGGAATGTAATTACTGACCCACTTGAGCTAGAAACTCGTAGTCCATATCTTGGACCATCTCCACGAATGGCAGCTGCATCGTAGTTTGTGAAAAGACAAACTTGATGATCAATTTTTGTTAGAATTTTTCTTGAAAACTCTCACTACAAATATTTCAAAAGATGTGGCACAAAAAAATCCCATATCCAAAGAGGATGCCATCAGTAAGGCCTAATATCTCGAGCTGCTCTATAAAGAGTAAGGATATATTTACAATATCCTGCCTAACGCCCCACGCTTGCAAAATTACAAAGAATTGGTAGGCGCATCGAACTCTGCAGGTGGTTTTATTGGGTTGTTGAACCAAAATCACTAAGAAACAACGTTACATACCCAGGTTACACATATGATTCTAACCATAACATCCTGCAACCTAGCTACCAAAGTCATCATGCACCTTTGCAAAACATGACCAAGAGGGCGTAGTCATACCACCATCCATAGGGAGGTCCATATCCCCTGGCTCAGGGGACCCAATATGTAGCTAGACATGCTGAAGGAAGAGCTCCCCCCCAACAACCATTCATAAACCAGGGACAAGGGAACTTGGTTGCCTCACTTTCTTGAGTTGTCGAACTTTCCACCTGAGGAGTTTCCAGGCGCATATAATATTCCAGACGATTTGATTGGGTCTTCAACCAAAGGTCACCTAGGCAATAGTAATCAGTTCCTAGGAGACTGAGAAAGTTACCATGCATAACGAATACTACAGACGGTTTGATACGGTTCTTTGTCCCAATATAACCTAGTCAGTAGTAGTACCAATGATACTTAGAAAGTTACCAGGTAGGTCGAATACTGTAGACGGTTTAATCTAGTATTTGGCCCAAGATTACCTAGGAATCTGTAGTACCATTTTCATCAATACTGTAGACAGTTTGATCTCATATTTGGCCCAATATCACCTAGGGAGAAGTAGTACCATGCGCCTCGATACTGCAGATGGTTTGATCTGCTATTTGGCCCAAGGATATCTAGGTAACAATAATTAGTACCCTAGATACTCATATGAATGTACTAAAAACGTATCACAACTTGGATGTTATGAAAGTCATCTCTACACTCATAAACCAACCAAGGATAAGGGAACCAATATCCCCCATCCCCCACATAGAATGGACCACTTCCATAGCGTAGTGCATCAGGCAATCTAGTGAGATTTTCACAGGCTCATCAACAACCATACAACCAGGGGAATTATGAAAATCCTCCAAATGCTGCAAAAATAAGCCGAGGAACAAACAAAAGGGAGATCCTATAAAGGGGGCAGTAACCAACAACGCCCCCCGTAATCTCAGTCTAGGGGCAACCCCAACCGAAATCAAAACTAGAAGCCAAGTAACCACTCTCAAGGTAAAACTAGAGCTCAAAGTATGTCATCACCAAACCACAACTAACACAGTGATCAACACCTCATAATGCCCAAAGGAAGTGCCACATGTTCGCACCTCCGAAAAAATAAATTTTCAGTTCCGACAGGTATGCCCTCTCTCATCTTATTTTTTTAGCACATGTCTTTCAATAATATTGGAATAAAGAAGATGCTTTCACTTGAGGTATGCTTTTTCAGGTAATGTGAAAACCATCCATCACTCCATCCACTGAAATTTCCATAGTAGGTATCATTCTACCCTCAGCATGATAGAGTCCTAGAAAAACTCTGCATATCATGACATCATATCTCCATAATAAATCAACCATAGGTTCCAAGAAACCAACCATGTTTTTCATCACCCCACCTTGCACATGACAAACATCCTCATTAGTTGGTAGAACCTCCCCTCTATGGCACCCGTCACCTAAAGTAGACAATATATCACAAAATTATTGATGCCATGGCCATACCACTTTAGTCTGGGAAGCACCTCATGTCCATTTCACTCACCATGCATCAGGTCAAGTTTTACCATATTGAAATAAAACCCCTTTCTCGGACTACTAGGTTTTTCAAGAAGATCAAAATCGCACTACTGCGTCATGCATTTCGCCTACCATACCTCAATCAACATAGCCCATCTGCGTCATTTTCCATTCGCTTCATCAACCCCACACACGATACCAACCAATGGGGCCCTCACCATCAGGCAAAAACCTTCCTCACATCATCAGTGAATGAACACCTTCATGTTTTGGGGCACCCTTCTTTGTATTTTGTACAAATCAAACCCTATTATTTCATTCTTTTCGTAAGTGTACAAACACTGAAAACACTACATTATGTCCCCCATTCATCTATCCATTTTTTCGCCCATGGAATAAGTCCTTGGTCAGGATTGGTCAGGGTATCACACCCCTCATTCATAAGTCATAACCAATATATACCCACCGTGTATGTCTTACCAACTCCAGATATTTCTCCATAAGAAATAGTTATGACTGCCTCCAAGATGCTTTCTATACTCAGACCTTCGGCCACTGAATCCCCATCATCAGTTTTTAGTCACCCCTCGCCATCATGCCTATGTTAAACCTATCACATACAGGATCATGATCCCTTGCATCAGTGACACTCGTTCGATTGAGGCTTCCTTTTCATCGACATCAACAACTATTTTCCAAAAAGGAAGTGGTACCTTGTATCACCCTTCTCCACAAAAGGGACATGCTCGACTGGCACTATGGGAGACATAATTGCCCACAGATGTCATAGATCCTCCTAACATTCAACTACAACACAAGATTTCATGTCAATATGGTATCGTATGTTACAACCATTGAAATTTGATCAAATTTTGTCAAATACCCGTGCCTTTATAAGCATCTCTTTTAGCAATTATTACACTAATCAAATTATCCTTCTTTTCTCATTTCGTAGGCTATACATATTCCATGAAATCATCCATTCTAACATTTTCTATGTCCGACCTTTCTTATAGCACTGATAATTTAGCATCAAATCTCATTTGAAGTGATATTGGTATCTTCCAAAAACTTATCTTGTTTTCCAATTTTTCTCCCAATCCTTCTATGGTGTTTAATAATTCATCCACCCTATTGGCTCGAGGGGTCCTGACCCAATTTTAGAGGTTAAGGTTTGCGAACAAAACCCTATACTACTGGCCCTTTCGACAGTGACCTACTTGTGCAGGCCAAAGTCGCACCCGAAGCAGTATGGGAGGGTGCTGGAACCAGGTTTCCGCACCCTAAGAGAGAGTAGGTAAGTCAAGCAAATATGCGTTCCAGCTTATCGATTTTGCACTAAGCAGATCTATTCCGAGGCTTATTGACAATATTATCCACAGTATACCAAAGCTATTCCTATGCACAGATCTAGTAAATACCTCCTCATCCACGTGCGCAATATCAATTATCATCACAAAACACTATAAGTGCATCCATTAACAGATCAAAGATACATATACTAGAAACATAGATATTTTCACAATTCACAGTAATTAAACAATTAATTTTGCACTTAATCATATAACCCAGGTTCGCATCAATCATAACCAAATAGATCTAGATAACATCAAATATCCAATGGTACTTCTCATATATATTAATACCAAAATCCACTTACAATCCCAAAATATCGCTTGTGCACACAGCCAACATGGTCCACACACAGTAGGACTAAGGATCTCTGCGCACACAACTAGTAGGAGTCCTTAGCCAACAACCTGAAAATATATCTAACAAGTCATGGTTAACATCAATCACAATTCTTCTCTACCTTAAGACTCAAAAGGGTTCATCTATTTATATCGATTTAGCCTACACATCCAATGGTCTGCAAACCATGGTTTGCAGACTCTTGGTCTACCCTTGACCCATTACAGTCCATTTGGGGCTTTGACCAACCCCAAAACCCCTGTGTTAGACTAAATAATACTAAAAATATACAAAAATGCACAAAACTCATAGCTTTAGGAGACCTTGTTCCAACAGTCCCCCAACACAATCTTGTGACTTGTCTCAAGTCACTGTGATGGTGGGGTCTCCACCTGCGCCTGCAACAATCTGTTTGGTTTGGCCAATAGGGGAAGCACACCTTTGCTCTGAGCAGTATAATTTTGTGCAATGTCTACCAAGTTATGCAAAGTCGGGCATTTTGTTGCAGCGATGACACTCTCTAGAGTCTGGTTTAGCTACTTAAGAGCAACATCAACATCCTACGAGAGCTTGAGGGCTTCCGCAACCCAAGGCTTCAAGAGGTCACCGAGAAATTTCTTCTTATGCCAAAGTTCATCAATATCATTTTGGAAGGCGTCGTTGGTTCACAGGCTTGCCAAGTGCTAAGAAAGAACCAAGGTAGGCAATGTGGCCTCGATCTTCTCGAATGCTTCTTCCTTCTGCCATAGGTCCTGGTTTACTTCTCGTAGGATCAGATCGCGCTGGACCTTGGTCCATAGCTGCATGGCTATTTCCAGTAATTGGGTGCCCTGAGTGATCTGCCATGTAATGACGTTTGTAGCCACAGTAACCATCACAGCTCACTGGGAACGTACCTCGAGAGGTGTTTCAGGCTGCCACTTAGCCTGCAAATCAGTGATTTTATGCTCCATCTGTGTTTTGACCACCTGAACTTCCGTCTTGGAGGCCTTCAATGCTGCAACCAACCCCTCAATCTTAGCCCGGGGGGTGGCTATGGTTGAGATTTCATATGTAACATCTGTGCAGAGTTTGTGAATAAATTTTCCGAGTTCCATTTACTGCGCGGTGGCGAGGGACACTTCAACATTCTTCGCAGTGATTGCCTACTTAGCCACACCGAGCTGTTGGTGCATTTGTTGGTCCCGATGGTGAATTTCCTGAAACAAGGAGGTGTTAAGACCCTACAATGCCTCATGTGGTAGCCTCGCTAAATTCAGCTGGACTTCTGCACTAGCCTAGACTTGCATAACTAGGTCGGGTGGACTGATCACAAGGGCTGCGCCAAGTAGAGAACATAGGTGTCTTTCTTTTGTAACTAGCGCTACACTGTTGGTTGCCAAGAGCGTTCATACCTGAGTCACACTAGTCTGTAGTGTGTCTACCTTCAGCTGTAGAGTGCGGAGCTCAACCCGAATTGTGTCAATTGCAGCTCTCTGCTGTACTTAAAAAGCTAACAATTTGTCTTCTATGGCCAAAGTGACTGCATCAACAATTTGTTCGAGGTCCCCGTTGGCTAGTGTGACTGTCTCATCTCGTTCCGTTTGCTGAGAGCACTGCTTCTTTTGGGGCCATTTGACAGGCTTTCTTGTTCGCTTCGTGCCTCGGCGGGACGCAGTTCCTCCCTCATCTAGTCCTTTTGTACCCAGGTTTGGCGGCGAATCTAGCTGAGTCTCCACTTCTGCGTCCTTCTCGGTGGTCTATTTTTGCTGTGCATTTTTTTGTGCTGCTGCCCCCATGTCCTTCCTTGTACTCTTGCTTGGTCCTCTGGTATCTTTGATGATGATAGGTGGGGTTACTTTTGTTGTGATGGTTCCTTCGGTGCCCTTCACACTGGTTTTGAAGCTGATCTTCCAGATAGGAGGCCAGAGCGCAATGACATTATCAATATATTCGTCCACCACCATATAAGGGAGCGAAGTCTAGGATTTATCTTTCCATGCTCTGATCTGGACATTGTGCATGGTGACTTGCAATGCCTCAATGCCCTTGTATCTGTCATATACTACTGGAGACAACCATGGTCGGGAATTAATGGCTGCTGCCAAGCTACTCTAGAAAGGGACCCAGAAGACTTGGTTGTCCTTAAGATGTTGCGGATCCTTAGAATCCCATAAGTTTGTATATCGAGCCCCCTCACACATGTTGGGAGTGAGCTCTGGGATGAATGATTCCTTAGGTGCTTCCCAGGCTATCAATGCAATGAGAAGTAGTAGCTAGGAATAGAAAAATGTCCATCCCTACTCCTTGGATTTGCAGACATTGGCCAGAAACTCATTGCATAAATATTGTGACCAATTAAAGTAGACCCCTTTCTCGCACTGGCCTGCTAGCTGAATTATGTATGCAGGAACAGAGGCCACCTAGAATTTTTGCATCATATTACATTCCAATAACATGGTACCTATTTGCGTAGCGGGATCACTGATGGTTTTTATCATGAAGCCATGAGTATTCCTTTCCACATGGTATTTTTGTCGCACATATTCAATAGTTTCCCCTTCATACTTCTTCCCAATGCACTCCAGAGGGTTTGGTCCTTCCATAGGAAGACCAATGATTCAATTGATGAGCGCAACATCGATAGGGATTCGATGCTTGATCCACAAAAACCCATCATGGACCAGGGCAAGCAACTGACATACCAGATGGTCCGAGATATTTTAGTGGCCGAAATGTGACATCCTGAGCAGGTTTAGGAGCTCGGACCCTGCCACTCCACGTACCTAGCTTAAGGGGACAATTTTTATCCCATCATCCTCCTGAACTCATTCAAGATATAACTCGGGCACAAAATCAAGGAAGGCCTCCAAATTGGGCAAGTCATGATCATCAAATTCGAACTCATGGAGCCTTCCAAAAGGTTCACCAATAACAGGGACCTCTCTCGGGGTCAGCGACATCTACAGGTAGGTGATCAGGCCGTCAAGGTTCTTCAATGTGCGCGTCGAGGGCCTTCGCGACCGAATCAAAGGAGGTAACTAGTTGATTGGGTCTGTGGCGTGAGCCTCTTCATGAGCAACCCGCGCCTGGGGCATCGCTCGCGGGGATTTTACATTTTGTGGGGAAGTATGGGGCTTCCCTCCAGCCCATTTCATGGGTTTCGGGGGTTTTCCTGAGCCTTGTGCTTTTTCCTTCCCCTTATTTGTGACTGGGTTCGGCTTGGAGATAACTTCTCGAGACTCAAACTCAATCTCCACTCCTTCCTCTATTTCTGGCTCTGCTGAGGTTGTTGGTGTTGAGGATCCAGGATGATTAGTGGTCGTCATTCTGACACAAAAAATGAATCCCAACCCCGGGTGGCTACTGTTAGAAGGAGTAGGTTGCTCAGACATGAAAAGGATGCTATAGGAACAAAAATTCTTACAGCACAAATTTTTCAAGGACATACATGCTAAGTACAAGCTATTCGCCAGGTAGTTCAAAGCCAAATGATCTGTAAACATTTTGAAGTGTCTTCCTAAAAAATAGTGCCGATACTTCTATAATGGATAGACCATGTTCAATCCTTCCTGATCTATGGTGGCATAATTGCACTCCACACCAGAGAGCTTTCGTCTAGAAAATGCAACTGAACGATCAATGTATCCATCTCTAGGCTACGTAAGGACCGCTCCTATGGCGATTCTGGAAGCATCAACATGAACATGAAATACATTCACCCAATCAAGAAAAATAAGGATAGGCACTGTCACTGTCTTTTCCTTGAGTAGATCAAAGCTATTTTGACACTCGTCATCCCAAAAAAATGAAACATCCTTCCTAAGAAACTTTTCCAAAGGCGCTGTGATCAACGCGTATCCCTGAATGAACTTTTTGTAGTAGCCTATATATCCGAGGATTGAAAAAATCTATTTCTTAGTCATAGGTACTACTAGATTGATGATAACTATGAATTTCATAGGATCAACCATCAACCCTTTTCAGAAAAATATATGTCCGAGAAAGATTCCGAAGGGTACACAGAAGATACACTTCTTGATATTCAGGAAAATTTGGTGTTTCCGGCAGGGATCCAACATCATGTGCAGGTTTGAAACATGTGTATTTACTAAACCGAAGACAGTCCAATCATCAAAGTACACCTCCAGAAATTTATGGATGGACTCTTTGAACACTACAACTACTACTAGCGAGAAGATGGCAGGAGCATTTTTTAGTCCAAACGGCATGACCATATACTGAAAGGATCCCCATTCGGTAGCAAATGTAGTATTTTTGTGATATTCAGGTGCGATTCTGATCTGATAGTATCTTGAGAACCCTTTCGTGAATGAGTATGCTTCTTGGCCTCCTATGCTATCCAGGATCTCATTGGAGAATGGTGTTGGAAAAGGATCATGTACACAAGCATCGTTTAACTTTCTTAAGTCCACAAAAATGTGGATTTCTCCCTTCGTCTTCTTTTCTTGAACCACCATGCAACTCACACAGCCCGTTTGGTCGACCGATTCGATGATACCTACGAAAAGCATTTTATCGATTTCTTCCCTAACCTTCTGCTTATACTTAGGGTTCAGCTGATAAGGGCGCTGCTTCACAGGGCGCGCATCTGTTTTCAGTGTGATGCACATAACCCCTAAGTCCCTGGTGATCCCCTTAAGTTTCAAAAACTTTGTCGGAAATAAGTCTTAATATTCCATGAGTAATTGTGCAACCTTTGCTACTATTTCATCATCCCAGTAGTCCCCAATTTAGCCAACTTTGGCTACTCCTCCATACCAATGTTAACCTCTCACAACTTCAGAGGCTTCATAACATCCACAGTGTGTATTGGAGGTCCTACAACTGCACGCTCCCCTTCTGATTCTAGGATCAAGACATTCCGCGGATCTTCATCACATTCTTCTATGGTGATATTGTGGTAGTTGACAATATCCTACATCTGCATTTCCCATGTTGGTATCTCCAATGCTGCATAGGAGCTGGGTTCATCGAATACAAAGGTATCTACATCCTACAAAGCTTCGTCCAATGCCTTCATTCCTCCTCTTAGTCCAAATGTCACCAATAATTCATCCTTTAAAGTTTCCCATTGGCGGGTGCGCTGATGTAGCTCCACATCTAAATACCATGCAGTGGGGATTGGTCCCAAGGCATGAATAAACAAGTGAACCCATTTTTTTGTAGTGTGATCCCACCATTTTTCCATCCAAGAGAAAAAATGTTCGCGTCGATCCCCTGGGCCAAGAAACATCTTGACAAGTACGTTAGATAGAGGCTCATATCATAGGATCATCATATCCTGACATTCCTCCCAATCCTAGAATTCCCCCTTATGTGTGTCCCACTAACTTGCAGGTGTGGTGCGCATGGATAGATTAAGGGCCCATAGCCTTCGTTCTCTTGGAACCTCAGCTTCAAATGTTCGCAAAAACTCCTTTATGCTACTGGAACCATCAAAGTAGGGTAGTTCTCTTACCTTTGAGGATATGCATTGGAATTCCCTTGTGATTTGTAGGCAGCGCAACGCAGAGACATCATGTAACCAGTTTTTCCAAATTTCCATTTCTTTGTCGGAGTCAAAAAAGCATTCGTTATCCTTTTCCCACCAAAGCACACCATCAGCCATAGGATTGATCCAGCCTTTGTCCCTCATAGTTAACTTATAGATGTGAACCACCTCCTCTTCCTCACGTACTAGTTCTGTATACCTTTCTCCTTCTGCGGGGTCTAGCAGTACTAGCACCTGTGTTCCTTCACATTCAAACACCATGCTTCTCTTCTTCAAATTGATAATACTGCCCATATCGATGGCCCAGTACAATCCTAGGAGCGTAGGATAGGGGTCTGCATCTTCTACAATCTGAATGACCTCAAAGTCAGACCGAACCTTAAGTCCTGCGATATCTACCATGATCTTTGATAATCTCCCCAATGATATAATCTTTTGCTGATTGGCCATGCACATCTAGATAGTGGACCATTCCAAGTTAGGTTCTCCCATTCACAGCCAAGTTTTCTTGGGTAGTATGTTCACATCTAAACCTAGGTCTAGAATAAATTGATCCATTTCATAATCACCGATATGCACAGTTAACTGCATCTCCCCACTAGTGCATCTCTTATGCTTATATAGTTTGTGTACATCCTTAATTTCCATGGCTGGGGTTGTTCTTTCTGCGTAGCTATCTATAAAATCTTGGAGGTTTTCTATGGCCCTTCGGTTTCATAGCAGCTTCATACATGCTAGTAGGAATGGTTTGACCTCATCATGTGCTTTGAGGTTTGCAGGAGCTTGAGGAGTAGATGCTTCAGCGTTAGCAAAGTCTTGGTGAGATGCAGCAAAGGTTTCCTTTTCCTTCTATAAGTACAAACCTTCTTGTTTAATGGCTGCTTTATGGATAAGAGGCTCCACCTTAGCTCTCTCTGTAGCTCCTCTGATGTCCATGCCGCTACGTGTTATAACATTAACACTTGGTCCTTCATCTCAAGGTTCCGCCTTGACCCTTTATACATCCTGCATAGGTGTCTACTACTTCTCCTGCAACTTCGCTATCAGAATCGGGCAATATTAAATCACATGATCCAGCTGTCTACAGTATCTGCAGGATTGTCTTGCAGGGTTCATGCAATCCCTTGTAAAGTGCCCTATTTCTCCACAATTATAGAAAATCAGTTTTCCTCTCCCCCTACCTACACTTCCACCTCGACCCCCTGCCCTACCCCTAGCTGGGGAGCCACCCATACCTGAGGGGGATCTTGGTGAAGAGGGGTCTGATTGTACCCTATATAGGTTTCCTCTTTCTATCATTAGATCATTGGTCCGATAGTTCTGCTCACCGTGTCCTACAGATTTACAAAACCTGCACCATTTTTGCTTCACTTCTAGGACATATGCGGTAAGGTGGGGGCAGTGGTTGGTATCATGCAACCTAGACACTTGACAATCATTGCAGCACAACACCAGCCCACTTGGCCCTACAGCTTCCTTAGGTCACAACGGGCTGGGTCCCCCAGCCTGCATGTAGTCTACTAGCAGCGGAGAGTTATCATTGGTGTGCCCATTCAACATCCATCGTATGCACCACCTGTCAGGGCTAGCCTCTATTCTTCATTGTTTCCGTAGATTCTGGATCTCCATATGCATTTCCTCTAACTGTCCTGGTATTTTCTGTACTCCTGACTAGGTATCATCTCCCGGTACAACTTCTAGCTTCATCACAATCTCCAAGGCATTTTCCTGCGATTCAATGGATTGATGACCCATTTACACATGCAAGTGGGGCAACAACATAGAGATGAACCATACCATGTGCTTCTTGTCATCATACAGAAATCCTCCATCTCTAATTACCTTCTTTAATAGTTGGTCAGCTTCCCATACAGACTCAGATGGTCCTTGCTTGAAATATTTCAAATCGTTCACTATCTGAGAGTAGGACTTAGGCTTCTTGAACTGTTGTTTCAAGGCATTCTTAATATCTTCAATGGTCTCATTCACATGCTGAGATATGTGTCCCATATACCAGTCTAAGGCTCTTCCTTCAAAGGAAAGGGATAGTTGCACCCTTTTCACAGCATCACTGGCCACGTTCTTCGCAGTCCATACTGATCCTGCAACAAACCAGAATGGGTCCATGTCTTCATCCCCTATGCCCTTGAAGGTAGGTAGCTTCATGTGTGAGGCCATCTCTTCTTCTGGTGGGGGAGGAGGTATGGGTGGGTTATTACCCCTGTGTTGGCTCGCCTGTGGTGTAGTCATAGATTCTTGCGTAGCCAAATCCCTTACTGGACTATAGACAGATATATCTCCTTCTTGGTTATTTCTATAGTACTTACCACTGCGCGTTGTGCCCTCACTTTGATCGAAGCTCATTCACTCTGTATGGCTGCACAAAATTCTTTTTTTTCACAATAAGATCTTAATCAGTAATGGCAGATTTTTTAGAAAATTACCCCGGACACCCTTGAAGAACCTTCATTCCACCTCAGAGTTGGACACAAATTGATCAATTGAAAATTCTGTCACAAACACTCCTATCACACTGTCCACGCAGTGGTCTACTGTGCGAGTGATGGTGTTATCAGTCTTTTATAACTGTTGGATCAACTCTGGGGTCCACTGCATGACCCGTTTGTCCTTCCAACACTTCTAGAAATCTACAAGCCTTGCGAACCACTCTTGAAGCTCAGTCGCAAATGTCAAAAAGAAATTTTCATAGATCTCTGTGAAAATGTAATTATTCTTCCACTTCTATGTGGTCAGCTTTGCACTACAAATCTCCCTCACTGTGAATTCCTAAATTTTATTTTCAAAGCACTCACCGATCTCTTTCTTCTCAGGTCTCCAATGTGTTCTTGGCATTACCCGATCTCTCTCTCAAAATTCTCTGGGTCCCGACAATAAAACCATTTTTTGGCTCAAGGGCTCCTGACCCAAGTTTAAAGGTTAAGGTTTGCCAACAAAGCCCTATACTAGTGGCCTTTTTTGTAGTGACCTACTTGCGCAAACGAAATTCTCACCTAGAGTGGTATGGGAGGGTGCTGGAACTAGGTTTCTGCACCCTAAGAGAGAATAGGTAAGTCAAGAAGTTTTGCGTTCCCAACTTATCAAGTTCGCACTAAACAGATCTATTCGCAGGCTTATTGACAATTATCCACAGTATAGCGGAGCTATTCCTATGCACAGATCTATTAAATACCTTTGTATCCACATGTGAAATATGAATTATCATCACATAACACTATAAGTGTAGCCATTAACAGATCATAGATACATATACCATAAACATATATATTTTCATAGTTTGCAGAAATTAAACAGTTACTTTTGCACTTAATCATATTGCCCAGGTTCTCATCAATCATAACCAAACATATCCAGATAGCATTAGATATCCAACAGTACTTGGCATATATATTAATACCAAAGTCCACTTAGAATCCCAAAATACCATCTCTGCACACAGCCAGAAGGGTCCGCACACAGTAGGAATGAGAATCTCTATGCACACAACTAGCAGGAGTCCTTACCCAACAACCCGACAACAAATATAACAAGTCATGATTAGCATCAATCTCAATTCTTCTCTACCTTAAGACAAAAAAAGGTTCATCTATTTATATCGATTTAGCCTACACATCCAATGGTCTGCAAACCGTGTTTTACGGACTCTTGTTCTACCCTTGACCCATTACAATGCATTTAGGGATTTGACCCACCCCAAAACTATTGCATTAGACTACATAATATCAAAAATATACAAAAATGGACAAAACTCTCAGCTTTAGGAGACATGTGCCAACACACCCATAGAAAATAAGCTATAATATTTTCATCTTCATTCATTTTCAGCTACTCAAAATTTTCTCTCAAGGTATGAAGCTTGGCCTCCTTGAACTTCTTGTCCACTTCATATATATTGTTGATCTTATCGAAAACATATTTTTCCAATTTTCAATGCCTCAGTTTAACATACATCGACTCTGTTATACCATTCAAAATATCATCAATGCCTTTAGCATTAATATCATAAAGTGTTTTACCTGCATCATCTATTGAAGGATTTGAGGGTTTTGTACATATAGTACTTACATATTTCCAACCATAATATCATTGTGCTTGTACATATGGTTTCATCCTTCCACTCCAAAACACATATTTTGTCCATTAAATACTAGAACTCTGACCTTTGTGAACTCCATGATCGTGCATGCAATGTTTGGAATGCTTGTGAAGGAAATTGCTCTCATACCAATTGTTGGAAACATGAAGAGGTGGGTGAATCAATATTTCACTTATAATTAGATAATTATAATTGTTTTATATAATTTATAGTAGAACAGTAATAAAAAACACATCAAAAGAGAAGTACACAACAAATTTTTATATGGAAACCCTTATGGGAGAAAAACCATTGAATTTTTTTCTGATATTTTGTGAGGAAAAAAAATATTTAGATCCAACTAAAATGGAATCCCCACTACCCTATTACTCTAGAAAAGCATTCAAGATTATTAGGTAGATCCAACTCCTGAAAGGATGCTCCTGCACCTTGATTTTACCAACTCCAATTGGAATGAGGCTCCAACGCCCTAGTTTTATCAGCTAGAACTGATAGGATGGTCCACCACCTTGAAATCTCAAAATTCCCATTTCAACACTCTTCCACCTTGAATTATTTTCAAGATACAACCTAAATGAGACTTCACTCTCCCCCTTGCACAACCAAACCATCCTCAGTATATATCAAAATAGAGAAAATGTTGTGGGTTCTTGTGCTAGGGACAATGGCACACTTACAAAATAAAATCAAAGAATCAATTCCTACCAATGTGTACTTCAGATATGCAATGGAGAATTATATTTCTTTAAAATGCCACTAAATAATGTAATAATGTAACTAATAAATAATAAAATTTACTTCAACTTGTCAATAAATTCATGTACCTCAAGTATGCTTATGAAAAGTGTGTCCCAATTGAATCTGACGATGTCCCATAAGTCTACTAATGTTAATTTAGTCACTGAATATAATAAAACATCTCCTTAATACATTTATGTTTCATTGTTGTAGATGAGGCGTTTTAAAAAAAAATTCGAAACCTGATAAAAAAAAATATGGCCATATATCGTGATGACCTTGATAACTAAGAATTTTTGACGTAGCTTGGATTAGGGATTGATGTATGTCATTGGTAATATTTAGTTTAATACCATAAATATCCCTACTACAATCTGCAATATATCCTAGAGATTAACTATTCTACAAATCAAATCTCAAAATAAGAGTCTAAATACACATTAAATAATTCATAGTTTATTGTAAAAATGCAATATGTTGGTACTAAAATTATTACAACATTATGCAATAGATATCAAATTTGATCAATAAATTTAATTAGAAATTACCATATATGTTAACCAACAAAAATGGGCCTACCTCACATGTATGAGTTTGATATATTCGCTCATAGGAAGAGCCTTAAATGGTTATGATTTTCCAGTGATGAAAGAAATCCCAGACCAACTCAAATATACGCCTCAAAGTTGATCAAAATTTTCTTAGCCAAAAATCAATTCGTAGAAGCTTTACTTAGAAAAATATATAGTGAGCACCAACTAACATGCATAAACACCATTTTTCAAATGATCCAAAATGTTACAAAGTCCAGTCCAAGTCTTGGAACAAGAAAATATCTTCAACACCAAAAAGAGTCCAATAAAATATCTCCAAACACTTAGAGAATAAACTCGCACCAGTCTCAGGAAATTCTCCTTTGACCTCTACTCAAAAGGAATGAGAAAGCCTTTGTCATAATGTTATTTTTACATTGTTATATGTTTTTAGAATCACTTATATTAATTTTACATTATTATAATTTTACAATATTATAACCATGAAGAATTAGGAGATGTACCATTGTTATAATGTTAATTTTACATTATTATATTTTCATAAAATGTTCAAAAAATAGAGAGTATAATGTTCTAATTTGCCAACCATAAGACTATCCCAAAAAAGCAACCATTAAATATCCAAGAGATGATCTCAATAGACAAATTTTATTCAATTTAGAGTGTCCAAGCCTGTGGTCAATAGTGAAAATATGCATTCAATTATACAATGTATTATAGGTCACAACCACATAGAGCTACTGACAATGTGAGTGGCTATAACACTCTAGACGCATGGAGAACCCTATCAGACGAGCGATTACAATTGAGAATTCCATGTTCCAACCTTGCAACCTCAAATAAAGTTTCCTTTTTCACATCTGTAAGCTCAGAAGCTCTAATTTATGTCCTATATGAAACAGAATTTGTGAAACAACCTCATACCTGTGTGATCCAAAATGAAAGAAGAGAGAAAAGAAGATGTTTGTTGATGATGTACAAATGAGGTTCACTTGAGTTGTATTTATATGCTTCCAAGGATGCCTAATTTCTATTTGTAGTCAACCTGTACGTTTGTGCTAACGCAGGTTTCCTCTTTAAAAATACATTTTTCCTTAACCAAATTAAATTCTTCATAGGTATAGGAGGGGAATTTATTGATGACAATTACTTTCCTAAGGATGGAATATGTCCTTCAGCTACCAAATTAACACATAACACCCTTGCTCAATCACCAAAAGTATGCACAAGATCTCTATTCAAAAGTGTTAAGGTTCATATCAAAATAGGTCTTAGTATGTAAAAAATATTTTTCCCTAAGAAGGTTTAGTTATATTTTCAATCTTTTAAGGAGACCCACAAACATATAGTCAATTTTCATCTAGGATATCTCATAGAATAGGGCCAAATTATCTCAAGTATTCCGACCTAATCTAGAGATATTTTAATGATTAATCTTCAAAATATATCCCACAAATGATTTAGATGAGCCCATATAGAGGGTTCAATAACTTTAGTGCCACAACAAATCCATTTGACAAATATAAACAGAGAAAATCCCACAAAAATCATGTGTATCTTCAACACACTTTAAATACCCAACGCTACACAATGTCGTAGAAATTCACCGAGATAAATCATACTACATAAATGTGTAATCCCTGCCTTTGTGGTGGAAATGGGTTCCATTTTATAGATGAGAAATGAATGATCCCTTAATGGATCTGAATTGAAAAAGTGGAGGTAAGTTGACCTATGCAAATGGGAGGGAAAAAATTAATATTAAAATTTTATATTTTAATACAAAATTATTTTCCTTGGAATTCGACTATATTTTAATTTCGGTTTCATTTTAATTTTAATAAAACTATCTTTTCAATAGGCTCATTTTATTTTTAAGTTTCTTCATTGAACAATTTTCTTGTGGCATGTCCTTCGGGGCTTCTTGACCAATAATGAGGCTCTGATATTTAAAGAGGCATAACCCCTCAACCATGAAGAATTAGGAGATGTATCACATGCCATTAGAATCATCATTATGAGGAGAATCGAATAACAATGATCTTAACCTCAAATCAGATGAAATTTGTTGTCATTTTTATAGTAGAAAGTGGGGATTATTCAGACTTATTCTTGGATTGATCTCAATGATAACTATATTTCAATAATAAACACACCATTCATCCAACAACAAGATTAATATTTTTTACTGTAATATTTTTTATTCTCCATCTAATCTTTGATATCTTAGTGGATGGGTGTTTTTAATCTTTAAGTATTAGAAATACTAAGGGGGGCGTGAATCAATATTTCTTTCCAAATCATACTTCATTTAACTTTTTCCTTCAATTTAAAATTATCATTAAATAGTTACTTCTTTTAGAAGCATCAAGAATAAAACATATAAATCATACACCACATCAACACATCAAACACATATGGACACTGGGTTTTCATGTGGAAACCCAATGTGGGATAAAACCATCATTGTTATGTATAATTTGTATTTTTAATATTAAAGAGAAATATAATGCAATTTTAGATTGGCACAATGCTTTTCAAATGTGTAGGCTCCAACCTTGCCTAAATTTTCCACCTGCTAGTGGGAGGAAGAAACTACTTTGTCTTACTTCTAATGATCCACTTTTGATAATATTTCAAACTCGGACCAGCTACAATAAAGAATTGATCTAATTGCCTCATTATAACAACAAAGTAACCAACATGGGGTCTTTTTCCTTAACCTTGTTCAAATATACCATCCAACAATGCTTCATCCATAAAAAAAAATAATTAAATATAATCAAGACATCAACAACAGTGTATGAGACCTTCAATGAACCTTCGAATGTGTACCACAACAAACTAGATAATACATATACCACTTTCAGTAGAAAAATTCCTTCTCATAAACTTTTTTTTCAAACATTCATCAAGGACAAATCTATCACATGAATCACAAATTAGTGACAAGAATTAAACTGGTGTAATAAGAACCTCACAAATCAGTGCATCATATCTAACACATGCCAATTGAAATTCTGATTTCAAAAACCCATAGTATCCAAATCATATCAAATTGGCCATTCATTCAACCATATTTACAGAGTGTCTTTTGGGATATAAATCCCTTTTAAATAGTGGTAGGATTTATATAAACCTTGGGAGGAGAAAAAAGGGTTCCACATATAAACCCTTCTCCAAAATCATCAACGTAGGCTTGGACCCTTCCCTTATTTTTCAAGCAAGAAAAACTGCAATGTCAACATTATCAATAAGCAGAAGGGGATCATCTTGTTGTGATATATATGCTACAAGCATAAACATTAGTGCATGCAACATCCTTGATCTAAGATCCTAACACTTATAACTTTATTTTGACTTCATGCAACATGATCACAATACATGGTTATGTTCCTTTGTCCTTTCTTCTTGTTGTCCCTTTTTATTTCCTAGCATTCACACATCAACCTAGCACCTTTCCATTAATACACAATCCTTTTATCTTATGCCATGTTTTACCGCATTAAAATTTGATCATCAATTCTTATATCCTTGGGATAATAACACTGGGAAGGGCCCCCATTAATCTATCGAACGATCGATGTCATGTGAGCACAGTCATAGGATTCTAAGGTAATGAAAATGTAAGTTAATAAAATCCTCTGGGTTCATAACTTACCGGGATAGCCCACCTCGATTTGATGCCATGTGAGCTCGTTTGTGGTATCCCAATGTGATAAAAAAATAGATTACAATAGTCACCAAGTAGAAACCTTTGGGTGGTACCCACTCAATTCCTTCACGGAATTATCTCGGGCCCACTCATCAATTTCCTGACTGAAATGGATTATGGGTACAAAACATTATCGGGGAATACAACATTCGGGTGAGATCCACTTGATCCTGCGTAAACCTGATCAAAGTAGAATTTATTATCAAATAAATGAGCTTAATAAAATCGTTGGAGTAGGAACTCTAGGAGGGACCCATTCTCAATAAATATTTTAGCCCACTCTCAATGAACTGTTAAGCGATACATTTCTAGAGATAATAAAAGATGGTTAAATCCCACACACTCTCCCTTATAAGGAAAATTCTCCTCTGAAATTGATTGATAAACACACATAGACACACACACACATACACACAAATATATATATTCCTTTCGACCCCTTAATTGGTTCAATATTAAACTAATTTGATTGTTATCTACATACCCATAAGAATATATTATCTCTTTATGAGCCCAACTGAAGACTTGTGCAAACCAAGATAACCAAAGCTCAAGAAAGAAGAACACTATGACACTTTAATCGACCTATTTTTATATAATTTTTATCATCCAACCCCTTGGGCCAAATAACCAAGGATTTATGTATACCTTAGGTACATAAATCAAGGAATGTTTTTACCATATCAATTTAAATATTGATTTCTCCTTCAATTTTTTCATGGCTGACTTTAAAAGAAATAATTTCTATTCGATATAATTATGGATTTAACCATAATAAGGAAACCAATTCATATAATTTATTTGGAAAAATGAGTTCGTTGTAACTTTCACCATACATCTAAGAAACCAATTTACATGGAACATTTGTAATATTTAATTATTTACCATCGTAAATGAGTTGGTACATTATAACCACTAGTGATCAACTCCACATAATACAACTATTTTATTCAATATGTAACCTCCACAATAACAACCATATATGCATAGTCAAATTACCATTTACCAAACCAACAACCTGTAATTTCAATCACCACTTTTATTCTTATGCAACCTGTAGAATCAATTCTAGTGTCAAAGGCCAACATTGTTCCTTTGTAACATCTGGAGTTAATGCCAGATGACAATACTTATCTTGTGTAACATGTAGAATTCCTATGAGACAAAATTGGTTTCCATGATGGAAAACATAGAGCAATAATTCCAACAATTTTCCCCTTTGGATTTCATGGCAACCACCTATCCATCTCACCCCCTTTAACATCAAGGGAAAATGGGTAGCTTGACATTGAAAACATGATCTTCATATGTGAAAGAAATTATTTTTCTACAAGATATATCGCTCATAGCCATACATACCATGCTCCACCTGAGCATATACTATATCTTCTAGAGGTACATGGCATCCAACAATAGTATCAACCCATTGACCAAAAACATATATAAGGAAGTATACCCACCAACCCCTCAACATGATCTACAAGGTAAGTCCTTGGAGGCATCTGAAGTAACAACCTTCAACATGTATGGGGGTAAGAATTATAAGGACCTAGGATATTCAAATCCACATATCAACATGTTAATCAATACTAAAAACAATATTAACATACTAATATTAGCAATATATTAGTGAGGTGTAGCTTTGAATAATTATTCAAAGGCTCGTCATGACATATGCTAAGAAACAAAAGTAGCAATAGTAGCAACATGGATGAAGTATAATATCACGAATTCACCAAGAATTGTATTTCCAATCGTGATTAAGGGGAAATAAGACCAAAAAACATGAATAATAATGACAACAACATTTTCTTGATAGAAATAATAATGATTCATCAAAATGAGCCAATAATAAATGATCTAGGGGATGATCCCCTTAAAACTATGCCAAATCCAATAACAGATACAACAATTACAATCATAATGCAAAAAAATTTCTGTTGGAGGCATTGGTTATGCTGCCCTTGAAATTGTGCGAATTATAAATTTGAATTGTAAATTAGAAGACATCGATAAACAATATATCGAATCAGCATGAAAATCTCCCCCTTAGAATGTATAGGTGTTTTAAATTATGACAGGGAGAAGAAAAAATAAGGCCTTATATTTGGAAAAGATAATCGAATGATTCATAGGGAAGAGGGTTAGTGAAAAGATCTGCAACTTGTTCCTTTGAAGGAACATAATCCAATTTGATTTTGTATTTTAGGACCTACTCTCTAAGAAAGTGGTATTTTATTGGAATGTGTTTTTCCTTTGAGTGCATCATAGTATTTTTAGAGAAACTAATGGCACTTGTGTTATCACAAATAATAAGTGCAAGTTAACAAAAACTAACTTGAATATCTTGTAATGTTTGAACCATCCATAGAGGTTGAGTGCAAAAAGCAACAACTACACAACAACTACAACCATTAGAGACATTCTGAGGTCTAAAATGGGCCTTAAAAAAAATCTAAAACCGAAATAAACTTTATAGAAACTAGTAGGATTCAAGACGATGATGTCAACCATGGGGGATGATTCACCATTTTTGGAGTAAAAAAGTAAATAGATTAAAAAATAAATAAGTGAAAAACTATTTTTTCAACTCGTTTTTCAACTTGTCTTCCAACGATTTTACTTAACGTTCGAGCGGTAGCACTCATATGATGGATAATTTAATTCCTCATATAAGAAGTACCAATGTCACATACTTTTTATGGTCCTTGCTACACAAAACATGAGAAATACACGAAAAACATTATTTCAATCACATTTTTCATGTACTTTTCATTTTTTATGTAGCAGGGTCCATCAAATGTGTGCAACATGGGTACTCCTTGGATGAGGAATTAAAATATGCATCCAACGAGTTCTACCACTCGAAATTTGAGTAAAACCATAGGGTGATAAGTTGAAAATATGAGTTGAAAAAGTAGTTTTTGCATTTTTTTTCCATATAAAATTTGATGAATTAATCTAATATTATTTTAATATTTCCACTATTATTTATAATATTCCTTAGGAGGCCCATTTTGGAGCTCAAAATTTCTCTAGTGACATTATGCTTCAGTGGTTTATAAAACAATAGAACTTTTTTTCTTACCGAACCAAGAAACTAGACATGGTCCCAATTAGAATTCTTCTCCACTAGTACTTTTGCAATCATCACCATTACTAGTCATCCACATCAGTATAAAAATAAAGTGCAAAATATGTTTTCTTGGGGTACCATAGTCCAAAACATTGTTTTTGTTGGATATAATTGAATATTCTCTTGACTGTGTGGAGATGTGTTTCTTTACGATTTTCTTGAAATCAACCAACTATGTTAATTTCATGTATAATGGTTTTCATTGTACCCATAAGATAGCATAAGTCAAATTATTTTCTAAGGATACATCCTGTTGCCATAGGTGTGCATAATGGCTTTCAATATTCTAAGCCATATTTATTCATAATTTGCTTAATATATTTGGTTTGTGAAAGGAAAATACCCATTTTAGTTTCTTGTAAGTGTAGACTAAGAAATATAGCTAGCTCACCAAGTAAAAAAAATTTAAATTCTTATGGCATGTCTGAAGCAAACCCATGGCTCATTGTGTCAACATTGCTCCCAATTATTATGTCAGGAATATAAACCACTACCACCAGTACTTTATATTTTTGTTATTTTGTATATAGATTACTATCTTCAAAACCCTTCTTCAATCCTTGTTCCTATACATACTCGTCAATACAATAATATGAAGCTCGAGGATCCTGTTTTAACCGATATAATTATTTTTTAAGTTTGCAAACAATTTTCTTATCGTTTGTAAGTATGAATCCTTCATATTGTTCAATATAAACTTCTTCTTCCAAGTCCCTATTTAGAAATGCAAATTTTGTTGAAACAAAAATGTTTATCTAGGTTAAGTGTTGATAAATATGAAATGTACTTTTGATTCTTGTATATTGTAAAATTAAAGAAAAATTAATATTGGTATTTTTTGTAGAATGGGTTTCATCCTCAAGGTATTTTATTTTAGAGGTCAAGCATCCATTGAGTGCTTCTAGGGTTTTTCCTAGGGTCAATAAGTCAAAAGAGTAATTTTCATATGAAGAAGACCCCATCACGCACATTGTAGCTTGTAAAAACAATTATTTTTTAATTTAAAAGTTTCAAAATATTGTCCAAGACCAAGTTAGTCTAGCAGCTAAGAATTTGGCATTAATTAGGGTATTTTTCCACCTTGGATGCCTATATATAGGAGGGAACTCAACCTCAATGAAGGATAAGAAGGATAAGGCTAGGTAAGAAGGAATAAGGACAAAGTACAAGTTTTTGGGTTATTCCTCTCTCTTTTTTCACATGTGCAAAAGAAGGAGGCTAAGGTTTTGGTACTTCAAGATCGAATTTTGGAGAAATTGCAAAACGAAGGTCGAAGGAATGTCTATAAAGTCATATTAAATCCCAGGAAGAAGGATAAAATCAAGTGAAGGTAAGAGGAAGCTCTAAATTTTCTCACATGCATGGAGGAAATAATTGTTACATGGGATAATATTATTTTTGTTATGAAACCATCTCACAAAATAGAAGAAAAGATAGATCAACGCCTTATAAATCATCCTCTTCAAGGGGGAAACCTCTTTTACATTACATAAATGAACAATTATTGGATGATACAAATGAAAAAACCTCCTTTCTATATATAGGAATCTAATCTCTCACAATATAATCCTAGCTAACAGAACAATAAAGATGTAAGGGCATGATAATAATAATAGTGGGCTTCTATGGGGCACAATAATAACAATATGGGGACTACATGGGCACAAAAATAACAATAAGGGGGCTATACTAACAATAAAAATAAGGGTATTCACATATATTATAGGGACCTAACATGCCCTTGTCCTTAAGACAAGTGTTGTCCTCAACGCTTGATAATTTCTGGATGCTTCGGTATAAACTTCTCATCCTCCCAAGTGGAATCTTTAGCAAGTAAGTTATGCCACTTGATGAGATTATGCCACTTGATGAGATACTTTGAAATTGATTGATTTCATAGCTTTCGAGTTCATGTTTCTATGACTACCTCTAGTTCGAATATGATTTTTCCTTCTTTGTTAAGTTTTGGCAATATTTTTTGAACTGGGAGCTTGTCACCTATAATTTTTTTTAAGCATTAAGCATGGAAAACTGGGTGCACTCGAGAAGACGCAAGAAGCTCCAATTTGTCTGCCATAGTACCAATATTTTGCAACACCTTGTAAGGAGCATAATAATTTGGTGATAATTTATTATCCTTCGTAGCTTGCTTGAGGAACATTTTTTGGTATGGTTGTAGCCATAAAAATACCCAGTCCCCTACATCAAAACTTCTTTCACTGCTTGATCATCCATATTAGCTTTCATTTCATCCTTCAAACCATCCACCTTAGCTTCCATTTCATTTTTTGTTACTCTTTGTGAGAGAGAAATTTGTTGCACTTGGTCTTGTAATTTTGATATATCATGTTGCACTTCTTCCTCTTCATGAGTCATAGTAGAGGCTTCTAAGGGCTTAATGGGTGTTACATTATTATTATGGGGAATTTTAGAACCCAAAACTAATATTTATGCTTCAATATGCCTTTATAATCACTTCAAACTGATTTTTTAAACTTATTCAATTAAAAAAAAATACACACCTTTTTCTTTGATTTGGAGGAGATCGATATTGAAGTTGATGTATCTCTGTAATTTCAGATCCTCAAGATTTTATCATCAGTCCTATCGTATCCCTCTGAATCTTATTTCTAATTCCATGGGTCTGACTTGATTTGGGTTCTTCAAGACAAAATTATGCCCAATTTCCCACAATGATCTAATTATGAACTCATTTATTAGAGAGAAATTGTAAGACATGCCACATTTCACTCTTTCCTCCCTCGACTCTTAAATCGACACACAGGAAACATATCGTGAAGGAAGACTCTACAAAGTGTTGACTCCTCTCTCTCAGGCTTTGCTTCACATTGAAGTAAGTCCATATGAAATATGGCATGGCAGGTTTGGTAGCCTTCATGACATAATATTACCAACTCTAAATTCAATGCTAAATGGCATCCCTAAAATCAAGGAGGACCATGAAGGAGTATCCAAGGGATGTTCATTAGGTAAAAATTTTAAGAGACCACTTGGAAGCAGCGTTTGAAGGTCAAAATAAATTGGAGATCCCATTCATTATGATGTTTGTGGTCCTATGTATACAAACTCTCTTGGAGCTCATCTATATTATGTTACATCAGTCGATGACCACTCAAGGAAAACATGGATTTATTTGTTGAAGTCCGAGGATGAAGTATTCAAAAAATTTCAATAATTCAATGTTTAAGTAGAGAAGTTAAAGAAAGGAGGACAAAGATACAAATATATAAAAATGGAGGAGAATACACTTCAAAGGAACTCATAGCTTTATTTAAAGAGAATGGGATTAAGAGGGAGCTGATAGTCTCATATAATATCGAAAAAAATGGAGTTGTTGAACGAAAGAATCGATCTATGAAGAAATTGTGAGAGCCATGTTACATGACCAAGATTTGCCGAAATTTATGTTGGGAGAAGCAAAAAATACTATTGTATATGTTCAAAATCAATTTCGTCATAGATCACTAGATGACATGACTCTTGAAGAACCATTCACTTGGAAGAAACCAAGGATGGACCATCTTTGAATATTTTCTTTTCTATATGCACATTCTAAAGGATAAAAGAAGGAACTTGGATCCTACAAGCATGAAGGGAATATTGGTTGGATATAGTAATAATTTAAAGGCATATATATCTACACAAAGGAAGGATACCAAATATAACTAAGCCAATATGTGATATTTTATGAGATTATTGCATTCAATAAATCAAAGGATCTCTCGATTGACAATGATTATGAAGAAATTCCAAAATTTGAAGAAGAGTGCGCAAGGGCGGGAGAAGATTAAAATCATGAGGATATAGGTTCCAGTGCACCTATGCAACAATTCATCATCCATAAAATTAAAAAGAGACCTAATATGTTAAACTCTACTCTCCTATATGTTGGGGGACATGGAAATCCCAAAGGAACATTCAAGGAAAGTAAGAAGCTCAAAATATATTCGAGGTATGAAGCCTATTTGATGATGTTAATAGAATTAAAACCATCCACCTTTGAATAATTTTTCGAACATCAAGAATGTAAGTGTTCCATGAATGAAGGGTATCAATTAATAATAAAAAATGGAGTTCCAAAAATAGTGCATATTCCTGAAGGCGAATCGATAAACACTTCAAAGTGGATCTAAAAGGTTACACATGTAGAATTTGGAGGTATTCATCAATATAAGGAAATTTTTTTGGCTAGGGTATTCTCTCAACAGGAAGGCATCGATTATGAGGAGACATTTGCAACTTCAACAAGGTATACAACTATACATTGGTTTTTCCCTTTGTCAGCATTGATGTGATGGAACATCCATCAGATGGATTTCAAGATATCCTTACTGAATGGAACTATCTATGAAGAAGTATATGTAGAAAAAACCTTTGGATTTGAATTAAAATATAGAGAGACATATGTCTACAAGTTGAAGAAGGAATTGTATGGCCTTCAACAATCACCAAGGGCATGGTATGCAAGAATGGATGCATACCTAAAAATATTGAGCTTATCAAAGAGTTTCATTGATTTGAATCTGTATATCGATGTTGTGAAGGATAATATCATAGTAATTCTTCTATATGTGGATGGTCTTCTCATGACATACTTATAAGGTCGTATTCAAGGGTGGAAGAAGCAATGGACAAAATAATTCGATATGAATGATCTAGTGCTAATGCACTATTATTTACAGTTGGACGTTTGTCAAGGAACTAATGATATTTACCAAGGTGAAGGAACATATGTGATCGAGGCTAAAAAAGTTTGACATGATTGCAAACCTATGAAAACCCCTATGATCACAAAATTTTCAAGCCTAAGAAGATCTAAATTAATTTGAGTGGATCCAACAAGGTATAGAAAATTGAGTGGCTCACTGATGTATTTGGTAGATACTCAACCAAACATTTTTTGTGTAATGAATATTCTCAGTTGGTTTATTATTGATCCCACACAATATCATTTGATATAATTCATGCATATACTAAGATATGTGCAAGGAAGAATCCACTATTTTCTAAAGTATGATAACTGGAATGATATCCACTTCATTAGATATACATATTATGATTGGGGAGGCAGTGAGATGGATGGGAGACACACTATTGATGGATGTTTTTGTTTAGGTTCATCCATGATCTTCTGTATCAATAGAAATCAAGAATTATTTACTTTGAGTAGTGTTGAGGCTGAATATATTGCACCCTCTGATGTAAACAAATAATTTGTGTGGATGAGGAAACTAGTTTATGACTTGTTTGAATTATCAATGGACCCTAGAGTGATACATTGTGACAAAAATAGTGTTATAATGTTGTATGAAGACCCAATGTTTCATGGAAATACAATGTACATAAATACCAAATATCACTACATTCAAAAGTTGCTTTAGGATAGAGTGTTGAAATTACAATATATCTCCATTGATGAACAATAACTGACATCTTCAAAAAATACCTTCCTAATAAGAATATTGCGTACTTAAGAGGCAATATTGGACTGGTTGATATATCCTCCATAGTTTATAGGGACACATAAACACATCATTCTTTTCTTCACTTCTTGAAGAGAGACTAGAGGATTGGGTAAGCATTTGGCATTCAATACTCTTTGAGGATGAGGTAGGGAATACACTATAAGAGTATTCTAAGAGGAAATTCCTTGAGGATGTGTTATTAGAAGATAAGAATTTTCTATGTAGGACATACCCTCTGAACACTCGGGTGGGGTACCTGCCTTGAGAGATAATGATAATGGTATCTATCACTCATTGGTCTCGCAAAAATTGTGCTCTGATATGGTGGAGAGGTAGAGTTGTTAGTCAAGGCCTTGCTATGTGACAATGTTGGTTTGAATGATGCAAAGATATGGGTTAACAATCCAACTCTTCTCATGATATCTCTTCAATTTAAGAATGTCCATGTACCATTTATTAATACCTCCCTAGTTAATAACGAGTGTTGAAAACTTATCTATAACTAGGTTCGACCTTCCTAAATATGAAATTTACTTTTGATTCTTGTATATTGTAAAATGAAAGAAAAATTATTATTGTTATTTTTTGTAGCATGGATTTCATGTTGAGGGTGTTTTGTTTTATAGGTAAAGAACACATTGAGTGCTTCTACGGTTTGTACTGGGGTCAAGAAGTCAAATGAGTCATTTTTATATGAGGAGACTCTATCGAGCACATTGAAACTTGTAAAAAGAATTATTTTTAAATTTAGAAGTGTCAAAATACCTTCCAAGACAAGTTCAACCTCACATCTAAGATGTCAGCCTCAATTACAACATTTCATCAACCTTGGAAGTCTATATATAGGGGGAACTCGAGCTCCTATGGAAATAATTTATTCCCCCATAATTCAAGTAGAGGAGAACAAGAAGGATAGAAAATAAGTAAGAAGGAAGAAGGACAAGTTTTTTGGTTATTTCTCTCTCTCTTTTCACACATGTGAAAGGAGGATAGGGTTTTGCTATTGCAATATAGAACTTGGAGAAATTATAAAAATAAGGTCAAAGGAAGGACTATTACATAATCCTCAAGCCATAAAAGAAGGATAAATTCAAGGAAAAGTCAAAGGAAGCCTTGGAATCCATAAATTTTCTCACACGTGTGGAGGAAAAAGTTGTTTCAAGGGCCGAAAATTTTAGACCTATAGTAGAGGCCAAAATTGTGTAGCTGGGGATTGAAACTCTGCAAGTGGAAGAGATTTGACTGGGTTTGTCTTGGACAAAGGAAGCACATCATCACGAAGGTCATACATTGTCTTGGAAAGGCATTGGTCTTTGTTTATAGGTCTTGGAATTTTCGATTTGAAGAATCTAAAAGAAGAGAAAATATATGTGGGTTTTCCTCTCAAGTGGAGAGGTTTTGGCCCTGACTTGCAACCTATATCCTATGTTCCTATATACTATTGATCTTATTTTTTTAGTATAATTTTTATGATAAAAATAACATAATAATAAGATAAAAAGTTAATAATTAAGAAAGAATTAAAATACATCACAATCAGTTATCAAGTTTAAGAGAAATCAACTTAACTATAGCCCTATATATTTCTCAATAGATTTAACATCCGTTTGATATCCTTTAAACTTTCGAAAGCTAGATAATGCAACGAACATGCTAATGGCTTCAAGTATAGCTATAGGTGAAAATTATTCTCAAAGTATATTCTTTCCTATTGAGAATAACCTTTACATGCCAGTATTTCTTTGTTCTAGATTGATTCTCCATTTTCATTAAATTTGTTTTTAAATACCCATTTTTTTCCAATTACATTTTTATTATGTGGTATTGTAACAAGATGCCATGTATGATTCTTTTCTATTCGGGTTAGTTCTTCGTTCATTTCCTTTATCCATCACCCATATTTTCTTGCTTGATTTACAGTTTTAAGTCCAATAGTAGACAATAAGGATAGGTGACATGATGACCAAACACATGTTATTTTGGTTTGGTTTCCTGATCCAGGTGGATATTGGTGGCTGCCCACCTATTCCATTTGGACCTGCACCATCAATTCTTTCAGTTTTTTAGTTTTAACACAACTTACTATTTTTAGTAGTTTTTCGGGTCATCAACTTCCGGAGCCATTTTTAGGACCTAATAGTCCAGGTGGATATTGGTGGCTACCCACCTATTCCATTTGAACCCCCACCAGCTATTCTTTCATTTTTTCAGTTTCAACACAACTTAATATCTTTAGCACTTTTTCGAGTCCTCAACTTCTAGAGCCATTTTGAGGCCCTAAACAATATTTCTTTGGGAAAATAGGGAGCAACATGGGCCTTTAGATTGCTTTTTTTCACTGAAAAGTGGTATTCCTCATATAGATATTTCTGCCAAGGTATTGAGCGCGTCAAACGGATATAGTATGCCAAAGTTACATCCTCGGGAAGATTGATGTACCAATTGCTACAAGAGACTTAGTTAGTTTATTTCCATTATGTCTATAAGCATATTTATGTTATTTGATATTAATGAAATGAAGTATTATTTCCACTTCATCTCTGTGTTTATGTGTATTGATTTATTTTATTGCGTTCCTGCATAAATCTAGATCACTGGTATTAGAGTGGTCTGCTCTTTCTCGATTTTTCTTTGCATGTCCCTAATTAGGTCAGGGTATAAGGAGTTAGGGTTCGATCTGGTTGAACCCTTGGAATATCAGCCTCACAAACCTCAATGAACTCCTATGGTGGAAGAAAAGAAAGATGAGGGAGCAAGAGATCCTATCAAAATATTGCTCGAGGAGGCCCTCAAGAAACAAGGGAATGCAATGATGGATAAATTTTCTCAGATCCTCCAACGACTGCCCACCTACGACACATCTGCATCCAACAACCACTCTGGAGGTGCCACTCACTTCAAGGTATAAGTAAAATTTGGCATTCCTGTGTTTGAAGGTTAGAAATATGCAAAAGCTATAGAGAGATGGTTTAATTTTCTAGAAGGGTATTTCTCAGTCCATGATTTCTTTGACTGAAAAAATATTATTTTTTAACTCCTTAAAGCCTCTCCCCATGTCAAATATTGGTGGGAAACCTACTGTGAGCAAAAGGACGAGAGGCAACCCTATCTATTCTTGGCCATACCCACTAGGAATTATTTCCGAGAGGGCATCAAGGAAAATATTACCCTGTGGAGAGTTATGAGGACAAGTACATCCAATGGACCACGCTACGGCAACAAAGGGATCAATATGTGCATGAACTGATGAATTTGTTCCATACCCTATGAACAAAGTTGGGTATTAAATATTCAAAGAGACATTTTGTGCTCAAGTACTAAAATTGTCTGAATAGACACATTAAGGAGGAAATGGAGTTCCTCGGTATTACCTCACTTGATAAGGCATATCACTATGCCACGAAGATCGAATAAGAATTTAAGCAGAAGAAGTGAGACTTTGGATCTGTGAATCTTAAGCCATGGAAAGGTGCCTTTGAACCGCATAACAGGGGGTAGAGCCAAAGCAAGGCGACGCACAACACCACCACAAATCAAAATAAGGACATGGGGAAGTGGTGTGAATCTCATAATAGTTGCACTCAAAGAACAAACAAGTTTCGCGCCAAACACTCATTGGTGGCAGAACTAAAGGCACCCGAATCAGATGCATATTATGATCCTGAGCGAGAACCAAAAAAGGGAGATTACAAAGGGAATAAGATCATTTATGCGGACCCCAGTGCCATTTTTTCCACCACTAAGCTCTAGAGGGAGGATCTAGAAGATCTAAAAGAGGGGGAGTGCCTCTTCCATTCGCAGATGTGGGTGATGGGTTGTCCATTGCAATTTCTTGTCGACAACGGAAGACAAAATAACATCATTTCAGCATAGGTCGTGAAGCGGCTCAGCCTACTGACCACAACATACCCACATCCATTTACCATCATGTGTCTTCACCAAGGGAGAGATATCCGCGTCTGCTAGCAGTGCCGCCTTCTATACAACATCAAGCCATTCATGGATGAGGTATTATGTGATGTTGCTCCTCTTGATGTAGCTGATGTATTATTGGGCCAAACATACTTGTGGACACAACATGTTTTGTATGAGCCTAGGCCTTGTTCTGTTGTTATTACTATGGGAAATAAATTGTATAGGATACCAAAGTTATTACCACATCCTTCCATCTCCTTGACCATTGGAAAACAACATAGTAAGATTATTTCGCATACAAGGAAATTTATTGTCCTTACAAATCGCTCAAGGGAAATAAGAATATTGTGGCCACAACCTCAAAACGGGGCTCCCTTGCATGGCTATAGCAGATGGACAAAGTCATGGAGGAATACAATGACATTTTATCCTCACCTACATAGGTTCTTCTACATTGTCAGGGAAAGCACTGCATTTTTCTGACCCCCGACGAACCACCACCTGATCTTGCCATACCTCATCCAACTACATAGAAATAATCCACACATGTACTCTCTGAGGAAACCAAATTCATTGAACGCATCTAGCACATCTGCCAATAGGTCCACAACATCCTGGACAAATCCAATACCAAGTTGAGCAGAATTTTCCTCTCATGGAGGAAATTAATACATTGTGGAAAATATCTTCCTAAGGAGGGAGTAATGATCTAGGTGGATATTTTTGGCCACCCACCTATTCCATTTGAGCCTGCACCATCAATTCTTTCATTTTTTTAGTTTCAGCACAACTTACTAATTTTAGCAGTTTTTTGGGTCATGAAATTTCGAAGCCATTTTGAGGCCTTAATGATCCAGATGGATATTGGTGGCCACCCACCTATTCCATTTGAACACCCACCATCGGTTCTTTCATTTTTCAGTGTCAACAAAACTTACTATTTTTAGCATTTTTCAGGTCCTCGACTTCCAGAGCTATTTTGAGGCCCTAAAACAACTTTTTTGGGAAAATCAAGAGCAACATCATTCATGGACTAACCTTTTTCACTCAAAAGTGGTAGTCCTCAAATGGATATTTATAACAAGGTATTGAGTGCATCAAACATATATTGTATGCCAAATTTACTTCCCTGGGAAGATTGATGTACTAATTTACCTAAACGGGGCCCATATTTTTGGTGTGTCTTGTCCTAGCGTTAGGTTTTTGGATGTTTATCTTTTTTTATTATTTCTCAACATTAAATAGGCCTTCAATCCTCATTGTAACATATTTTAGAGGCCAATATCTGCCACATCTCTTCGCATAGATAAGCTACCATCACCCTAGCTAGTTTATTTCCATTATGTCTATAAACATATTTCTGTTATTTGATATTAATGAAATGAAGTATTATTTCTGATGCATACCTTTTTTTATGTTTATTTCTCTATTTTATTTCATTCTTGCATAAATACTGATAATTTCCAAACTATTTATCTCCTAAAATTTGGGATTCAAGATGGTTCTTTTGCACATAAATTACTTAAATTTTCGGGGATACTTACATTTTGATATGGCACATCTCCTTCTTCTTCACCTATTACTTCTTGTATCTTTGTGGGAATTTTTTCATCATTAATTTGAATTTCTCTTCTGGTAGTTGTAGAGTCATCATCAATAACAACATCTATATTTTCAATAATATTTTGAATCCTTTTATTATATCATTTGTACCCTTTACCCCTCGAAGAGTAACCTAGAAGGAATCCTTCATTAACTCTAGGTTCAAAATTTCTGAAATTATCATCATTTGTCTTTATAGAACATTTACTTCCAAAGATTTTAAAATATTTAACAGTAGTAGGATTTCCATACCAGAGTTCATGAGGAGTTTTATCACTATTGAATCAAACATGTTATTTTTTGAGGATATCAACACCCCTTACCACTACTCTCCCCGAAATGTGTGAGGAACTCTAGAGTCATCAAGCATTACATGTGCCATATTTTGAATTTTTCCATTCATTCTTTCTTCTACTACATTTTGTTGAGGATTTTTACTATGGAGAATTAGGATTTTATGCCATGTTTCTCACAAATATTGAAAAATTAATTTGATATAAACTCCCCTCCTCTATTAGATTGAAGACATTTTATTTTTAAATTTTATTCATTTCCCACCATATCCTTGAATATTTTAAGCATTTCAAATGCATCATCCTTAAATTTCAGCAAACTAACCTAGCACATCATAGTAAAATCATCAATTAGTAGAATGAAGTACTGTTCACCATGAGGATATTTCCTTCTCATAGGTCCACAAAAATCTGTATGAATTAGTTCAAGAAGCTTACGTAAAGTGCATGCTTTAGCTTTGAACTAAATTCTTGTTTTCTTACCACATTGGTAGGCTTTGCACATGTTATTTTTAGGTGGTATATTGTTTCTTATGTCATGGAATTCCTTAATCTTGTTTGTTTTATATAGTTGAGGAAAACAGAGGTGTCCAAATATTTTATGCCATAGCTAACTTATGTTTTATCTGCAAAATTATTATTCACTACTCCCTTCAAGAATGTATACATTGTCAATATTTTTGGGTCCCTTGGTTATTGCATACATGTTCCCAATTCTTTGAATAAGAAATTTTTAGAGATAAAAATAACCTAATGCCTCTGATCACACAATTAGCCATCACTCAACAAATTATGTTTCAATCCATCAAAAAATAATACATTTTTAGGCTTTCTTTTCTCTTTTAGGATCAAATAACCTTTCTCTTTAATAGGAAGTAATGAATTTTTGTGAAAATAGACATTCTTTTCTTTCTTAATATCATTAAAAGAATAAAACTTAAGTTTGTCACCTATCATATGTTTTGAGAAACCACTATAAATGTACCAAATTTTCTATTGATCTCTTTCATATAGGGCTAGGCCGCATTTAAGTGGAAGTAATCTTTCATTTCCAAACACTTGAAGGCCTTCTAGTCATGCTAAAACGATGGAATCATCCTACTTCTGCATTCATTTTCTTTATTTCCTAAGTTATTTAAAATAGTACATTCAATTTCATTTTGAAGAGGAGAGAAGATGTTATAGGAATACTTCTTTTACTTTATTTCATGATTTCGGTTTCCTTATTCTCTAGTCATCATCATTTTGTAAGGAACATAATGAACTGAGTTGTGAAAAAAATTATGGAAAGTAAAACATTTATTAATTGAAATATGAATACATGGGAGTGGAACATCTTCTGGTGTAGTTTGAAATTTGATTATTTAAATAATTTCCCTTTGTTGTTGGTTGCCTTACTTGAGTATGGCTTGATCCTTCTTCATGTTGTTGAACATTTTTACCTTGACAATTTCTCCCCTTTACAACATTGGCATATCTCTTAGTACATAATTCAAAACATTTGATAGATCTTGATGCTTCATAATTTTGATTTGCATTATATCCAATATTTGTTTTAATAAATGGTGAGCAAGGAACCTTAATGCTTTCCTATAAGGTTTCATATCCTTTTCAAAAGTTGAGATTTATACTTCATTGAGCCTTTATTTTCTCAAGCACTTTTCTTACTCCAACAATTACAAGTTCTCTATTTTCACATTGTTTTTCCTTTTCTAGGACTTGTTTTCTTAATGCTTCATGTTCTAGTTTACCTTCTTCTAGGAATATTTTTAGCTAGGTTATATCCTCAACTAGATTTTTTTGTTTATACATATTGATTTATTCTTCTTGATTCTTATTTATAACCCTGAGTCTATGAATTTATTTTATTGAATCCATCAAATCATTGAAATTGTCAGATTCACTTGCAAATTGATCACCAAATTCCATAAGTAATTTTTATTATTTGTTACAATCTGAATCATCACCATCATCATTGAAAGATAATTCATTATCTTCACGTATCTAAAAAATTTTCTTTCCAAAATTTCTTTTGAAATTCTTCTTGGTGACATTCTTTCCTTTTTCATTTTTATAATGATTTTATTTATAAGGACACTTTTCATCACAGTGGCCTACTCTTCCACAAGAAAAGAATTTTAAGGTAAGTTTACATTTGAATTTACTAGTTCCCACTTGATATTTCTTTACACAATTCACTTACTCATCATCTAAAATGTATATTTAATATTTATATTCTCCCTTTTATTTTCCTTTGGTAGTGGCTTTGAATGAAACTTCTATAGTTTATGATGTATTCCATTTTTTCATCTTGTAAGATGTCAAGATCCAATGAAGTTGTTCTCCAATAAGACTTTTCAAATCCTACATTTCTTCAATGATAGGAACTTTGGGATCAAATGTTTGGGGTAGTGATCTCAAAATATTGTCAATAACTACAACATATTCATTCTTATCTACGAGACCTCTCATTGTGTTAACAATCTCGTCTACTCGAAGAAATAAATTTGCAAGGCTCTCATCATCATGCATAATAAGAGATTCATATTGGATTATGTATGATTAAAGTTTAGAATTTTTTAGTTTGATTTTGCCTTCATATATTTGGATAAGTTTATCCCATATAGCCTTCACGGTGTGTAGATGCATGAATTTTAAAAACTAAAATTCTTTAGTCCTCCTAAGATATCATTGAATTCCTTTTCTTTACTCTCATACTACTTCTATACTACTACATATATGGGAATGGAGGCTAGATATAGATATCCAACTTCAAAAACTCCCTATACATCAACTCCCAAAAAATGTAAATATGATCTCATCTTAACCTTCCAAAACATAAATTTAGCTCCATTAATAAATTTTTCATTGTATAAAATACTCCTTCCATTCTTCTCCTCCTATTAGATCTCCCTTTAAGCGATAAAGCATTCTCACATGACATGCTCTGATTCCAATTGTTATAAATACTAATAGGTAGGGGGTCCATTAGTATTTCATTCCAAATTATACTTCGTTTAACTTGTTCTTTCAATTTTCAATTATCAGTAAGCCATTACTTCTTTTAGAAGCATTGAGAACAAGACATATAAATCATAAGCCACATATCGACACTATGATTTTAAGTCGAAACCCAATATGGGAGAAAACAACCGTTGTCGTGTCTTATTTGTATTCTTAATGTTAAAGAGATTTTTGATACAATTTTACAATGGTGCATCCTTTTTCTAGTGCGTAATAGCCAACCCGTAGAATGATCCAACCTTCACTAAGTTTTCCAGCTTCTACTAGGAGGAAGCAACTACTCCCTCTTATTTATAATGATCCACTTCTCACAATATTTCAAACTAAGACCATCTGCAAGAAGGAAAATATATATACATTCATTATAATCATAAAGTAACCAACATGGGTTCTCTGCCCTTAACCTTGTTCAAATGTACCAAGAAACAATAATTCATCCATAAGAGTCAACAACGAAATATAAGTAAGACATCAACAACAATACATGAGACCTCTAGTCAACTTTATAATGTGTACCACAACAAACTATATAATACATATACCACCTTTAGTAGAAAAATTCATTGTCATCAACTCTTGTTATATAAATTCATCAAGGACAACTTTGTCACAGGTGTCATACTGTAGTCACAAGAATTAAACTGGTGTAACAGGAACCTCACAAAACACTATATAATATCTGATGTAGGGCAATTGAAATCATGATTTCAAAAACCCGCAATTTCCAAATCTTATTAAATTGGTGCCTTCTTCAACCCTATTTATAGACTATATTATGGGATACAAATCCCTTTTATAAAAAAACCACAGTGAGAGGAAATAAGCAATGGTAGTATTTAAATAAACCGTGAGAGGAGAAGAAATGGTTATAATTACAAACCTTATTACCAAATCATCAATCCAACTTTAGACCTCTCCCTTATTTTTCAATTGAGAACAATCACATCATGAATGTTATCAATAATTATAAGGGGCTCACCTTTTTATCATATATATTCTATCGGCGTTCAATTGAGAACAATCACATCATGAATGTTATCAATAATTATAAGGGGCTCACCTTTTTATCATATATATTCTATCGGCGTAAACATTAGTGCAGGCCCCAGGTTTTGTCTAAGCTCGTGGAGCTTATAACTTTATTTTTACTTCAAGCAACATGATCACAAGATTTTTTTCCATTCCTTTGTTTTTGTTTGCTTGTACACATCAGCCTAGCTCCCTACGTACTAGCTAGCCTTAAGACATCAGCCTAGCACCGTTTAGTTAATACACAAACCTTTTATGTGATGCGTTGTTTTCCCACTTTCAAAGTTGGTAACTAGTTCTTATATCTCTAGTATAAGAACTATACGAATGGCCCTCCTTAATATATCGAATGATTCATGCTACATGAGGCCATTTATAGCATCTGAATATAATTCAAAGACTATTTAACAAAATCCTCCGGGTTCATAACGTAACAGGTTGACCCATATTTATTTGATGTCATGCGAGCTTGTCTACTTCAATCCAGCGTGATAGAAAAACAAATTACAATAGTGCTCAGGAAGAGACCTCTGAGTGGGACCGGCTGAAATCGTCCACTGAAATATCTTGAGCTTGTTCAAAGATGGTCTGGTTCACTAGGATGATGGGTTACCAAAAAACGGTGCGGTATACATCTTTTGGGAGGGACCCACTTGATCCTACATTAAGCCTGACCAAAGTAGCTCAACTCGTCAAATAGATGATATTAATAAAACTATCAGGGTATGAACTCTAGCCGAAACTAAGTGTCAATAAAGCTTCTGACCCACTCTCCATGAACCATTAAGTAGCAAGTTTCCAGAGATAATGAAAATAGGTTAAGTCCAATGCACTATTCCTTATGAGGATTTTTCTCGTCTGCAATCAATTTATGTATATAGATATATATAGTCCTCTCAACCCGTTAAGTGCTTCAATATTAAAACTGATATGAATTTTCTCTCCATGCCCATAAGAAGAGATTAGCCCTTCACGAGTCTAGTTGAAGGCATGTGTGAACAAAGATAACAAAATCTCAACAAAGAAGCACATTGTGGCTCTTTAATCGACCTATTTTTATAGAATATTGATCTTCCGAAACCTTGGGACAAATAAGTAAGGATTTTCAAATACCTTAGGGAGATAAATTAAGGAAAAGGTTTACCATATAAATTTAAATATTTATTTGGCCGACTTTAAGATAAACATTTTAAATTTGATATAATTATAGCTTCAACCGTAATAATGCAACTGATCCAAATAATTTAATTAGGAAAATGAGTTAGTTTAACTTCCACCATCCATCTAAGCAACCAATTTACATGGACCATTTGTAAGATTTAATTATTTACCATCGTAAATGCATTGGTCCATTATACCCAGGGGTGATCAACTCCAAATAATAAAAATCTTCTTTTCAAATGGAACCTCCGTAGTAACCACCATATATGCATAATCAAATTATCATTACCTAAACCAACAACATGTAATTCCAAGCACTATTACTGTTCTTGTGAAACATGTAGAATTCATTGCAAGGACGAATACCAATATTATTTCTTTGTAACATGTGGAGTTAGTTCCAAAATGCGAGTATTGTTGTTGTGCAACCTGTAGAGTTTGTGTGAGACCAACTTCATTTCCATCTAGGACAACATAAAGAAATGTTGCAAACATTAAGTTGTTGAAATAATTTTTTTTAAAGAAATTATTATAGTAATTTATCATGGCTAAGGAGATATAGTTATAAATATGCATTAATATTATGTAATTGTATTGGTATTACACAACCTTTGATATGTGTATTTTAATTGAATCTAGATGTGCCAAACGTACAATTTCAAACTTATTTGGACTTGTTAAGAGATAAGAGAATTGATTCCAGATGTGCCAAATATACAGTTTCAAACTTATTTGGACTTGTTAAGAGATAAGGGAATGCATTAAGTGAATTTCATTGTTTGTAGGTTCTTATCTTTTGTAAAGTATTGCATTAAGAGTTACTTGTATTTAAAACATGTTTTCATTGATAGTTTAAATTAGTTATTTATTTTTTACTGAATGCATAGTTGTTATATATGAAAAAAAGTCATAAATCTTTATTTTGTATTGAATTCCCTGGATACCTTAGTTTTTGGTGGTTCACTTCTTGTATATTTATAAATTAAATTTTGTACATTTGTATAATCTTGTATTCAATATCTTAATTTATAGACTCAAATACTAAAAATTCATCTAATTGAGCTTAAACTTTACTCTAGATGCATTATCATCAACATTGACCTTTAATCCATGTACATATAACCCTATGATCACATTAGGATTTCCATACTCTCTTTTTTTCACGAGAAGAAGAGATTCAATGGTTAACATAGCCTCAAAAACCCATGGCGATCCTCTATTTAAACAACTTGGGTTGTTTGAAGAAAAACAGTCCAGGCCACATCCTTTATTGACGAATGGTACAAAATGGCTATAAACGGGTTGCTAAAAGAGGTAAGGAATTTTACTCATTTAAGAATAAATCTAATCTCAACATGATAGTTGGGAACTTTTATTTATAGGAGATTCATCGAAGGTCACTAAATAATCTCTGATTGTAGTAAAAGGAGAGAAGGTAGCTGATGGGAATCCAATTTCGCATTGTTTTGAACCCATTCACCACCTTTTGAATACAATTTTTCCCATATTCAGACCATACCATAAAAATTTTTGTTCACAATGATCCTTTTTTTACTAGCATACAATATTTCCTCATTATGTCAATTTTAATGTTCATATTGCTGTATGATGGAAACTATGAGAGGTCGTGAGAAGTACCCAAGTAATTTTCATATAGGATGACTTGGAGTAGCCAATAGAGGATTAATTGCATGGTTTTTCTTTTGCAACACCTTCAGATTGTTGCAACACTTTCAACTCAAATTGTTGCAACACCTCTAGCTCATGTTGTTGGAACACCTCCACCTCATTTTTTTAATATATCAATCGTTTCATTGTCCCAACATCCTTGTGCTACTACAACACCTTAATTATATTTCAACATCTTCAATGCACTATTAATACAACACCCTTGTAATAATGATTGTCAATTGCAACTAAAACAAGTACATGGAACAACTATAAAAATGTGAGAATCCTACATCACAATTAAACCAGCAAGTGCAAAAATGTTATTATGAGTTTCAAAATGAAACGATCAACCACTTGGTTCCCATTAAAGGAAATGATCAAGGTGTATGATCCTTTCGAGCATGGAGGATTTTGTTGCACCCATTTTGGCACCACCTACTACCTAGTATAGTGGCTAATTTAGTTACTAGATTTATAACCATTCTATCTTTCAGAAATATTATTTTGACGAAAGGAAATACTAAGAAGATATGAGATTCTCATGGATATCTTTTAAATCTATGGTTAATTTTAGATATTGAATAATTATGCATAAATATCCTTCTCTATTTCAGAAAGAGGAGGAGAATTAGAATATTTTAATTCCATTTTGATTAATGTTCATAGAAATCTTCATGAATTCTTATTCAATTTTTTTCTATACATGAGACATGCTGATAGTATAGGAAATATTATAAAAAATTAACCTATCGCTAATATAAGTAGGTATTACCCCTCCTTTGTCAACATTTTCCTATATTTGAGCTAGTATAGTTTCTGTTACATTTTCACTTCAATTAATTCAAGAAATTACTCTATTTTCCCATCTACAATATAAATTCTATTTCATATTATTGAATAGAGTTTGCTATATTACATTTTCTAACCAATTTAATATCTAATACACTAGTTTAAGCATGTTCCTTCTTAATATAAGACTTAAGGATTGAATAGAAAACTTAACCAAGTCACCAATTTTGTTTCTTGAGAGCTTGTTTACTTTCTAGAAATAGTGATTTATTTTCTTGACAATTTTCTTACTTTAAAGAAAGTGTGATTTTCCTTCCTACCAAGTGTTTTTACTTTCCAGCAAGAGTGATCTACACTTTTGTAAGAGCATTGTAGTTAACATTTCAATCCCTACAAGTGTGATATTTCAATTCCTACAAATGTGATGATTCAATTCCTACAAGTGTGATATTTCAATTCCTATAAATGTTTAGTTTTATTTTCTTGGAGGCTTGAAAAATAACATTAACATTGAACCCTATAATACTTAATCAATATTGCAACTACACTGGAACTTGAGAAATCTTATTAGCATATACGATGCATGATAGTTTGTTAGTTCCAGAAGAATATCATGTAGTATGTATATTTTATGAAATATGTAATTATATGTTAATTGAAAAACCCATAATTTTTTCCCTTATTGGTAGGGATATGTTAGTAATACAATAGATATTTCATTTCTTGATTTTATTCAGTTTGTTTAATTATTTTAGAATCCTATTGTGATGTGTTTTTATTAAGATTTTCCTTCAGGTTGGTTTTTGTTGAAAAGTATGTATCTTTACATTCCCATGCATATAACTAGAGACTATAAATGTTTATATTTTAATTTTTTCAAAAAAAAATCCACAAAAATAAGAGTGAAATACAATCACAAGAGGAATATGGACACATAGACTAATTACCCAACTCCCAAAACTAGCTTGCTTCCAATGAATAATTCTAAATCTTTTGTTTAGGAGCTGGAAAACATGTAGCACTCATATTCTACCTCAGAAAATATCGTATTCCCAAAAGGTGGTATAGAAAAGTGGTTCCATTTTAGAGAATTCATCTTACTAAACTCTTCCAAAGAAAATTTAGAGGAAGATGACATTTCTCATGAAAATATGGCACATGAAATACTTGTTAAGGAAGAGATGTCCACCTTCATATTCGATATTTGAGATCCAGATAAGGAAACTAAGATGAATAAAATTATAAATTAAACATTTACGAACTTCCATGTCCTTTATAAATAAGGTCGAAACACCTTCCTCATTTGATGTTCATAGTAGAAGTTATAATTATGTATTATATACCAAAAAATGGAAACTTTTTCCTACCACACTCAAGAATGTTGAATTGTGTTGGTTCATGGGACTTGGTATATATAACATCCACAGTTGAGTAAAAATGAAGAAAAATATACTTGGAGATATATCAAGATTATTGCAAGGAAAAATAATAGAGGGAATAACTCTTCATAATGACTTAGAATGAAGAGAAAATCCTAAATGACTATTTTCAACAATTGAATAACAATCTATAATAAGACAGACAAGGAAACTTGGCTCCAAGTATGCTACATGTCTTGTTTTTATGTGGATTTCATGATGATTTTATTGAGATCCTAAACATGATGGGTGTAGGATATCTCTCCCAACAACCTCACAATGAAATTTTTGAAATGTGTCAAAAATATTCCTAGGGAAGATCAAAGATTGGGAGAGGACAAATAAATATTTAGGAAAAAATCAGCAAAAATCCTAGAAATGGAGTCACTATAGATGAAATTGAGAACACGTTAGAATATTTCAATATTGATATAGTTAGTTCTTAAAGATATAAATTTGAAACACTACAAATTAATAAGAATAAGGAAGGAGTATAGTTGGCTTTGGAAATATTTTTTCCAAAGCATAGGAGAAAGCACACATTGAAAGAGTTCCCACTAGATAACATTCAGTCTTATACAATTTCTAGTGAAGACCATGCCACAAGTAAGTGCCTATATCTACCTAGACTGAAATATATCTATCAAGAGGTTTAAGAATCATAACAACTATGTTTTCTCGCCGAGAAGCATCCATGGTATCTTAAACCTCAAGGTATGATTATAGATCAATATCAATATTATAATTTATGTTAGTACGTTCCTTGAATGCTATTCTTCTTTGCAATGGTATTTACCTACTCAACTATGGATGGATCTCCCACAAAGCTAGATTTGTAAATAAGTATCCATAAATACATTCTTTGGAGGAACTCAAGAGGCATTACTACAACCACCTATTCCACTCCTTCCTCTTCCACCAGTGCAACCATCAACATTATCCCCTCCTCGACCTCAAATTCTTGCACAAACAATCCATATTTCTAATAAAGGTAAGTTAATTCAACTAGAAAAAGATAATGGGATTTCCACTCACTCTACTTACTTTATTTATTCCCTATAATATCATGATATCCACCTTAGGTCAAGGAATGCTCTTAATAAGAAACACCTGTAGTAAAAATATAAGACCTTAATGAGGTCATTTTTATTAAAAAGGAAAAAATGGCTCAATCTCTCGAAGTCTTATGAACTCGTAAAAATTTCCTAGAACCACAAGTTCCTCCTTACCCTGAGATATTGGACTTAGAAAATCCTATTACTAAGCCTAAATTTGACTTCTTATGAGAACTTAAGAATTGGGGTGTTCACATAGCACTATTTTAAGCCATTAAATATGTCACTATTTAATCCAAAGTAACTCAAGAATTATATTTATGATACTTCATAGGAAAAGGAAAGACCCTAATATAATATAAATTATGGAAAAATTAGCATAAATTATGTTGGAGGAGGGGGGTCCACCCTATTAAATACTCAAATATTGGGAGCCTAGTTGTTAATGTGCATTCAAACATATAACTATTACAAATGAGTTTATTGACATTTAAGCATATCTAAATGCGATTACTCGATAAACAATGGAATCCTTAACACTTTTAGGCCTTATAAAAATTCCCAAAACATTGTAACTCAATGATTGATCCACTTTTCAATGTAAAGGAATTTTGAAAGATGTAATATGTTTTATATATTCTTGGGATTTTCTCATTGATTTCATGGTTTTACAACAACAATATTCCTTGGGGGACTATCCCTCCATATTAGAAAGGACATGGTCGGTCATTGTAGATGAATATATTGATTGCAATATCCCATAGGACATCCACTAAGAAACTCACCTTATATACTCCAACTAACCCTAGTACTGATATAGAAACTTTGATTTGGGTAAATGGAGAGGAAAGCGATTAGTAGGAAGTTTCTCATCATGTACTTACTAGATATGAATATATTTAGGTTGGGGATAAGGCTTAGCAGGAATATATTGGTGATTTTATAGCCTCATCCTCCTCATCTATCGCACACATTATCACTCACATACCATAACCTAAATTCCAATATTATAAAGCTATAACAAATGAATCACCCTTAGATCAAAAATCCTCTTTTGAATAAGATCACATGTAAACATATGAAATTGTCACAATTAGCTCTGGAAATTTTTTGAATATTAAAACGGGCTAATTCAAAATCACAAGGAATTAATAATTAAGGTTTTGAAAAAGCATAGTGATTTATTTTCCTGGGATTACACTGACATGAAGTGGATTCTTCCTTATTTATGTACTCATCACATTTATATCAAGGAGGATTATAGACCCATTTTCCAACCTCGACAATGAATCAATCATTCTTTGTGCAACATCGTATAAACCAAGCTATAGAAATATTTTTTAATAAAATTCATTTAACCTATTTTTAACATCGAATGTGTCTCCCATCTAGTTATCATACCCAAAAATAATTACAAGTGAAGGTGAAATCATTCTAGTATTTTGAAGATAGACATAGTGGTGGGTCAATTTCAAGGAACCTTGAGGTACCCGAAAGAACTAATATTCCCTAGAGCTAGGGACCCTCAAATTTTTTTTTTTTAAAGATTTGAACATTGAAAAATAAATACATGTTTGGTGAACAAATATACCTTATAGTGCATAGTATGTGTGAAATAGAACGTCTAGTATAAGCATAATATAAAAGACTAGAAACAATTGAATATGTAGAATATCATAGCTGATTCATAGTATAAAAATAGGTTTGTGAACATCTACTCTTATACATCCATCATTTAATCGTCTTATGATTTCTCCACTATAAATGCACTAATAAAATGTGTGATTGGAGTCTCTAAGGTTGAGAAGAAGTTTATTCTAACGAAGCTATTGAATGAATACTAATTTAATGATGAATGTACGTTAGTACCCAATACTCTATATAGGGACATAAGTAGATTGAGTGTTTTTCATTTCATATGCACTAGTTGAATAATGGGAAATTGTCACCAAGTTACTTCTATGCAAAAAATGGATGGATTCTAATCCAAAAATATATCATGCATGCTCTCTAATATTTTGTTTGTGTCTACCACATTGTCAATGAAACTCACCCTCATGATTAAAGTTTTCACCGGGAAAGACTTTCACACAATTTTGAGAATAACATTAAACCATTTTGAAAGAAATCCACTAAAACATTTTCATTGACACCATCAATTGGATCAAACACTTTTCAATCAACCATATCTTCAAGCTCTTATGTGCATCTTATAATATCCCACTTTTAGTGTACATATAGATTAAAATACATTAGGAGTTGCAACACATCTATGGAGTACTCTAACAAAAACATAATTAAGGGCGCACACAATGACTTCATTTAATATTCTCTATTCATTTACATATTGACGTATTTCATTGCTTAAATTTCTAAGAGATCAAACGAATAGGCATAATAAAAGTAGTAATATTCACACTTTTTCCGAAAGAAGGCTCACCAATATCTTCCATCTTGGAAAACACAATGTACAAGATTTCCATAATCTTACACGGGTAAGTGATATCAATCTTGTGATTATCACTGAAGAATATGTTCCAAAATTTCACAGCAACCTAATTTTTCATAATATTCTTACACCACATAAACTTATATGTCTTTGTAAAGTCTTATTGTCTTATATTTAAATAGTATGCATGGGAGTAAAGAAACCATATATTTACTCTCATGTTTTTAATAAGAACAATGAAAACTTTACTTCCGAAAACCATCTCGTGGTGTGGTATTGGTTAGGTTTAATATTCATTTTTCTTGATGTGATATTAGTTGTTTCATGTCTTTCTATTAAGAAGCAATTCTACTGGTTATAAATCTTCCTATAACACGTATATTTTATATGTATTATTCAGTGTAATGACATTAAACTAAAAATGATTAGTTTATTTATTTATTTGAAAAGGGAAAATACAATGAGTTATTTGTCATATTGTTTTTCATAATTCCATATCAATGATGTTTAATATTAAGAAGCCTTTTGTGGGTAAGCGCAGAATTCAAACGTGGAGTTGATGCAACTGAAGGAAAAGGTTGAAACGTTACAAAGATGTAGAAGGTAATTTTCTTACGAATCTAAACGCCACTTATTTTTTGAGCTTAAAACATTTTAACTTGAAGTGTTAAATTGCGAGAAGGCATCTTTTGGGTGAAAACCTCGATGGACTAAGTATCACGGAGTTGCAACAACTAGAACAACAACTTCAAGGAGGATTACACCAGGTCATATCAAAAAAGGTAATCGTGGATGTGATATCTTTGATTTTTTTCTTTTATTTTTGGAGGTGATATCTTTAATTATATTTATCTTAGTGATAATATTGGATATCATAGTAAAGAGATAATAATGAGTATTTAATAGCAGATCGAAAATTGTATGTTTTGTTTTTTTTAAATCGATGCACGTTGAAAAGGTCTTTTAACATTTTTACATAATAGTAAAATATGTGTGAATAATAAAGAGTGTATATTTTGTTGCTTTATTTATAAAGTTAAATAACTATTTTTTTTAAATATATTTTTTAAAATGATTTTTGTTATAAATTTGGTAAGCATTAATTAAGACTGTAAATTATGTACTTTACACAACTTATTTATTTAGGAGTATCTGGAGATATATATTTAAAAAAAAAAATAACAAAAATTATAATGTACATATTACTTACGTTGCATGTTCCCATTTTCTATTTTGATCATTACATATAGATATATATATGTATATGTAATGATCAAAATAGAAAATGGGAACATGCAACGTAAGTATATTGAAGAGTGATTTTATTAGATAAGGTAGTTTATAAACTTCCAAAATAGTATTACTTGACTGAATGTTATCGTGCCGATAACAATATTTATATAATATTATAAAAAAATGTTTGATTATGTAAATTTCAATATAAAAATTAAGAAAATAAATGAATTAAGAAAATATGCAATTTATTCATGAAAAAATATTATTGGTTTTATCCATTTACTAAATAAGCTTTTGGTGATTTTTGTTTAAAATTTAGACTTTGTTCTTAAGTAAGGCCCATGTGGTATGTCATTGGCTTCAAAAGGATCTCCAATATAACATTCCATATCGATCCACGTGATGTGTATATAGAGGTTCCTACATGGTATGCCATTGTTTTCAAAAGGATCTCGAAGATAACCTTCCATGTTGATCCAAGTGATGTATAGAAGATAACCTTCCATGTTGATCCAAGTGATGTATATATAGAGGTTTCCCCACTTTTGTTTCTTCCGTGACTTGTTTTAATGATGTTTTAACTTCAAGTTTTTACTCATTTTTATTTTCTTCAATCATATAAGTGGTTGGTGAAGTTATAAATAAGGCTAATTTTTGTTAAGGTTCCACCATAATCTTATTGTGAGGGTGTGAAGGGAATGTAATAGTAAGAAAGGGAGAGGATTTAAATGGCAGTTTTGAAAGATGTTGGCTTCGAAGAAATATCCTCACTTATGGTAAGATAATTAATAGATCGATTTTATGCCAAGTTTGTCTGTGAAGGAACTTTGAAGAAGACGATATCTCTCAAATGTGTTTATAATTTTAGTTACTCCCCAAATTTTCTCATTATGGTTAGAGGATGGTGATATTTTCTATCAAACTTCAAGTATTATTATAAAGAAAGGGTTTGAGTTAGGGGCCCTATATCCTAATTCTTCAAAAGTGGAAAGTGGAATTTGATCTCGTCAACGCTCTCATTTCCATCTAATCAACATGAGTTATCCTTCCAATATTATTGTTGGACTTCTAGTCTGAGGCATTGTTGGTATCTATAGGTAACAAATTGGTTCACTCTGTGGGTTTGGACCATAATTGGTCTTCTAAATCTAATATAAGACAAGCATGCATCTTCATTTAAGTGAACCTTAAAGAAGGTAGGCTCAATAATATAGAGTTGGTTTTCAATGGCTCATTGTGCAAGAGAAAAATTGATTGTTGGAAGCTTCCCTTTTAATGCCTCACTTCCATGAAATTTACCATTTATAGTCTGAATGCTCAAGATTCTCTCCCCTAACTCTATAGAGGAAAAAATAGTGGATAAATGTTCATAAGAATTTTTGTCAAGGTGGGAAGCCAGTTCCAACTCCTATCAAAGGAAATGAGTTTTAGGAGCTTTTTCTTATTAAGGCCATTTGTGAAGTTTTATTTGAAAAGTGAAAGGGAACTTTAGATAAATTTATTGTTAAAACTTAACTTATTTGTTCTTGTATCCAAGGTTCCATTTCTTTATATGTATATTTAATCTGAGGCGAAATTTTTATGTTGTGTTACTCCTGTATTAAAAAACAAAGAAATTCATTAAATCCAAGGCCCTTAAAGTGGAAAAATAAAAAATGAAGTGCTCATCCTAATCATATTCTCTTTTAATGCATATTGGATATGCGACACTTGCAAGAAGCAAACCGTGAATATTTTTATATTATGTCATAACATAGATTTAAATTAATTTAGGAAAGAATGAAGGAAGGTGGAAAGGCATGTTATGTTCTTCAAAATTGGCATTAGTTGTTTTCTCCATTAGATGAAAAGGGTTTATTAGGTAGGTTCGTTATGAGATGGATCCCAAATTTCACAGCTATATCATGATCGTTTATTATCTAAACTAGCCTAGATCCATCTTAACTCTGGATCTATCAAGCACCGAGAGGGATCAAATATCTTGAGGTGCAAACCTATTTTTTGACTGCAAAACTTGAGGAAAGGTTTGCACCTCGAGAGGTTTGATCCCTCTCGGCGCTTGATAAATCTGGAGTTAAGATGGATCTAGGCTGGTTTCAGTTGTGTGCAGTCATACAAAATTTGTTGAACATCTAATTATTTTGATCATTTTAAATATGCTAAAAATGTCTAAGATTAATGATGAATGATGAGAGAGTTACTAATTTGAATGAGGAGAAATGATGAATAAAAAATTTAATGGAAAGGTGACAATGTAACAATGTTGAACGATAGAAAATCTGAGTAATAAGAGTGAAGTCAATTACAAACCTTCTTCACTGTGATCAATCTGAAACTATGTTATTTTATTGTTCTTATTGTCACACATTTAGTTATTCTCTATTACCATGTTTGAATGAAACTTGATTATCAATGTTGAATGATGGAAAATGGGAATAATAAGGTTGTAGCCATTTACAAATGGTTTATAGTTTCAAGAAGAAGACATTTTAGGTAAGATAAAATTTTATCTTGGATGAAAATTCAAGTTTTGTATTTATGGTTGAATTATTACAACACATAAGTCAACTCGTGTCATGAATAATGGTGATGTGCTGACACTATGAGTGTGTGTGTATGTTTTGGGGGTGAGATAGACATATAGATGGCGGGGAGAAGAAAGATGTAAAGATAGGGTGGGGAGGAAGAGATATAGATATGGAGAGAGAAGTGTTAGAGAGAGAGAGATTTTGTGTGTGTATTTTTGGGGGGTGAGATAGAGAGATAGAGAGATAAATAAGGAGAGACAATGGGAGATAAAGATATAGATGGAGGGGGCAGAGATGTGCTTACACTGAAATCAATGTGCACAATTAATCTAATTACTTTGAAATTAATGTACATCATACATCTAGTTGAATCAAATAAGAAATAAAAATATACACTGAAATCAATCCATCAAGTGCAAAAAATCAAAGAAATCAACTTCTACACTAAAATCAATGCATATTGTGCAAACAATCAAATAGGATTAGAAAGAAAAATATACACTAAATTCAATTCATATATTGCAAGAAATAAAATACGATTAGAAATCAATATCTACATTGAAACCAATGCATAGTGGGGAGAAGAGATACGCAAATACAGTGTGGGGTAGAAGAGATATAGATATGAAGAGAGAGTGTTAGAGAGAGAGCGAATGAGAAGAGAAAGAGAGGGAGTAGAAAAGGGAGGGAGATAGAGGGAGAGATATAGATATATATGGATAGAGTGTGTGTATGTTTGGGGGGTGAGATGGAGAGATAAAGAAGGAGATACAATGGGAGATTGAGATATAGATGGAGGGGGCAGAGATGTGCTTACACTAAAATCAATGGACATTAGTAATCTAATTACTTTTAAATTAAGGCACATCATACATCTAGTTGCATCAAATCAGAAATTAACATCTACACTTAAATCAATGGATCTAGTGCAAACGATAAAATAGGATTAGAAAGAAAAATATACGCTAAATTCAATGCATCTATTGAAAGCAATCAAATAGGATTAGAAATCGATATCTACAGTAAAACAAATGGATCACATGTAAGCAATCAAATAGGAGTAGAATTCAACATTTTCATTGTAATCAATGCATCTAGTGTAAGGTATTAAACAGGATTGGAAATCGACATCTACATTGAAATCAATGCGTCTAGTGCAAGTGATCAAATACGATTAGAAATAAATATCTACAGTGAAACCAATGCATGTAAAAATAAACATCTAAATAAAATAAATGCATCCAGTGTAAGGTATTAAATAGGATTAAAAATAAGAATTTACATTGAAATCAATGCACCCAGTGAAAGTGATCAATTTGGATTAGAAATCAGCTACTACACTCAAATAAATACATATATTTTAGTGAAAAACCAAAATATTCATGACCCTCTAGATATAACTTCTATGTCTATATGTGTCTTTGTGTCCACCTTCCATTCTGTGTCTATCTCCCTCCCTCTCTCCTTCTCTCTCTCTCCCTCTCCCTCTCTCTGTGGTCTCTCTCTCACCACATCTCCCTCCCTTTCTCAATCTTGATCTTCTTCCTTCTCCCCCGTGCCATCTAGATCTATCCCTCCCTCCATCCCTCCTTATTTGTTTCTCTATCTCATCCCCTGAAACACAAGGCATGATCCCTCTCTCTCTCTCTCTCTCTCTCTCATTTTCTTTCTCTCTCTTTTCTTCCCTCTCTCCCCTAAGTCTCTATCTCTATATCTCTCTTTCTCTCTCTCAGCCCCAAACATACACACTATCTCTCCATATCTATCTATATATTTATCTCTCTCTCTCTCCCTCCCTATTCATCTCCCTCTCTCTCTCCCACCCTCTTCCTCTCCCACTCTCTCTCTCCCTCCATCTTCCTCACTCTCTCTTTGTCTCTCTTCTTCTTATCTCTCCATATCTATCTCTCTTCCTCCCTCCCTCTCTTTTCCTCTCTCTTATTCCCTCTCTCTCCCCTCCATCTATATCTCTATCTCCCATTGTCTCTCTTTATCACCCCAAAAACATACACACTCTCTCTTCATATATATATATATATATATATATATCCCTCCCTCTTCCTCTCCCTCCCTCTCTTCCTCTTCTCTCTCTCTTCCATCTCTCCCTTGTCACTCCCTCTCCCTCTCCACCTTTCTCTCTTTTTCTTTCCTCCCCTTCCAACTCCATCTATATTCCCCTCTGCGTCCTCTCTCTCAAGTCCTATCTCTCACTTTCTCATCCACCTCCCTCTATCTCTCCCTCTCATCACACATCAATGATAGAATATAATGTTCAAATGTTTCCATGGTTTATACTGAGAGATATACTTATAATTTGTTTTATTTAGGTGAAGCCTATGGGCCAAATATGGTATTTAACCCATGGTATTAATAATAATTTGTTCCATTATATTTCACCCATGGTATTTGGCCCATAGGATTCACCTAAATAAAAATATATATAAATATATCTCTCAATCTTATTTAATTTCTAGAATCAATAGTTTGTCAACTTTACCTTTCGTGTCCTTAAACATAAATATGATTATGGAGTAAATATAAAATATGGTATTTAGCCCATGGTATTAATAATAATTTGTTGCATGGTATTTGGCCCATGGTATTAATAATAATTTGTTCCATGGTATTTGACCCATAGGCTTCACCTAAATAAAACTTCTTTTTTGAGTTTTTGGAGGTTTATGGAGTAAATATAAAAATGGGTTTTATTTATTTACCATACCTCTCGACTAAGTATAATTTTTTTTTTTACTTACCGTACCTTTTTCAGTGTTCGTAAATATAACTTTGGGTTAAAAGGTAGAGATAATTATTAAAAATATATTGATTACAATTAAGCCGACATTACAAAAGTTTAGAAACGTTCTTGCATTACATCTACACATCCACCCTATACTGGGTTGTAGAGCGCTTCTCCCCCCAATAATAATATTAATTTGGCCCATGGTATTTTTCCCATAGGCTTTACCTAAATAAAACATCCTTTTTGAGTGTCCTTACATATAAAAATGATTATGAAGTAAATATAAAATGTGGTATTTGACCCATGGTATTTAGCCCATGGTATTAATAATATTTTTTTGTATGGTATTAATAATAATTTGTTCCATGGTATTTGGCCCATAGGCTTCACCTAAATAAAACTTCTTTTTTGAGTTTCTTAAATATATAAGGAGGTTTATGGAGTAAATATAAAAATGGGTTTTATTTATTTACCATAGTAAGTATAAAAAAAGGTTTTACTTATTTACCATACCTCCGGTTTATTTATATTTTTATTTATTTACCATACTTTTTTTAGTGTTCATAAATACAACTTTGGGTTAAATGGTAGGTATAATTATTACAAATATTACGTTTACAAACTTTCTTACATTACATTTACACATGTACACTATATATTGAACTGACATGACAAAAAGTTTACAAAATTTCTTACATTACATCTACACATCTATCCTATACTGGGCTGTAGAGTGCCTCTCGACCCAATCATGTTGAATTCATTTGAAATTAAAGATTAAAATTTTGGGTTTTACTGATTAATATTTATGGCCCCTATTCCATCATGGTCCACTTTATAAAGTTATCTTTATTCCCCACATAAGGATGGATGGAAACATAAACTTAACCATATAAATTATAGGCCTTTCGGGATCTAATCATGTTGAATTCCTTTGAAATTAAACGTTAAAATTTTGGGTTTTACTGATTAGTGTTTATGGCCCCTATTCCATCATGGTCCAATTTTGAGGGAATATATAAAATTATAAGGTTATCAATATTCCCTACATAATGGTGGATGGAAACATAAACTTACCCATGTAACTTATAGGCCTTTTGGGATCGGAAATATTTTATTTGACTTCATGAGGAATTAGTAGTCCATGTAGAGCCTCTGATCTTAGCTAGTCCATGTAGACCCTTTGAACTTGACTACATCAAGGAATTTCCACTCAAATGATGATGGAGTCACCCAATATTTGATCATTTTTTGGTTTTGGAGGATATGTTAAATAACCGTATTTTGAAAGAATATTGGGTGTCATGTAATTGCCTCTTAAATAATTTGTTGCAACATTTTATGATTCATTGAAGGTTAATGTTTGATCATTTTGTGGTCTTAGAGGATATATTAAATAACCATATTTTGAAGGAACATTGGGTGTCATCTAGTTGCCTCTTAAATAATTTGTTACAACATTTTATGATTCATTGAAGGTTAATCATTCTTGGTTCCTAGAGGAGGATTTTAAGAAATTGTTGGAGGATATATGGGTGCCTTTATCCTCCTATCCCTCCTCTCTTTTTTATGATTGAATTTTTAGATAATATTTCCATAATCCTTATTCTCTCAAGCCCTAAGGGTCATATCAATTGGTTAAGTCCCTATTGTTAAAATATCTTTGTTATTGAGAATTCATGACTTCAATTTTGTTGCACTACTCTTTACCAATTAGGTACCTAATTTGACTTAGTTGCCACACATGTCCAAAGTCTCAACCGGGGGATGCATACATCCTTTATACCCTATATATACGTCCTTCACCCAGCAAGCAGAAGCAAGAGATTCCTTCTGAACCAGACTTACTCATTAGAGGATCCTCACTAGTACCCGAAAGCACAGAACTCCATAGAGCACCCAAGCACAGAAATACATATAGGAACCTCACTATTACTCCCTTCCCTACTTGCCCCAGGAATACTTTTCTTCATGGCTCTCACGAGAGCAAGCACAAGAAATAATTCGATGGCGGATTTTTAGTCGAGTGTGCTAACGCACCCTTGGCTATATTCTTTTCATAACTATATTGACTGCTGATCCCGTCTATGGACTTACCTGGTCATGATGAAAGCAAAGCGCTAATCATCAAAGGGCTTGAGATAAGGAAAGAATCTAACTACAGAATACGGCTTTATATTAAGACTCTAACTAGAGGAGAGGAAAGTGTATCATCTCTTGAGCCTTTGCATAGCTCAAGTAAAGGCACATAATGTATAGGAATAGACAGAACCCTACCTGCCTTTCAGTTTATGCCTGCTACCCTTCCACCTATAGTTGAGACACCCAATCGAACTTATTCACCTATAACTTCAACTAGTCAGAATTAGGAGGGTACAGCATTACCCTTTACTTACTACTCCCTTCACCCAACCTTGAGTTATAGAGGGAGTGTTTTCTACCCTTACCAACCCATTGATTAAGCTAGTCAAACTCAAGTAAGCATGGCATGCTAGTAACCCTTTCAACCCCTACCCTTACTTTTGTTTCCACTAAACGTGCCTTTACCCACCTTACGACAAGACCTTTACTGCTTCCTCCAAAATTGAATCACCCATCGGCCCCTTACTCACAACCTTTAGTGTGTATGAACCTTACTTTATGTACCCCTCCATTACTTGAACTTAGAGCATTGGGTGCACAAGTGTGCCATTTAGTAGATACAGCACCAACGTTCGATTATAAACACTTACTGAATTAATGCTTAGTCAAAACTGCTATTTACCCCTTCTTTTATCAGGTATCAGGATGGTATCATCCAACATTACCCTACTTACTTATACTGCATAAGCTAGGAATGCTTCGTAGGGGAGGCATGCTAGTCATTCACCCTTGACCCTTGCCTTATCTTGACTGAAGTGTGACCATAAAACCTATCCACCTTAAGACCTAGACATGTTCAAACTAGATCACTTACTGAATTAATCGATTAGAAGGTACTAAAAACCTTTCTCTTATCAAGTATTAGGACGGGATCCATCCAACAACCTAATCCTTACCTTACCTTTCCTACTCCCTTCACCCTAGTCGATGGAGTGATGCCCAACCCAGTTAAGAATAGGAATAGGACGGATGGTACAGCATGCTATACTCCCCTTACTTTACCTGGGTTCCACACGAACTCTTGACCCACCTGAAGAACTAGACCTGCTCTCACCACGAACTTCATTAATTGCTTAGCACTTAGAACCAAAGACTACGCTGCCTTATACTAACCTGCCTGCTTCAGACTTATATCATCTATGCCCCACACTTCGTTCCTTGTATCTGCTTCCCATATACTAGCTTTGTTGGACGGTACGGGAGGGAGACAGCATTCACAGGCATACTTTGAATCACACTTACTTTCAGATGCTGCTGGGGGTACCACTTTCACTATTGTCCCGAACGTTGCCCGGCCGGATATGATTCGGAATACTGCTTCAGACGAAGAGCCTTTACCTTTTAGTGCTTGCAAACCAAATCAAATTACCCACATATAGACTACCCTAGCTTTCACCTATTGCTCCAGCCAGGAAAGAATAGGAGGTTATTGATGCTATTCATCCGTTACTTACAAGCATGCTATTATAGATCAGCTTTTTGTTCATAAAGGTTAGATATGTCTATGATTACCACTACTAAGCTGTAACATGTACAAAAGGTGATATAAGTGATATGTATAGGGTAAACTACTTACACCTAAGCTCTAAGCTGAGTTGCTTACAACCTGTATCAATATGAAGTAATATGCAAATACTGATGATTACACTCTTCATGCTATAACTAGTAATCAATACTAAGAAAATGACTGGAATGATAGAGATCAGTGAATACAGTAAGTTGAATATGACTTAGTACTACCACTTTCATCATAGTATCCATGTATCATAAGCTGCTTTATTTCCATTGCTTGTAAGATGTGTTTTACTTAAGCTGGGAATCACACTGGTCTCATAGTAAGCTTCTACTTGTTCAGACTATATTAGCATCTCAAATATGGAGAAACAGTCTTCCAGCTTTCCCTTATTACTGACTATTGATTTCATGGTAATTAGACTCCATCATAACTAGAGTAATTGAATAAAAAGCTTGTACATGCTTATACTAAGGATACAGTTATAAAGGTCATGGGTTTACTGTACTTCATCAACCTGGAAGCTTAAGCTTATTCAGGTCAAGGTCACTTGTTCATAGTTATGGGAATGGTTTGACTCATGGTCTAAACATGAAAGATTTTATTAGTAACCTTCCTTCCATATTCACTGCATAGGCTTATCTTCTCCTTGTCATCATGAACATGGAATACGAGAATGTTACGTATATTATGGAGATACACTGGTTAGTTTGGTTACTTCATTGATGTGTATAGAAGTATGAGCTAAGCTTGATTACTGATATAATGCCATTGTGAGTAGGCTGTATTAGAGCTATCCCTTGACTCATGTGCATATAATACGGGCTATCATATACAGCTACTAACACAAATAAGGCATATATGGATACCAAGTCAATCTTATAACCATAATGAATGGGCTTTTTACTATCAGCTAACACCAATTTGACGAGTAGCATATGCTGATTAACCGTATGAGATATGAAAAACCATATCAAATTCAGGGGAATAGGTTGTGTGTGTACGTATAAAAGGAGGTGATTAATAACATGTTGTATACTAGTTTCTTTTATTACGGTAATAAGGCAGTGTTACTATGAATGGTATAAGGCTTATCATAGAGCCTAACCTATCAGTAAAGCTGAGCTACGTGGTTTGGTTGAAGTCTTGGAAGATTTGAGGTTTTGAAGTTGCATTGTCTAGATAAAATAAGGTGACAACAACACTAAACCTTTTCAGTAGTTTCTTAAACATATGAAAAACTTGAACACCATATGGAAAGTTGATTCCTCTTTAGGAGGTTTGGTCCATTCCTCTTTGGATATCATTAGGATTTTATATCTGTTTCCAAGGTATCAAAAAGCTGATTAATCTTGGAAATTCTTGGAGGTCATTAATTTCTTCCTCTAGTTAGTTAAGATGAATTGAATAAATATTTGGATATGGAAGTGTTTAAGCATGAAGTTCATTTAATTCTTATGTATATGAAAAGGGATAAGAGCCCAAGACTAAAATGGGTCTTAATGTAAGTTTTCCTAAATTTTTATGAGCTATTAAGAAATGATATTTTAAAGATGATAGAGTCTGGACGATTAAAAATGATAGCTTCATTTAACTCAACATATGTTTCTTTGATCCCTAAAAATTAGTATGGGTCTAATTTTTGGGATTATTATTGTACTTATTATTATAATTTGGTATACTAATTACTAGCTAAGATATTATTCAGCCATATGAATCCAATATTGAGTTTAGCTATTTTGTAATAACATTTTTTTGGTAGAAGAGAAATATCCTTCATGAAATGATCATTTCTTAGGATGTAATTAATTCAATAAAGAAATATAAGTAATGGGTTTTGATTTTTAAGATTTATTTCCTCAAAGTTTATATTAGGGTTAATTGGACACTCCTTTGGCTAGTATTACTAAATATGGGCTTAAATATCTTAGTGGTCAACTAGGTAATGGGTTGCAAATAGTGATTTTTTTTGTCTACTCTCATTAATGGTTCACATTCCAATTTTTCTAAGGAAAAGGGTGTCTTATATAGATTTTCAAGTACATACCCACACATTGATCTCTCATACTATTTTTGTGGATAATAAGTTATGCTTTTCTAATGCATTTAAGAGGAAATTTTTATCTCACAAGTTTATTTTTTCCTGAAAATAAACCAAAATAAGTTAATATCTATTGGATTTTGGTTTTCCTATATCCTATCAGGAACCATTTCCATTCAAAATATTTGGATGATGATCTAAAAAATATGGACATTTTTCTAAATCTGAATGGCTATACAGTGTCTAATTTAATATTTACTTTTCAAAAAGTTAAGACTAAAATATTTTTTCTGTTTAACAAGCTCCTTTGGTTTAATAATTTCTGGAGAGCATCTTGTTCAATAGAAGCTCCATTGCCATAGTCCCAAAATCTATCGCTTCCAAAATAAGAAGGTATGCCTCCACTTTGTAGATACAAGGTCGCATAATGTGGGAATTTCTTTAGTTAAATGGAGCCAGCTAGCTACTACCAAAGTCTTGGCTGGTTGCGGTATGAAAAATATATTTCTCTTTGCAGATGCATTGGAAGCTAGAAGGGAGGCTCACTCACAATGAAGACATCTAGCGAAGAGTGATGAAATACTAGTATTTATAGAACTAGTCCATTGAATATTGGGTAAGAGTCTGAGGAAGTCCTCAAAGGGTTCTATTGTCTTAAGGGTATTGGTATTGGTTGAATGCTTTCCACTGAGTGTACTTTGGGCCATATGGATAATTGAAAAAGTTCATAAATTTATGGTTGGCGAGGACAGTAATTTCAGGCTCTTGAGTGATCTTGTTCAGTCCGTTAATGAAGCACATAATTTTCTTTCAGAAAATCCTAAAGCCCAACTCCTCATGTGTTTAGTGATGCGGATCGGATGTCGGTGGAGTCCCTTTTCCTAGAGGGTCGAGAATTGGAGGAATAGAGGAAATATGTTGATGAGCTAGCTTCTAATCTTATCATGCTTAGGGAAGATGATGTCAATATCCTTTGTTGGTTTGAAAAATTAGCTTCTACTGATCTCATTACAAAAATATGTTCTAAAACATGATGCAAATCATAGTTTAATGAAAAAATGTAGCACTTGTAAGGACCTCTTTGGATGTTTCACGATATTTGAAATATAACATCTTCTTGTTGATATCTTTGAACTGTAACTTATTGAGCTACAACAATGGCCTAAAGAGAGTTTGGGTTTATCACATTCACTCTTCACTATGCAAGAGAGGGGGACCCTTCTACACGTATTTTTATCTCATACCCAAATACAGTTTAGGTGTATTGATTGGTTAAGTAGAAGTCTAAGCATAATTAGAATAACGGAAAAATCTTTTCTACAACCGGCTTAAAACTTTTTAGGACCTCTTACCCAGTTTTGTCTCCAGAAATTTGGTGTATTGTCAATTTTTTTGGAAGCGTTTAATGCTGGGTCAGTCTTTTTTAAGAACATAACATGTTATGACCAGGTATATTCTACTTTTCGAATATAACGATTTCTGAATATAATGATTTCTCTCTTTTGGAAAGAAGGCTACAATTTTCTTCATTAATTTATCATAAATCACAAAATTATTGAATTCTACATTCATTGGTTTATTATAGATCGGATTTATTTTATTTATTTTTGGTTAAATTTTGTAGTTCCTTGCTATTTTATCAAAAAAGTAGGTTGCAAGATATACATACATACTTCGTGACTTCAACTTGTCTGAAAGAAACCAGGAATGTTGGTTATCTTAACGCATTAAATGTCATCCAAAATTGAAATTGTTTCTTTCTTCTGCTTGCCGCTATGTCCATTTTACTATTTAAACGAAAATATAATTGACATCATAAAACATCAAACTATTTAAACCAAAATATAATTGACACCATAAAACATCAAAGCTATCCGCAAAAATCATAAAGACTCTAAGCTTTGGTTTACTTTAGCTATATGATGAGTCAATAGGTGCTAGATCTTTTTTTGTGGAGCAATGCATATCTACTTTCTGCATCTGAACCTGCCTTTCAATTCTGCCAATTTGGGCTGTTGCATGGCACTGTGCCACCTTGATATTTTGTAATTCAGTGTTCATCTCTGGAAGCATAGAAATCACTTGAGGACGGCACTCTATTGGCTGTAAACTTTGCAGAGATTTTGCCAACACATATTCTAGAGTCCAGTACGTATGGATACTGTGATGAAATAGAGAAAGACGAACTCTAGTATTTCCCGGATCATTTACAAAGTCTATGCTTTCCTCCTATCCCTCTATGTCCTCTTCATAACTGTTTGTTTCTCAATCCCATCTTTGGATTACATTTCTAATTTTCTGTGGGTTACAAGCAGAGTATGCTTCAAAGAGATTCTCCATTATCTCTTTCCTTGTCTTCCTGCCTCTCTTACTTGGCTCAGCCATGTTGTGGTGAATTGCTGCTTTCCTTTTTCTCTTGGAGTAGGTTGACGCCTTGCAGATTGTCTTTTAACCATTGTTCTAGAACCTGTATAGATTATGAGAAGGCATGTAGGAGATGCCGAGTTAGTTAATGTGCACCCATTAATTATCAAAGTTTTCTTTGCCTTTGTGGAGTTAAACAAGGAATTATGACGACATTTGCGGTTACAGAGACCTGGAAAGAGACTCTTTGACAAACAAAAAGATTCATAACATAGACGGCTTCAAAAACTTAACCTACCCATGTTATCTTTATATGTTAAATGTTGTCTACCCAGTTTACCCTCCACGGTAATCACCCAAGAGGAAAAACTAAGAAGATTCGTAACCAAATTGTTGAAATAACATGCATACAGTAGATTTCATAAAATTGAGACTCCCATACTTGACTAACCACCAGAAAATAAACTAAACAGCTTTGAATGAAACTCAAAGCAGAATTAATCGATGGGGTTGGAAAGCAGGGCTGAATTTCCATATGAGTGAAAAGCAGATTCAATTTTCTAAACATGCTACCGGTAAAAACTAAAGCCAACATAACATGCATTGAACATATAAAAATTACAATCCCTACCCATTCCCCTTCTACACAAACCTATACAAAGAGATGATTAAATGAAGAAGGGCAGATTGAGAAGCCAGAACATACCACTGTATCCGTGCTGGAAACATTGTTGGGGAGGAGTGATCTTTAGCAATATCTGCGAAGCCTCCAGGGAAGGTGTGCTCTGCAGCAAAACTCTTCAGAAACTCATTTGCTGCTCCTGCAAGAATACATGAATTGTTTTCCTCCCTGAGCTCTGCTCCTTAAGCTTTTTCGTTGTTGTTTCCAATGTTGCCCTGACACTGTTAGTTGGCCAACCATTCCTGTCATAATGAACCTGTATGTTGCGTACTGATCTCTCTGCATTCTCTTAACTGTTGCCAGGTACTCCCACGCTGCGATATCATGTCCACGCATGTTCGCCGCCCTCCACTTGCCAGTGGCATTTGGTGTTGGGCACCCGGATCCGGGGATAAATCATAACTTATTCAGTTCTATAATAAATAGTTTATATTCTGAATCTTCGTATAACTCTATTAAATTCATAACATGTTGATATCTATTTAAAATCGTTTTTCCCATATAAACAAAAGAAAAATGACTTATTTCATTGGTGTTCACTATGAATGTTTTCATTAAAAAAATATCTATGATTCAAAAAAAAATGTCTGAACTAAAATTTTGAATTGTTGGTGTTTCACAGAATCAATTTATGTTTGACATGATTGAGGAGCTACGCCAAAAGGTATATTATGGAAACCCTAAAATACTTGTAGGGAATTATAATTTCAGTTGACAAATTTATTATTCGTTTCGTGTTTTTTTTCTTTAGAAAATATGTATATTACAATTCCCAAAAATATTTAGAGAGAAACCTATAATTAAGCGTTAACATAGCTTTCTCATTATTCTATGATTTTCAATAAAAGAATACTTAAAAAAACAAAAAAAGACATTTTAACCATATTGAAAACAGGAACTGTTGCTGAATGGACGATTATAATTATATCTGTAAGACTAAAATCTAGTAAATTTCAATTAAATGTTCTCTCCTGCACTCAATATTTTGTGTTATAGACAATCCCGCCTAGTGTTAGAATTGGATTATTACGAGATACCCACCTATTTTTACCACCCACGTCGTATATGAATATTTGCCCTATGTCTCTGGTTGGGTGATATAACCTCTATATCTCTGGTTAGTTTACATCATATGAGGTTGTCGGTTTTTTATATGATGTTTTGTAGTGTATCAACGTTTCGCCGTGGTCATTCCTGCAGGGGCAGCTGCTGGAGGGAGTAAACAAGTCACTCCAGAAGAGGGTAAGTGGAAAATTGAGGCCCTCGGTATGGTCATCGTTTTTAATGATGGAATAGTTTGTTTCCAAGATTTTAAATAATGAAATGGGGTTCCTGGGAAAAATGACTGTTTCAGTTGTTGGAGGTGGAAGGACAATATGCATGTGATCAGTATCCTATACAAATATCTGGCAGCTCGTGGAACTTTACTCCTGGAAACTACAACACCCAAGTCCAGTCACCGCACTGTGAAAAGACTGTCCATATTGGGTAATTCTATCCATTCAGTTTTGCTTTCAGATTTATAGCCTCCCTTTTTTCTAACCATTTAAAATTCGAGGATTGGAAGTGATTCCTCTCTCTTTTATATAGTTATTTTGATCTTTTGTTGCAACTCTGCCGAATGATCTGGTTCTCCTCCAAAATTGCCTTCTAGTTTAGAATTGTACGTTTCAGTGAGTTACGCCCTCTTGCGATACACCAACAATGAATTCAAATTTGTGATGACTTTCGGCCTTCTCTATTTATTGAGCAGGCTCGCGTCCGCCCCCACTGGAGTCACTACTCCTGGTCAAAGGCAATTGAGAAATTACGGCGGGCAACACTGGATACTTTAAAGATCTAATCCAGGACGTGTTATGGGTATTGTTTTCCATTTCACTAATAATGGAAAATGTGGAGGGTGATAACTCATTAATATAATTACCTCCCTCAGCGAATTTGTAAAATTTATATTAATGAGAAGGGTGATAACTCATTAATATAATTACCTCCCTCAGCGAATTTGTAAATTTTATATTACTCGAACATTTAGCATAGCTAGGTTGATGTAAACAGATTAGATGCGGAAGTTCAAAAATTATACTCCATTAGTTTATGTAAAAATGTGTTTAGCTGTAATTAGCATTTATTGAAATAAACATCAGTTTATAGGTGTTTTTTTAGCATAGATAAAAGGTAAATACTTTTTTAATTTGTTTTTGTAAATTTATTTTTATATTTAAGAATTTTAAAAAAATTATCATCATATGAGATAAAATATTAGAAAAGTTGATATTTTAATAAATATTTTGAAATATTTTGAAATCAAAATATTATGCGAATATTGGTAAGAAAATTTGTAAAAAGGTATTTACCCTTTTATAAATCTGAAACCATTTTATGGTTAAAGATGAAAATTTCTTTGAATCCATGCAGTTTTACGAAATGTATAATTGAATGTTTAATCTAGAAATTTTTATTTTAATTTTTAAAATATTGATTTTTTTCTTCTGGTTAGTTAGACAAAATTGTACTCTTTTAAATTATAATTAATCACTTCTCTGTAATTATATATATATATATATATAATTTTATTACACAGCAATTTTCTTACCCCTTCTACCATATGTTAATGATTTAATAAAAATTATCATTTTATGTTTTCAGTGTTATCTATGATAATCATATATTTTATCTTAATTTTAAAATTATAAATTATAACCATATATAAAATAAAAATTGTGATTCAAAATTAACCTTTTTCATTAAAATAATATTTTCATACCTCATATTAATATACATGCATTTTTCTTATTTAAAATAAGATACCCTTCCTTTTTTAGAATAAAGCAAAAGTCCCACAAAAATTTCAGTTGCTTGTACGAATCATAGCAACCCTTACCCATTAGAATAGTCTATATATTCTGTATAAACAATTGATGTTGCTTCATGTAAATGATTTTGGATCATTTTTCTCATTATTTCTTTTTAATTGGGACAATTCATTTTTGGAGCGACAGAAGAGATGCTAATTTTGTTTTAGAACGTGGGTTGGATAAGGCTGTTCAATTCCTTTTCCTGACCTGCAAGGTACGTGGATTCTATATTCTGCATTGAATATATAGAGTATGCACATCTAATCCCATGGTGCAAGTCAAAACAGATTTTAGATGATTCTAAGGTAGGTATAGGTTAATAGAGAAGTTATAAAGGCATTGGCAAAAATGAGCGAATTCGATTACCCTTCTTGACAGAGCTACAGTGAATACTCCAGTTAGTAGTGGTGCAAGTCCTTTGAATGTAGTGATAATGTTTAGACTGGGACGATTTGAGAGGTATCACCAGTTGAAAATGGGGAGCTGAGAAAACGGAGTGAACGTTTGAGTGTAACTTTATCCCACATTACTACAGTATGCGTATATTGCCCGGAAAATGCATTAGATCAATAATACGTTTTCGCTAAAAATATAAACTCGTTCGAATCTCTCGAGGATTTTCATAAATAAATTCTCAGTTTCACTAAACGTTACGAATTACGTTGGACTGTATCAGTGGAGTGAGTCACAGATGTCATCCTGAAGCCTTTCAAAACGTAGGTGTATGAGTTTTACTTGTCGTCCGTTAATTATGGTTAGGTGTCCTATTTTTTGTTACATGGGTTTAGGTGACATTTTTTTGTTACATGTCTATATTTGTTTAGATTCACTATATCAATATTTTGATTTATTAGTTTAACAATATTTGTATTTTCTGATTTTTTTAAGTCAGGAAGGGCTCTCAAAAAATGCATGATGAAATGGTACTCCAAGGAGGATTTAAATTTTCTTTAATTAAATTGGAAGAGATTGTATTTTCATCTTATGAGAGCTTGTATTAATTAACTAAGTCGGAATGACTAATTTAGCTTAGGAAATTCTAATTGAGGGTAGGCATGTTGTCCCATCATTTAAGGGCATCTAGTTACAGTTACAATTATTTCTCAGTTGTAATTAGTTAACTCAAGAATTTGAGTTAAAATCAGTTTAACTATTTCTAAGTGATTGATGAGCTAGTGAGAGGTCTAATGAATTAAATATGATTTAATTCAGAAGTAGTGATCAATTAGTTAATTGATAATTCACTAGAAATAGTTGTTCAGTATCAGTTCTAGGGAAGGCTCAATTGATACTGAGGTTAATGGGATGATAATTATCATTGTATAATTAGAGAATTGTATAGGTGAGTTATAGAGTCATGTGGAGACCAAGGAAGCATTGTCAAATCAATTAGAAGGAATTTTCTATTTAATAGGGCAACAATTGTTCCAATAATGCATGAGTGAGGAAGGTTGAGAATTGGTCAGAGGGTGAGAATTGGTTATGTAATTGACTAATTTTGCCTGGATCGGAGTGAGACAGCTGGTAGACTGCAAGAATTTCTTTGGAAGAGAAAGAAATGTATTGTTTCATGGTATTGTCTTTATACAATATACATATTGCAGTGTTTTATGCAATGTTTTTTCCCGAGATACATCTTGCGTTGTGCGACTCATTTTCTCATTCTCTTACTTGTTATGTGATTGTGTGATCGTGTTTTGTTTCCGCAAATTGTAGAAGGATTCGATATTTTGTTTTAGTACATTAGAAGATCATATTGAATCTCATTGTTAGATTTTCTATATGGTATCAGAGCGTTAGGAATCACAATAAGAATAGAAGAATTAAGTTTCTTTTGATTAGATTAAAATTTGAAGGTTTATTCTTCAAGATTGAGCAGGAGATCAAGATGTATTTCAATGGCTTGAGAATCGAATATGCACTAGAGAGAAATTCGAATTATACTGCATGGAAGGACAGGATGGAGGCAGTGTTTGACGACAACGAACTGAAGGTATTCATAGATACCGATGTCCCATATCCCGTAGTAGCATATGCTGAACTTCTTAATGCGCGGAAGAAGAATGTAACAAAGGCGAGAATGATCTTCTTTGAGAGAGTTCGAGATGATATTGTCTCGAGTCTCCATGGGGAGGTGACTGTTGGAAATACTGAGAGGGGGAGGGGAGGGGAGGGGAGGGGGGACATGAATTAGTATTCCTTTCAATTAGTATTACTATTAATCGTTCAAATCATTAGTTAATATTCAATTATTATCAGTGTTTGTACAATGATAGCAGTAAAAAAAATGAACACAAATGCACACAGTTTTTAAGGTGGAAACCCCCAACGAAACAAAAATCACCTGAATGATTTTCTAATAATTCTTTAATATTCAACTCCAATTAAAAATAAAGCTCCAACTTCCTAGAATATAGAAAAGAACTCTTCTCTAGCTCCCATTGGACGAATGCTCCAATGCCTGAGATTCTTCAGTAGTCAACTGAACAGATGCCCCAACACCCAATGAGCTACAACTCCCCCTAGCGCCACCCTACCACCCTGAAGTTTTCACAGGGTTGAACTTGTTGGTGACTTCATGCACTAGCGTAACACCACCCTACCACCCTATATAAGAATAAAAGAAGAATGGACTCACGTACCAGGGAAAATGGTCCACTTTACAATGTTATAGAATGATGTAGAAGAAGAAGACACACTAGACCATTAACCCAACTATGACACAAATACCTAATGATGATCCTAGACCTCCCGACATTCCATCTTCAATTTTTGGCAGAGAGACACTTATAAAAATTTTACAATGATGCTTTTACAATGACTCAGTTCAATGATACCTTTACAATGACTATATGCAGTGCTGCCCACGTGAAGACTTCATGTGGTGAACTTCTTGCTGCTGGTTTGCACCTTGATTGCTGCTCTTATCATGCTACCCTTTCTCACTCATCATAACATTAGATCATGCATTAATTCTTATCTTGATGAATATATAATACCTACAAAAATTCTTCAACGAAATACCCATGGCATGATAATAGAAAAACTTACCTCATCCTACAAAGCATATGTCAGTGCTAAAAAAAAAAAAACAAATTAGAATACAAAGAATCTAACGAAATAAAGAGATGAACATGCATATACAGAATATAATTACCTGGAGCTTACATATGCTTCACCTTGCTTTACTTTGCTGCACTAGAAAGTCTGGTCCTTTGCAACCCTTGACAACACATGATCTACCTTTTTCTTGCCTTCTAGGAGCTTGATATTGAATCTAATGTATCTCTGTTATTTCAAATCCCCAATATGTGATTTTCACTGCTGTAGTAGTCCTCTGAGACTTCTTTTAAATGGCATAGGTCTAAACCAATTTGGATTCTTCAAGACAAAGTTATGGCCAATCTCTCACAATGACCTAATTATGGACTTGTTCAGTACATAAAACTTGTACGGCATGCCATGTGTGACGCTTTCCTAATTCGAATCTAAAATTGATATACAGAAAACTACATTTCGTGCACTATCCATCATGTTTTATAGAATTCCAATCCGATACTCAGAGAGAGATTTATGATGAATTTTCCAAGGTCACCTCTTTCAGATGAAGTTGAGGAGCCCACAAAAACGATAATTTCCACAGGTCATATCTTCGAAAATATTGTGCACCACGATTTGAAATTTTTACACGAGCTTCCTACGGATTTCGGCTTTTCTTCATAAAAATTTCAGCTTTTGAACCTTCATATAAAAACTGTTATAGTGAAAATTCCATGATGACATGTTTCAAGTAGCAAAATCCCTACATGAAGAGAATATGAGGATCACAATTTATATAAATGCTTAGGTTGAGACGGACTTCAACAAGTGAATGTGGGAGGGATTTTAGGAGCTTAAAAATGATTAATTATTGAATTTGAAATGACCACAACCAATTATTAGTGTCATGCCACAACCCCATGGGGTGTTAGCCCACTAACTATGGTACTAACACAAACATGAATATCTCTCAAACCGTGAAGAATTATGTGGCGTACCATATATAAATGGAAACATATCAAAAGTTAGAAACCATAAAAAATATTCTTGACTCAGAATATAGTAATTTAGGAGGTCAAAATTCCCATGCAATATTGGGGTAGCCCGTGGTGCTGCTTGGGTTGACATCAATGACAACTATTGATCAACAATCTCCCCCTTTGGTATTGGTGGCAACACAGGTACTCCCCATGCGATCATGACACCTCTTTGTACAACATTCTCTCTCCCTTTGACATCAATGGCAAAGGGTAACTCCCCCTAACACACAACCATCCTGTATACCTATACACACTTCCACTCCCCCTTTATATTCTCAATAATAAAACTCTAACGAGAACTTCGTAGAATCTAAAGCTTTGGGTGAATATATTCAAATGCTTCATGAGGTAAAGTTTTAGTGAAGATATCAACGATTTTTTACATATTCAAGTTTGATATTCTTTTCAGTGACTTTTTCTCTAACAAAATGATATTTTATCAGAATGTGTTTTGTTTTTGAATGCAAGATAGGATTCTTGGAGATGTTGATGGCACTGGTGTTATCACAGAAGATGGGAATAGGCTCACTGAATTGTACTTGAAGATCTTGCAAATTTTCTTTTATCCAAAGGAATTGAGTACAATAAGCTGCCTCTGGAATGTAGTTTGCTTCCATTGAACATAAAAATATTGAGGTTTGATTTTTGCTCAACCATGATATGAGACAACCACCTAGATAGAGTGTTGCTCCACTAGTACTGTTATGATCATCAACACTTCCTGCCCAATCTTCATTTATAAAGGCTTAAATAATGAGATTGTTACCCTTGGGATACAACAAGCTGTATTATGTTGTTCCCTTTAGATATCGAAGAATTATTTTAATGGAAATAATATGTCATTGTTTTGGCTCTTCTTGGAATGTTGCTACTTGTCCAACTGCTTGCATAAGATCTGGCTAGGAGGTTGTTACATATATAAGACTACCAATCATAGATTTGTACAACCTCTGATCCACATACTTAGATGAGTCATCTATGCTCAATTTGCAACCTGTTACCATCAGAGTAAGGACGGGTTTGTAATCTTCCATTTTGAATTTCTTGAGCATTTCCTTGATGTACTTGGCTTGACATATAAATATTCCTTTCTCTTGCTGAGATATTTGAAGCCCTAAGAAGTATGTTAGCTCACCAATTAAAGACATCTCGAACTCACTTTTCATATTTGTAGCAAAGTTATTACTTAGTAATTCATCATTGCTACCAAATATGATATCGTCCACATATACCTCAACGATTTTTAAATTATCTTTATCTATTTGTACATAAAGATTGTTACCAACAATACCTTTCTTAAACCCTTGTTGATGTAGATATCCATCAAGACAAGCACACCATGCTCTGGGAGCCTTCTTGAGACCATATAGAGCCTTCCTTAATTTGCAAACATAGTCCTCTTTTCCATATAGTAGAAAACATTAAGTTGTTCAATCTAAATTTATTCTTCTAATTCATCATTTAGAAATGCTGAATTAACATCCATTTGGTAGACTTTGATTTTTATTGAACATGCATTGGCGACAAACATTCAGATGGCTTCCATTACGGCAACTGGTGCAAAATTTTCATCGAAATTAATTCCTTTCACTTGTGCATAGATTTTGCAAACCAATCTTTCTTTGTTTCTTGTAACATGTCCATCTGCATTCAATTTGTTCCTGAACACCCATTTAGTCCCAATGACATTTTTATCTTTTGTTCATGGAACTAATTCCCAGGTGTTATTCTTCTCGATTTGATCCAATTCTTCATTCATAACTGCTACCCAATGTTCATTGTAGTTGGCCTTCTCAAAACAACTAGGCTCAAAGGTTTCTAGAAAAGCAATGTGATCTTTGTGTCATGAACGAAGTTGTCGACCGTCATTTATGTCACCAATTTTTTGATTTGATGGATGGTTATTTTGAATCCATTCTTTTGTTTTCTTTGGAGGAGCTTCTTGTTGTTGTTTTGGTATATCTTGATGATCATTATTTACTTCTTCTTGGTTGATAATTGTTTCTTGTTCTATAATTTTATCTATGTCTTTTTCAGCCTCTGTCTCAAGTTTCAAAGATTCTAGATCCTCATCATTATTCATTAGAACACCATCCTCGTCAAATGTAGCATTTATTCTCTCAACTATTTGTTTTCATCTTAGATTATACCATTTATAGGCCTTTATTTTTCCTAAGTAACCAACAAAGATACCTTTGTCAACACGTGATTAAAACTTACCAAAATTTTGATCTTCTCTTTTGATATAACATTTTCTTCCAAATATTCTGAAATATTTTACATTAGCCATTTTTCCTTTCCATAATTCATATGTGGTCTTATTACAATTATTTCTGACAAAAATTCGGTTGAAAATGAAGACTGTCGTATCAATTGCTTGAACCTAGAAATTTTCATCCAATTTTGAGTCCTTCGACATTTTTCTACCCATTTCCTATACGGTTATGTTATTTCTTTCATCAACTCCATTTTGCTGAGGTGTTCGTGTTGTTAAAAATTGTGTTTTTATTTCATTTTCATCACAGTATTGCTGAAATAATTTGGAAGTGAATTCTCCATCACTATCTGATCTTAGACACTTTATTTTCAAATCAGATTCATTTTCGACCAACTCCTTGTAGATGTTAAAGCACTCAAATGCTTAATATTTTTTGTTTAGGAAACTGACAATTGTCCTCTTGGTATAGTCATCTATCATCAACATGAAATATAATTCTCCATCTAAGACTTTTGTTTTCACAGGACCACATAGATCAATATGTATCAATTCTAATGGATGTGATGCAAAGTGTTATTTTGCTTTAAATTCCACTTTTTTTTGCTTGTCATGCCGACAGGCCTCACATAGTGTGTTGGAAGGTTTTGATATTTTCGGCATTTCTCGTACTACTTTCTTTTTTCTTATCATGACAAGATTGTCAAAGTTTATGTGACCCATTCATTTCTGCCATAACCAACTTTCATCTTCTTTAGCTAGTAGACATGCTTTAGTTGCTTCATCTAGAACATATATGTCATTTGGAGCTTGACCTGGTGTAGCCACAATTTTACCATACCTGCCTTTCTAGATCTCACATTTTTTGGAGTTGAATATCATTGTGTGTCCTTGATCGTACATTTTTCCAACACTGAGAATATTTTGATTCATGTTTTCAACCAATAGAGCATTATTAGCTAGAACATCTTTGCTTCTGAGAGTGATGATACCTGATCCTATAACATTTGAAGATCCAACATTTCGAAAGGATACGGTTCCATCATTTTCCTCTTTCAGAGGTACAAATTTCTTTCTATCTCTAGTCACATGTGTTGAGAAACCGCTATAAACATACCACACATCTTTGTTGTTTTAAGCCTTGAGAACGAGAGAACAATTATTAGTCTTCTTCTTCTTTCATGTACATTTTTTCTATGGCTTCAAAGATTATTCTAGAGGTTTTTCAAGTCTGTAATCTCTAGACATGTTTCCAAATTTTCAACATTTGTAAAATTCCATATTATTTCTAAAATGTTCAAATATATTGATGTTTCGTTGAGCCTTGGGAGGTTCATATTTGAAAGATCTCTTGGAATTGTATTGGTTCCTATGGTATGTACAACATTTTACAACTTTATGACCAAATTTTCCACATAAATGACAGTAACCATGAAAAATATGTTGGTAACTGGATGGAAATCTTCATCGAGGAATTTTCTTCCAAGGTTTTTCTTACGGATATTCTCTAATAAAGTCTACATTCATGACATATCTCATAGGTTCATTGTATTTTGTTGTAGAAGGTCCTGCTTATTCTTTTTCTAACTGAGGCTAGTTATTTCCTTGCAAGATCATCGATTGTGGATGAGTTCTTCCAATGCCCTTGAGCTGTTGGCATAGTTTTGGACAATTTTTCCCTTCTTCACTTCCTTACATAGCGAGACTACTTCGGCTTCTAATGCTCCCCTTTCTTGGTTGCTTTCTTCCAACGTCTTTTGAAGTGACTCTTCAACACATTTTTGTCCTTCAACTTCAATTTTTAGACCTTTAACTTGTTCTTCAAGAGTATTGGAACGATCTTCTCAGCCTTGAGCTATGTTATAAGCTTGACTGCATCCTTAGAAAATTTTTCTATGGTCAACCCTTCTTCTTCGTTGTTTGACACCTCTTGTTTATTGTGCTTGGCCATAAACAATACTCTCTCATTGGCTTCTTCTTCATTGTCACTGTCTTCATCGGATGATGATCTATCTTCTTTAGAGAGAAAGTTACTTTTGAATCCTTTCTTTTTTCCTTAACTTTTTGAATTTCTTAAAGCCTTTCTTTCATTTTCAGTTTTCATCACTTTTGTTCAGATATTTTTCTTAGAAATGCCCAACCTCACCATAGCCAAAACATATCAATGGAAGTTTACCTTTGAATTTTCCCTTACCAATTTTTATTTTTCTCGTAAAGTAAGCATATTCTCCATCTGAAAGACCTTCTTCATCATCTTCCTTTTCTTCACATTTTCAAGTGCAGGTATTTTCCTTTGAAGGTTGTTTGTCGTTATTGGTTTTCGTAGATGCAATGAACACAGTTTCTAGATGCGAAGTACCCTCTTCTTCATCAAGTCTAATTTCATATGCTATGAGAACTCCATGTAATTTCTCTTTGCTGAGTTTGTCCAGATTTTCACTGTATTCTAATATCGATACCTTTGGGTTGAATCTCCCTTGTAACGTTCTAATAATTTCTCGTATAATAGTCTTCTCGTCAATAGGCTCTCCCAATCCTTCCAGAGTGTTGGTTATTTCATCAACGTGTTGGAAGTATGCAACAATATTTCCATCTTCTTTCATTCTGAGTTGCTCAATTTTTTCTCTGTAGATTTGAAGCTTTGCTTCTTTGACATTTGAGTCACTTGCATACATATTCTCAAGCTTGCCCCATACATTTTTTCCGGTTTTAAAACCCCACACCTTATGATAGGCAGATTCAATAAGTTCACTCATAATAATATTCCTTGCTTTTGCATTATTTACCAAATTCTTCTTACCTTATTCATCTGTGGTTGGTGAAAATCCATTTTGAACAGTGTCCCATACTTCGTAACCTTGCGCCAAGAGATAGACCTCCATTCTTCTTTTCCAGAGTGCATAATTATTTTCACTGAACAAAGGTACACCATTCTTGGTATGCTCCATGACCCCCTTCTAGCTGTTAAACTACTATTGAAGGAACCAAGATTTCATACCAATTGTTGGAAATATTGAGGGGGGGTGAAGCAATATTCCTTTTGATTAATAATATTATTAATCTTCCGGAGCATTACTTAATATTCTATTATTATCAGTGTTTGTAAAATGATAGCAGTAAACAAAAGGAACATAAATGCACACAATTTTTAAGGTGGAAATCCCCTCGAGGACAAAATCCACTTGAATTCTTTTCTAATAATTATTTAATATTCAAATCCAATTGAAAAGAAAGCTCCAAATTCCTAGAATCTAGAAAATCATTTTTCTCCATCTCCCATTGGATGGACACTTCGATGCCCAAGATTCTTCAATATTCAACTGAAGGGATGCCCCAACACCCAGTGAGCTACAACTTACCCTAGGACCACCCTAGCACCCTGAATTTTTCACTGGCTTAAACCTGTTAGTGACTTCATGAACCATATTAGTACCACCCTGCCACCCTATAGAAGAGTAAAAGAAGAATGGACTCCTGTACCAGGTAAAATGTACCACTTTACAATGATATATAATGATGTAGAAGAAGAAGACACAATAGAACATAAACCCAACTATGACACCAATACGTAATGATGATCCTAGACCTCCGGACACTGCCTCTTCAATTCTTGGTGGATAAACACATACAAATTTTACAATGACTTAGTAAAATGATACATTTACAATGATTGTATGCAGTGCTACCCATGTGAAGACTTCAAGTGGTGAACTTCTTGCTGTTGTTATGCACCTTGATTGTTGCTCTTGTCATACTACCCTTTCTGAATATTAAAAACATTAGATCATGCATTGAGTCTTATATTGATGAATATATAATACTTACAAAAATTATTCAAGGAAATACCCATGACATGATAATATCAAAACTTACCTCATCATGCAGAGCATATGTCAATGCTAAAAAAAAAAAACAAATTAGAGTACAAAGAACCTAATTAAATTAAGAGATGAAAATGCATATACAGAATATACTTACGTGGAACTTACCTCTACTGCACCTTTCTTTTCATTTCTGCCCTAGAAATTCTGGTCCTTTACAGCCCTTGACAACACATGATCTAGCTTTTTCTTGCCTTCTAGGAGCTCCCTATTTAATATGGCATATCTCTGTTATTTCAGATCCCCAATATGTGATTTTTGGTCATGTAGTATTCCTCTAAGTCTTATTTGCAATGCCAGAGATTTGACCCAATTTGGATTCTTCAAGGCAAAGTTATGCCCAATCTCTCACAATGACCTAAGTATGGACTGGTTCAGTAGAGAGAACTTGTACATCGTGCCACATGTCATTGTTTCCTCACTCAGCTCTGAAATTGATATACAAAAAACTAAAATCCGTGCAATATTCGCCAATTTTTACATAATTTCAATTTGATACATAGAGTGACAGTTATGACGATTTTCCCAAGGTCACATTTTTGAGATGAAGTTCAGGAGCCTGCAAAAACCCTAACTTCGACAGATCATATCTCCGGAAATATTGCGCCCCATGATCTGAAATTTTTACATGAGCTTCTTGATGATTTTGGCTTCACCTCATGAAAATTTCAGCTTCTGAAATTTCGTATGAGAAAATGTTATAGCGAAAATCCCATGATCACCGCTTTCAAGTAGTGAAATCCCTACATGAGGAGGATATGAGGATCAAGATTTATATAAATGTTAGGTTGAGAGGGACTTAACCAAGTGAACATGGCAGGGATTTTAGGAGCTTAAAAAATATTAATGATTTAATTCTCAATGACCACAACCAATTATTAATTTCATGCCACAACCCCATGGGGGTTTAGCCCCACTAACTGGGGTTACTAGCTTGAAACATGAATATCTCTTAAACCGTGAAGAATTATGTGGTGTGCAATATATCAACGGAAACATCTCAAAAGGTAGAAAATATCAAATATATCATTGGCTCATAATATAGTAATTTGGTAGGTCAAAAATCCCATCCAAGATCAAGGTAGCCCATGGTGCTGGTTGGGTTGACATCAATGACAACCAATGATGAAAAATGACTTCATATGTGATGTGGAAAGCCTTGACATATCTTTATCAAAATAGAAGTGACCAAAGGAAGCTAGTGTTGAAAGAAAAGCTCTGGAAGATCAAAATGGAGAAGGGCGACATGATCCAAAAAATACTTGACGAAGTTCACTCAGTGTTGAGATGAAATTGGAAGTGTTGGGATAATCGTTGCCACATATGATTTCGTGATATTAGCTCTTATAGGCCTTCCCAAGGGATGGAATATCCACTTGGACTCTTTTAATTGCAGGGAGAATCTACTAGATTTGGAGCAACTATTGTTTGATCTCGCACTAGAAGAAATTCAGTGGAGTGCCTGAGATGGATCCTCATCAAAGAATGATGATGAGAATAATTGTGCCTTGGATGGAAAGGAGAATAAATGAAAATGAAATGTGTCCCATTCCAAATATGAGACTGGGAAGGAAGGAAAGAAGTGACACTTGTCAAAGGTAAAATGTTTCAATTGTCATGATCATGGAAATTATGCCTCAAATTGTTCACAACAAAAGAACATCAAGAAGGCCTCATGAGCAGGAGCAGTTGAAGCTTTGGCTTCACATTTTGAGTTGGACTTCACCCTCATCACATGCATGGTTTTATATCTTATTGGTTCTATGTGGTACTTGTATAGTGGAGCTTCATTGCATATGACTGAGAATAAAGAATTCTTCAGTAGCTTGGAGGATAAGGATATCTAGATGCACATTGAGATGGGTGACGACGACAGGTATAACACTACTAGTGTAGGTACATTAATTACCTTTCAGAGGGAGTCAGGTAATACACTCACATTAAAATATGCCATCTATGATCCTCGTTTAAACAATAATTTTGTTTTTGTTGCTAGTTAGAATATCGTGGCTATGATGTGATCTTCAATGAAGGAAAGTCATGCTTTTGTCATAAAGCCATGACACAGGTGAAAAATATTAAGTTCTGTGTAAAGAATATCTATAAACTAGATGTGGAATACTACACAACATTGACCACTAAATTAGAGAAGGTGGAGAGCCGATACATCGGTGAGTTATGGCACACGAGGTTGGGCAACCTACACCACAATGCTTTGCATATTGTGCAACATATTTATATAGTACTTCCAAGGGGTGCACTTCTAGAGAGAGATACATGCAAAGGGTTTACATTGGGGAAGTACACCAAATCCACCTTTCACAATAAGGAAATTAGAGCCAAGGCAATCCTTGATACAGTTCACTTAGACATGTGTGTACCATTCTAGACATCTTCCAGAACAAAGAACAGGTGTTATGTGATTTTTGCTGATGAATTTTCAAGAAAATGTTGGATTTTCTTCATGAAGAAAAAATATCAGTCATTCTCCAAGTTTTGTGATATCAAGGCACTTGTTGAGAAAGATACAAGGAAGAACGTAAAGGCTCTCAATAGCGATAATGGTGGAGAATACATCTATAACGAATTCAAAAAAGTAATTCGAAGAGAATTGGTTGCACCTCATAACCCGCAACAGAATGGGGTTGTAGAAAGGAAGAACGAAATGATTGTGGGAAAAACATGAGATATGTTTCATGATCATGCCCTATCATTGCATCTATAGGCGAAATCATACAAGACAACAATATTTTTGTAGAACAAAAGTCATCATCAGTTACTTCGGATGAGTACACCAAAAGAGGCTTTTTAGGTAAGAGACCAGATGTGTCGTATTTTAAAATTTATGGTTTATCTACTTATTTACATGTGACCAAAGATGTTAGGAAGAAGCTAGAGCCAACAAAAAATTTGGGGATATTTGTGGGGTGCACTGATAACCTCACAACTATCTGGTGTACTTTCCAGTACATAGGATGAAACTGGTTAGAGCGAATGTAAAATTTCATGAAGACAAATACATCTAATTGTCCCTTGAGAGGGAACTCAACTTGCATGTAGTTGAGTATATTTTGGCTTTGAAGGATGAACCTCATGATGTGGAGTAGCCACAAGAAGAGGAACATAGAGTGGCGTAAAACACTCATGCAGATCCATCCAAAATAAATGGAAAGAACTGCACCGTAGAGGCTGGAAGATTATTTCTAGATGCGACATAGAATGTGGGATCACCTACATCACAACAAAGGCAGAGAAGGTCCCAGAGAATTACATTGTATAAATGGCTCTTATGAGTGAAGGTATTGAGATAGAACCATCCTCTTTCAAGGGAGTAGTGCAACAACTAGTGTGGTTTGATTCCATAGTCGAGGAGTATGAGTCCATCATCAGAAACAATGCATGGGAATTTGTCCCAAGACTAGCGAGGAAGTCATTTGTAGGATCCATATGGGTCTACAAGGTAAATAAATTAGCAGATGGGAGTGTGGAGAAGCATAAGGCTAGAATTTTGGCCAGAGGGTTGCCTCATATGGAGGGTATTGACTATGATGAGACTTTCTCACCAGTCATAAGGTACTCATCTATTACATCCATCCTTCCACTCTAAAGCCAGATGGGATGGAAGATATGCCATATAGATGTAAAAACAACCTTTCTCATTGGAGTTATTGAGGAATATGTGTACATTTCGAAGCTAAAATATTTTGAGACCATGTGTGTAGGCTCAATATACCATTATATCGGTTGAAGAAAGCACCCAATGCTTGGTACACCAGGATTGGCATCTATTTCACTAGGTTGGGCTTCACCTAGAGTGAAGAGGATGAGAAACTATATCATATTGTGGTTGATGGTAAAATTTTAATTATTCTATTATATTTCTATGATATAATACTAAAAGGTGATGAGAAACTCATAAAGTCTTGCAAAGATGATATTGCAAGAGAAATTTAGATGCAGGGCATGGGGCTCTTGCACTTTTTTCTTGGATTGGAAATATGGGAAAGAGATGGGGAGTTATTTCTATCTCAGGACAAGTATGCCAAGATGTTTATGAGGAAGTTCTACATGGAGGTCAGAAAACCCTTGGAGCTACCTCTAGCATGACACTGGAGGAAGGAGGATGATACTTTTGGGAACAGTAGTGGATTCTACTATTTATAGGAAACTTTTGGGTTCACTCATGTATTTGATGAACACATGACCTGAAATATGCTATGCAGTTAACCAACTGAGGAAAGCTATTTTTAAGACTACCAATCCCTTTTAGAAGGTAGGGAAGCATGTGTTGAGATATCTTAGAGGCACTACATATTATGGATTATGGTATATATGAGATGAGGGAGTGAAGCTCCAAGGCTTCATCGATGCAGATTTGGAAGGGAGTCCATCCAACATGAAGAACACACCAAGAGGCATATTCAACATAGGATCAACGACAGTTTCTTGGTACAACAGGAAACGAAGATCAGTTGCACTCAATTCAACAGAAGCAGAGTACATTGTAGCCATTTATGCAGCATGTGGGCTCATCTGGATGAGGAAGATACTTGTTGTTATGTTTGGTTAATAGATGGATACGACAGTGATACTTATAACCAGAGTTTTATGAAACTCTCGGTTAATCCAATATTCCATGACAAGTCCAAGAATATGGATATCTGGTATCACCATATTAGAGCTTCTGTGCAATGATAGATTATATCAATAGAGTACACTCTCATGGAAGAGAAGGATGCCAACATATTGATGAAAGTGCTAGGAAGAAGAAAATTTGATTTCCAAAAATATATGGTCGGGGTGGCAGAGAATCCCTTTCTTGTTGAGATGGAGTGCTGAAATTGCACCAAGAAATGACACCCCAAGGGGGCTTTTGATTTAATTTTCCCTTAATTAAATTGGAAGATAAATTGCAATTTCATCTCATGACAACTTGCATTAGTTAACTAAGTCATAATTACTATGTTATGTTAGGAAATTTGAGTTGAGGTTGAAAGAGTAGGCATGAAGAGTTCTCCCATGATTTAAGAGTGTATAGTTACAATTATTTACGAGTTTTAATTAGTTAACTCAAGAAATTGAGTTAAAATTACTTTAACTAGTTCTAACTCAATGTTGAGGTAGTCAGAGATCCAATGAATTAAATCTAATTTAATTCACAAGTAGTGATCGGTTAGTTAAGTGATAATTCTATATAAATATTTGTTGCATGGAAGTTCTAAGGAAGGCCTAGTTTATATGGAGGTTAAATGGATGACAAATATTAGTTGTATAATTAGAAAATTGTACAGATCAACTATAGAGTCATGTAGATGCAAAGGAGGGAGAAGCTACATGATTGGGAGCTACTATGGTTTGATCTCACACTAGAAGAAATTTGGTGGAGTGCCTGAGATGGATATTCGTCAAGGAATGATGATGAGGATAATTGTGCCTTGGCTAGAAAGGCAAACAAATGAAAAGGGAAGGTGTCTGATTCCAAATCTGAGACGGGAAAGGAAGGCATGAAGCTAGAGTTGTCAAAGTTTAGATGTTTCTACTATCATGAGCATGGAAACTATGCCTCAAATTTTCCACAAATGAAGAACAAAAAGAAGGCCTCAAGAGGATTAGCAGGTGAAGCTTTGGCCTCATAGTTCAAGTTGGACTTCATCCTCATCGCATGCATGGTGTTATCTCTGATTTCTTCTATGTGGTACTTGAATAGTGGAGCTTCATTTCATATGACCGACACAAAATAATTCTTTAGTATATTGGAGGAGAAGGATTTCGATATGCACATCAATATGGGTGACGGCGAGAGGTATAACACTACCGGGGTAGGTACAGTTACCTTTCAAAGGGTGTCAGGTAATACACTCACATTAAAAGATGTCTTGTATGTTCCTAGTTTAAAGAATAATTTTTTTTTTGTTGCTATTTTAGAGGATCGTGGCTATGATATGATCTTCAATGAAGGAAAGGTGTTCTATCATTATAAATCCATGACACAGGTGAAAATGATTAAGGTTTGAGTAAAGAATTTATATAAAATAGATGTGGAAGACTGCACAACATTGACCACTAAATCAGAGAAGGTGGAGAGATGAGACATCGGTGACTTATGGTATAGGAGGTTGGGCCATCTACACCACAACACTTTGAAGATCATGAAACATATTTATATAGGACCTCTAAAGGGTGCACTTCTAGAGACAGATACATGCAAAGGGTGTACAATGTGGAAGTACACCAAAGCCACCTTTCACGATAAGGAAAGTTGAGCCAAGGTAGTCATTGAGAGAGTTCACCCATACATGTGTGGACCATTCTCTATAGCTTCCAAAATGTATTATGTTATTTTTTTTGATGAATTTTTAAGAAAGTGTTGGATTTTCTTCATCCAGAAAAAAATATTAGATGTTCTCCAATTTTTGTGAGTTCAAGGAACTTGTCAAGAAAGATACAAGGAAGAAGGTAAAGGCTCTGAGAAGCAACAATAGTGGATAATACATCTCTAATGCATTCAAATAATTATGTGCCTAAGAAGAAATTCGAAGAGAATTGATTGCACCTCATAACCCGCAATAGAATGGTGTTGTAGAAAGGAAGAACTAAATGATTGTGGGAGAAGCACGAGTTATGTTGCATGATCAAGGCCTATGGTTGCATCTATGGGTGCAAGCATACAATACAACAGTATTTGTGCAGAACAAAAGTCATCATCAGATACATAGGATGAATACACTAGAGGGGGATTTTTCAGGTAACAGACCAGATGTGTCATATTTTAAAATTTTTGGTTCATTTGTTTATTTCCATGTGACCAAAGATGTTAGGAAGAAGCTAGAGCCAATAATAGAGTTGTGGATATTTGTGGGTTACACTGATAAACCTCACAAATATCAGGTGTACTTTCTAGGACTCAAGATGAAACTGGTCAGAAGAGATGTGAAATTTCATGGAGACAAAGCCATCTGATTCTCCCTTGAGAGGGAGCTCGAATCGTGTGTAGTTGAGGATATTTTGGCTTTAAAGGATGAACCTCAGGATGTGGAGCACCCACAGGTAGAGGAAAATAGAATGGTATAAACCACTCATGCAGAGACATCCACCATAAATTGAAGGAAGCACACCAGAGAGGCTGAAATATTATTGATTGATGGAAGATAGAGTGTGGGATCACCCACATCACAACACAGGAAGAGAAAGTCCCCAGAACGATACACCAGATACATGCATCTTATGAGCAAATGTATTGCGATAGAACCATCATATTTCAAGGAATTAGTGCAACAACCAGTGTGGGTTGATTCCATGGTTGAGGAGTATGACTCCATCATCAGAAACAATGCATGGGAAGTTGTGCCAAGACTAGTAGGGAAGTCTGTTGTAGGATCTAGATGGGTCTATAAGGTGAATTAGGTAGTAGATGGGAGTGTGGAGAAGTACAAGGCTAGATTTTGGGCCAGAGGGTTCTCTCACATGGAGGGGATTGACTATGATGAAAAGTTTTCACCAGTCACAAGGTACTCATCTATTAGATCCATCCTTCTACTCTCAGTGCATATGGGATAGTAGATACATCAGATAGATGTAAAGAAAACCATTATGATTTAATTTATAAAGGAATAAGTGTACATTGAGAAGCTAGAAGGTTTTGAGACCTTAGAAAGGGGTTCACATGTGTGTGGGCTCAAGAGACCACTGTATGTGCTGAATCAAGCACCTTTTTCTTGTTACACCAGGATTGACAGTTATTTCACTGGTTTGGGATTCACTTAGAGCGAAGTGGATACGATATTATATCATATTGTGGTTGATGGTATGATTTTGATTATTTTACTTTATTTAGATGATATAATACTAACTAGTGATGAGAAACTCATAAAGTATTCCAAAGATGATACTGCAAGAGAATTTTAGATGAAGGGCATGGGGCTCTTGTACTATTTCCTTAGATTTGAAATATGGGAAAGATATGGGGATTTATTTGTACCTCAGGGAAAGTATGCCAAGGAGATTATGAGGAAGTTCCACATGGAGGGAAGAGAACCCTTGGAGATACCTCTAGCATGAAACTGGAGGATGGAGGATGATACTTTCGAAAAAGTAGTGGATGCTAATGTTTACAAGCAGCTTGTGGGATCACTCATGTATTTCATGAACACATAAGCCAACATATGTTACACAGTTAACTAACTGATCCAAGCTATGTTTAAGCCTACCAAGTGTTGTTGGAAGGCAGGAAAGCATGTGTTGAGATATCTCAGAGACACTGGATAGTATGGATTATGGTATAGACCGACATACGGAGTGAAGCTTCAAGGCTTCACCGATGCAGATTATGAATGGAGTCCATCCGACATGAATAAAACTTTAGAAGGAATCTTCAACATAGGATTACCGATAGTTTCTCAGTACAACAGGAAACAATTATCATCTGCACTCATTTCAGCAGAAGCATAGTACATTGCGGCCGGTCATGTAGCATGTGATGCCATCTCGATGAGGAAGATACTTGTTGGTTTTTTTGGTCAACATATGGAACCGGTGTTGATACATTGTGATAACCAGAGTAGTATGAAACTCTCGGTTAATCCAATATTCTATGGCAAGTCCAAGCATATTGGTATCTAGTACCACCATTTCAAAGATTATGTTCAGTGACAGATTATATCATTAGAGCACAATGTCACGAAGGAGAAATATGTCGACATATTGACGAGAGCGCTAGCAAGAATAAAATTCGAATTCCACAAAGTCATGATCAGGGTAGCAGATAATCCTTTTCTTGTTGAGAGGGAGTCATAATTATTGAGCTAGCTTAGGAAATTCAAGTTGGTGGTTGGAGAGCAAGCATGCAGAGTTCTCCCATGATTTAACGGGGTCTAGTTACAATTATTTTTGAGTTGTAATTAGTTAACTCAGTAAGTTGAGTGAAAATAAGTTTAACTTGTTCTAACTGACTGATGAGATAGTGAGAGGTCCAGTGAATTAAATTTGAATTAATTCACAAGTGGTGATCAATCAGTTACCTCAGAATTTGCTATGAATAGTTTTTGCATGACAGTTCTAAGGAAGGCCTAGTTGAGACTGAGGTTAAAGGGATGATAACTATTAGTGGTATAGTTAGAAAATTGTATAGGTCAGTTATAGAGTCATGTGCAGGCCAAGGAAGCATTTTGCAATCAATTAGAAGAAATTTACTATTTAATAGGGAGATAATCCCTCCAAGAATCAGTGATCAAGGTAGGCTGAGTAGAGGTTGAGAATTCGTTAAGTAATTAACTAATGTTTCCTAGATCAGAGTGAGATAGCTTGTAGTGTGGAGGAATGTATTTGAGAGGGAAATCATTGCATTTTTTTATGACCTTGACTTGATAGAATATACAAATAGCGGGGTTTTATACATTGTTCTTTCCCTAGATACATCTTGTGTTGTGCGATTGATTATCTCTTTGTCTTACTTGTTATGTGATTGTGTGATCATGTTTTGTTTCTGAAAATTGTAGAAGGATTGAGTATTTTATTTTAGTATATTACAAGATCATATTGAATCTCATTGTTAGATTTTCTACATTATCTAAGACTAGTTGATATTAGTTTTCTTTAGTGCATGTCCACATTTCTCTATATGCATTATTACCAACATAAATCCATTTTAACTCGAGATCTGCCGAGCCTCTTAATGTTTAGTAAATCTGGAATTAAACTCAATCTAAACTAATATAAACACTAATACTATTAATATAAAATTATAATATATAACATGGTAGTAAAAATTATAGTATTAATATTATATTATACACTACAATATAATAATAATAATAATAAAATATATTATAAGTTTAATATTATAATTTATTATATTACTAATATTTTTATTTTATAATAGGGTAAAATATACCCTATAGGAAATATGAAGTTATACTATTTAATATTCATGTGAATTATTAATATTTAATATTAATATAGAAATTAATATATTATATATTACACTATCATTTATAAAATTTTCCAAATATTTTCTTTAAAGAATTAAAATTTAAATTATTTGGCAAAAAGAAAAAGAGAAATAGCAAATAATTTTCTACACATGAATTAGTCATGCCTCTAAAATGTATGAGAGTAAGATTATCCTAAGTTTTCATAATCTATGATTCATTATTCTTTAATAGACTGGAAAAAGTGAGTGTACAAAATTTGTGGTTGTTCGAGAATCGTTTGAATATCTGAATATTAGTTAAACCTCTTATATGGATCTATTAAATTCTATGGAGATGTTAAACGAAATTTCGTGCTTGAATGTTTTAAACTAGGAATTGATTCCATGTTGATATGATTATAAACACATATATTTATATAAATTATGGAAGCAAAGAAAAAATGAGAAAGGAACAAATTACGATTGCACTATATGAACCAGCCACGAGAAATCCCTTGTTTAATTTCGATCTTGAAATTTAAATGTAGGAAAATTGCAATGTTTAAATTTCTGAAAAACCACGTACCTTATGCACTTTAGTCAGTTAAAAGGAAAAAAACTAAAGTACCTAAAACAATTACATTGGCTCATCCTAACATTTCAGCTTTGAAATTAAAATTGAATGATTTCTAATTTGTAAATATAGGGTTTGTAAATCTATATCATAAGAGTATTTATATCATATTTCTTATATTTTGTTAATTTATTAGACTCAAAACAGTAGATCTCATTCCATTTAGTCAAAAAGGAAAGAGTAAAACCTCTAGAAAAATTATGTTGGTCCATCTTAATAATTTAGGGAGTTCACTTTTCAAATTAAAATTGAATGATTTATGTTAGAAGTTTTCAATTATTTCTCTATATTATCCGATTAATAGCTAAGATTGGTTCTTTTGGTTTGTTTTGTTTTTTCCGATTTAAGTTTTTGAAAAAGACATATAAATTGAATTTGTTTGTTTTATCTAAAAAATTTCTTATGTAACTTCTTTAAAAGTCATGGACCAATGTAGAAAAAATATGAGAAGTTGGTATTCATACATGTAACCTTATAGAGGAAATAGGAAGACATAAAACAAATAGAGAGTGGGTGGAATGATTGGATAATGAATGTTTGTGAGTTGTTTTTTGTAAATCTCCCTTGAACAATAGGAATACCGATTATCATTACATTTTGGGTGTTTCTCTCATGAGGAGGGTTTTACGACGTAAAATAATGTGTCAATATTTGTGTTTGATTATTCTTCTCTCTTATTTATTTCTCATTATTTTATGCATTTCAATTTATTTTTAGGCTATGCTTTCGTTGCTCAACTCAACAAGTTGTATCAGATCTTTCAAGAAAAGTTTGTGTTAATGGTGAATATGTAGAGTAAGATGCTAGAAATATAAAATTTCAATGCGAGTAATAGATTTGACCTATGGAAGGTTAAAATGCCAGATATAGTCGTGCAGCAACGAGTGACAAAGCCATTGTTTGGAAAGGCAAAGAAACTTGTGGAATGGATAATAACGACTAGGAGGAAATGGATGCAAGAGTCGTGAGTGCTATTTATATGTGCTTTGCAGATGATGTGTTGTTTAACATCATTGGAGAGAAAAAAATTGCAAGCTTATGGACCAAGTTATAAAGCCTTTATATGATGAATTCCTTGACAAACATAATCCACTCTAAGCTTCATTTATATAGTTTGTGGATGGAAAAAGGTACAAATATATTTGATCATTTCAATTATTTAAATATTCGTTTATGTGAGTTGTCTGGTATATATGTAAATCTCGAAGGGGAAGACAAAGAAATTACACTATTGTGTTCTCTTCCAGAGTCTTGCGATCATTTTGTAACATATATTTGTTTTAATTCTTCTGATACCATTTACTAGTGTAGGTATTCCTAATGAGTTATTTTCCTAATAATTCAAGAAACACAAAAGATCTAATTCAAGAGGCAAGGAGAGTACGTTGAATTTTTGGTACTGTAGCAAATCTGAGCATCCAAAAAAGGATTCTTGGAAAATAAATGAAGAAGCTTCTAAAGAGTACTCTACAAAGGAAGCTAATTCAGCTGAAACTAGTGTAGGTATTCCTAATGAGTTATTTTCCTCTTCTACTATTTCTCAACATCATCAGAATTAGTTTCTAGATGTTGGTGCTTCCCATCACATGTGTCTTTATAGGAATTGGTTCTCTTCATACCCATCTATTGATAATAGTGTTTCTTTAACAGGTAATGATGTTACAGGAAAAACTATTGCGATTGGTAGTAAAAGTATTAAAATGTATGATGGTACTGTTAGAAAATTAACATAGGTGAGGCATGTGCCTAATCTTATAAAGAACTTACTATCTTTGGGAGTGTTAGATTCTGATAATTATAAATCTATACTTCGAGATGGTGTTATGAAGGTGAAGAAAGGCATATTTGTTGTCATGAAGGCTAAATGGTTTGGGAACCTATATAATCTTGAAGGAATGAGATAAATAGGTCATGCAACAATAGAATTTGAAGGTGAAAGTGACTCTACTCATTTATGGAATAAACACTTCCAAGTCATGTGAGTGAGAAACGAATGAAGGTAGTGGTTGATCATAAGTTACTTCCAAGCTTGAAATCTCTGAATTTTAATGTCTATGAACATTGTATTTATGGAAAGCAATCTAGACAAAAATTTTAAACATGAAAGCATGGTAGTAAAGGTACCCTTGATTACATCCATTTGGATGTTTTAGGACCATATCCTAAAGTATCTTTTGGACGATCTCCATTTTTTGTAACATTTATTGATGATTACTCTAGAAAGGTGTGGATCTAGTTACTGAAATGAAAATTTGATGTATTTGATGCTTTTAAGTATTATAGAGCATTAGTTGAAAAGAGCACTAATAGGTAAATAAAATATTTAAGAATTGAAAATGGAACCGAGTTTACATCAAAGTAATTTGAGAATTGTTGCAATGAATTTGGTATTGAAAGACATAAAACTATTGTTTATGCTCCTAAATAAAATGGTGTTGTTGAATGCATGAATAGGACTCTTCTAGAGAGACCAAGGAGTATTCTAGTAATGCTAGGTTGTAGTAGTAATTATGGATAGAAGTAGTTCTTACAATGTGTTATCTGGTATGTCAATCACCATCAACTGTAATCTCTAAGATTTCAAAAGCTTTATGGACAATTCAACCTTGTGATTATTCAAATCTTAAAGCCTTTGGTTTTCATGCCTATGCTATAATTCCAAAAAATTAGTGTTCTAAGTTAGATCCAAAATAAAAATGACTAATCTCTATTGGATATGGTGATATATTTTGGGATCCTACTACCTAAAAAATCATAATTAATCAAGATTCCATATTTGATGAATCGTCACTCATAAAATTATATGTAGATCATGAAATGAAATGGGAAAAGTACCACAGATTGAACAAGTTCAATTGGAAACTCAATCATATTCAAGGGAGGAGGATCATGAAGATATTCAAGAAAAAACTCCTATAAAATTATATAAGGATACATAAATTTCAAATGAAACTAAGGAAAACCGCAACAAGTTTTATGAAGGTCTACACAGATCATATATTTTCCTAAAAGGTATAACAATTTTTCTACATATTTTTCTTTAATTTCTAATGATAAAGAACCTAGTTGTTATCAAGAAGAAACAATAGTATATAATAGTGATAAAATTAAAGTAGCAATGAAAGAGGAAATGGATGCCTAAAAAAGAAATAATACATGAAATCTTGTGGAAATTCCAAAGGACATGAAATTTATCGGTTGCAAGCAGGTTTAAAAATTGAAGAAAGGAGTTTGTGATACTTCTTAGAAGTACAAATAAATACTGGTTGCAAAAGGATAGTCTAAAAAAGAAGGTATTGATTTTCATGATATTTTTCACCAGCTGTTAAGTGTGTTTCAGTTAGAGTTGTGTTAGCATTAGTTGCATTACTTTATCTAGAGTTAGCAACTAGATGTTAAAACACCCTTCTTACATGGATATTTGTTATGAAACCAGCTCACAAAATAGAATAAAAGATAGATCAATGCCTTAGAAATCATCCTCTTTGAGGTGGAAACCTCCTTTACATTATATAAATGAATAATTATTGGAAGACACAGATGAAAAGACCTCGTTTCCACATATAGGAGTCCATGGGGTCACAATATAATCCTAGCCAACCTAAAAATAATAATTTAGGGGCACAATAATAACAATATGAAGACTACAAGGGTGCAACAATAACAATAAGGGGGATACACTAACAACAATAATGGACTACCCTTGTAATATAAAGCCCTAAAATTCCCCTCTCCTTCAAAAATGTGTTGTCCTCAACGTTTGAGTAGTTCTAGATGCTTTTGTATAAAATTCTCATCCTCCCTTGAGGAATCTTTAGTGGGTAAGTTCTTCCACTGGATGAGATACTCTAAAATAGAACGATTTTGTAGATGTTGAGTTCTTTTTTCTATGACTGATTGAAGTTAAAATATGATTTTTCCTTCCTCATCAAGTTCTGGATATATTGTTTGAACCGGAATTTTTTACCTATATCCTTCTTTAAGCATGAAATATGGAAAACTGGGTGCACTCAAGAATATGAAAGAGGCTAAAATTTGTATGCCATAGTACCAATAATTTGCAACACCTTGTAAGGAATATAGTACTTTGGTGATAATTTACTATCATTCTTAGCTTGCTTTAGGGACATTTTCTTCTATGTTTGTATCCATAAAAATAACCAGTCAGCTAGATCAAAACTTCTCTCGCTACGATGTTGATCTGCATATTGTTTCATTCCATTATGTGTCGAATTTAGGTTATCCTTTAAGAGTTGGAGAAGTTATTTTTTATGCTAGATGTGATATTCCACTGTTTGAACCTTAGATTTTTCTCTCAAATACTATGTGATGGACAACATATGATATCCATAAAATTTCATAAGTGTTATACCACCATTCAGCCATAGGTAACCAATTGACCCATTGTGTTTGTTTATCAAATACAAAGAAATGAAGATATCTTTGCAAACATGTGTTTGTTATCTTAGTTTTCCCATTGGATTGAGGATGATAAGATGAGCTATGACCTAGTTCAGTACCCAAAAAGAAAATAATTCCATACAAAAATTTCTAGTGAAAATGGGATCTCTATCACTTACAAAAATATTTTGGTTTCCATGTAGCTTTTGAATTGTTTCCATAAATGCAATAGCAACTGTACTTGCTTTAAATGGATGAGATAATGCACAAAAGTGTGCATACTTGGTAATCCTATCAACTACCACCATGACGACACTCTTTCCTTTGAACTTAGGTAAACCTATGATAAAATCCATTGAAACCTCCTCCCAACGTTGATTTGAAATGGATAAAGGTTGTAGTAGACCCGAGGTCTTAATTCTCTCAACTTTGTTTTGTTGGAAAACCAAAATTTCTGCCAAAATTTTTTGAATATCAGATTTAAGGCCATCCCAAAAAGATTCTTGCTTCACCCCGTGGTAAGTTTTTAAAAATCTTGAGTGTCCTCCAAAGAGAGAGGTGTGCAGTTCCAAAGGAATATTTTTTTTTAGTTGGGAATTATTACAAATATCTAAGTGATCTTTGTACCATAAAGAATCGTTTTTCCAACTAAATGTATCAGATGTACTGGGATCTTGCTGCAGATTTTCAATGAGTGTCCATACATATTTTTCATTCTTCCATTCCTCCCTTGCTTTGGTTATCTAAGCTGGTTTGATAATATTAATGGCACAAATAAATGCTTCCACATCCTCATCCTTTCATGAGAGTGCATCTACAACAATATTTAGCTTTCCTTTTTTGTATATGATTTTGAAGTCATAACCCAACATCTTTGTGAACTATTTTTTTTGCTCTTTTGAAGATAGTCTTTGTTCTAGAAATTTTTTAAGACTATCATGATAATTTTTTACCTTCAAGTGTCTTCCCATTTGGTATGGTCACCATTTATTTAGTGCATGTAGTATTTTCAACATTTCCTTCTTATAAATACCTTTCTGTAAATACTTCCTTTGATTGGAAGGCTTTCAAAAGCAATGGGTCTTCCTTCTTGAATTAAAACATCACAAATTCCATTTCTTGAGGCCTCACATTTCACAATAAATGTTTTTGTGAAGTTTGGCTTAGCTAAGACCAGTGCTTGGCACATTTCCTCTTTAAGATGTTAAAAGTCCTTAGTTGCTCCAGGAGTCCATGAAAATGAATCTTTATTCAAGAATGTTCTTAGATGTGGTGCTATTTTCCCATAATTCTTAAGAAAATTTTAATAATACCCTGTTAACCCGAGAAATCTTCACAACTTCTTTATGGTTGTGGGGACTTTCCATTCCTTAATGGATTTAATTTTGTTAGGGTCTACATTAAAACCCTCTTGAGATATAATATAACCTAGATATTCAACCTCTTGTACTCCAAGAAAAACATTTGAAGGTTTTTTCATATAATTATTTCACCTCCGATAGTTTGAGCACCCTGTCAACATGTTGAAATGATCCTTCCATGACCTGTTGTAGATTAGTATTCATCAAATAATACTAACACAAATTTTCTAAGGAAGGTTTTGAAAATGGAATTCATCAACCCTTGATGTGTAGAATGTGGATTGGTAAGGTCAAAAGGCATGAAAAAAATTCCTAATGACCCTCATGTTTTGAAAATACTATTTTCGGAATGTCTTCAATCCTCATTTTAATTTGATGATATCCTGAATGGAGATCCAACTTGGTTAAATAAATTTCTCCATGTAATTCATCCAATAATTCATCAATCATAGGAATCATAAATTTATATTGAATAATGATCTTATTGAGCTCCCTATAATCTGGACGCATTCACCATGATCCATATTTCTTGTGCACCAATACTACTGGAGCATAGAAAGAACCTTGACTAGGTTGAATTATACCACCCTCTAGCATTTCTGCAATCATACGTTTAATTTCGATCTTTTTGACATGATTATATATGTAAGGCCTGATTTTTGGAGGAACACTTCCTAGAATCAAATGAATAAAATGATCATTAACACGAATAGGTGGGAGTCCTTTGGGTGTTTCAAACACCTTGGAATGATTGTCGAAGACTTTTTGGAGATCTGGAGAAATGGATGATTTTGACGTTGGAGCTTCTAGTGAGCATAATTGTGCAATGAGGCCTCGTTGTTCTTTATTCATAATATTTTTTATGACATTAGAGCTTATTATCTTTCCCGATTTTCCTGTAATACCCCATAATTCAAATTATTTTCCTTCCTAAAAAAATTCAAGAAAATTTCTTGAAAATTAAAAGCTATCGTCCCCAGATATTGTAACCATTGTACTAATATTACAACATTATAACTAACCATTGGAATGGAAAGAAATGGACTATTCAATACATATTCCCCCATGGTTAGCCTAATATTATGGAACTTTCCAGAGAAATTTATAGTTCCTCCATTTTCCACCGTCACTTAACACTCTGGCACTAGGTATATGAAGCAATTCAAGTCCTTGGCTACCTTACAATGAATAAAATTATGGGTGCTACCTGAATCAATAAGCACTATTACATTTTTCTTCTTGATATTTCCTTCTATATTGAGAGTTTGAGGAGTGGTAATTCCTGCGAATACATTATAGGATATGTTCGGATTCATTTCTTCTTCCTCAAGGGTTGGTTTCTCGTGTATATCCTCAAGTTTTGAATTTTCTTGTTCCTTTTCTTCCTCCTCTTGACAGTATATGTAAAATAATTTATTCTTAGCACATTTATGACCTTTTGTGTATTTTCTATCACAACTAAATAAAAACCCTCTTGCTATTTTTTCTTGTAATTGTTGCGGTGTCAACCTTGTAGTCTCAAGTGACGGTGGAAGTCTAGGAGTAGCAAGACTTCCATATTTATAGTTGTGAGTGGTAGGCTTCCTCGCCGCCATAATTTTTCTTTCATTTTTTCTTGCCAACCTGAATTCCTTCTCCAATGTATCAGGTTCTCAAAGGTGAACCTCATGTTGGATGTTATCCTTTAGAGACCCTATGAAGACATCAATCATATCTTCCTTTGGAATATTATTTACACTTATATTTAATTTTTGGAATTCCTCAATGTTGTCCACCATTGAAACCTTTTGTTTGATATTTATCAATTGTATAAAGAAGGTGTTTCTCTTTGTATCCTCATAATGTGCTATCATTTCCTCTGTAACAATTGACTAAGTTACCTGTGGTTTGCAAGAACAAAGCCATCGATACCATAAAAATTTATTTTGTTATAAATATAAAGTTGCAGTGGGTAACTTTTGTGTGTTTTGCGTATTATCGAGCTCAAAGTATTTCTCCAATTGTAGTATCCAAGTTATCTGATATTTTCCGTCAAACTTTCTCATATCTATCTTTGGAATATTGTGGGTATTAAATCCAACATTAGAGACTTTGAGATCATGATTATCATTTTTTTGGGATTCATCATGAGTTTCCTTTACCACCTTTTCGCCATTAGGAATATTTTCCTGTAGAAAATTTTCCGAACCTTCCTTCACACCTTCGACGTCTTCAAAATATTCCATGTTGCCTTCTATACCATCCATCTTAGCTTCCATGCAATATATCTTATCTTCCACACCATTCATATTAGCTTCCATGTCATTATTCAAACCATCCATCTTAGCTTCCATACCTATCTTCAAACCATCCATATTATTTTCCACATCTTTCATCAAACCATCCATGTTCCCTTCTATACCATCCATCTTAGCTTCCACACCATCCAATTTAGCTTTCATGCCATCCATATCAGCTTTCATGCCATTCTTCAAACCCTCCATATTAGCTTCCATGTATTTCTTCAAAAAATCCATCTTAGCTTGCATGCCTTTCAGCAAAACATCCATCTTAGCTTCCCTTTCATTTTTTTTACTCTTTGCGAGAACGAAATTTGTTGCACTTCTTCTTGTAATTTCGATATATCACGTTTCACCTCTTCCTCTTCATGAGTCAGAATTATTTTTATGGGCAATATTAGAGCCCAATACTAATATCTATGCTTCAATATGCCCTTGGAATCACTTCAAACTGATTTTTCAAACAAGACTTATGTAATTTAAAAAAAATATACACACCTTTTTCTTGCTTTTGTGGAGCTCAATATTGAAACTGTTATATATTTATACTTTTAGATCCCCAATATTTATTCTTTGGCCCTTTAGAATCCCTCTAAATCATCTTTCCAATTCCATATTTCAAACCTTTTTTTGATTCTTCAATAAAAATTTATACCCAGTCTCCCACAATGACGTAATTATGGACTTGTTCAGTAGAGTGAAATTGTGTGATGTTCCAGGTGTCACTGGTTACTCCTTAGGCTTTGAAATTGGTACAAAGGAAACTAAAGACCATGTAATTTCGGAATATTTTTACATAATTCCAATCCAGTGCTCTAAGAGAGAGTTATGACAATATTCCCAAGGTAACCTCTTTGATATTAAATTCGGGATCATGCAAAAACCATAGCCTCCACAGATCAAATCTCCAAAAAAATTGCAGACCAAGATCTAAAATATTTCCACGAATTTCATGTGGATTTGAGTGAAAATGGTTTTTTTTAGCCTCTGAACCCTCATAGAAAAAAATTTATAGAGAAAATTCCACAGTGACCTATTTGAAGTAGTGAAACCATAGAATCCAAATCTCTGATACCAAAGATTAAGAAACCAACTCACAAAGTAGAAGAAAATATAGATCAACACCTTAGAAAGAAGCCTCTTCGAGGGTGAAGCCTCATTTACATTATATAAATGAAAAATTCTTGGATGAGACAAATGACAAAACCTCCTTTATATATATAGGAGTCCATGGGGTTACAATATAATCCTAGTCTACCTAACAATAAAAATGTAAGGCCACAATAATAACAATATGGGTATTACAAGGGTACAAAAATAATAATTAGGGGGCTACACTAACAACAATAAGGGACTACACTAGTAATATAGGGCCCTAAAAATATTTGGATGAGGATATATATATGGAACAAAAATAATGGTTTGCTCAAAATTGCAATAAGAAGCTTTTTTGCAAACTAAAGAAGTAATTGTATGACCTAAAGAAATCTCCAAGGAAATGGTACAATAATTTTGATTCCTTCATGGTGACCTAAAATTTTACTAGAAGTGAGTATGATCATGTTTTTCACTTTCAAAAATTGAAAAATGGCATATTCATTATTTCGGCATTATATGTTGATGATATGCTTGTAGCAAGAAAAAACATGTTTGAGATCAACAAGTTAAAGGCTCAGTTGGCTAGAAATTTCCAAATGAAGTATCTTCGAGCAACAAAACAAATCTTGGGCATGGAGATACATAGAGACTGGAAAAATGGTAAGTTGTGGTTATCACAATAGAAGTATATGGATAAAGTAGTTTTGAAATTCATAATCAATAATTTGAAAATTGTTCAAATCCAGTTAGCTTCCCATTTCAAGATTTCTTTAGGTTTGTGTCCTAGTAATGATAAAGAAAACAATTAATGTCTCATTTACCATATGACAATGAAGTAGGATGCTTAATGTATGTGATGGTTAGTACAAGGAAAAATAGTTCACATGAAATTAGTGTCATTAGTAGATGCATGGAAAATCTAGTTAAAGAGAATTGGGAAACTGTGAAATGGGTGGTAAGATATATTAAAGGAGCAAGTGATTATTGTATGACCTATAATGGTAGTAGTGATTTATTATGTGGTTATTTTGATTCAAAATTTTCAAGTGACTTGGAAAAGAGGAGATCCACTTAGGGATATGTTTTTACTCTTGCAGGTGGAGTTGTTAGTTTAATGTCACATCTTTAGAACATGGTTTCTTTATCCACTACTAAGGCATAATATATACATGTCTGAAATGCTTTCAATGAGTAAATTTGGTTAAAAGGCTTTTATAGGTGAGTTTGGAAGGATGCGAGAAGATCATAAAGTATTTTGTGATAGTCAAAGTGTTATTCATTTGCCAAGGAATCAAGATTATCATAGTAAGTGTTGGATGCAACCAAACTTAGTCCAAATTTGGGTCAAAATAATTTTCATCTGGAGGAGTGGAGTGCACGGTACCAAGAAGTCAAATCTATAGTGCGATGTCTAACAGCTTTGGGCTGGGTCGAAGCCCCTCATTTTGTAATGGATTTCAGGTGTTAGTCCATGGTTTTTTCCAACCCATGGTATGTGGACCATGGTTTTTTAATTATGTATAGATATATAAGGCAATTTAATGTTGTTTCAAAGTCATAACATGGATAGTTGAGGAGCATGAACTGTTGTATTTTTTTTCTTTACTCTATTTTGGGCTTTAAAGGAACGCTTCGGAGATAAGAGCACGAAGACCTTGAAGAGACTGAAGCTGTGTGGATGGGTCAGTGAAGTTGAATGTATTGAAAAAATCCATATTATAAAGAATAAGAAGTTTTGGGCATATTATGTGTTTACTAGAGTTTGTTTTACATTCTATTTGTCTATGGGAAGTAATGATTGCAAGGATATGTTTTGATAGCACAATTTACCTTGTTCTATAATGAGTTTATGCTTATCTTAATGTGATAAAGTAAGTAATTAGAACACACAATGCGGTATTAAGATACATGTTAGAGGATTTTTTAAGCATATATAAGTGAAGTAAATCCACCTCGCACAGTCCCTCAAGGATGTAGAAAGCTAATTCTGCAACCACCCATAGCCACCTTTGGTGAGATTGAGATCTACTTGCACGTTGTTGTTGAAAGGGCTAGTGTATGAGGTTTTTGTTGGTACAAAGTAAAAAGATGAACCTCGTTCAAGACGAAACAAAGCCAAAAATTGGTTCTCTTTCCAGTATCGGGATATGTTTGAATGACATGTGGATGTAGAATCCTATAAGGAAGGAAACAAAATATTGGGTAGATCAAAAAGAATAAGAATTCACAAATCACAAGAATAGAAGTCTGCGATTAATGAATGAAGCTTGGATACAATGGTATATTTTCACATAAAAACATAAGTTTTTCTTCGCATCATTTGCTAATGAGCTACATGAATGGTTTTCGAAGTTGAACGAGAAAAAGGCTTGTTTTAAAAATGACGAGCCTACTGCGTGGAGCCCTGAATTAATACAACGTCTCAAGGATACTGAAAATAACATCTCAAGATTTGTTTATTTCTAGATCGGTAGTATTATAGGAGGATTTATCACTGAGTTTACTATAGACACAACTATATCTTACAACGAAGCTTAGCGAATATTTTTCAAGGGATTGTGAGGTAAGTATCTAAATTCTCTTAATATATGGATTAATATGCTTTCATGTCAAAAGGGTGTACTACAAATGTAATAAGATTAATGTTTGGGTAAAAAGGAAATAATTATGGAGCCAGATGTACGTGAAGTGGAAAGCGATATAGATTATATTGTGATAAATTTATTAAGATTGATTATAGTCGCTTGCTTGGTGAATCTGAAAGCGAAGAAGAAATGAGTAACCCCGCAACCCGTAGAGGTGCATTGGACCTAGGAGTTGGGAATAATTAGGGTACTTGTGGGAGTCCCCATGCCTCTACTCCCCTTACCCCTCATCTCCCTCCCCTAAATTCCCTCAGATCCCATCCCAATCTCCCTAATTCCCCAACCCCTCCTCCTAACCCCCAAAGAAGAAACTGTGTCGATGATATTAAGTTACCTATTTTTAGAGGACTCAGATAAGAGGATCCTGAGGAGTTTTGGTTTGTATTTGAGGTAGTATGGAAATCAAGACAAGTTATTGATGAATATGTAAATATGAAGCAACTTATAAAGAAATTGCATGAAAGAGAACTGAACTAGTTTATGAAGTATTCTACGACTAATCAGGTTATTTCACTGGATGATAAAACGAAAGAATTTACTACGAAATTTAAGAAGAAAAAATTGCAGTCACAATGTATTACTGAACTGAAGGATATCAAAGAGATGAAAAATGAATCTCTTTGGGAGTTTCATTATACGTTAAAAATTTGAATGGTACAAGTGATCTTTAGCATTCCCGAAGAGAATCATAAGGAATGGTTTACCATTGCATTGCTGCCACATATCATGTTTCCCTTGATATGGAAGAAAACAACAACTCAAAGCAGAGCTTTGGAAACTACAATGAAGTTGACAGCTTTGCCATTGGGAGATAGCCATGAAGGATTACGACCAATTCGCCAACTAGAAAACTTAACCTTGCAACTGCAAGACCTAAAGAATGGTGAATAAGTTTGACAGGAAGTGTGGTGTATAAAGTGCAAAGAAGAAGGTCATTCTAAGGAACAATTCCATGCGTCCATAAATTATTTGGCTCTTGGTGCACGTAATCCGTTGAATCCAGCTTCAAACCTATTGTGTGAGATATGCAGAACTACATGAAAACATCATCAAGAAAAGTGTTATCTATTATAGAAGTATGTGCGAACCCCAAGACAATTTTTTTGAAACATTTTTAAATTAGTGGGGTATGATGAGAAAAAATGTCGAAGTTATGACTTGATGGTGGAACACATTGTTGATGCTTATAGAATGAAAGCTTAAGGATATGCACATGAGGATCAAGGACAACATTATAGTCAAGGAGGTTTTGAAGGAAAAGGATGAGGATGAGGAGTTGGTTGAGGGCACGACCAAAATATTTTTAGAACTATGGACAGACATGCCACTATGCAAGAGACAGTCAAAATCCTACTTCCATCTGTAAGTATTATAAATTGTTAGAACATATGATAGAATAATTCTCGATCCTTATGGTAAAGATGTAGGAGAAAAGGAACCAACAACCCATATAAAAAATGTAAATGATGACCATTGACCCAAGGGAGGATGAACTACACAATAATATTGTGACAAGGAGTGGAGATGTGACAAGAGATGATAAAGTATAAGGTAAGAAATTGATGCAAGATACATGGGTAAGAAAGCCCGCAGAAAAATCCCCTGGATTAAGTATTCAGAAGGAAAAGGAAATGATCATGGAGGCAAATCGAGGCTTCATGGATCCTATAGCTTCCACATCTAAAGTGAAGCCGATGCAGAAGTATATACCAAATACAGACAATGTCAAAGCAACTACTCAGGTGAAGGAATTCGATCCAAGTATTTGGAGGTCATTTTTACATACTTGCATGAAGTTGCTAATGAATCAAAAGGTTTCCAAATGACTCCAAGAGTTTCTAGACTCCTTTGTAGATAAAGAAGTGCCACAAAGTGATTAGCGTGCAATAAAAAAATTACATCAACATAAAAAGAGAATGAGGAAGGAAATGAGATTCACTACATAGATCGAAGAATATGATATGGACTAGGTAATCCTAGATTTGGAATTTAATGCCAACATATTACCTAAGAAAACATGGCAGTTAATGGGAACAAAAAAGTTGCGATGGCCATGGATCCAGTTGAGGATGGCCAACCAATAGAATAACCTTCCTATGGGAAGGTTACCTGGAGTTGTAGTCGATATTGAAGTAGTGCCAATTGTTGCGGACATTGAAGTAATAAAAATTTTAGATGATATCAACCCTTATCTGGCACTATTGGGATTGGATTGGGACTTCGATACTATGGAAATAATAAATTTGACGAAAATAAAAATTGTGTTCAAAAAGGACAATATGAGTTTCATTGTTCCTCTAGACCCATGAAAAGGAGTGTGATATACAGAGTTTGTACGAGACGAGGACTGCGAAAAATATATCAACAACATTTACAAGATTATACCGAAAGAGGAATATTGAATTAATCCAACTGGATATGGTAGGAAAAGTTGGGAACGTGATAGTTTCTGTACTCAGACTCAGATGAAGAACTAGAAAATTGGCAGAATAGGTTACATGAAGTATCTACAACATGATTTTCCAAAATCACAATATCACTTCACTGCATAAATTTGGAGGTATGTGATATGCCTTATTATGATGGGATATGAGATGTAATTCCTTTTCTTTATAAATTTGACAGATAAATACCAGAAGAATAGAGGTTCCAAGCTTTGAATGTAGCTCTGAGGTCTACATCTGCTAGATGGTGGGGTACTCATAAAGAGAATATAAGAAGTTAGGAAGAGTATCGAAGTTTGGTGAGGGTCATGTTTGGGCTAGTAGATACCACATTAAAAGTAAAATATGATGGCAATTTTGACCCCCGAGAACATATCTATCACTGCACTTCAGTTTGGGAAGAAATTCCATAACAAGATTGGGTACATGTTTTTTTTCGCATATTGAAAATGATGCCTATGAATTGGTATCTTGAGATAGAAATCTGAAATAGAACTGTGAACTGGATAGATTTGGTTGAAGGGTTCATACTAACATTTAGTTTTGAATATTATTGTTCGTGCATAGATGAAGCCCTTTAGAAAGTTAGAGAATGAGGTTTTAAGAAGACAACTCTGCTAGCATGGACACAACCATATTGGACTGTGAAGTTGACATACGTACTAGAATGCTATAATGTGACCACGAAATATGATAATGAGGATCTACGCAATATTGATATCCCATACTCAGAAGTACATTGTGAAGTTTTTGGACCACAACCTGAAATACTTGATATAGAAAATCCTACAAAAACGAAGAAGGTGAATATCGTATCAGAGAAGAACCAAAATTTGTAATTATTGGATTTGGGATCAAGAGTGCTAGAAGAGTCTTGACATAATAAAGGAGAACATGTTTATTTCACCTATTCTAGTTTTCTTGGATTGGAATAAATAATTTCATTTACATTTCACTACATCTTGCATAGTGTTTGGTATATTATTGTTGCGTATGTGTTATATTCTTTCCACGACTAGCCCCACGCGCGCCGGATGCAGTAGGGGGGTCACAGGGGGGGCGACAGCGCCCCGGCGAAAAAAAATTTGGTGTGCGGTCCCACTCTTAGGCGGATCCACCCATGCTTTGTGCATGAGTTTGCACATGGTTTTTTGGGGTATGATGTTTTTCGACCCCTGGTATTTTGTAGATCCGGTCAAGGGAACGATGATTATGTTCTAATCCAAGGTAAATGGATTGGGGTTTATGTATGCTTCGACATGTATATATATGTGTTGTAACACTAAAAGGAATATAATGAAAAATCAAGCTGGCAGTCCCGATTTGGGATCCAAGTGAAAATCTCCGTGTTTATCTGTTTTATGTTTTATGATCTCGCTATTGTTTATTTTCTGTTATAATATTCGTGTGTAGATAATTTCTATTCAGGGTTAAAACCTACATTTGGTTTCAGAGCTGTTTCGGCTTCAAGGGGACGCCTTTGTTGCTGAGGGTTTTTTTCTCGAGCTTGAGGCAGACCCTGTTCAGTGGGAGATCTGCGAGATCGACTCTTGTGGTGAAAGAAGATGGCGAGCGGCGGAAAGATAGAGATCGGGAAATTTAATGGTTAGAGTTTTGAGTTGTGGAAGCTCGAGATGGAGGATCTACTGGTGGATAAAGATTAGAGGATCGTGGTAGATCCAGGTACTGAACCAACGACAATGTCAGATGAAGGCTGGAAGAAACTGGATCGGAAGGCTAAGAGCACAATACGGTTGTGTGTCTCAGATTCAGTATTGTTGAATGTATCTGGGGAAGCGTAGCTACGATGGAAAAATTTGTGGAAAAACTTGGGACTTTATACCAATCTAAGTCTCTGGTGAATAAGTTGTTCCTGCGGAAAAAGTTGTATAACCTGAGGATGAAGGATGGAGACTCGGTGACAGAGCATCTGAATGCCTTCAATACTGTGGTAAGTCAGTTGTCGTCTGTTGATATTAAAATATGAGATGAAGATAAGTGCATCAGTTTGTTGTGCTCTCTACCAGACTCGTGGGACAGTCTGGTTATTGCAATAGGTAGCAATACAACTACCTTGAATTTTGATGACATTGTCTCAGCCTTGCTGTCGGAGGAAATGAGACGGAGAAATATGGAGGGCCAGAATGGAGATGCCTTATCTATACAAGGAAGGTCCCAAAACAGAAACAAGAATAAGGTTTCGAGTGGGAGATCTAAATCTAGAGGGAGATATAAATCTCTTGGAAAGTTTGTAAAGGTGTGCTGGAAATGCGGAAAGGAAGGACACTACAAAAAGGAATGCAGATCTAAAGCTCCTGAGAAAGGAAAGGGATCTGATGATTCTCCTTATACAGAGGAAAAAACCACCTCGAATGAAGGTGAGGATGTGTATTTGGCTTCTTCTTCAAATACACATGTAGATCATGAGTCATGGTTGATTGACTCAGGTGCATGTTTTCACTTCACTCCCCATAGGGAGTGGTTCTGCGAGTATGAGAAATATGATGGTGGTGATGTCTTCCTAGGGGATGATAGGAAGGCCAGAATCGTTGGACGTGGAATGGTCAAGCTAAAGATACAAGATGGAAGGATTAGAAAACTTCCTAGTGTTCTGCATATTCCTGCATTCGCCAGAAATTTGATTTCTATAAGCAATATGGATGATTCAAGTGTAAAAATAGTGTTCGAGAAAGATGCCTGCAAGATGGTTCGGGGAGCACTAGTATTAATGCGGGGAGTTCGGATTGGAACTCTGTACAAGCTTCAAGGTAGCACTGTTATTGATGGGTGTAATAGTTCTGTGGTTCCTGAAAGTGGAGTGGAAAGCCTAGCTGTCTCTGGAGAAAAGGCCATGCTATGGCATCAAAGGCTTGGACATATTGGAGAGAAGGGCCTTCAGATACTGCATAGAAATGGTATGGTAGAAGGTATGTCTAATTGCTCTGTGGATTTTGATTTCTGTGAACATTGTGTATATGGGAAGTAGAATCGGGTGAGTTTTCCTTCTGGTGCTAAGAGGGTGAACAAGATAGTAGAGCTTGTGCACAGTGATGTGTTTGGACCTGTGTTAGTTCCATCGCTGGGAAAGTCTGTGTACTATGTTTCATTCATAGATGACTTCGCAAGGAATACATGGATATATTTCTTGAGGAAGAAATCTGAAGTCTTTGACAAATTTAAATAATTTAAGGCTGCGGTACTGAGTAAACGGAATGACGAAAGATAAGGCGTTGAAAATAAAAATAATGGTGGGGAGCTGCACGAAGAATTTGAAGATTTTGTAAGAGAAGTCTGTGGCCTTGTCTTCGTGAAGGCCTCCTTTGATAATAGAGTTTGCAGAAGAATAATGAACACCAATGGGGAAAAGAGCCGGCGTGCTCGGTGGTGCCGATTCAGGACGAAGAATTCTCGGCGGTAGTGGGCCATGTTACTTAGTTAATAGATCACTATCAGTGTTGGGAGATAAGACTCCACAGGATAAGACTCCACATGAGGTATGGACTGGTAAGAAACCCTCTCTTTCACATCTGAGGGTATTTGGATATGATGCATATGTACATGTTCCAAAGGAGAAAAGGACCAAGTTGGATAATAAATCTGAAAGGTGCATCTTTATTGTGTATAAGGATTATTTAAAAGGTTACAAGCTTTGGAACCCGGAAACAAGGAAGTTTTTGTACAGCCGGGATGTGGTGTTTAGAGAGGTGAAATATTTTGTTAAACATGAAATCATACCAAAGGAACCTGAGAAGATAGAGTTTGAGCTAAAGGAGGATGAATCAGACTCTACAACAGAAGAAGACTCAGAAGAGGAAGAGCCACAAACTCCATATTTGAGAAGATCAGTTCGGGAAAGAAGGCAACCAGAAAGGTATAGTCCATCTGCTTTATGTTTAAGTTTTTCCTTAACTATAACTGATGATAATCCCAGAACTGTCAGGGAGGCAGTAGATTCCAAGGATGGAAAACTCTGGAAGGAGGCAATGGTTGATGAAATGGCATCCTTGCACAAAAATGAGGCATGGGATCTGGTGGAGCTGCCGGTTGGAAGGAAGCCCATCGGGAGAAAATGGGTGTTTAAGAAGAAGATGAATGTAGAAGGCAAGGTGGATAAATAAAAATCTCAGTTGGTAGCAAAAGGTTATTCCCAGGTGCTGGGAATTGATTTTGGTGATATTTTTTCTCCTATTGCCAAATTTACTTCTATTAGATTACTTTTATTTGTTGCTGCTGCATTTGATTTTGAGATAGAATAGATGGATGTGAAGACAAAATTTCTTCATGGGGATCTAGAAGAGGAGATCTACATGAAGTAGCCTGAAGGCTTTATGGTGAAGGGTAAGAAAGAACTAGTATTCAGGTTGAAGAAGTCTCTGTATGGATTAAAAAAGTCACCAAGGATGTGGTATCAGAAATTTGATACCTATATATGGGGACTTGGCTTCACCAGAAGCAAGGAGGATCACTGTGTTTATTTTAAATTAATTGGTGACCATGTTATTTATTTGGTCTTATATCTGGATGATATTTTTTTGATTGGAAATGACAAAGAAATTATCCAAGATTTGAAGACCCAACTGTTCTCCAAATTCGACATGAAGGATCTTGGTGCTGCAAAATATATTTTGGGAATGGAAATTAAGATAGATCGAGCAAAGAGGAAGCTCTTGTTAAACTAGATGAAGTATGTCGAGACTATATTGTAGAGGTTCAGTATGCAGGATAGTAAACCGGTGAATGTTCCTATTCCTGTAGGTGTAAAGTTGTCTGCTAAACAGTGTCCCAAGACACAAGAAGAAGAGGAGGATATGTCCCGTGTTCCATATGCAAGTGTAGTGGGTAGCCTAATGTATGCAATGGTCTGTACTAGACCAGAAATTGCACATGTAGTGGGAGTATTGAGCAGGTTTATGTCAAACCCAGGGAAGGAGCATTGGACAGCAGTGAAGCGGGTTTTCAGATATTTACGTGGCACTAATGATTATGGCTTGTGCTACCAGGGAAGACCAGGATTGGAAAGAATGTTGGACATTCGTGGTTTTGTTGATGCAGACTGGGCTGGAGATCTGGACCAAAGAAGATCTACAAGTGGGTATGTGTTTAGCCTATTTTGAGGCGCAGTCAGTTGGATGAGTAAAAGACAGTCTGTAGTGGCTCTTTCAACTACAAAGGCAGAATACATAGCAGCCACTCATGCAAGCAAGGAAGCAGTTTGGTTGCAGAGATTGTGTTAAAGTATGGGGTTGGTACAACAAGCTATAAGGATAGACTGTGATAGCCAAAGTGCAATTTTCTTGGCTAAGAACCCTGCTTATCATTCAAAGACAAAGCACATTGATGTTCAATATCACTTTGTTAGAGATATGGTTGAGGCTAAAGGGTGTTGCTGGTAAAGGTGGACACTTTGAAGAATGTTGCAGATGCATTGATGAAGTCTGTGAGCACTCAGAAGTTATCTTGGTGTAGAGAAACAATGGGTGTTGAAGAATTAATAAATCACTAGGATTGTCCTATGTCCCCTACTGGAAAAAAAAACTCAGAAGTGGGAGAATGTTGGTGTCTTTTCTTCTTTCTAACGAATAACCCACATCTTGTCGTTGACACCGAGAGCATGAGAGGGGTCCGAGGCCCGTGACCCCCGCCAGCAAAGGGGTACGGGCAGCGCACGGTGAATTTTTTTTTGGTGTGTGGTCCTCACAGCGAACCCACCATGTTTTAATCTTGAGTTCACATTCTTTTTGGGGGTACGGGCGGTTTTGACCCACACGAGCTGTTTTGTGGGTCCGGTCGAGGGCTACGGTTATGTTCTAATCCAAGGTTAATGGATTGGGGTTTATGTATGCTTCGGCATGTATATATATGTGTTGTAACACTAAAAGGAATATAATGAAAAATCAAGCTGGTAGTCCCGATTTGGGATCCAAGGGAAAATCTCTGTGTTTATTTGTTTTATGTTTTATGCTCTCGTTATTGTTTATTTTCTGTTATAATATTTGTGTGTAGATAATTTATGTTCAGGGTTAAAACTTACAAGTATAGGCACACCTAGTGCTAGGAGAAATTAATCACCCCATAGCTTTTGTGAGCGGAAAACTATCCAAGGCAGATAAGAACTATACCACGACATAAAGATAAGGCTTAGCTATGGTTGATGCATTGCTGAAGTTTAGGAATTATTTGTTGGGAGTGCACTTCAATATGTTCATTGATCACTCCACACTGAAGTATTCTTTTTAATATGCATGTTTTAGGAGGAATTTTTTTTTGATTGTGGTTGTTGTTCCAAAAGTACGATTTTGAAGTTGCAGTTAAACTAGGAAGATTGAATTTTGGGCCTAGCCATCTGTCAAGGATAAATATGGGAGAAGAACCTAAAAGTATCAAGGATAACTTTCTCAATAGACATTTATTCACAATTAGGGTCGTGCATGATCACTTCGCAGATATTATTCAGTTTTTGGCCACAGAATAGAGTCCACAGTGTACACTACGCACCAAAAGAAGGAGATTTTAGTCAAACTATTTGATTTTTTGTTGATTGTGGGACACTTGTATAAAATGGGATCAGATGAAATATTGCGCAGATACGTCCCTAAGCATCAAAGGCATACTATTTTTGCAGAAGCTCATGGAGGAGTTGTAGGAGGAAGCTATGTAGGAAATGCCACTACGTAGACGATCTTGAGAGCTGGGTTATGGTGGCCCACGATGCATAAGGATGAAAAGGATTTTTTTGATCATGTGATGGATGCCATAGAATATGAAATCCATCTAGAAGAGAAAAAAATTCAGTAGATCCACACATGTCATTGCAAGCATTCGAAAAATGGACCACTGAATGTTTTGGACCTATTAATCCACCAGGAAATAATACCAACGCAAGATACATATTCACTACAACTGGTTTTTTGAGTAGATGGGATGAGGCAAAGCTAGTGACGGATTTTAGTGTAGACACTGCCACGAAGTTCATAGTTGAATATATTTTGTCCATATTCGAGTGTTCAAATATATTGATCAATGACCAAGGTTCACATTTCTTGCATAAGAATATTGAGGCGCTGAAAAATCAATTTCAAGAGTACCATCAGGAAATTACCTTGTATCATCCACAAGCGAATGGGAAAGTTGAAGCTATCAATAATATTTTGGATAATGGACTCAAAAAAGTATGCAATGTTAATATAAATGACTTGGATTTAAGGATTCCACTAGTGTTATGGGCATATAGGACAACATGAAAGAAACTAATAGGAAAAACACCTTTTAGGTTAGTATATGGACAAGAATCATTCGTGCGTATGGAGTACATTGTGCCATGTTTGGGAATTGAAACCTTCATAGATTTGGAAGACTTTGATATCATGGAATAAAATATGGCACAATTTCTTGCTCTGGAAGAAGACACATTTATAACAGTTTTTCATCATCAAGTACAGAAAGCAAGGGTAAAGTCCTGGCATCACAAGAACATCAAGAAAAGGATATTCTAGGATGAAGATCTTGTAATTTTATATGATAACAAATTTGAAAATTTCCCATGAAAATTTAGAACATATTGGTTGGGTTTGTATATCATCAAGCACGTTTCTGATCGTGACACAAGTTAACTCATGAAGTTATATGGTCAGCCGATTCCAGGATGCGTAAATGGTAGAAAATTGTAGGTGTATAGGGATGAATCTATCCCTAGAGCTTTGCACTAAAAAATGAATGGCAGAAAAACTTACTGCCACATGCATTTGAAAGTAGGCACTGGACTATAAAATACTATGTGTAATGGTACTTCTCCATAGAATGATTAATGTATGATAGTCAGGAGTATGGTGAAGTTCGAAAGGATCATGTTGGAGAATGATCATTGCATGATATTCAGGAGTATGTCAATGTCCAAAAGAACCATGAAAAAGGAATAATTACTGTGACACTAAAGGGGATGCATCGAAGATAGCCGTAACTATGACTGTTAGAAGGAAAAAATTGTCCTGTGGGAGAATCACATTTATGAAGCACAGATGGTCATATATAGTGCCATATCAGCATTAAATGGACAAGATCTAAGATATCACGAGGTTTGAAATTAAAATTCATTATAAAAGCTCTATCCAACTCCAAATTTTACACTTTTCACTCTGGAGAATTCAAATTGTGAATTTGCGACCAAGTGAGAAACTAGCCTCTCGTTGCATTTCTGATATGAGTTTTAAATAGCTTTCTAGATTATTTGTAAAGAAATGGCTTATAGGAATTATGGAAGATACAACATCCGAAGTAATATGGCCTAGTTCGTTGCGAAACAAAAAAACACAGAAGAAGGACTGAAGAAAAGACAGGAAAAGAGGCCAGTTGAAACCCCTGGAGTAAGGAAATCCACCTAGAATAAATTAGTCAAGGAACGATGGATGAAGAAGGAGGAAAAGGAACCTTGGCAGAAGAGGAAAAAAGAAATGGAGATCCATGATAGTGAGGAAGAAACCAAGATACCAAAAATGGAGACAGAGGGCGCAAAACTTCCCTCTGTACTACCACCATATTTTCCACCAAGGAATAGTGGTGCTAAGTTGGTTAAGATTAAGGATCCCGGAAATACAAAGTTTTTCACCTTCATACCGTAGTTGTCAAATAAGGTTCCATTTGAATTATAATTTCTTGGGAAAATCTCGAAGCTAAAAATGGAAGATTGGGATTTCAACGACCATAATAGGTACCCAAAATATGATCCAAGTTGGTACCTGCAAAGTATTTACTACCCAAAGAGTAAAGTGACTATATTGGAGCCACTACAGTGCGCACAAAGACTACAAATATTAGCATTACTGAACATGCTCAATGTACACCATTTTCATCGAAGTAATCCAAGCATAACCTGTGTCGAGCAATTTCTAGCGCTAGTACATGATGGATGCCTTTGGCTGGGGACAACGACCATGATTGATGAAATGTTAATTAGAAGGATCACCACACTACCATACTAGGGAAAGGAACCTACGAAAGAGTTCGTCGAAAAAATTCAAGATAAGGTAGTCATGGATAATATTCAAAAGAAGTATAGGTGAATAAGGAAATCAAGAGGTTCTGACATAATCTCTATCATTGACCAAGGGGTGCACTTTGTTGTGCACATTCTGGAAGGGAACATTATGATGAAATGAAGATCGAATGAAGTCCTCGTAGTCATAGTTTCTTTAGCCGCACAGTGCACCATTGAGATCTAGTTCAACAGGGTCAAATACTTATGTAAGGATTTTTTGGAGGATTGTTGAGAAGCATAGGAAGAAGGAAAATCATTTCATTACATGTGGATGAACCTGATCATCATGCTCATGGCTTGGAAGGAGCCAGAAGCATCCCAATTCCTGTCAGTTGAACCAAATGTGTGTGAGGTTCTGTGATATGCATCTTTATGGTTCATCAAGGAACCATTGTGCACCGAGGAAAATAAGATATTTTTTGTATCAATTCACATTGACCTATACATGATGGTGAATCGAGTCCGCAGATTGTCGCCAAGTCTATATGAGTAGTATGGAACATTGCATACTTCAAGGCTTATTTCCATAGGATTTATGTGAAGGTACGAAAGGATTCAACAGAGACATGGATCCATTACCATATTTGGTCAGCGAGGGATATCTCCTCCTATAGTTCACCACTGGTCGAAAAAGTGGATGACTCCATCCATAAATGAAAATGAAGTAGAAGGGAAAACCATAGAGCATGCAGGACCAAGTGGGAATGATACTGAATGGGAAACTAAGAAAGAGATATAGAAGAGACCGAAGTAAGAACGCATGATCATGGTGACCAGGAGCCCCCCAGTGATGTAGAACTAGAAGATTCACCATTGATAATTTAGAAGAGGATACCTAGAGTGACTACGACAAGCCCAAGGAAGAAGCATAATGAAAAAAATCTAGAGGAGGAACACCGCTTGTCCTCACTGATGGGGACATCGACGAGATTGGGGTTAAATTTCAAGAAGTAATGGAGGAGTCATGGAATAGGAGCGAGGATCACTACAACATGATCCTAACTAGTTTCAAGGAGAGAATGAAAGAATTGAAGATACTAGTGCAGATAGCTGGGCCATAGGAAGAGATGAATCAATTTTCACAGCTAGAGCGTCGATTAGAGACAACGTTTGGAGTTAGAATTTTGTAGGTAATAGGAGGAGCACTGTAGTTTCATGATGCTAAAGATATAGAGTGCGTGAAAGGATGGGATCGTGTCAATATGAAAATATTTTCCCTACCCATTCAAATATTGCACAAGTTCCATGATAGTTTAACAACTTAGCTCAAGGAGCGAGAACACCGCACTTCGTTGATGAGAATGTAGGTGGAGAATGTTAATTTCTGGAAACTAGGTCAAAACACCATGTTGCATTGATCATATGATGATGGTCATATTTTTTTTGGATTCCTCTTTTAGAGTGGTGAAATATTGATCTAAAGATCATCTTGATCGGATGAGTAGAACATTGATTTTGAATTTATTTTCCACATGTGCAAGGTCAACCAAATTTATCCTCCATGCCTAAGAGATGTGTCACACAACCTCATTGATGAATATAAATTGGATATATTTGGAGGTGATTTTATCATCATCTCATCACTCATTCTCTCATTGTCGTTTGGTTGGCTCGATAGCATTTGGAGGCCTTTTTACCTCACATGTGTAGATCGAAGCTACTGTTTTTTTGCGCTGATATGTTTAATGATTTATGTTTACTATGTTGATCTATTTAGGGCTTTTTTGCTAAAGAATTAACTATAATTGAGCATGGTAAACCCTTGGACGTTTGACCTCAATATTCTGCAAAAATTCTTAGTTTAGGAGGTCATACAACTAGGCACTAAAATTAATGAATTCTCGAATGTTTGACCGAAGCCCTAGTTTGCTCTGTTGACTTTTATGAAGCTACCTATGTTGATTTTTCTGCGCTATCCCTAGTTTTACTTATGTTGACTTATGATGAGGTGTCTTTGAGGGTTGTGGGTGTGACACATGAAAATGTTGGCTCATCGAGAAACACTTTGTTGGTTGAAGCATCCTGATGACCATTGTAATGCCATAATATCTCATATCTTTGTTGGAAAAAATGAATTGTAAATCTAATCTATATTTGGCTTGTCTTCTATTGAACTATTATTGTGTTCTATCATCATTTTACTTTCAATTTTATGTGATTGCTATTTTGTATTTGGTTTAAGAAAGATTTAGTAAAAGTGCATTGATCATAGAACACCATGGTCATCCAAATTTAACATGCTATGGGAGCTGAGGTGAAGAAAAAGTCCAAGAGTCCAAGCTAGTGTTAGAAGCAATCTCTAAAGCAAGAAATCCCATCAAGGACAAATTCCCTCCTCAACCTACAAGGGTTTGAAGGCTAATGATAAATTGACTGATAAGTATGATTATCATGCATGGAAGATGTCCTTGGATTTGGCCATAGAATATCAAGATGTCATGGACTATGTACAAGGGTATATTCAAGGGCCTCCATAAAATGAATTTGTTGCCACGAAGATGAAGTATAGAAAAGGGGAAATCAAAGCAAAGATGATTATCTGGGATTCTATTCATAAGCACTTGTTTGATTACATTTCTGAGTTGAAGACATCTAAGGAGATGTATGATAAGCTGGTGAGCATGTTCAGGGCTAGCAATGCTAATAAAATCCTCTTCTTCAAGAATCAATTGAACAATATCAAGAAGGGTAAGGATGAATCTATTCAATCCTATTTTATGAGGCTCACTGAAATTAGGAATAACCTCCTAGCTATTGGGGAAGCAATATCTGATCGAGAGATGGTTCTTATTGCACTTGGAGGTCTCCCCCGTGATTTGCATGTATTCAATACCAATATTCTCAATAATAATTTGATTCCTGATTTTTATGAAATATTGACAAGATGCAATCAAGAGGAAAAAAGAATGATGGAGTATGCCTGTAATGGTAATGGAAGTGACCCTACTGCCTTCACCGCCCATGTAAAGAAGACGAACCATGGTGGCCTGAGAAATCAAAACCATGGTAGAGCACTAGCCAAACGAAGGAATGGAAGATGTTACACTTGTAACAAAACTGGTCATTATGCAAGAGAGTGTTGTAATAGAAGGGACTCTCCCAGGGATGATGAAAATAACAACTCGAGCAGGAATGGAAGGAAAAATATGTTCCAAGGAAAAAGGAAGGCTCCCTCTAATCGTAATGGAAATGGGTTGCAGCCTTTCAAGAGGTCAAGAAATTTTAGGTACGATGAGTCTAATGTTGTCTATAATAAGAGAAATGATTGTATTCTTGTATCTGCTATTTCTATTGCATCTCCACCCAACACCCTGGATGTCTGGTTAATTAATAGTGGTGCTTCAAGGCACCTTACTGGTTATAAATAAGCCCTTTCTGATTTGGTTGATAAGGATACTAATCTAGAAATTATCCTTGGGGATAATTCCACCTATCCCATGAAAGGGACATGGATTTTGACCCTCCATTTATCTCAACGTCAAGTCATCTGATTACAAGATGTGTTGTATGTATCTAATTTAAATAAGAACCTTGTGTCCATTTTAGCAAGGGAAAATAAAGGGTTTAAGGTGGAATTAATTGATTTAAAGGTACTTATTTGGAATAAGAACTTCAAGGAAGATCATTCTATTATTTTTAGAGTTGATACACCCTACCAGGTTGGAGGAAGTCCATTCAGGCTATGACATGTGATACAACTCTTCAAAAAGAGTTATGCCACCAGAGGTTTGCACACCATTAAAAAGGCCTTCTGGAAGCAACGAAGGTGGTAATAGGGATTCTCTAATTGATTGATGATCATGAAGGTATATGTTAGGGTTGTGCCGAAGGGAATCTTACAAGGGGACCATTCCCCTCAAGTGTCATAAGGACAACTGATATCTTGCAGTTGATACATTCTGACTTATCTCGTATGCTTCATGTGACATCCTTGGGTGGATTTTCCTATTACATGACTTTTATAGATGACTTATCCCGCAAGACCTGGATATATTTTTTTTGAAGAAGGAAGAAACATTCAAATGGTTTTGTACCTTCAAGGCCTTGGTGGAAAATAAAACCGAGAAGAAAATCAAATTTTTGAGGACCGACAATGGGACTGAGTATGAGTCAAATGAGTTTAATGAATTTTTTAGAGAGGTTGGCATTAGAATGGATACCACAAATGCACACACTCCTGAGAAAAATGGTGTTGCTAAAATAAAGAACAAGACCATTGTGGAAGTTTCCCATGCCATGCTATGTGACCAAGGTCTTCTAAAGTTTCTATGGGGAGAAGCTACGAACACTATTGTGTATGTTCAAAACAGATGCCCACATTCTACTTTGGACTCCAACCGAAGAAGTATTCTCTAGTAAGAAACTTGATGTTTCTCATTTTAGATTTTTTGGTTGTCCTGTTTACTTTCTTGTGCCGAAAGAAAATAGAAGCAACCTAGATGCTTCTGGAAAGAAGGGAATGTTTGTGGGCTACAATGAAACTTTGAAGGCATATAGAATCTATGTGCCTGGTCAAAGAGAAGTGGAGATATGCCACGATGTAACCTTTGATGAAGATGTTGCCCTCAAGAAATTAAGAAATATTCGTAGCTCCAAAGAAGGGAAAGAGGATGAAGAAGTAGGGAGGTTGGAAGAGCCGAAGGATTTCCTGATGCCTGATGTTCAAGGACCTATGAATCCCATTGATCCAACTCCTAAAAATAAGAGAAGACCCTCATGGATTAGGGATACAAATGAATATGCTAAGAGACATATTGCCCCAAGGGGGACATTCCGTGAAAGCAAGAAGCTGAAGAGATACCAAGGGTATCTAGCATCCATGAGTATGATAGTACAATCTGAGCACAGAACATTTGAAGAAGATGTAAAAAATTAAGTTTTTAAGGATGCTATGCATGAAGAATATGAGTCCATTATGAAGAATGATTGCTAGGAAGTGGTCCCAAGACCACAGGACAAATTTTTTGTCACCTTGAAATGGCTCTATAAGATCAAGCATGGATCTAATGGAAGCATTGAAAAGTACAAGGTAAGATTCATTGCCTGAGGCTTCTCTCAAAAAAAAGGAATAGATTATGATGATATATTTTCACCTATGGCCTACTATACCACCATCTAATCTATTATTTCCCTTGCTTCTATGCAAGGATGGAATCTACATCAGATGGATGTGAAGAACACTTTTTTTCATGGATCTATAAATGAAGAGGTGTATGTGGACCAACCTCTGGGGTTCGAAGTCCAAGATAGAGACACCCATGTATGAAGGTTGAAGAAATCCCTCTATGGGTTAAAACAAGCCCCTACGGCTTGCCAAGAGAGAATAGATAGATACTTGATGAAGCTAGGCTGCACTCGAATTAATGTTGATCGGAACCTTCGTTTTAAGGTTGATAGAGAAAGGCCTCTCATTTTGGTTCTCTATGTGGACGATCTCTTCTTGACAGGTTTTGAACCTCTTGTTCATCAGAGTAAGAAGGAGCTAGCTTCCGATTTTGATATGAAAGACATAGGACTGGTGCTCTACTTCCAAAGCTTGAAGGTCTTGTAGTGGCCAAGTGAGATTTTCCTTTCTTAAGGAAAATATGTCATGAAGCTGCTGCAGAGATTTGGTATGGTGAACTCTAAGTCTGTTTCGACACCGATGGAACTCAAATTTAAGAAGTTGAGTGGAAACATTGTTGGGCTAGTGATAACAAATCCTACTAAGTATCAACAACTCATAGGGGCCCTAATGTTCTTAGTGAACTCCCGTTTGGACGTATGTTTTGCAGTGAACACTCTGAGTCAGCATATGGTTGAACCTGATAAAATTCTTGGATTGGTGCCAAGAATCTGTTGAGATATATTTGGGGCACAATCAACCATGGGCTGAGATACACTGTCAGGAGTTTGACACTCCATGGATATACTAATGTCAATTGGGCTGGAAGTGTGGTGGATCGCAAGAGCACATCTGGATGTTGCTTCACCTTGGGTTCTGCCTCGATATCTTGGATGAGCAAGAAGTAGAAGTCGGTGGGTTTGAGCACCATTGAGGCGAAATACATTGCAGCGAGTATGGAATATTATGAAGCTGTTTGGTTGTGAAAGCTCTTCAATGAGTTGTTTGGGCATGTGCTAGATACCACTATTGTCATTTGTGATAACCAGAGTGGGATTAATCTTTCTGATAATACCATGTTCTACGTTTGATCCAAGCATATTTATATCAAGTACCACTTTATCTGGATATGTTACAGCGAGGTGTCATAAGGCTTGATCATATAGGAACCGATGAGCAGGTCATAGATATTCTCGCAAAGCCCCTAGGGAAGGTCAAGTTCCTAACCTTCCATGAGAAGCTTGTAATCGTGGAAAGACCCTATTCTAAGGGTCCTGCTTGAGTTAGACTATGAGCTCTAGGAGCTACAGGGGGCCTTGGGATAGCTTCTTGGAGCTATAAGAGCTCACGGGGCTAGGCTTGTCGAACCTTGTGGTGCTTCTACTCCACCGTTATGATATTGAGTTTCTTTGCATCTCTCTGGTCTGTGCCCCGCATGCTTCCTACACATGGAGTTTTGGACTCATGGGAAGTACCTCTCATTTTTCCAATGAGGTGGGAAATGTGGATAGAGACCATAGCAATAATAATGGATGCATCAGAGAATGCCATAATCTCTATGTCTAGTATGGCATATTTCCAACACCTTGATACGGGATCAAGTATGATGAGGTTTTATCCTTTAACATGACTTCGGGATAGTAAACTAACTTCAAGTTAGTATTAGACTCTTTTGAGTCCAAGAGAGGGTTTTACCTCTAAGCTAACTTTAGTTCAGCTATGTGTGATGTCTTTGTGACTCACCATTTGTTATGAAATAAAGAGCCAAAAAGGCTAGTTATGGCAGGATGACGCATGATGTTTGGTTTGTTACATGATGGATGGCACTTGTGGACAAATGGAGTTCTCCCTAGTTTATAGGGAGTCTTAATTTTGGGAAAATAGGTCCAAAATCCATGTTCCACTACTCATATGATGATGGTCATGTTTTTTTTGGATTCCTCTTTCAGAGAGGTGAAATATTGATCTAAATATCATCTTCATTGAATGATCATAACATGGATTTTGAATTTATTTTCCACGTGTGCAAGGTCGACCAGATTTATCCCACATGCCTAAGAGATGTGTCACACACCCTCATTGATGAATATAAATTGGAGAGACTTGGAGGTCATTTTCTCATCATCTCATCACTCACTCTCTCATTGTGATCTGATTGGTTTGATAGCCTTTGGAGGCTTTTTTACCTCACACGTGTGGAGCGAAGCTGCTGTTTTTTTGCGCTGATCTATTTAGGCCTTCTGTTTTCTGCATTAATCTGTTTAAGGCTTTTCCAGCTGTAGTGTTGACCAAAGTTGACCGTGGTCAACCCTTAGTTGTTTTACCTCAATATTCTACAGAAATTCTGATTTTAGGAGGGCATACAACTGGGCACAGAAATCAAGGAATTTTGGGTTGTTTGACCAAAGCCCTAGTTTGCTGCATTGACTTTTCTGAAGCTTCCTACGTTGATTTTTCTGCATTGTTCCTGGTTTGATTTGTGTTGACTTGTGATGACCTATCTTTGAGGGCTATGGGTGTGACACATGAAAGTGTTGGCTGATCAATAAAGACTTTGTTGGTTGAAGCATCTTGCAGACCATCGTAGTGCCACAATATCTCATATCTTTGATGGACAAAAGGAATTGTAAATCTGATCTATATTTGGCTTGTCTTATATTGATCTATTATCATGTTCTATCAGCATTTTACTTTTAATTTTATGTGATTACTATTTTTTATTGGGCCTAAGAAAGATTGAAGTAAAAGTGCATCAAGCATAAAACACCATGCTTATCTAAATTTAACAAGAAGGAACCAAATATGATGAAGAAGGAGCTTGATCGAGTGATCGATGAAATAAATAAGGCACACCAACAACAACATAAAATAGAAGAAGCAATTGGGAGGAATTGCAGTGAAGTTGTGGACGTCTAGGTCCATGCAAAAGAGTCACCCACAGAAAAGGTCATGAAGCTTGGCCTCACAATCAAATATTTAAAGAATAAATTTTCTAAGATGAAGTTTTAATATCATGTGAAGATCGTTGAACTGAAAATGAGGTTGTAGCCAACCACGCACTAGAAGTATGAGAAAAAAGGGAGATGGATCTAAAATTTGTAGTGAAATTCATCTCCAACACAGTGGGAGAATCTTGGAAGATTTTCGATGACACTTTCTAGATTTGGACCTTACTCTAGGAGGATTCAAATTTCAGAGGATTGAAGAGGAGATACAGAAGAGGAGGAGGAAGATGGAAGAAATATGTGAAACTGTGAATATCTTAGCAGTCTTGCGGAGGCTAACCCAGATAACCGAAGCAAATAATCTTCAGAGACAGATCGAAAACCTTCGAAGGAAAGAGCAACTTATAACATCGAGGAATCAACCATGGTGTTAGCCTCCTATATCAATAGGTTTCATCTTTCATGATTGTCTTGATGGAAGTGTGGAATATGTTCAAACCTTCTTACATGAGCAAAGGTGTTCCATATTCTTTAAAACCAAAAAAATCAAAAAATTTAAAAAATGTAAAGAGGGTATACCCTAAAAGAAAGATCAAAGGGTAAAAAGAATAAAAATGGTCAAAAAGAGAAAGAAATGAACCCCAAGCAAAAAATAGACCAAGGAAAGTGTGCAAATCGAAATGCCACTACTTTTTACTCTGTTGTAATAAATCAATTGTGTGCAACTTGTGAAACTTTTGCCACAATTTATGAATAAGTCAAACTGTTTAAACTTGGCTTAGTCATATTTCAATTTCATGTTATAGATTAGAGAATAAATATCTAGCCAAATAGTTTAATCTTGGCAGATAAGTAGCTAGGTAGAGTGAATAAAAGGTGCTCAACAGTTTAATCTGAGCCCTTGGATGTAATAAGGGTAGAAATAGATAGATTCATCATGTAAAAAGGAAAGATTGATCAGGGTTTGCAAGTCTAAATGCACCCTAATAAAGAAGAGAAAATGGTAGTGTTAAGTAGATAGGGTAGGTAGATGGTGCTGCAAAGTGTTATCTGATGAATGGTGTTGCAAAGTGTTGGTTAATCATTTACTTTCATCACAAGTACTAAAGCAGGAAATACACTGGAAAATCACAGCAAGCAAAGTCAAATTCATTAACCTCCCTCATCATTTTCCCCCTCAAGAGTTTTACTAATTTCCCCAAAAGTACTAAGGTAGTTTGAGATCAAAGGGGCTCAAGGCATTTCCTTGACTTCTGGAGGGACCGGACCCTCGGCCTAATGATCAAAAAGACCTAAGCACTTGAGATAATTCATCATTGTTATCTTCCATCTTCAACCCTTTCCTAAGTAAAATTCTATTTTACTTAGGAAAGTGATGCAAAATTCCATAAAAATTCCTCAAAATAGCTTGTTATTCTAAGTTTAAGTGTTGAAGACAAAATGTTGCAATTTACTTCACAAGTTATCACTTTCTTAGATATACAAGGATGTTTTGATTTTTCCTTGTCCTTTGCCATATTAACATTTAATTCTACTATATTAAATCCCTAGTGAAATCCCTTTTCCTAAGTATATAACTCCCTTTTCTATAAATATCCCCAAAACCCATTTATTATAATGTTTACCAAAGTATATATTCCCGCACATTAAAAATAAACACCCCGCTTTATAAGCCCTTTGGTTAAAACTATAGCATTATACATAAATTTCGCCCCTATGATGAATTAATTATATTAATTCATTCATCATATAATACTATAAGTATGTTTAATACCAAAACATATTAATAAACTTTGCAAAAGTCTATACCACCGTGGTCCGTCCACGTGGCATTCCACCTGGCCAAACTCCGTCGCAATTCATTTCATAATATTCATGGGGTTAATTAATCATTTGGACTAATTAACAACCATTTCCGCCTATTAACTTTTCCCCGGGGTGATTAGATCACGCATTAAAACCTTTTTAAACCCCGACGGGCCCACCTTTGAAATCGCACAAGTTCCCCTCCCTTTCAGCCGTTGGATCGTCCGTTCGTTGATCGACGGTGATCGTTAATCCCGTTGCCCATCCCTTGCAAGCATGTTAACCAGCGGGGGATGGGCGGTTTTTGAAAAGTCAGCATTCCACGTGGCAAGCGTCCTGTGGAATCGCTGCCCTCGCAACTTTTACCGCCCTCGTCCATAAGCGGTGCGGGCTCACCGCTTACCACTTACCGCATACCGTCGGCCCCACTTCCCTACGTCACCCCGTACGTCATGACGTCATCGCCTCGGAAAAAACAAAAACCCTTTTAATTTGTAAATAAGCCATTTTCCGTGTTTTTTCGGTTGTTTTTAGTTTCTGAAAGCGACAGAGCTCCCGCTGCAATTTTCAAATTTCACTGCAAATACACCAATTTACTCCGAAATTCCGCTGCGCCCGTGTTGAAGAACGTCCCCGCCATTGCTCATTACCTATTAAAGAACCAGTTTCCATCTAAAAGCAGGTATTTATCATTTCGCGCCCCGACTGTAAGTCAAGCTTAGTTTCCTTTGATTTTTCTCTGAAAAAGTGGTTAAAAATCATTGCTGAGTCCTCCCTGAAGATTTTAAACCTGTGAAATTGCCCCCAAAACCTGCACATTGTTCCAATTTCCTCCTTTGTCAGATATCCCGTCCGGTCTGTAAGAAAAAATGAAAACCTCCATTTTGAATCCACAAGAACCAAAATGGAGGTCCCGACAGCTCTTAATATCACTCCATTGAATGCTCCTCACCGTGAATTGGACTATTTACCTCTGATAGATGAAGATTTCCAAATAAAAGACCTGGGTTTCGATGAAAGTCCCCGATTGAGCTTCTGTCGCTGCAGAGACGAATTCTCAAAAGGGCAAGACTTTATAGGGTTGTGGGAATCCAATCTCCCAAGGTATCTCATCCCCTCAGTCATTATTTTCCCAGAAATTGTCCACTATTGCCATTCTAACTATGATCCAACTCAAAAGAGCAGTAATGTCCCCTAACCAGAATGTCCTTTTCCCAATTACTGCTCAGTCTAACACAGTAAAGAACAATCAAAGAGTATCAGGATTAAAGAGTATCAGTGGTTAAAGTGTATCAGGTAAAAGTCAGAGTGAAAGTAAAAATGAAGTTACAGAGCGGTCAAAGGTAAAACAGTAAAAGTAATTACAGAGGCAGTAAAATGGTAAAAAGAGATGAAAATACTTTCACCAACATTTAAGTTTATCTAAAGTGAAAATAAAACAGTCAAAGGAACAAAAAAGTGAAAAGATGAAAAATACAACAAGAAGGAACATTTTTGCAGAAATTGCATATTTTAGTCATAGTTTTGCAGAAACTATTGTGATCAATAAAATATGAATTTTACAAAACTGAAGGAGGTTTATGTTCTTAATAGTACCATCTACAAAAACCTCTCTCACTTTCCTAACAGCTATTATGGTTTTGGAAATATTAAACAATGTTGAAAAGCACTTTTTGCAGAAAATTACAGTCAAGTCATCATTTTACAGAGAATATTGTGGCCAATTAGAAATACATTTCACAAAACTGAAGGAGGTTTTTGTTCCTAAGAGACCCATCTACAAAAACCTATCTCAGTTTTTGCACAGTGGTTTTATAATGAGAGATACATGCGCATCTTTACAGGCCATTTTTTCAGACTCTGTAAAACTCTGTTTTACACATATGTTTTACAGAGAATATTATGCACAGCTGGAGAGGAATTTTAGGAAAGTGAAAAAGGTTTATCTCACCAACATATTTATCCACAATAACCTCTTTCACTTTTTACATATCTATTACGGATTGAGAAATACGAAGATATCATTGGACCCCAAGTTTGCAGAATTGTTGGAGCAGATTGCACAAAGAAAGGAAGCAGTTAGTGATTTGGATGCCTCATCATCAAATAAGATTTGGATCAAATTCGAATTCTCCTCTTTGTCATCACCTATCCATCAAAAATAGTGCCAAATAGTTTGAGTGTCCTTTACTTTAGTTCTATTTATGTAAATAGTTGGAGAGATTTGTGAACCGATTTTGATATTTGTTTCAAGATATTTTAGTTTAGAATTTGTATAAATACTCCACTCTTGGAAGCATTTGGGGTGGATTCTATTACTCTGCTGTAACACTGAGATTTTCGGAATAAAAGCTTTTGGAGAAATTTACTTGTTGCTTACTGGATGACGATTTGAAGCACTGGACTTGTTGCAGGATTCATGTGTTGGACTACAGTTCAATAAGTGTTTCTACCCTTTGTCTGAAATTTTATATTAGTTTATAATACCATGATATCGATTTCTGAATAATTTACATAAAGGATTGAAACAGAATTTGCTTAATTGTACTCTGTTTTCAAATGTGATTGTTCCTAAATGTTTTCTTCTAAATTAGCTATAAGCATGAATTCTTAAATGCTCCTGCTTCGCTGATTTAAGCACTGTTGATTGCTATAATAAAGAATCCTTTATTGCTCTTTGTTTGTAGTCAATTCACTTCTTTCCTTTGAACATGGTGAAATATTCTTAGTTGCCTTTCATCCCTTCAAGATCATCCCATCCACTTTAAATTTTAAGGATTGTTCTCTATCTAGCTATCTTGCCCTGTAATACCATCTTGTGTTTAGAATAGAAATCCAGTAAAGCCATCCTTTGACTCCATAGCCCAATGGACTGAAAGCCCTCAACCTTGCCCTTAGTTTGTGGATTCCACCATTTTCCCAAACAAACTCTTGAAACTATAACTAGCCTAAAAACTTCCAAGAACAAAGATAAATCATAAAGAGAGAGCCCTCTCTGGATGCAGATTGGCTAGATTCTGCATCTAAAAGGTTGGTTTGTGGTTACCTCGGGTATACTTTCCTCTTACACAACTTCTAGGAAAACCTGAGTGATAACACATGGTAGGATGAGTCCCTCCATATTTTGCAGACAGTAGATGGAAAGCTCAAGGAAATGCGACAATAAAAGAAGGAAGTGCTATAGAAGGCAACGAGAACAACAAGAGAGGAAATATTGGAGGAAGTGTGCAAAGAGGAAAATAAGGTAGAAATCATACTATAGTAGTATAATTCTTGTTTTCGCCCTTAAGAGAGGGCTTCATATTTGAGTGCATAGAGACTTTAAGATTATACATCTATGTGCGTAGACCACTTGTAGCTATGTGCGCAGGTCAGAGAAGTTGAATGTATTGAAGAGATCCATCTTAATAATGAAGAATAATTTTTTGGCATATTCCACATTTACTTGCGTTTCGTTTACTTTCTACTTATCTATGCAAAGAAATGATTGCAAGGATATCTTGTTATAACACAGTTTAAATTTTCTATAATGAGTCTATGCTTATCTAAATGTGATAAAGTAAGTAATTAGAACACACAATGTAGTAGTAAGATACAAGTTAGAATATTGGTTAAGCATAGAGAAGAGAAGTAAAGCCAACTTTCAAAGTCCCTGAAGGCTCCAGAAACCTAGTTCTGCAAGCACCCACAGCCACCTCAGGTGAGACAAGGATTTGCTTGCAGGGCATTGCCGAAAGGGATGGTGTTTGAGGGTCTTGTTGGCGAAAAGAACAAATCTAAACCTGGGTCAAGCCTAAACAAGTCCAAAAATAAATAAAAAATCATATACATGTTAAATACCATTTTGTAATGCATGTTATTGATGCAAATGGAGTAGTGGCTCTGGAAAAGTCCCATAAAAAAAAAATTGTGCATACATGTTCATAAAACCAATCTTGTCAGAGAATCTAAAATGGTGCCTAGCTTCTCTTGGGTTGTAAGGAAGGTGATGAATAATTTTGGCATGATATATCAGGTAAATTTTTATTAAGGTGGAGATTATTAGAAGTTTCCAATTATTTCCTTATATTCTTGGGATAATATCTAGGCTTTGTTCCTTGGGCTTGTTTTTTTTTCCTAATATAAGTTTTTGGAAAAAACATATAAAAGGAAATTTTTTGTTTTATGTAAAATTTTTATTATGTAAATTCTTTAAAATATGTGGATAGATTTAGAAAAAATATAGCAGGTTGTTATTCATACAAGTCTATAGAGGCAACACGAAAACATAAAACAAATAGTGGGTTGAATGGTTGGATAATGTATGTCTGTGAACTGGTTTTTATGAATCTCCCTTCAATAATAAGAATGTATATTATCATTTCCTCATGGATGTTTCCCTCACAAGGAGGGTATTACCACGTAAACCATTGTGTCAGTATTTGTGTTTGATTATTATGTTATCTTGTGTATTTCCCATTATTTTCTACAATTTCAATTTATTTGCAGGTTATGCATTTGTTGCTCAACTAAAAAATTTCTACTTTGTAAATCTAGGGTTGGAAAAACCATAGTATAAAGAATTTTATGATATATATATATATATATATATTAAATTTGTAAATAAAATTAGATTATAGAGTTTATTCTAGGATTCCATGGCTTTTAGTTTTCAAATTAAAATTGATGGGTTTTTACTAAATCTAAGTTTGGAAAGAATGTGATATAAAGACTTTTACGATATACATAATAAATTTGCAAAAGAAAGTTAGGGTACAAAGATATTGTAAGACAAATAATTTCTACTCAACATGAAAAATATTACTCAAAAATTTATGATATTCACTAAATAACAACGTACTTCAGTCAAATCCAACCTCAATCAATAATATAAATTAGAAACGTATATATAATCATATTTTTATCTCAAGCCATGCACGAAACATAGTGAAAATTAGAAATGTATATATAATCATATTTTTATCCAAACTATATAAGAACATAGGCTTCCAAAGTGAGTTGAATTTAAAAATTATAATATAATATCCAAATATTTCTTTAATTTATCCTCCTATAAACAATTTTGTAAATTTCAAAATGGATGTATTAAATTCCATGGAGCTACTAAATGAAATTCTAAGCTTGAATGTTTTTAATTGGAAATTTATTATGGTAAGTTTTTGCATGGTTTACTTTTAGGATGTCATATTTAACGCTAAGTTGATCTAAAGCAAGAAAAAATAAGTTGATAATGCGAGCAAAAATAAATCATCAAAGGTACCCAAAAGTTGTATGCCTCCTTTGATTGAGAGATTAATTATGTGGTTTATATTTATATATGAATTTACTTTTTATGATGAAGCATATATTAAATTATGTCGTTTTTCTTACTTAGTTATAACAGATTATACATTAAAAAAAGTTGACATATAATATTTCTTACATTATTCCTAATGCCTACACATCTCCCCCATAATCGGTTGTAGAAGCCCTCTCGATGAAACAACCTCTGTGAGAGATCAAATTTGCTTAGATGAAAACAAATTTTAGACTGAAAAGAGATTTGATCCCTTTGAGCCTTTGGTAGATCTATAGTTAAGATGGATCTAGGTTATTAAAATTATTAATACTGTTAATATAGAGTCGCAATGTATAGTATGGGAGTGAAAGTTTCAATATTAATTTAAATATTAATATTATTAATATAATATAATATTTAATATAATAGAATATAATAGTGTGTTATAGTATTAATATTATAGTTTATTATACTATTAATATAATAGTTTATTACGATATCAAGTATACTTTTTCTCATGTGTTTTCTTTAAAACTCCTAATAGAGAAATTTTTAGGTCTAAAATGGGTCTCCAAACAAAAATATACCTTATACGGACAAATAGGATTCAAGATGATTATGTCAAGCATGGGGGATGATTCACCACTTTTGGAGTAAAAAAGTAACTGTATTAAAAATTAATAAAATAATAAAACTAGTTTATCAACACGTATTTTCAACTTATCTCCCTAACATTTTACTCAAATTTTGACCAGGAGTACTTGTTTGATGAAAAATTTAATTCTTCATCCAAGGATTACTCATGTTGCATACCTTTATTGGACTCTTCTACATGGAAATAGAGAAATACATCAAAAAAACATGATTGCAATCATGTTTTTCATGTATTTCTCATTTTTCGTGTAGCAGGGTCCATAGAAAGTATGCAACATGGGCACTCTTTGGATTAGGAAACAAATTCTTCCTTTAACAAGTCTTCCCGCTTGAAATTCAAGTAAACCCATAGGGAGACACGATGAAAATTCAAGTTGAGAAAATAACCTTTTCCTTTTCCTTGTAAAATTTGATCATATAATCTAATATTAGTTTATTATTTCCACTATTATTTTATAATTTCCTTAGGAGGCCCATTTTAGACCTCAAAATTCCTCTAATGAAAATTGAAATTGTTTGGGAAAGAAAAAAGAAATATAAAATAATTTGTCTACAAAACCAGTTAGCCAATCTCTCTAAAAAGTATAAGATTAAGATTATCATTATTGCGCATCAAATTCCATTCACTATTCTTCTACATTTTTGCAAAAACATATATAAAAGTCTTTTAGATGTTCCAAAATAGTTTGAATATCTGAATAGGAATTAAATCTATTAAATGGATCTATTAAATTTGATGGAGCTATTAAATGGAATTTGGTGTTTAAATGTTTTTAATTCACATATGATTCCATGTTCACATGACTATGAACAAACGAACAACATATGGTTTTCACATCACAGATATATTGATGTAAATTATGAAAACAAATTAAAACTTAGAAAGGAACAAATTAGGATTGCACTTTATGAACAAGTGAGGAATAACCCCTTGTATAATTTTGATATTGAAATTGTTTAAATGTAGGAGAGTGGTACTATTTAAATTGCAATATTGTTTCATAAATTATACTATATCCATAAACAATTTTTTTAATTTTTTTAAAGTTATAAGACTCAAAACCAGAGATCTTATGTTATTTAGTTGAAAAAGAAAAAAAAAATAGGTACAAAAAAAATATTTTGGCTCAAACTAATGTTGGCAATATGTTTCTAGTATCCTATTATATTGAATTGATTATCCTTGATGGCAACTCTCTGACAAAGGATGTAGATAATGACTGTATGAAGATCTCAGAAATCAGTGATAGTTAAGAAACTCGGTGCTGGGTTTGATGGTTCTCTGTATACTGTTAGAGGTACCAATGTCAATACGGTCGACTATGTATCCCAACTGATCGCCTGATAACCCTCTGTGTTATGGAGTAAGGTGTTTTCTGAATGGTGGATCAAATGCACGCAACCAAATGGTGGATCGAATGCACACAGAGAACTACCGAATGGTGGATCGAATGCACACAGAGAACCGAGTTGAACAGTTCGTAAGGATTTCATTGGAGTTGTATAACAGTATTGTGGCTGTATGATCTAATAACACGAAGAAATGAATTGGCGAAAGTACACAGAAGGAACTTGGAGTAGAGGGGTGGAACCTTGCGAATGAACAGTGAACGCGGTTTAGGGCTGGAAGTGGTTTTTATCGCACCACCTTTGCAGCGAAAGTGGTATTTGAGAATCGAGAGTGATTCCATAGAACAGTCGACACGTGGTGTCGGGTGAAGTTCCAAAACCACCATCACTGCGCGGCATCGCACGTTAACGATCGACCAAGGAGGCCGCATGATATTAATGAGTGTCGTCAATCTGGAGGGAAGCCATCAGACGACGGTTGTAAAAAGAAGATGTGCGAAGGTTAACCAAAGTACAGCATGGGAATCTGATTGGACTATTGATCATATACGTGGGGCCTAGTGTCAAGCGTTTATTAACCTTGGCTATAACATTATACGGTGGAGATAAAAATTAACTTTGGGTCGATTCGTGTTATGAATATGCATTAGTGCATATTGAAGAACGTAGGTTGGGGTTCCAATTTGGATTATTTTAAGTGGGTTGATATTAAAAAGAGAATTTTTGTATGCCTTAGGAAGGTCTTTTCTAAAGAAGAAAGTTGGAATAATATCTCAATCTCAGATTGAGATATTAATAAGCCTTAGATTTATTATCTAATTACCAAAACCAAGGAAATAGAACAATGACAAATCGTTTGGGGCTTGGGTAGACCCCGCTAGATTATCTAATTGATCTCGTCCAGGAATACCATCAGCGGTTGGGTGGTTTTGACTCATGGTATTAATAAAGGGAAAAAATATATAAGGAGAAGATGATATAGTTCAAGGGTGTGAGCATAACGGTTGTTAATGAAAAAATCTCTTTAAGAGATATCTGCATGATTGAACTCTGTTTCCTGATAAAGCTGAATCTGTAATGCACCTATGGAGTTGATGAAGGTTAAATATCTCTAGATCTAGAAATGATGAATCTCCAGGAAGATCTGCAAAGAAATCATGAAGACCTGACGCAAGTCTGATGAAGAAATTTTGTGGATCTGAGGGTTGAAGTCTTCAGCATGAAAGTGGAAGCTTTCTGCCGGTACAAGCTAGTGTTAAAGTCAGGGGGTTGGAGCTCCCTTCCGGTAGTGACTAGAGAACAAGAGAAGGTTGTAGCCTTCTGCAGGTGGGTGCCTGCGTATTGGTATAAGTTTGCACCAGCACAAAAAATTGTAAGAATTTTTCTTTATAATAAATATTGAAGACAGAGACAACAGCAATGGTGGTTTTCTCCCAAATTGGGTTTCCACCTTAAATACTGGTGTTCATGGGTGTTGCTTATGTGTGATGGCTAATTATGTTATTACTGTACATGCTTACTACTTATGAATGAATGATGCAATAATCTAAGTAAAGAATTAAAATAAGATCTATGATAAAAAAAAATTATTGTCAGATCTAAATACTGATTCACCCCCCCTCTCAGTATTTTTCCTAACAATTGGAATCAGAGCAGGTCCTTCTGAAAATCTTAGCCGCTAGAAGGAAGATCAATCAAGATGAGAAATCAAGATGGAATATCATCTATCAGGCCTCCGCTCTTCAACAAAAACAATTTAATCTTCTCGAAAACAAGGATGATATCCTATCTTCAGTCTCTGGGTCCAGATGTATGGGCTATTGTTGAAGCAGGATATCAATATCGAGCCGCAGTACCAACAGATCCAACAGAAAGAAAGAATTATGAAACAAATGCAAAGGTGGCTAATGCTCTATTAGGAAGTCTAACTAAATCAGAATTTGTCAAAGTCATGTAGCCGAATATAGCAAAGGCAACATGGGACAAAATCATTCAAAGTTATGAAGGTGATGCAACGGTAAAAAGTGCTAAACTCCAAACTCTCAGAATTCAATATGAGAACCTAAAAATGCATAATGAGGAGAGCATTGCTAATTTATTTTTACGTCATGATGATATTGTAAATCGTATGAGAAATCTGGGAGAAACAATAACCAAGTCTACCTTGGTTGAGAAAGTTTTAAGATCACTAACGAAAAAATTTGAGTCAAAAGTTTCTGCTCTTGAAGAAAAGCAGGATCTTCAAAATCTTATTGTGGTGCAACTTCATGGCAATACTAACTGCATATGAGATGAGAAGAGGAGGACCATCTGAAGTCAAAGAAGCCATCTTTAGAGCTTCTACAAAAGGGAAAGAAGTACAAGAGACAAAAGGATCATGTTATATCTCATAAGAAGATGAGGTAAATTTTGTAAAGAAACTCCAACTTGGTACATCACAGTTCAGAGATAAGCTTCCTTTGAATTTTTTTTTGTGTGGAAGAGTTGGTCATTGTGATGCTAAGTGTCCTCACAAAGAAGTACATTAAAAAGGAAAGGAAGCAGCAAGAAGGAATAAGAATCAGTTTAGCACTAGAAAAAGTTACTATACTCATGAAGATAGTGATGGGTTATTAGATAGTGAGGAAGAATGTGAACAAGATCGTAGACTTCTCATGGCATTTGAAAAGGAGTCTAGAGAAGAAAAGGATACTTTTATGGATGCTTTAGAGGACAATGAGTTTTTTGATGAAATCAATCAACTCAAAATATGCTTAGAAGAAAGTAAAATATCCATAGAGACTCTGAAAAACCAGCTTCAAGAAAAGGAGAAACATAATGAGAAATTAGAATGTGAAATAGTAAGTCTAAGAAAAGAAATTGAGAAAGTAAAGACTTTGAATTGTAGATTTGCTAAAGGATCTGAAACCTTAGATGAGATTATCAAGGTACAATGTTCTCCTCTTCTAAAGATAGGTCTTGGATATATCGAAGAATCTTCTCAGGCTTCAACACCAAATTATCTAAAAGTAGCTATAGACAGTACACAACATTCTTCCCCACAACAAGGGAATAAAGAGTCTGTACAGATTAAGCACAACAATCTCAATTCAAAGAACACTAACAGGAACACCTTTCAAAGAAACACCAATCAATAGGTAAATTAAAGTAGAATATTTCATGATCGCATAAATTTCTTCTTCAATGGACAATGTTTCTCATGTCACAATTTTGGTTATAAAGCTGTTCAATGTGTTGCATATAAAACCATAATGACAAGAGAAGAAAGAAAGAAAAGGATTGATATTGGAACAAAGAAGAATACATATAACAAATTTTCTCCTCTTAAAAATGAAGTTCAATGTGCTCATTGCAATAACTTTGGCCATGAAGAATCTGAATGCAGGAGCAAAGTCTAGCCAAAAGAGCATCTTCCTTCAAGCTCCAAAGTACAGTAAAAGAAGGAATTATAGGTTGAAAATTGTGGCATAGCTTTGTTTGCAGAAGGAGAAGAAAATCAATGGTACATTGATAGTGGATGCTCAGAACACATGACAGGTGACAAAAACAAACTTCTTGCATATAGTGCTCTAGAAAAAGAAAAGAATGTTATATTTGGAAATGATACTCTTGTTGTCATTAAGGGAAAAGGATCTGTTTTTCTAAAAGAAAAGGTGAAAGCTAATAATTTCATGTGTGTGGACGGATTAAAGCATAACCTGTTCAGTGTAAGTCAAATGTGCGATCAAGGAACTGAAGTTGTCTTTAGTTCAAAAGAATGTGTGGTACATGATCTTGATATAGGTAAAACAATTATAAAAGGAAATAGAACTCCAAGAAATCTGTATGTATTAAAGAACTGAAAAGAACAATGTTACATGAGTAAATCTTCAGAAAAATAGCTATGGCATAGAAGGTTGGGCCATCTGAGCTTCTCTCAAATCAACAAATCAAGCAGACTCAAAGCTGTTCGTGATCTTACCAATATTACACCACCTAAAAATATCATATGCAAATCTTTCCAATTCGGTAAGCAAACCAGAGTGCAATTTAATGCTAAGGAAGGTTCATCAAGTAAGCCTCTTGAACTCATTCATACTGACATATGTGGACCTATGAAGAAAAAGTCAACACGTGGTGAACAATACTATATCTTATTTATTGATGATTTCTCTAGAATGTATTGGATTGGGTTGATTAAACACAAATATGAAGCATTTGAGAAATTTCAAATCTTCAAAGCACTCGTTGAAAATGAATTAGATCTAAAAATCAAGTGTCTTAGATCTGATCGAGGAGGAGAATATACATCAGATGAATTCCTTGAATTTTGTGAACAACATGGCATGAAAAGACATTTTTATGTAGCTGGCACTCCACAACAAAATGGCGTAGTAGAAAGAATGGATAGAACAGTTCAACAAATGGCTAGAGCTATGCTTGATGATTCAGGAACACCTGACACATTTCGGGGAGAAGAATTACACACAGCGGTAAATATTATTAACAAGGCACATGTTCGTGTAAACAGTAATAAAACTCCATTTGAACTATGGTATGGCAATCCTCCCACTGTAAAGCACTTTAGAGTTTTTCGGAGAAAATGCTTTATCAAAAATAATGATGAAAAACTTGGCAAGTTTGAACCCAGAGCAGATGAAGGAGTATTTCTTGGCGACTCCTCTAGGAGTAGGGCATATAAATGTTACAATAAAAGACTTCAGAAGATTGTTGAATGTATAGATGTTGTTATTGACGAGTCTCCTGCAGCTCCAAAAGAAGAAAAACAAACAACAGATGAAGACGATGATGACATATATCCTTCTACATCAAATACGAATGATATAGACAATGAACCCAATGAAGAACCCGAAGATGAGTTATCTGAAAAAGCTCTATCCAGATATGTTCAAAAGAATAATCCAGAATCTCAAATTTTGGGAGAAAAGGGATCAGGTGTACAAACAAGAAGGACTCTTGTGGGATCTTCTAGCTACCTGGCATTTCTATCCACTATTGAACCAAAAAATGTCAATCAAGCCAGCAAAGATGAGTGTTGGATTCAAGCCATGAATGAAGAGCTTGATCAAATTGAAAAGAATCTGTTGGGAAAAATACTGACAGGGGAGGGGTGAATCAGTATTTAGGGCTGAACAATTTTTCTTTTCTTTCTCTTGAAGCTATATGTTGCAGTACAACATCTAACATGTATGTCCAAATATCTTATTATGTCATTACTTAGAGCATTGCATCATTAGGCATGAACAGAAATAATAGAACAAACCATCAAACATAAAAAACACATATGAACACCAGGATTTAAGGTGGAAACCCAATTTGGGAGAAAATCACCGCTGCTGTAATATTAGTCTTCAATATTTATTATAGAGAAAACTTCTTACAATATATGCTAGTGCAGACTCATACCAGCACGCAGGCACCCACATGCAGAAGGCTACAACCTTCTCTTGTTTACCAGCCTCTCCTAGAAGGGAGCTACTACCCCCTGCTCTCGTTTACCAGCTACCACTGGAAGGGAGCTACAACCCCCTCTCTGAAGGCTTTGACCCTCAGCACCACTGCAGACCACGTTTCATCAATTTTCACACTGGATGCAACAGTTTCCATACGACATACCTTGCCAGTCACCTGATTTATGTATTTTCTGTATACTCACACCAGTTCTTCACGATTTCGTTCATCATTCAAACCAGAGATTCATCATCGTCAGATCATTATATTCATGGGTGCATTGTAGTGCCGAATTGATCAGTTAAGAATAGAGCTCGCCCATACAGATGTTCTTTAGAGAAATTTTATTCACCACCTTTGCAATGCACACCATTCGTTCTCTATTTTTCTTCTCCTTAAATAGTTTTGCCTTTATTAAAACCATGAGTCAAAACCATGAACCGCTAATATTATTCCTTTAGTTTGTCTCACAGGGTTTTTGATCTCTTTTTAATCTTTATTTATCAATTTAAAGAAATTGACAAATAAATACATTTTTAAAATTTTAAATTCCCAAGCCTTATGTCTAAAGTTTAACCCTTCAGACTTTATAGAAATATCTAATGCTTCTAGATTAATCTTACGATAAACCTTTGACCTCGGGCCCACATAAATGGTCAACAGCCAATCCAATATGCCCATCATACCATAGTAAACATCGTGCAAGTTCAGCGTCCGATCACCGTTAGATCAATGATGTATATACATATCACTCGATCTTCGATGCCGAACGTTAACATGCGATGGTTTGCCGTACCTGTGTTAATCTTCGTGCATATTCAATAAATGACGACCGTCTGATGACCCCTTCCCAGATCAACGACATTCAATGATATCGATGGGCGACATAGGTCGAACTATAATGCGTGATGGCACATAGTGAAAAGCGGTTTTGTAAAATCGTATAGGGACGCGTGTCGCCCGTTCTATGGAGTCGCTCCTCACCTCTTGAATACCACTTGCCCGTTGAAAGCGGTGCGATGAAAACCATAAACCACCTTCACTATCCCTCCTTCGAGGTTCTGCCCTTCGGTCAAGGTTCCATTTATGATTCCAAAGGATTAGTCTGGGTTTTGCGCTATAACTCTAGTCTATCTTTGGCAAGATTTCCAATAATCAACGAACAAATGTAGTTCTCTTCCAACGGGATTTTCTTACAAACCTTAACTCGTTACAATTCAATGTCATTCTTCAATTTTGCTATGATATATATAACATATCAACCTTCCATTTCGGAGTTCTATCCTGTCACATTTCCGCTTCTACCTGTACATTCAAAAACATCATATCTCTGCCACCAATAAGTTCTTCAATGGATACACTGAATGCCTCAAGAGCCCCTCATATATTCAACCAAGTATTTCGATGACTGCAAATGTCAAACTAAGCCAGTTCTACATTACAAGAAGGTCTCATCCTGGAATTCGAACCCTACCACCATGATTCCTCAATAGGGTTTCACTTTTAACTCCATACGCAGAGACTCATAAAGAGGTTCAGGGGATTCCACAAATGAATTACATCAGTAAATACACATATAGTACACATATCCCTAACTTTGCAACAATGATTTCATTCCTCTCCGGGCACAGCTCATATATATTCCAGATTTACTCAACCATAATTAGCACAATTCCACAGCTCTTCATTAACATATACAAATCTTGGCCAGATATAAATTTTTGTCCTTCAATCTATTACCTTGTCTCTTTTGCCTTATGGATAGTTTAGATGTTGCTCCTGGCTTTGCCAATTCCTTTTCCATCAATGAAAACATTTCCAACAATCTCCCCCTTTGGCATTGATGGCAATACTCTTCCTCTGATGGCCTTATAGAATCCCTTTGCTGCTTTTCCTCCCCCTTTGACATCAATGGCAAAGAGTTTGACAATACCATGCTCCCCCTGAGCTTGAGCATTCAGAGAAGCCCAACAACACCTCACAACCAATTTAACATTCTGTATTTAAGTAGACCTGATCCTCTGCATGGCAGAGCCTACTCCTAATTTCTGTCTGAGATATTTGAACGCTTCCCTGGGCAGAGGTTTGGTAAATATATCAGCAACTTGTTCTTTGGAGGAAACATACTCCAATTTCACCTTTTGTTCAAGCATTTGTTCACGTAAGAAGTGATATTTGATGGGAATGTGCTTGGTCTTCGAATGCATAACAAGATTCTTTGAGATACTAATGGCACTTGTATTATCACACATAATCGAGATAGGAGGTGAACATTTGATTTGAAAGTCTTGTAGGGTTTGCATCATCCAGAGAAGTTGAGTGCAACATGATGCTGCAGCCACATATTATGCTTCTGCTGTAGATAAGGCAATGGAGCTTTGCTTCTTGCTAAACCAAGATACTAACCAGGGCCCCATAAAGAATGCACCACCACTAGTGCTTTTCCGATCATCAACACTTCCAGCCCAATCTACATCAGTGTATGCATGAAGAGTAAGATCAACATTCTTTGAATACCATAGTCCAAAGTCTTCAGTTCCTTGTAGATATTTGAATATTATTTTCACAGCCTGAAGATGAGACTCTTTTGGATTAGCTTGGAATCTTCCAACAATCCCAACTGCATGCATGATGTCTGGTCTTGTCCCAGTGAGATAAAGTAGACTTCCTATCATAGATCTGTATTCTAGTTGATTTACGGTGGGAGAATCATCATTGGAACTGATATTACATCCAGCTATCATTGGTGTAATTACAGGTTTGCAATCTTCCATGCCATACTTCATCAGGATTAGCTTGAGTTACTTTGCTTGTGATAAGAATATACCATTTTTTTCTTGTTGCACTTGCAAGACAAGAAAGAATTTTAGTTCCCCAAGTAAACACATTTCAAATTCTTGCTACATATCAGAAGCAAATTTTTGACTCATAGACTCTTCATTACTTCCAAAAATGATATCATCAATATATATAACCACAATCAATAGTTTGTCATTTTTAGTTGTTGTGTATAAGTTGCTATCAGCAGACCCCTTTGAAAATCCTTGTTGATGAAGATATTTGTCAAGACGATAGTACCATGCCCTTGGAGCTTGTTTGAGACCATATAGAAATTTTTTAAGTCTACAAACCAGTTTTTCATCATTCTCAAAATGAATCCTTCTGGTTGTTCTATATAAACTTCTTCTTCTAAATCACCATTTAGAAAGGCAGATTTAACATCCATTTGATAGACTTTGATTTTTTGGAAGCTTGAAAAAGAAAGAAACATTCTTATGGCTTCAAGTCTGGCTACAGGAGCAAAAGTTTCTTCAAATTCTATACCTTCTTGTTGAGCATACCCTTGCAAACAAGTCTAGCTTTATTTCCTATAAAATACACATTCTCATTTAACTTGTTTTTGAATATCCATTTAGTTCCAATGACATTTTTGTCATGAGTTCTTGGTACTAATTCCCAAGTGTGATTCTTTTCAGTTTGATCAAGCTCTTCATTCATGGCTTGAATTCAACATTCATCTTTGCTAGCTTGACTGACATTGTGAGGTTCAATAGTGGATAGAAATGCCAGATTGCTATAAGATCCCACTATAGTCCTTCTTGTTTGTACACCTAATCCATTTTCTCCCAAAATTTGAGATTCTGGATGATTCTTTTGAACATATCTAGATGGAGCTTTTTCAGATAAATCATCCTCGGGTTCTTCATTGGGTTCACTGTCTATATCATCCTTATTTGATGTAGAAGGATATGTGTCATCATCATCTTCATCTGTTGTTTTCTTTTCATCTTTTGGAGCTGCAGGAGACTCATCAATAACAACATCAATACATTCAATAATCTTCCGATGTCTTTTATTGTAACATTTATATGCCCTACTCCTGGAGGAATAACCAAGAAATATTCCTTCATCTTCTCTTGGTTCAAAATTGCCAAGTTTTTCATCATTATTCTTAATAAAGCATTTGCTTCCAAAAATTCTAAAATGCTTTATAGTGGGAGGATTACCATACCAGAGTTCATATGGAGTTTTATCACTATTTACACGAACATGTGCCTTGTTGAGAATGTTTACTGCTGTATGTGCTACTTCTCCCCAAAATGTGTCAAGTGTTCCGAAATCATCAAGCATAGCTCTAGCGATTTTTTGAAATATTCTATTCATTCTTTATGCAACACCATTTTGTTGTGGAGTGTCAGTGTTACACAGTAATTTGTCACTGTCCCTACCATTCCCCGTCCCACATAATGGAGGACCCATTTTGTGACCTGTGAACATTGTCATGCTCTGAAACCATCATCAATGCATTCCTCTAAGCATGAGATTCAATTGCCCTAAAGACATCTCCTTGCCAAAAATCATGAAAACAACTCCTTTTGCATTGGCGCGGGTAGACAGTTCAGCACTCGCGCCAATGAGGAAAATCCTACAAAGAGGCCGTGCCAACTGGCACTCTGTCCCAGAGTAGTAGTCGCGCCAGCCAATTTAAGGAGTGTTTTTTAAATAAAGATGTGGAAGTTGTGTTTCAAAAAACTCAGAAACCATTGCCTATCTTGATTTGGGAGGTTTGGCTGCGGGAGTTATATGGAAGGGAAGTGGTTTGCCACCTCCCATGGAACCTTCCTTGTTGATAGGGCCAATCCCACAATAATGGGGATCCCAACTCCCTCCTTCCCCATCTATAAAAGCCTACTCAATTCCATGGCAAGCTAGTCTTGAAGTGCCTAAGCTTTGAATCTCCATATTCCCAAGAGCCTTTGTGTTGTAAGAGCCCTCTTTCTTCCCATAAGGCCGACTCAAGTAAGGAGACTATCATTGAGAGACTCAAGAGAGGTTTTCCCTTTCCCTGGCGAGCTTTGCGAGATGTGAATGACTGGAGACCCATCTGAAGGAGACCACGACGTCAGAACTTTGGTTGTAATCTCTTTCGATCGTTATTTAATGAATGATTACGATTATGGTTCCACTCTGTTTTCGATTATGTTAATATGAGTATTATCCTTTCTAACTGATATTTAGTTGCGTATGCTGGATTTTATGCTTGTATCTATTTGTTTCTTGCATGTACAGGTGTCCATCCGCGGAGATCGTGGCAGATCGTGATCTGCCGAGGCTGAGGAATGGGAACGCTCTCTTCTTCAGATCGTAGCATTGGATTCCAGGTAGGCCTCCATCTTTGTTCTTTTCATTCGTAACTAGGAACTTGCATTGTAACATTTCGTGATTGTTGCTAGACCCCTACTGGGCTAGTAGGGATCGCCTCTGTCTGCAAAGGGGATTTACCTCAACAATTTGGTGAATCCATTGGGGATCATCTAGATTTCACTGTCTCGTTTACATTATCTCGCTTTGATTATTTTATGATTTTCCTTGCTTGATGAGCCTTCTCGGTTGGGTTCTTTTGCTGTTTTTTGCTTCTTGGTTTGCTTAGTATACATTGATCTACTTCTGGAGTAGTTCTTTTTTGGTTTTGGCTGAGAAACTTGACTGGCGCGCTTTTTAGCCCGACAGTCACACCAATTGGCGCATGTTGCTTTTGTTTAGCCCGCGCCAATTTCTTTCTGGCGCTAGTTTCAGCCTTACAGTCGCGCCACTCCTGTAAGGTTTTTGAGTTTGCTCAGTTTTGAGCTCTCTGAGTCTGGTCAGTGCTTTTCTTCTTGATCATCCGACTACCTAAGTGTGTTGGAGTCCTGTTTGACTGGAAATTTTCCTCCGTCCTTTGGTTTTTTGTTTCTATCTATCGATTTCACATTTTAAGCCCTAGGGCATCTAGTGGCTTTGTGTATTGAGCCCTCCTTGGGAGTTTTGGTGTTTCGTTTGTCCAGTCGACTTTCTGATTGCTCCTCCGCATCCTCTTAGTAGTTGTTCATTGTTTTGTTGCGATTTTGGGTGATTGCTCATTCCTTCATTCAAACTTTGTTTGGGCCTACTTTGGACCTAGATTACACGGTCCATTGGAGCCTTTGAGTCCTTTCTTGGTTTTGAGAGACTTTGGTCAATTTGGGATCTGATTGCATGTGTTGTTGAGTGAAATTTGCTTGTTTTGCTCTCTCAATATCGTTTCTCAAGTTGTTCCGTTTGTTTTCAGTTTTTTTAGTGCATATTAGCCATCAAACATTGAAAATTACAAAAAATCTCTTGTGCTTTTGGTTGAATTAGTGCAAATTGAAATTTTTCGATTTTACTAGTGATTAGTGATTTGAATGAAAAGTTCTCAATTTCATTAGTTGCGTTAGAGATCTCATTGTTTGTCTTCCGAATAATTTTGTTTGTGTAAAGACTCTCAACTCTCCTGTAGCTAGTTTTCATTGAACAAAATGGTCTACTATGGCATGTAGCTTTGCACTTAGGAGTTTTTGAAACCATACATTCGCTAGGGCCTGAAAATTGAAACCTAATTGAAGATCAACTTTAAAATCTATCCAATTAACCTAAGGCAGCATTGAAATCTAACGAAACATATTTAGAGGTCTAGGCTAGAGACGTGTTCCGGCGTCTTTAAACCTAGCAGCTGTCGTTCGCCTTTTGGCTTTAGACAGCGCTAGCACGGACTTGTGCTCCCCATACCGTCACGTATATAAAGGGAAACCCCTCTAGGTTTTCAATACTTTATCCACAGGAAGCCGAGTCTGCCGCCCAATACCCGTGATACACCGAACACAGCATTCGGGGAGATTGCCTGCACGTACGGAAAGTCCTTGGTTGATTTCTTCTTCATTATTAAAACCAAGGTGTATATTGCAGTTCATGGTTATTTGGTACACCCTTTGTGCCTAGTATTCCTGAGCAGTCATTTGGTCTTTTCTGACTCCCTAAATTTGAAAAGACCGTCAAGCGCTTGTCCTTTCACGCTTGTGTCAAATCTAAAAGAGATAGAGTCATCTTTTATCGTTTCTTGACTCTTAAAACATGAAACGGTGAAGTTTCTTATTTCTCAATGTGGTAAAAATTAATCACCTGTCACATTATACGCTCTGTTAGATATTGTCACGATCAGTTTCGATCGTGTGTCTTGAATCTTTTTTCGGTTCGTGTGGTTTTGAGTTTTTGATGGCAACTTTTTTCGCAGTTTACCAACCAAGGAATCCCCCTTATGGGAATCGGTCATTTTTCTCCTTGGAAATGTTGAGCTCCTCACATGGCGACGTTGTCCCTTCTCGCTAACCATGGGTTTCCGTTTTGGTTGTTCTCAAACCGTAGTCCCATCGTCTCCACTAAGCCAATTAGTTCTCCACCCGAACAACATCACATTCCATGTGACCCTCCCACTTCCCCCTCGTTTCATGCCTCCTCTTCTACTTCGCCTAGTGAAAGCCTGGATTCAAGTAACCAGGTGGCTAAGAAGAAGAAGAAAAAGAAAAAGAAGAAGAAGTCTGATAAGCGAGAGGCTAAAAGTGCAACCACTGTTTCTGAAATATCTCCTCTCGATAAACCTTCCAACCCTCCATGGAAAGTCAAGTTCCCTTGCCTGTTGTGCACTGGAGACCATCTTCTTCCAGACTGCCCTGGCATTCCCAAGGTCCTCGAAGTATGGTCCAATGGCCGCCCACCATTGCCTTTGACTTCCGAGATTCAGGTTGGAGGCACGTCTTCAACTGGTACTGATAAGGCTCCTAAGAAGCAGGGTAAGATCACCAATCCCTGTAAGTTGTGTGAAGGGCACCATGCCATTCACCTTTGTCCTTATATGGATGAAGCCAAGCGAGCTTCAGACAACCCAACCGGTTCTACACCATGCCTTCCACCTAGTTATAATCGGCTTTCTTTGAGTCCTCTGCCAGCTGATCCTACGATTGGTCAAGATTCATCCTTGGTCAATCCCACTCCCCCAGAAATTCAAATTCATGAATCCGTCCCTGACCAACCATTGGTCGTAGGATCGGTTGAACTGGCCCCATCCGCGGTGCACTAGGTCTTTTCTGTCGAGAGTGGATCTCACACCCCCGATGTCCTTCTGATTTCTTCCGATTCTTTAGACTTGGAGAAGATTCTCCTGTCCCTATACTTCAGGAAGCTCCTCCTCTGCCTCCCATGATGGAGGCTTCGGAGGATATCCCTCCCACCTTCGTGATGGAGGTTATGGAGGATGGTCCTTCTTCTGTAACACCAGGGGAAGACCTTCTCGGTTCGATGGTATCCCCTCCGAGTAGTTTGGTTGCTTCCTTTGATTGGAATCGATTCGCAGGATTTCGCCTTCCATCTTATGTGCCTTTCGAGATCACAGTACAGGCTTTTGGTCTGGTCATACCCAGCACCATTATAGATGAAGGTGCCTCTGTTAGTATTCTATCCTCGACTACCTGGAAAGCCTTCGGTTCGCCACCGCTTGCACCTGTTATGCAGAATCTGTTGACTTTTAATAGAAGGACGAGTCAACCATTGGGGATCCTTCCAAGGTTATCGATTACTTTGGGAGGCAAAACCGTCCATATGGACGTGATGGTCGTTCCGGGCTCCTTGGATTTCAATCTGCTCCTAGGGCGCAATTACACCTATGCCATGGAAGCGCTTGTCTCCTCCCTTTTTCGTGTGGCCTGTTTTCCACATGAAGGACGGATCGTGACCATTGATCAACTGTCGTTATTTGGTCCTAATGTGGAAACTGGTCCGCCATCACCCCTCCTGGTTTTTATGCACCCGTTGTATTTGCCCCACTGCAGGTCAACTATGTGGCTACCTACCCTGTGCCTGTGCTCAGTGATGATGCCATTATACATAGTGTGTTGGGGGCATTGGGTCCTGACTTCCAGGGTGTTTTCCTTCCATCGGGAGTGGAACTCTTGGAAGCACCGCCTTCTTGTTCTTTTTGATATAAGTTGGTTAGAGCATGGTTTCCTCCCTGTGTCAAGCTCTCTAAAAAATGAAACCAGGTTCTTGGAGCATAGTTCCTCCACTTGTGTCGAGCTCCTAAAAACAATGAAACAAGCTGTTAGAGGATAGTTCTTTTAAGTCTTTCAACCTCGTTAAAATAATGAAACACGCGCATGTTCAATTCGACTTTTTGTTTTGAACCTTCACTCCATTTTCAATGGACTGAAGCTTGGGGGGCATGCACCTCGAATTGAGACACCATGCTGGGGGGCATGCCCGTCTTCCTCATTTCAAGCATAGTTTGCATATGTGTGTGTTCATGTGTGCTTTTAAGCTTGCATAAAAATGAAATGTGTGAGTAGATACATTGTGTGAATACATTTTGCATTGGGTCGTTTGTTATGTAACTGATACATTAGATTACATTTGTATTAGACATTTGCATGACATATAAAAAACATTATCACATGTAAAAGATCCATCCAAAATAGTCATATGTATATATATATATATATATATGTGTGTCGAAATTTTTGCACAGTGTGCATCATAAAGTCAAAATATACATAATCGTCTTAAGTACATCCGGAGACGATATGTCTCTCAAAAAATAGGTGTGGTATAAATCCTAAGAGCTAATCCGCATGGTGCTCATGATAGCATGTGACTGCACGCACTAAGCGTCTCAAGATTCGGTGGATCCGATCCGGAACTCCCACCGTGTGGCGCTGGTATGCCATCGGTACATCTGCCAGCCGAGCATAGTCCGGAATCCCTTGGGCAATGCCCTCAAGATTCTGGATCAACTCCTCTCCTCCGGTGCCCTCTCCCTGAGGATCAGGGGCGAGTTGTGTCCTCCGTGAGATTGGAGACATCCCAGCTGGTCTCTCAGGTCCCACATCTGCATACATATATAAAATGTGTTAGGACGAATGTGTATTAACAAAAAAAAAACATAAAACATAAAAGTCAAAAACATGAGGTCTTACCCAACTCCTCGTCCCAGTCATCTCCTTCTGGCAGTGGGAGATCTGGGTCTCCGGTGAAGTCAGTTCCTACATAGGGCCAGTCTTCCACTACAATCAACTAGCGCCGTAACCACCTAAAGAACTCTGGCCTCCAGGACATTTGTTGGCCGCCTCCAGCTCTAGGCATTAATGCTGCCCAGCGAGCCATTCTTGGCTCTCGTGGTATCGGATCTGCTACTGAGGCCCCTTGGCCCTAGAATATTGGTAAGCGTTCCAGAATGAATGATACCAGGATGGAACCATAACCAAACTGTTTTAGTTTACCTTGTTTGAATTTTGTGAGCTGCCTTTTCATATTTATTGTTACTGTTGTTGCCCAGTCAAACAGTAAGGGACTCATGCATTCTGAGGCTAGCAGGAGTTGGGCCTTGGTAGCCTCGTGCGGTGCCTGCGGCCCTGCAGCCCGCGTGATGGTATGTAGGACAACTCTCAATGCCAGATCAGGGATAGTGTGGATATCCACCTTCTTGCTTCCTGATCCCATTTATGCTCCTCGGCACACTCGTGCCATCACTTCTTCCATCTTCTTGCCAGATGGTCTGCTTCCAGTCAAGACAGGGATCGGACCTCTACGGGATAATCCGGTGATAAAATAAACATCAGAAACCTCCAGCTATAATACCTGATCTCGCAACCTGAACACTTGTTCATGTTCATCCCAGATACTGATCAAATACTGGAGGAGCTCGGGCTGAGCTCGTAGACAGGGTGTAAGGAAGAACTTCTTCAGCCCACAGTTTCTAAGGGCATTCATGCAAGCCTCACTTTGGATGGCCTGTTCATCCTCTTCTCCATGCTCTCGTTCTTTCCATTCAATCACCATTTTTCTTGATTACCTGCATCCATATGGCCATAAACCCTTAGTTAGATCTCTGGTAGGCCTCAAATTCCATGCAATTTGGTTTAAATATCGAATTTTTAGGTGGATTTTTAGGTTCGGCCGCTGGCGCGGCTGTTTTATGAACAGTCGCACCACGTGGCGCGAGCCCTTTGTATAAAAGAACCCATTGGCGTGGGTCCGTGCCCGATACCCGCGCCAATGAGCGCGGCCCTAAAAATTCAAAAGTGGCCACAGATGACTGATATACAAGGGAAAACTATTAAAAAATGGATGAAAATGTAGAGCAGAGAAGCGCCTCTTACCTGTAGCAGATGAGAATCTGAATAGTCAACCGGATCTGTCGCAATCGCCGTCAGAAGTTTCCACTCCAAATGGACCACTGTTGCTTTTTTATCAAGGTAAATAGTAAATGTAATTTCATATTTACCATTTTGGAATATTTATAACTTTTTGACATAAAATGAGTTTTAAAGAGTTATTTTTACCAAATATTTTGATATGTTATGTTGAAAATGGGTTTTACGCTTGCTTGGTATGTGCAGCAGCAGGTTTTTACGACTTTAACGATGGAAACGAGTTGTATTTTATACTTTTTCAGACTCGGTAAATACACGAAAAAGTCACTTTGGAGTCATCTTTCAGCTCTTTTCTGACTCTCTAAACATGAAAATATTGCCAAGGCCCTTGTGGTTTCGATCTCGTTAAAATGGACACAAATCAACATCTACCCAGTATACGTTTACCCCTTTTTCGCGCTGGGATGGATTGATTACGAAAAAGGAATACCCGAGCCTATCGCGACTAGGAGGTTTTCTTGGATATTGTTTTCTACCTTTTCGGATCTGAGGAACTATTTACGAAAAGGGACCTGTGGAGTTTACTTTTCTGCTGTCTTTTCAAACTCTCTAAACATGAAAAGACGTCGAGTTCTTCCTTTGTTAGACTCGTTAAACCCTGATGACATTGGATCCAGTCGAAATGACGTTCTCCGAGTTCCTCCTTCCTAGGACTCGTTAAATGCACTAGGATGGATTCGCCCAAAGGGAAGACTTACATTACAAGCATATGCTATCCCCTTCAAGCTTGTTATCAAAAATAATTGGGGTACTCGGCAGAAATGGTGGGGAAAAATGGAACCATCATCGTTGTCGTCGGCAGTATGTCGCTCTTGAACATGGCACTTGTCTGCATTCATGTCGGGTTGGGGACATCTCATCTCGTTTCTTCACTTTGCCTCCGTGGGTTTGGATAATCCCTTTTGACCTCTCCTTTGCTCATTGCCTTGTCACCACGACCTCTGATCCGTTGATGTCAAATACTGCCAAGTCCACTGTCGTGTCGTTTATATGTTCAAGAGAAGTTGGCCTCTGCGAATATAAACCTTCCTCTGATTCTCATACGATCCTGATTCACAACAAAAACATCATGCTCCTCTGTCTCGTGTCGATGATGTGGGAAACATTATGGCCCACCTTCGATCAAGGTCACTTCCTTTCGACTTCAGCTCATTATCCAGGAAGCTGATCTAGAGACTCTTTTATGGTACCTTGGAGCCTGCATGCCTCAATGGCAGGTTCATCGCATTCGACGTGGGGTTTTCATTATTGACCTCTGATCGAGTGATTCTGCGGGTGTTCGACGCCAACTCATTGATTCACACGCCGTAGATTGTACCTGTAGTACCTTGAGGGCCATTGTCATTATTGGTGGTTCCTTTCGCATATGTTAATGGCTTTCATCATTGGCTGGTAATCAGACGATGTTCCTGCATGTTCGACTTCAGCTCACATATTCGCATGCTTGAACTTGTACTGTGTTTGAGTCGAGATGGAGCGCAAGACCCTGGATTATGTCTGTTGTAATCCAGGCTGTGATTGTGGATTATTATCATTATGTATATGACTCATCGATTGAATGGCTGCGACCATACCTGAGTCTATTTATTTGATCCTCGCTGGATGGCTGCACCCATACCCTGGATCTGGATTATAGTGTACTCTGTTTCGGATGGCTGTGCCCATACCACATATGCATCATGTACTTGAGATATCAGTTGTATTTTTCTGTGCAGGTTTTCTGATGGCGGGCCTTCAGTTGAACATGTTCTCATAAAGCATTTCACCCCTCTCTTTCTCGGGCCTCATACTTTAGGGGGCATCTGTTACACAGTAATTTGTCACCGTCCCTACCATTCCCCATCCCGCACAATGGAGGACCCATTTTGTGACTTGTGAACATTGTCATGCCTTGAAACCATCATCAATGCATTCCTCTAAGCATGAGCTTCAATTGCCCTGAAGACATCTCCTTGCCAAAAATTATGAAAACAGCTCCTTTTGCATTCGCGCGGGCAGACAATTCAGCACTCGCGCCAATGAGGAAAATCCTACAAAGAGGCCGCGCCAACTGGTGCTCTATCCCAGAGCAGTAGTCGTGCCAGCCAATTTAAGGAGTGTTTTTTTAAATAAAGATGGCGGAAGTTGTGTTTCAACAAACTCAGAAACCATTGCCTATCTTGAGTTGGGAGGTTTGGCTACGGGAGTTCTATGGAAGGGAAGTGGTTTGCCACCTCCCATGGAACATTCCTTGTTGATAGGGCCAATCCCACAATAATAGGGATCCCAAATCCCTCCTTCCCCATCTATAAAAGCCTTCTCAATTCCATGGCAAGCTAGTCTTGAAGTGCCTAAGCTTTGAATCTCCATATTCCCAAGAGCCTTTGTGCTGTAAGAACCCTCTTTCCTCCCATAAGGCCGACTCAAGTAAGGAGACTATCGTCGAGAGACTCAGGAGAGGTTTGCCCTTTCCCTGGCGAGATTTGTGAGACGTGAACGACTGGAGACCCATCTGAAGGAGACCATGACGTCAGAACTTTGGTTGTAATCTCTTTCGATCGTTATTTAATGAATGATTATGATTATGGTTCCACTCTGTTTTCGATTATGTTAATATGAGTATTATCCTTTCTGACTGATATTTAGTTGCGTATGCTGGATTTTATGCTTGTATCTGTTTGTTTCTTGCATGTGCAGGTGTCCATCCGCGGAGATCGTGGGGGATCGTGATCTGCCGAGGCTGAGGAACGGGAACACTCTCTTCTTCAGATCGTAGCATTAGATTCCAGGTAGGCCTCCATATTTGGTCTTTTCATTCGTAACTAGGAACTTGCGTTGTAACATTTCGTGATTATTGCTAGACCCCTGCTGGGCTAGTAGGGATCGCCTCTGTCCACAGACGGGATTTACCTCCTCAGCAATTTAGATGGCGAAAGTTGTGTTTCAACAAACTCAGAAACCATTGCCTATCTTGAGTTGGGAGGTTTGGCTGTGGGAGTTCTATGGAGGGAAGTGGTTTGCCACCTCCCATGGAACCTTCCTTGTTGATAAGGTCAATCCCACAATAATAGGGATCCCAACTCCCTCCTTCCCCATCTATAAAAGCCTGCTCAATTCCATGGCAAGCTAGTCTTGAAGTGCCTAAGCTTTGAATCTCCATATTCCCAAGAGCCTTTGTGCTGTAAGAGCCCTCTTTCTTCCCATAAGGCCGACTCAAGTAAGGAGACTATCGTCGAGAGACTCAGGAGAGGTTTTCCCTTTCCCTGGTGAGCTTTGGGAGACGGGAACGACTGGAGACCCATCCGAAGGAGACCACGACGTTAGAAATTTGGTTGTAATCTCTTTCGATCGTTATTTAATGAATGATTACAATTATGGTTCCATTCTATTTTCGATTATGTTAATATGAGTATTATCCTTTCTGAATGATATTTAGTTGCGTATGCTAGATTTTATGCTTGTATTTGTTTGTTTCTTGCATGTGCAGGTGTCCATCCGCGGAGATCGTGGGGGATCGTGATCTGCCGAGGTTGAGGAATGGGAACGCTCTCTTCTTCAGATCGTAGCATTGGATTCTAGGTAGGCCTCCATCTTTGGTCTTTTCATTCGTAACTAGGAACTTGCATTGTAAGATTTCGTGATTGTTGCTATACCCCTGCTGGGCTAGTAGGGATCGCCTCTGTCCGCAGAGGGGATTTACCTCCTCAACAGTCAGCTACAAAAAAATGCCTTTTTATGCCAAATTGTTCACAAAATTCAAGGAATTCATTTGATGTATATTCTCCTCCTCGATCAGATCTGAGACACTTGATTTTTAGATCTAATTCATTTTCAACTAGTGCTTTAAATATTTGAAATTTCTCAAATGCTTCATCTTTTTGTTTAAGCAGGCCAATCCAACACATTCTGGAGAAATCATCAATGAATAAGATATAGTATTCTTCACCACGTGGTGACTTTTTCTTCATCGGTCCACATATGTCAGTATGAATGAGTTCAAGAGGCTTACTAGATGATCCTTCCTTTGCATTAAATTGTACTCTAGTTTGCTTACCAAATTGACAAGATTTACATATGATATTTTCAGGCAGAGTAATATTGGGAAGATCACGAACAACCTTGAGTCTGCTTGATTTGTTGATTTGGGAGAAGCTCAGATGCCCCAACCTTCTATGCCATAGCCAATTTTCTGAAGATTTACTCAAGTAACATTGTTATTTACAGTTCTTCAATCCATACAAGTTGCTTGGAGTCCTTTTTCCTTTTATAATTGTTCTACCTGTATCAAGATGACGTACCACACATTCTTTTGAACTAAAGAAAACTTCAGGTCCTTAATCACACATTTGACTTACACTTAGAAAGTTATGCTTCAATCCATCTACATACATAACTTCATTAGCTTTCACCTTTTCTTTTAGGAAAACAGACCCTTTTCCCTTAATCACCGCCAGAGCATCATTTCCAAATGTAACATTCTTTTCTTTTTCTAAAGCACTGTATGCAAGAAGTTTGTTTTTGTCACCTGTCATGTGTCTTGAGCATCCACTATCAATGTACCATTGGTTTTTTTCATCTTCTGCAAATAACGCTATGCCACATTTTTCAACCTGTAATTCCTTCTTTTTCCATACTTTGGAGCTTGAAGGAACTTGTTCTTTTGGCTGAACTTTGCTTCTACATTCAGATTCTTCATGACCAAAGTTATTGCAATAAGCACATTCAACTTCATTTTGAAGAGGAGAAAAGTTGTTATAGGTATTATTCTTTGGTTCCATATCAATTCTTTTCTTTCTTTCTTCTCTTGTCATGATGGTTTTATATGCTACACATTGAGGAGCTTTATGACCAAAATTGTGACATGAGAAACATTGTCCTTTGAAGAAGGAATTTCTACGATCATAAAACCTCCTTCTTGAATTTACCTATTGATTGGTGTTTCTTTGAAAGACATTCTTGTTAGTGTTCTCTGAATTGAGATGATCATGCTTTACCTGCAAATATTATTTATTCCCTTCCTGAATGGTAGCATGTTGTATACTAGCCGTAGTTGCTTTTAGATAACTTAGTGCTGATGCCTGAGAAGATTCTCCAATATATCCTAGACCTGTCTTTATAAGGGGAGAACGTTGTACCTTGATAATCTCATCTAATGTTTCAGATCCTTTACCAAATCTAAGATTTAGAGTCTTTAATTTCTCAATTTCTTTTCTTAGACTTACTACTTCACACATTAATTTCTCATTGTGTTTCTCCTTTTCTTCAAGCTGATTTTTCAGAGTTTCTATGATTATTTTACTCTCTTCTAAGCAAATTTTGAGTAGATTGTTTTCATCAAGAAAATCATTATCTTCTAGAGCATCCATAAAAGTATCCTTTTCTTCTCTAGATTATTTTTCAAATGCCATTAGAAGTCTAAGATCTTGTTCACATTCTTCCTCACTATCAGATAACCCATCACTGTCTTCATGAGTATAGTAACTTTTTCTAGTGCTAAAGCGATTCTTATTCCTTATTGTAACTTCCTTCCCCTTGTTATTTGTTTCTTTATGAGGACACTTAGCAGCATAATGACCAACTCTTCCACAATCAAAGCATTTGAAATGAAGCTTACCTCTGAACCATCCTGTGCCAAGTTGAAGTTTCTTTACAAATTTTATCTCATCTTCTTCTGAGATATATCCCAATCCTTCTGGTTTTTGTACCTCCTTCCCTTTTGTAGAAGTTCTGAAGACTGCCTCTTTGACTTCAGATGGTCCTCCTCTTCTCATTTCATATGTAGTTAGTATGCCATGAAGTTGCACCACAGTAAGATTTTGAAGATCCTTCTTTTCTTCAAGAGCTGAAACTTTTGACTCAAATTATGTTGTTAGTGATCTTAAGACTTTCTCAACCAAAGTAGATTCGGTTATAGTTTCTCCCAGATTTCTTATACGATTTACAATATCATCAAGACGTAAGAAGAAATTGGTAATTCTCTCCCCATTCTCCATTTTTAGAGTTTCATATTGAATTCTAAGAGTTTGGAGTTTAGCAATTTTTACCTTTGCATCACCTTCATAACTTAGAATGATTTTGTCCCATATTGCCTTTGCTGTTTTCAGCTGCATGAATTTGACAAATTCTGATTTAGTTAGACTTCCCAATAGAGCATTGACCGCCTTTGCATTTGTTTCATAATTCTTTCTTTCCATCAGATCCGTTGGCACTGTAGCTAGATATTGATATCCTTATTCAACAATTGCCCATACATCTGCTCCCAAAGGCTGAAGATAAGATCTCATCCTTGTTTTCCAGAAGATTAAAATGTTTCTGTTAAAGAGTGGAGGCTTGATAGATGTTGTTCCATCTTGGTTACTCATCTTGCTTGATCTTCCTTCTAGCGGCTAACCTTTTTCAGAAGGACCTCCTCTAATACCAATTGTTGGGAAAAATACTGAGAGGGGAGGGGTGAATCAGTATTTAGGGTTGAAAAATTTTTCTTTTCTTTCTCTTGAAGCTATATGTTGTAGTACAGCATCCAACATGTATGTCCAAATATCTTATTATGTCATTACTTAGAGCATTGCATCATTAAGCATGAACAGAAATAACAAAACAAACCATCAAACATAAAAAACACATATGAACATCAGGATTTAAGGTGGAAACCCAATTCGGGAGAAAACCATCACTGTTGTAATCTTAGTCTTCAATATTTATTATAGAGAAAACTTCTTACAATATATGCTAGTGCAGAGTTATACCAACACGCAGGCACCCACCTGCAGAAGGCTACAACCTTCTGTCATTTACTAGCCTCTCCTAGAAGGGAGCTACTACCCCCTGCTCTCATTTACCAGCTACCACTGGAAGGGAGCTACAACCCCCTCTCAGAAGGCTTCGACCCTCAGCACCACTACAGACCACGTTTCATCAATTTTCACACTGGATGCAACAGTTTCCATACGACATACCTTATCGGTCACCTGATTTATGTATTTTCTATATACTCACACCAGTTCTTCATGATTTTGTTCCTCATTCAAACCAAAGATTCATCATCCTCAGATCATTATATTCATGGGTGCATTGTAGTGCCGGATTTATCAGTTAAGAAAAGAGCTCGCCCATACAGATATTCTTTAGAGAAATTTTATTCACCTCCTTTGTAATGCACACCATTCATTCTCTATTTTTCTTCTCTTTAAATATTTTTGCCTTTATTAAAACCATGAGTCAAAACCACAAACTGCTAATGGTATTCCTTTTATTTATATCACAGTGTTTTTGATCTCTTTTTAATTTTTATTTATCAATTTAAAGAAATTGACAAATAAATACATTTATAACTTTTTAAATTCCCAAGCCTTATGTCTAAAGTTTAACCCTTTGGACATTATAGAAATATCTAACGCTTCCAAATTAATCTTACGATAAACCTTTGACTTTGGGCCCATATACATGGTCAACAACCAATTCAATGTGCCCATCGTACCACAGTAAACATCGCGCAAGTGCAGCGTTCGATCACCATTAGATTAGCAAGCTTCCAGATCAATGACGTATATACATATCGTTCAATCTCTGATGCTGAACGTTAACATGCGATGGTCCACCATACCTATGTTAATCTTCATGCATCTTCAACAAATGACGACCGTCCGATGACCCCTTCCCAGATCAACGGTGTTCAACGATATCGTTGGGTGACCTGGGTCGAACTATAATGCGTGATGGCGCATAGTGAAAAGCAGTTTTGTAAAATCGTATAGGGACGTATGTCGCCCATTCTATGGAGTCGCTCCTCACCTCTCGAATACCGCTTGCCCGTTGAAAGCAGTGCGGTGAAAACCATAAACCGCCTTCACTGTTCCTCCTTCGAGGTTCCGCCCTTCGCTCAAGGTTCCATTTATGATTCCAAAGGGTTAGTCTGGGTTTTGTGCTATAACTCTGGTCTATCTTTGGCAATATTTCCAATAATCAAAGAACAAATGTAGTTCTCTTCTGACGGGATTTTCTTACAAACCTTAACTCGTTACAATTCAATGTCATTCTTCAATTCTGATATGATATATATAACATACCAACCTTCCATTTCAGAGTTCTATCCTGTCACATTTCCGCTTCTACCTGTACATTCAAAAACATCATATCTTTGCCACCAATAAGTTCTTCAATGGATACACTGAATGCCTCGAGAGCCCCTCATATATTCAACCAAGTGGTTCCATGACTACAAATGTCAAACTAAGCCATTTCTACATTACAAGAAGGTCTCATCCTGGAATTAGAACCCTACCACCATGATTCCTCAATAGGGTTTCACTTATAACTCCATACGCAGAGACTCATACAGAGGTTCAGGGGATTCCACACATGAATTACATCAGTCAATACACATATAGTACACATATCCCTAACTCTGCAACAATGATTTCATTCCTCTCCGAGCACAGGTCATATATATTTTGGATTTACTCAACCATACTTAGCACAATTCCACAGTTCTTAATTAACATATACAAATCTTGGCCAGATATAACTTTTTGTCCTTCAATCTATTACTTTGTCTCTTTTGCCTTATGGATAGTTTAGATGCTGCTCCTGTCTTTGCCAATTCCTTTGCCATCAATGATAACATTTTCAACAGAATCACACTTGGGAATTGACACCAAGACCTCATGACAAAAATTTCATTGGAACTAAATGGATATTCAAAAATAAGTTAAATGAGAATGGGGATGTTATAAGAAATAAAGCTAGACTTGTTTGCAAGGGGTATGCTCAACAAGAAGGTATAGACTTTCAAGAAAATTATGCTCCTGTAGCTAGACTTGAAGCCATAAGAATGTTTCTTGATTTGTAAAGCTTCCAAGAAATCAAAGTTTATCAAATGGATGTTAAATCTACCTTTCTCAATGGTGATCTAGAAGAAGAATTTTATATAGAACAACCAAAAGGATTCATTTTGGGAAATGATGAAAAACTTGTTTTCAGACTTAAAAAGGCTCTATATGGTCTCAAACAACCTCCAAGAGCATGGTACTATCATCTTGACAAATATCTTCATCAACAAGGATTCTCTAAGAGGTTTGCTGATAGCAACTTATACACAAAAACTGAAAATGATAAACTATTGATTGTGGTTGTATATGTTGATGATATCATTTTTGGAAGTAACGAAGAGTCTATGAGTTAGAAATTTGCTTCTGATATGCAGCAAGAATTTGAAATGTATTTACTTGGGGAACTTACATTCTTTCTTGGCTTGCAAGTGCAACAAGCAACAGATGGCATATTCTTATCACAAGAAAAATATCTTAAGAAAATCTTGAAAAGGTATGGGATGGAAGATTGCAAACCTGTAAGTACAACAATGATAACCGGATGTAATCTCAGTTCTAATGATGATTCCCCCACGGTGAATCAACCAGAATACAGATCTATGATAGGAAGTCTACTTTATCTCACTGGGACAAGACCAGACATTATGCATGCAGCTGGGATTTTTGGACAATTCCAAGCTAATCCAAAAGAGTCTCACCTTCAGGTTGTGAAAAGAATATTCAAATATCGACAAGGAACTCAAGACTTTGGACTATGGTATCCAAAGAATGCTGATCTTGCTCTTCATGCTTACAATGATGCAGATTGGGCTCGAAATGTTGATGATCGGAAAAGCAGTAGTGGTGGTGCATTCTATATGGGGTCCCGGTTAGTATCTTGGTTCAACAAGAAGCAAAGCTCTATTTCCTTATCTACAACAGAAGCAGAATATGTGGTTGCCGCATCATGTTGCACTCAACTTTTTTGGATGATGCAAACCTTACAAGACATTCAAGTCAAATTTTCACCTCCTATCTCCATTATGTGTGATAATACAAGTGCCATCAATATCTCAAAGAATCCTGTTATGCATTCCAAGACAAAGCACATTCCCATCAAGTATCACTTCTTACGAGAACAAGTGCTTGAACAAAAGGTGAAATTGGAGTATGTTCCCTTCGAAGAACTAGTTGTTGATATATTTACCAAACCTTTACCCAGGGAAGTGTTCGAATATCTGAGACAAAAGTTGGGAGTAGTATCTTCCATGCAAAAGATTAGATCTGCTTTAATTTAGAATATTAAATTGGATATGCTCCCGTTGAAAGTGTTAAGGATGCACAGGCTAAGGGGGAGCATTGGTCATAGGCCAAGGATGCATTGTTGGCATTCTAATTATTTGTTGTAGTATGATCTCATACTTGAGAATCAGTGATCTTGAGTGTATAAGTCATTTCTGTTATTTCATTAAATATTATTGAAGATGCAGCATGATCTCAGGGGGAGCATGGTATTGTCAGTACAAAGGATCCTGATCTATCCTTTGCCCTTGATGTCAAAGGGGGAGAATATTGTTGAATGTATTTTTGGTCATGTTTGCCATCATGTCCAAAGGGGGATATTGTTGGCAATATGTTTTTGGTATCCTATTATATTTAATTGATTGTCCTTGATGGCAACTCTCTGACAAAGGATGCAAATAATGACTGTATGAATATCTCAGAAATCAGTGATAGTTAAGAAACCCAGTGGTGGGTTTGATGGTGCTCTATATACTATTAGAGGTACCAATGTCAATACAGTCGACTATGTATCCCAACTGATCGCGTGATAACCCTCTGTGTTATGGAGTAAGGTGTTTTCCGAATGGTGGATCAACTGCACCCAGATAATCGTCGAATGGTGGATCGAATGCATGCAGAGAATTGCCGAATGGTGGATTGAATGCACACAGAGAACTGAGTCAAACAGTTCATAAGGATTTCATCAGAGCTGTATAACAATATTGTGGCTGTATGATCTAATAATGCGAAGAAATGAATTGGCGAAAGTATGCAGATGGAACCTGGAGTACAGGGGCGGAACCTTGCGAATGAACAATGAATGCGGTTTAAGGTTGGAAGTGGTTTTCATTGCACCACCTTTGTAGCAAAAGTGGTATTTGAGAATCGGGAGCGATTCCATAGAATAGTCGACACGTGGCGTCGGGTGAAGTTCCAAAAACCACGATCACTACACGCCATCGCACGTTAACGATCAACCAAGGAGGCCACACGATATTAATGAGCACCGTCGATTTGGAGGGAAGCCATTGGACGATGGCCGTAAAAAGAAGATGCGCGAAGGTTAACCAAAGTACGACACGGGAATCTGATTGGACTGTTGATCATATACGTGGGGCCCGGAGTCAAACGTTTATTAACCTTAGCTATAACATTATACGGCGGAGATAAAAGTTAACTTTGGGTCGATTCGTGTTATGAATATGCATTAGTGCATATGGAAGAACGTAGGTTGGGGTTCCAATTTGGATTATTTTACGTGGGTTGATATTAAAAAGAGCATTTTTTATGCCTTAGGAAGGTCTTTTCTAAAGAAGAAAGTTGGATTAATATCTCAATCTCATATTGAGATATTAATAAGCCTTAGATTTATTATCTGATTTTCAAAACGAAGGAAATAGAACAATGATAAATCATTTGGGGCTTGGGAAGACCCCGTTGGATTATCTAATTGATCTCATCTAGGAATACCATCAGCGGTTGGGTGGTTTTGACTCATGGTATTAATAAAGGGAAAAACTATAAAAGGAGAAGATGATATAGTTCAAGGGTGTGAGCAGAAGGGTTGTTAATGAAAATATCTATTTAAGAGATATCTGCATCATTGAACTCTGTTTTCTGATAAAGCTGAATCTGTAATGCACCTATGGAGTTGATTAAGGTTCAAGATCTCCAGATCTAGAAATGATGAATCTCTAAGAAGATCTACAAAGAAATCATGAAGACCTGACGCAAGTCTAATGAAGAAATTTGGTGGATCTGAGGGTTCAAGTATTCAGCATGAAAGTGGAAGCTTTCTTCTAGTACAATCTGGTGTTAAAGTCAGGGGGTTGGAGCTCCCTTCTAGTGGTGACTGGAGAACGATAGAAGGTTGTAGCCTTCTGCAGGTGGGTGCCTGCGTGCTGGTATAAGTCTGCACCAGCACAAAAAATTGTAAGAAGTTTTCTTTATAATAAATATTGAAGATAGAGACGACAACACCGGTAGTTTTCTCCCAAATTGGGTTTCCACCTTAAATACTGGTGTTCATGGGTGTTGCTTATGTGTGATGGCTAATTTTGTTATTACTGTACATGCTTACTACTTATGAATGAATGATGAAATAATCTAAGTAAATAATTACAATAAGATCTCTGATAAAAAGTTTTATTGTCAGATCTAAATACTGATTCACCCCCCCTCTCAGTATTTTTCCTAACAACTAAGATTTTGTGGCATGAAGTGTCCAAGTTAAAATTGATTTGTTGTAAATACAGGGTTGGAAAAAATGTGAGATAAAGACTTTTATGTTATAGGTAGTAAACCTGTATATAAATAATGAAAGGTAAACAACTTCTATTTCAAACATTTTTTTCTTGTTTTGAATTGAACTTATTTCTATGCTACGACCACATGAGAAATATTACTCACAAATTTATAAACACCACTAAATAACAACATGTATCATGTTCCCTTCAACCAAATATATAATCAATTTTGTATCCCAATTATATAACAACATGGGCTTTCAAAGTACATGACATCTAGAATTACAATATGATCTTTGAGTTTTTTTTTTTAATTTGTACTCCTATAAACCATTTTGTGAACTTAAAAATCTATATATTGAATAGAATTTAACCCTCGAAAGTTTTAAACTAGCAATTGATTCTAGGAAGTGTTTGCATGGTTTATTGAAATTTTTTAATATTTAACCCTAAATTAATTTAGAGCAAGAAAAAATAAGTTGATAAAAGGATGAAGAATAAATCATCAAATACTTTCAAAGGCTTGCACTTACCTCATTTATTTACATGTGCATAGTATTGAGTTCCTTCAACTACTTTTCACCACCTCTTGCTCATAGTTATGTGTGTTGACAGAATAATTCAACAATTGAGTGATTCAAATATTGACTATATGGTTGATGCCTACTTATAATTTTTCTTTCGATGTTTAATCCAACATTCAATTGTGTTTTTTTCTAGTTAGTTATAATAGATCCCACATTAAAAAGGTTTTGACGTACAATTTTTCTCACATTATGTTTAATGCCTACACATATCTCCCATAAGGGGTTGTAGAGAGTCTCTTGGCGCAATGAATCATGAGTCCAACTGTGTATAATATATAGTATGTTATTATATTTTCTCATTTGTTTAGTGCTTGTGTGAATAAAATTCATTTTGTTCTTTATCTCATTTTTTTCCTTCCTTACTATGTGTCAGTTTTTCTCATTATCTTCAATCTATATCCATTCTACATACATTAGAGAAAAATTCATCCTAAAGGTGGAATCCTAAGGGAAAAAAATAAAATAATAGTTAAAGTAATAAAATAAGTGTTATAAAATTTGGAGGGAAGAGAAAAAAAATACTTTTTTAATTGTTTTTTAAGCTTATCTCTTTATAGGTCTACTCAAATTTCAATTGTATACACATGTTGGATATGAAATTTAATTTCGCATCTAACGAGTACCCAACATTTATACTTTTAAGAAGACCCACATTGATAAAAATTGAAAATACATTAAAAAAATGTTTCAAACACGTTTTTTTAATGTATCTTCAATTTTTATCAATGTGGGTCTTCTCAAAAGTATGCATGATGGGTACTCGTTGGATGTGAAATTTAATTTTGCATCCAAAAAGTTCCTACACTTGAAATTTGAGTAGGCCTATAAGGAGATAAGCAAAAAATACAATTAAAAAAAAGTGATTTTTCTTATTTTCCCTCCAAAATATTTACATGTACCTCCTTTTAAATTTAAAGGATTTCGATTGGTTTACATATTATGACATGGAAATTACATGGAAATTTCATGTGCATTTAAGGCTAAAATTTCCTCTAATGGGTGTAGCTACAATTTTTCATGGTAACAAAGCCAACGGGATCTAGGATGAAAAATCACAAAAAGTCCTTCTATAGGTACTAAAGTTTGGTAGTATCAGAAATAAAGGAACTTCCACCTTCCGCAATTCTCACTCCATATAGTTATTTCTAATGGAATACAAAGGTTATGCTTCAACTTAGCACTATAGGCTTATATCAGATATCCATTGCAACTAATAATAAACCAAATTTTGTAGTTGAAAAGTTCAAATTTTTCAACCACATGGATAAGGCCTTTACTATGATATGATTATGAAATTCTTTAGAATTACTATATCCTGTCCACCACCTTTGTGATGAAGTAGGATTATATTTGGTGAGTGAAATTAAATATCATTTCCTTCAAAAATATGGGAAATTCCATGTTGCATGCAATTCCCCTTCCTTCGAAATTGTGGAGTGCAATAATAAAATATGGTTTGTACATAGAATATGATCTCCCGAAAAATATGTTACATGGAAATCACCTTTTGAGGATGAAATGGTAGGCAATCGAAAGTCACACATTTCAATATTTTTGGATCTCTAACATGTGATTGCATTAATATAGAAAAATAATAAGGCTTTGGACCCTGAAAGAAAATTTTCACATTTATTAGAGCTCTAGATGTTATAAAGGTAGATAATTATAATATCATTCAACTGAAAAGATATTCATTGAGATAATTTCTGCATTGAAGAAAATCCCCTACATGCTTCTAAAGAGTAACATGCATAGTTTTTTGTGCTTCCTCATATAGAAAATATAAGAGTTGATGAATAATTTCATTAAAATTAGATTGCATATATGTGTTTTAAAGTTGATTCATAAGATCATGATAATGCACGAAACAATTTAGATTCTGAACCACTTTTAGTAAAGAAGTGCCATCGCATGAGTGATCTCTTCGGTGATCCTAACATAAGGTACAAATTTGAAGAAGCACATCATGCACTCATAACTGCAAAACTAGTTATTATCATCCATTACTATATGGTTCAAGCATATAAAGCTTATAATCGTGAAAAAACTATAGGAAAACATTTCTCGGAAGAAGTTATGGACAAGGAGCATAACTTTATAAAAAGAACCAACCTTGGGAGTTTGATTTTCTTCTTTCAAATCCTGAGATTATTAGATGAAAGTGGGTCAATATAAAAAATAAAGAATTAAATATAATTTTGACTTGATAAAAATCATTACTTGTGGCGAGTGGACTTCAAAATCTTCATGGTATCAACTATGAAAAGATGTTTTCTCTAGTGGCGAAAATGAACTCTAATTAGTTAGCCCATTCCATTATGGAAAAAAAAATATGAAGGTTCACCACATAGATTTAAAGGATTCACTTCTTCATGATGATCCGAAAGATGAAATTTACATGGAGAAATAATAAGGTTATGTAGATAATTTATCTTTGGTATGCCAACTCGTGAAATCTCTCTATGGCCTCAAGCAAGCACCTAGAGAATGATATGCTGAAATGAGTTCTTTTTTTCTTTCTCAAAATTTCATTTTATGTAAATATGATCCAAACGTTTATATTATAATAACATGTGAATCTATATTAATCATATTTCTCTATGGAGATAATGAAATAGTCATAGGTAGTTTAGCCTCAACCATTGCTACAGTGAAAACAAACTTGCATGACATGTGTTTAATGAAAAGTAATGATCTATTAAACATTTTTCCTTGGTCTATAAATCAACCAAAACGATGTAGAGATTAAAATTTCTCAATCCAAATATGCAAGACATTCCTTGGCTCACTTTCAAACAACTCACTAGAATAAAGTAGCTACACCTTTATTATTGTGGATACAACTTGAGGATGGAAAGGATATACTATTGGTGGACTACACCTTGAATACAAATATTGTGGAGAATATACGCTATATCAGTCAATATTTTCTAGATATATTATATGCATTGGGTGTAATTTAAAAATATATCAAGGATTTGGATTAGATGCATTGGAAAAATTCCAATTATGTAATAGTATATGCCTAGTGAAACATCAACTATATGATTCATTATGCAGTAGGGTGTTGTTTGGATCTCACAAGGCACATTAATTTAGATTGGGTATATGATAACATTGATAAGTATTCAACTACAATATAATGGTGTTGATCTAGTCTTTCCAATGTTCTCACTTAACTAATTTCTTCCAAAAAATTAAAATAACAAAACCCACTTATTGACAACCCAAGGAAAACATTTAAAATCAAGTTTAATTAAAAAATCAACAAAATGAACAACCTATTCTACTATTTCAGTGGGTCGGTCAAGGTCCTCCTCTGATTTTCTATTTTATTTCTCATGAAGGGTAGGGGTTGATTACCTATAGGCTAGTGATAGGTAGAGAGTAAACTTCCTTATGAGGTTGGGGTTTCGAGCCCAACTAAGGTTAGGAGGTTGGCTTCCTTGTGAGGTTAGGATTTTAGTCTGAGATAAGGTCAAGAGGTCGTGACCGACCTACTCCAATTACAAAATGGTATGTGATCTCCAAATGGGTCGTATTTAGGGGTTGGCACTCGAATATACTCTCCCAACTTGGACTTAAATTCTACCTGATGGCCTAACTATTTCTCGAGCTTTGTGCTACAAAAAAGAAGTGTTTAACCTTTATTCAACGTATTTCTTCATAAAATACACATAAAATGCCACTTACAAATTCACACACTTAGAACCTTCTTTCAACGTACAAAATATGTTATTTAATACAAAATAATAATTAGATCATGTCTACTAATTGTGGATCTAAATCCTAAATCTAGAAATAATCTAAATTAAATTAAATTATTTCAAACAATTAAATTAATGTCAACAAACCCACTTCCTTCAGTAAGTGAATTTTTGACCATCACATTCAAAATGAATTTACTCATGCTGATGCTCATGCATCAAACTCCTTAGGAAAGAAAGCCTTCATAAGGGTTTCCAAAATCGTACCATAACTTGAAATTTGTGCCTCTGTCATCCGAGCATAATCTTCAACTGGTTTATTCTTCGACTTGACTAAATATTGGTAATATTCCTTTCCTCTAGCTCTTTTCATCAATTTCTGATAAATCAATGCTTCAATCTCTTTAGGAATTTCTTTTGGCAATTAGATTTCCCATCCACCAGTCTCATTTTCATCACTAACATTTTCATACTTCATAATATTATCTTCTCCTTTGAAAGTATAGAAATTAACTACATTGAATATAGGTAAAATTCCAATGTCTTGAGGGAGTTATATTTCATATGTATTGAAAGAAATTTTCTTCAATATTTTACAAGGACCAATATATTTCATTCTGAGTTTATTATATGTTATTTCTATAAATTTTTCCTTTCTCAAATGGGTGAATGCATGAATATGGGTTATACTTTTGGGCCACATGTGGCAATGAAATTTTGAAATTTTACTCTTTATAGAATTGAAGCCCTCAACATTCATATAAGGATAGTGATTTATGATTCCGAGTAAAAATACAATTTGTGGAGAATCTTGTTGTTGTTCTAATGATATTTATTGAAAAATAATTTATGTCATATAATATGTCAAATTTGTAATAAATGAAATTATTTTCATTGCCCATCGTAAGAGGTATGTGTGTTTTCTTATAGCATAACATAGTCTAAAATGTATAAGTTAAAAAAATTATATATATAACCATGATCTACACGGAGATAAATAAGTTTTTCATATTTAAAATCTCTTTGTTTATGAAAAAATATATTTTTTATTACTTTTCTATGTTGGCGAAGAAATATTTCAATTGCATTTTATAGACACGTGTTCGTGCGAGATTTTTGTTAACTATTTAAATCAATTGAAAAACCAAGGGCACCATTTTTAATAGGACTTTAAATGAAGATAATGGTATTTTTTGAAAAAGAATATTGTTTTGTATATTTTTTGTTATTTATTTTTTATTTAGCCTCTTTAAAATTGTCCAAACAAATTTCAAGCACTAATTTGAAAATAAATTAGATGAAAAATATCATATAAATTTGAAAATGTGAAACTCATATGCCATTGGATAGAGATTCATTTTTGAATCCATCATGGTCCACTTTGCCACCTAAGGAAAAAAATTCCCTAAGTCCACTATGATACAAAAATGGTGTTGTAGAAATTAAAGGTTGTTGAAATAGTGGATTTAAGGACCCCAGAATGTCGATTGAGCACTTAAAATTCTTAATTTAATGCTTAATTTTTAATTTCAAATAGCTTGATTGAGCTATTTTTTAGCGCTCTAGGAGGTCGGTTGAGCAGTTAAACTGCTCATTTTTCCCTCTTTTTTTTCACCTAAACGGACCCTCCCTTGCCAAAACGTGTAACATATATCCATTCTATCACCAAAATGTACCATTATTATGTCACCAATCTGAAATTATTTCTCTATCCTCTTCATATCCATCCATTGTTTCTATTTGCTGCTACATTAATGTAGTTTTTGCTTTACTCTTTATTCTATGTATTCCATACTAATTGCAAATTCTTCTCCTACTGCACTTCTAAATTGTCTATTAACCAAATTTATTAATTTATATAAAAATCTAGGATGCATTCCATATTAAATTTTAAACAAGATCATACCTTTACTCTTTTTGTGTGAATCATTATAAGTGAATTCATTTAGGTGAGCAATAGATGCAATTGTTTAGGATTTGATCAATTATGAAGCCTAGATTATTTCCCTGACATCAATTTGCCACTTATGTTTAACCATCGATTTGCAGGTGATATTATGGAATAAAATTTTCCATGTTTTAAAATAGTTCCACTCGAACAAAAATAGAGCCATTACTTCATTGAGTTCGAGGAAATCCTAAAATAAATTCTATGTTTATTGAATCCTAAGGCCCGCGGGTAATGGCAAATTGATGATATAACCTATTATTATGAGTTCTTCCTTTCACTCACTAAAAAAGCATTCATCTCTACTCAAATATATTTAGGTTATATTAAATATATATTCAATAATAAAACGAATTTATCGCAACAAAAGTTTGATCAACTCTCAAATGTCTAGCCAATCCTCCACTATGTCTTTCGTGTATCAAATTATTTTTCATGGAAAATCTTGGAATATAGCATTTATTGTCTCTAAAAAATAAACCATTTTGAAACATATAATTGGACCATTGTGTTCTATTTGTTCTAAGAGGATTTTTACATGCTTCATATGCTTGCCTATAATCAACATCATTCTTATACATTTATTTGAGTTGATGAAATCTTGTAACATGAAACTAAAATTCCCATATAATTAACTGAGTTTTAGCTAATGTGTCTACTATTTTATTTGAAGAATAACTCGTATGCTTTACTAAAAAAGTAAGACTTTGTAAAAACTCCAACCATTTAGCATGTCTCTTGCTAAGTTGTGGTTGATAGTTTATAAATGGTAATGCATGATTGTTAGTGAATAAAATAAACTCATATGGCATAAAATAATGTTGCCACTTCTTCAAATAATTCAAAACAACATAAAACTCGTTGTCGTATGAGGAGTATTTTTTCTTTGGATTTTCTCACTAAAATAAGCGATTGAGCGTCCCTCTTCACTCAAACTTGTTGCAATAGCACTACCATTGGCATCTATTTCCACTTGAATAATTTTTTAAAATTAGACAGTGCCAAAATTGGATGTTATGTGATCCTTTGATTCGATAATTTCAAATTTTTTTCTACTACTATAGTCCCGTTAAATGACTATTTAATTTCCTTAATGGTTTTAGTAATTAGTGCACACAAATTTTTGAAATGTTTAGTAAAATTTTGATAAAAGCTAGCAAGTCCATGAGAACTTCTTACCTCATACTCTCTTCATGGAACTGGCCAATTTATAATTGTCTTCACTTTATACGGATCCATCTTCAGTCCATCTTTATAATGTACAAAACCTGAATAAACTGACTCCTCTTTCATAATTTTGCACTTCTTTAAATTTATCAGTGATTTTTTTTTTGTATCAAGTCAGAAAATAATCTTTGGTGTTGTATATTATCTTCCATCGTTATGTTGTACACTAAATTATCATCCAAATAAATGATGACAATTTTTCCTGTGAAATTCTTTAAAAATCCGTTCAGTAATATTATGAAAGTGTTGGGTGTATTGGTCAAACCAAATGGCATCTCAATCCATTCATAAACTCCATGTTTTTTTTTAAATGTCATTTTCCTCTCATCTCCCTCTCTGATACAATTTAATGATAGCCACTTTTTAAATGATTTATTGAAAATAACTTTTCTTCACTTAAATAGTCAATTAAATCATCAATTTGTGGGAGTGGAAATTTTTACATGATTGTAATTTTATTAGTTTCCCTCGAGGAAGTACACATTTTCCAACCTTCATCTACTTTTGGACTTACTACCGTTGGCATAAAATAGGGACTCAAGTTATTTTAAAACAAACCTTTTTCTAATAATTCTTGAACCTCTTTATTTACTTCATTTTATTTTGGTGTCATTATCTAAGAAACTTTATTTGGAAAAGTAGATCCCGAAATTAAATAAATATGATGGGTGATACTTATAATAAGAGATAAACTAGTTAGTAGATCATCCATGATAATATTAACAAAATAATATAACATGTTTCTAATTTCTGATGAAAAATCATTTAACTTCATGCTGGTAATAATTACCTATGGTTTCCCAACTAAAATGAAGTGAAATTCATATTTCATTGCTTCTCACAACAACTCCTTGCTCTAATAAGCAACATGCTAGGACCTGCCTCTTCCTTTACTTATTGATTTGGTAAAAGGAATAGTACATGTTTTTACCCATCCTTTTAAAAAGTGTAAGTATTCCCTCTACCACCATTTATGGCCATCCTTTCATATTTCCACGGTCTCCCAATAACACATGGAAAATTTCCATTGGAATTATATCACAAATATATTCATCCCTATATTTTCCAATATAAAAATCTATTTTACACTACACAATAACCAATACTTAATGTATTTTCTGTAGCTAAGATAATTTATAAGGATGAGGATGTGTGGTTCATTTTCAATTTAATTTCTCTACTATTTCCATAAAATCCAAATTATCGATTCTTATGCTATCAATAACAAGTTTTCCAAACGTGTCTCTTGAGAATCATCTTCTCCCTCTTGAACCATTACAGATTAACTACCAGAGATTCCTTCATATTATCGCTTTTCACACTGAATTATTCCTCTTCCAATATGTTGGAATTTCCCTCTTAGAGGACTCCTTCCTCAACTCGTTTGATTTTTTTTTCTAACAATATTTTCTTCTTCCATCAAGGATGCGTGATATGCATGTTTGTCAGTCTTAGAAAACACTAATCAAATTTCATATTAAATAAAAAATCTTTACCATTAATATATATATAAATTTTCTTACCTTTATCGACCACATGAAAATCTATAATGTTCCATTTATAAAACTCCTTTGTATGTTATTTAACTATTGTTATGAAAACATCTCCAAAAATAGAAGAAAAGAGAGATCAACGCCTTAGAAATCAGCCACTTCGAGGGGAAACCTCCAATACATTACATAAATGAACAATTCTTGTAAGACATAAATGACCAAAACCTCCTTCTATATATATGATTCCATGGGGCCACAATATAATCCTAGCCGACCTAACAATAATAATGTAACAGTACAATAATAACAATATTGGGGTTACAGAGGTACAACAATAACAATAAGGGGGCTTCAGTAATAACAATAAGGGACTAAAATAGTAAGTGCCCTAACATGCCCCTCTCCTTCAAAAAAGTGTTTTCTTAAATGCTTGAGTAGCTCTGGGTGCTTTTGTATAAAATTCTCATCCTCCCATGTAGAATCTTCAGTGGGTAAGTTCTTCCACTTGATGAGATACTCTGAAATTGATCAATTTCGTAGCTGTCAATTTCTTGTTTTTGTGACCGCTTCAGGTTCCAATACGATTTTTCCTTCCTCATCAAGTTCTGGAAATATTGTTTGAACTAGAAGATTTTCACCTATAACTTTCTTTAAGCATGAAACATGGAAAAATGGATGCACTCGCGAAGAAGCAAGAAGCTCAAATTTGTATGCCATAGTAGCGATCTTTTGCAACACCTTGTAAGGATGATAGTACTTTGGCAATAATTTATTATCCTTCTTAGCTTGCTTGAGGGACGTTTTTGTATGGTTACAGCCGTAAAAATACCTAGTCTCCTACATCAAGACTTCTCTTGCTCTGATGTTGGTCTGCCTGTTGTTTCATTCGATTTTGTGCCAAATCTAAGTTATCCTTTAAGAGTTGGAGAACTTCTTGTTGATGCTCGATGTGATCTTCCACTACTTGAGCCTTAGAATTTTATCTTAAAGATGATGTGATGGATGGTGGATAATATCCATAAAGTGCCATAAATGGGTTTGTTTTTACTGTAGTATGGAAGGAAGTGTTATACCACCATTCAGTGAGAGGTAAGCACTTGACCCATTATTTCCTTTTATCAAATAAAATACAACGAAGATATCCTTCCAAAAATTTATTCACTATCTTAGTTTGACCATCGCATTGAGGATGAAAATATGAGCTATGAGCTAATTGAGTACCCAAATAAGAAAATAACTCCATCCAAAAATTTCCAGTAAAAATGGGGTCTCTGTCACTCACAATAATCTTTGGGTTTCCATGTAGCTTTTCAATTGTGTCCATAAATGTAATAGAAATTGCACTTTCTTTAAATGGATGAGATAATGCACAAAAGTGTGCATACTTGGTAAGTCTATCAACTACCGCCATAATGAAACTATTTCCTTCGGAATTAGGTAAAACTATGATAAAATCCATTGAAATCTCCTCCCAACGTTGAGTTGGAATGGATAAAGGTTGTAGAAGAACCAGGGTATTAGTTATCTCAACTTTATTTTTTTGGAAAAACAAACATTCCACTACAAACTTTCAAATATCATATTTAAGACCATCCCAAAAAAATTCATTCTTCACTGTGTGGTAAGTTTTTAAAAATCCTGAGTGTCCTCCTAAAGGAGATGTGTGCAATTTCAAATGAATCTTTCGTTTTAGTTGGGAATTCTTACAAAGATATAAGCGATCTTGGTACCATAAAGAATAATTTTTCCAACTAAATGTATCATATGTACTAGGATCTTGCTGCAAATTTTGAATGAGTGTCCACACTTCTTCGTCCTTCTTCCATTCATCCCTTGATTTCGTTATCTAATCTGGTTGGATAATAGAAATGGCACAAAGCAATGCTTCCACCTCTTCGTTCTTTCTTGAGAGTGCCTCTACAACAACATTTAACTTCCCTTTTTTGTAGATTATTTCAAAGTCACAACCCAACATATTTGTGACCCATTTTTGCTGCTCTTCTAAAGATATTATTTGTTCCAAAAAGTTTTTAAGACTATCATGAATAGTTTTTACCTTGAAATGTCTTCCCATTAGGTAAAGTCTCCATTTCTTTAGTGCATGTAGTATTGCTAAAATTTCCTTCTCATATATATATTTCGGTAAATACTTTCCTTTGATTAGATGACTTTCAAAAGTAATGGGTCTTCCTTCTTGCATTAAAACAACACCAATTCCATCTCCTAAGGGATCACATTCCACAATAAGTTTTTTGTGAAGTCTGGTATAGCTAATACCAGTGCTAGGCACATTGCCTCTTTAAGATGTTCAAAGGCCTTAGTTGCTTTAGGAGTCCAAGAAAATGCATATTTCTTCAATAATGTTGTTAGAGGTGATTCTATTCTCCAATAATTAATAACAAACTTGTGATAATACCATGTTAAGCCCAAAAATATTCGCAATTTCTTTATGGTTGTGGGGACTTTCCCATTCCTTAATGGCTTTAATTATGTTAGGGTCTACCTTAACGCCCTCGTGAGATACAATATGACCCAAATATTCCACCTCTTGTACTCCAAAGAAACATTTGGATGTTTTTGCATATAATTGTTTCTCCTGAAATAGTTTGAGCACTCTGTCAACATCTTGAACATGATCCTTCCAAGACCTGCTATAGATTAGTATATCATCAAAAAATACTAGCACAAATTTTATAAGGAAGATTTTGAAAATGGAATTCATCAACCCTTGAAATGTAGAAGGTGCATTGGTAATGCCAAAAGTCATGACCAAAAATTCATAATGACCCTCATGGGTTCGAAATGCCATTTTCGAAATATATTCAGTATTCATTCTAATTTGATGATATCCTGAATGAAGATCCAACTTGGTAAAATAAATTGCTCCATGTAATTCATACAATAATTCATCAATCACACGAATGGGAAATTTATCTTTAATGGTGAGCTTATTGAGCTCCCTATCATCCCAACACGTGCACCATGATCCATCCTTCTTGTGCACTAATACTACTAGAGTAGAGAAATAACTTTGACTAGGTTGAATTATACCAGCCTCTAACATTTCTGCAATCATATGTTAAATTTCACTCTTTTAAACATAAGGATATATATAAGGCTTGATGTTTGGAGGAACACTTCCTGGAATCAAATGAATAGCATGATCATGATCACGAATAGGTGGGAGTCCTTTGGTAGTTTCAAACACCTTGGAATGATTGTCCAAGACTTTTTGGAGATCTGTACAAAGAGATGATTTTGATGTTGGAACTTCTATTCAGCATAATTGTGCAATTACACCTCGTTGTTCTTTCTTCAAAATATTGTCATGACATTAGATCTTATTATCTTTCCTAGCTTCCCTACGATAACCCGTAATTTGACTTCCTTTCCTTTTGAAAAAAATTTCAAGAAAAGTTCTTGAAAAATAAAAGCTACCATCCCCAAAGATTGTAACCATTGTACTCCTAGTACAACATCAGTGCCTCCCATTGGAATGGAAAGCATTGGAATATTCAATACATATTCCCCCATGGTTGGCTTGATATTATGGCATTTTCTAGAGAAATTTATAGTTCCTCCATTAGCAACCATCACTTGACATTTTGGTGCTAGGTATAGGAAACAATTCAATTCCTCAGCTACCTTACAATGAATAAAATTATGGGTACTACCCAAATCAATCAACACTATTACCTTTTTCTTCTTGATATGTCCTTCTATGTTGAGAGTTTGAGGAGTGGTAATTCCTACCAATGCATTATACGATATGGTCGGACTCATTTCTTCCTCTTCTAGGGTTGGTTCCTAATGTATATCCTCTTCTTTTGAAGATTCCTGCTCATTTTTTTCTTCCTTTTCACAGTCTATGTAAAATAATTTCTTCTCAGCACACTTATGACCTTTAGTGTATTTGCTATCACAACTGTAGCAAAGCTCTTTTTCTCTTTTTTCTTCCAATTTTTGTGGTGTCAAACTTGTAGGTTTTGGAAGTCTAAGAGTAGCAACACTTCCATCTTTATATATGTGAGTGGTAGGCTTCCTTGTCGCCATAATTTTACATTCAATTTTTTCTTGCCAACTTGAAAGCCTTTTCCAATGAATCAGGTTCCCAAATGCGAACTTGATGTTGGATTTTATCCTTTAAAGTCCCTTTGAAGACATCAATATTGTGTTCCTCTCGAATATCAGTTATCCTTATATTCAATTTTTGGATGTCCTCAATGTTCTCCACCACTAAACCCTTTTGTTTGATATTTATCAATTGGCTAAAGAAGGTGTTGTTTTTGTATCCTCATAATGTGCTATCATGTACTCTGTAAAAATTGACCAAATGATAATTTTTCTACTAGAACAAAGCCATCGATACCATACAAATGTATTTTGTTCTAAATGTAAATTTGCAATGTGTAACTTTTGTGTTTTTTGCACATTATTGAGATCAAAATATTGCTCCATTTTAGTATCCATGTTACGGGATCCTTGCCATCGAACTTCCTCATATCCATATTTGGAATATGGTGGTTCTTCCATCCAACATGAGAGTTTATGAAATCATGATTAACATTTATTTTGTTCTCATATTGAATTTCCTCTACTATCTTTTTGCCATTAGGAAAAATTTCTTGTATCAACTTTGCCAAACCTTCGATGTCTACTTTTAGATCATTTTTCATGTTTTCCATGTTGTCTTTCATTTTTTCATCGATCTTAGCTTAGATTTCATCCATCTTAGATTCCATTCCAACTTCCATGTCATCCATATTAGTTTCCAAACCATTCATCTTATTTTCCACGCCTTTCTTCAAACCATCCATCTTAGTTTCCATGCCTTTCTTAAAAACTTCCATTTCATTTTTGTTTCTCTTTATGATAGTGAAATTTGGTGCACTTGCTCTTGTAATTTTGATATCTCATGTTGCATTTCTTCATCTTCATGAGTTATAGTAGAGCCTTCTGATGGCTTAATGTGTGATGAATTATTTTTAGGGTGTATTTTAGAACCCAATACTGACATCTATTCTTCAATATGCCCTTGGAATAAATTCAAACTAATTTTTTCAAGCGAGACTTGTGTAATTCGAAAAAAATACACACCTTTTTCTTGTTTCTGAGGAGCTCGATATTGAAACTGAATTATCTCTATAATTTCGAATCTTCAATATCTAAAATTGGGCCCTATAGTAGCCCTCTAAATCTTCTTTCAAATTACATAGGTCTAACCTAATTTGGATTCTTCAAGGCAAAGTTATGCCAAATCTCCCACAATGACCTAATTATGGATTGGTTCAGTAGAGCGCCCTTGTACAACATGCCACGTGTCATTGTTTCCTCCTTCAGATCTGAAATTAATGCACAAGAAACTAAAATTCATGTACTTATGGCCACCTTTTACAGAATTCCAATCCAATGCTCAGAGAGAGAGTTACGATGATTTTCCCACGGTCACCTATTTGAGGTGAAATTTGGGAGCCTAAAAAATCCCTAACTTCCACAGACCCTATCTCCGAAATATTGTGAATCAAGCTTTGAAAATTTTGCACAACGTTCCACAGGATTGAGGCTTCATTCTGTAAAAAATTCAACTTTTGAACTCTCATAGAAAAAACATTATAGCGAATATTCCGCGATGCCTTGTTTAGGTTAAATTCAAGCACCTGCAAAAAATCCCTAAATTTCACAGATCATATCTCTGAAAATGTTGCGAACCAAGATATAAAAAAAATTCACGACGTTCCTCAGGATATCAGCTTCGCTCTATAAAAATTTCAGCTTCAAAACCTTTGTAGAAAAAATGTTATAGAGAAAATTCCATGATGACCTATTTGGAGCAGCAAAACCATACAATCCAAAGCTCTATACCAAATGTTATGAAATCAACTCCAAAAATAGAAAAAAAAAGAGATAAACACCTTAGAAATCAACCACTTAAAGGGGGAAACCTCCAATACATTACATAAATAAACAATTCTTGGATGATACAATGACCAAGACCTCCTTCTATATAGAGGAGTCCATGGGGCCACAATATAATCCTAGCCAACCTAACAATAATAATGTAAGGACATAGTAATAAAAATATTGGGGTTACAGGGGTCCAACATAAAAAATAAGGGGGCTACACTAAAAACAATTAGGGACTAAACTAGTAATATAGGGACCTAACAACTATGGACTTTTGTCTATGCTCTATTTTAAAAAAAAAATATTAATCTCATATTCTTTGAGTAAAAATATACCTTTTATTTTTCTTGCCTTTTTTTCCCAATGTTTTATTTTAGATTTTCCTTTCCTCTTTCAGTCAACTTGTAGTTCATCCCAGTAGAGTGTATCATGGTCTTTTAATATGGTTAATACATTATTAACTCGCTTATTTGATTCAACATATTCATATTCAAATTATCTATCAAGAGTGTTTACCTCATCCATCGATTCATCAACATTTATATTACCTTGATAGGGTGAAATTTCAAATTTCGTTCTGCCAGTTATCTTATAAAACATGTTCATCATCCTTACGTCCTTTGATTTTTCTCTCTCTTTATCACTAGAAAAATATTCTCAAATATGATTTACATTTACATTGGTTTCCCTCCTCTATGTAGTCTTAATATATTATACTCTCTCTTGAGGTCTTCCTACTTCAGCTTGCAAATCCACATTTGCTATATGTCTCCCTCAACCTTATCTTTGACAATCTATCGTTCCTCCCTTTAATTAAAATATATACGCTTTGATACCATAACTGGTATCGATATGGTATTTACAATACCGCTACTTAAATAATTGCTTCCCAAAATTTATACTAAAAAACCCACGTATTTAAAATCCAAATAAAACCTTTAAAAATCCACTTCTATTAACAATTGGACAAAATAGTTGACCTATTCTACAATTTCGGTAGGTCTGTTGTGGTCTTCATTAAATTTTATATTTTTCTTCTCCCAATGAGATCAAGGTCGATTACCCATAAACTAGTTGGAGGTCAAGTGTCAACTTCCTTGTGAGGTTTGGGTTTCGGGTCAGACTAAGGTTGAGAATTAAACTTCCTTGTGAGATCGGGCTTTCGAGAGAGACTAAGGTTGGGATGTTGGTGATGAACTCCTCCGATTACAAAATGGTGCATGATATCTGACTTTTTCCTACTCAAGTTTCGCGGCTCAAACTGATTCTACCAGCCTGGAATTAAATTATGTCTGACAACCTGATGATTTCTAGAGTTCCATGCTATAAAAAAAACAAGCACTTTTCATTTTACATATTTTATCTTTATCCAAATAATTACGGAATAAAACGTGATGTCATGATTATTATATTACAAAGAAACTTAGCCTGGTAATTTTCTAACTTCTCATAATGTATATTTGTACTTCTTCTTGGAGAATATTTTAAACACATTCCAACTAAGACCCTCTAAGCTGATTCCTTTGACACACTTCACATATTCCCACAATATTTTTTCTTTTTACTTGAGACTGAATATAAATATATTGGATTTCATATTTTATGAATTATCATGTAATTTAAATATTTTTTTCATCACAAGTATCCATTATTCTACATTTTTTGGTTTCTTCACATCCCCATAAAAATAAGGAGGCTTTTCCTTCTTTCACTCCTCTACAAAATACTGCTTCTCACTCCTCCTATAAGGATCTTGGTGGTAATGACGATGATGTATCTCAAAATCAGAACTGGAATAAAACCCATGAGTGCTATCCCACCTCTCAATTGTATCCAAAGATATTCCACCTCCGACTGTGTTATCCATGTCCAATGCATATCCTGATCGAGACCTAGTACCATATACCCCATTTTATTTTTCCTCATGTCCATGATTGATCCTCAGCTGTCCCTTCTTCTGTAAATCTAAAATACTTTGAAGGATGATAGAATTAGCCTTTAGCTAAATTTCTTGAACTATGTATATCATTACTATACCTCAATAATCTAGTTATTATATGTATTACAACTTATTATGTCTTTCTTTAAACTTCTCATTGTATCTGCAATGTCAGGAGAGTACTCTTATGCCTGTTTCTAAACTAAGTTGTCCTAATTTGTTGAATTCACATCACGCCTGTAAGGGAAGTCATGTGAATTTTATTCCACTATTTTTATCTTCATCTCTAATCTTATTCTCCTAAAAACATGTGATGTTCAATCAACCACATAGAGACATAATAAAAATCATACGTAAGTGTATTTTAGGGGAGACTATCTCATATGCATAATCAATCCAGATTAGCAAGAGATAGATACATAATTAAATCTTCATATCAACATCATACATGATAAGAAAAAAATTTAATAATGACCACATGCATAATAACCATAACCATCACAATGCATGCATAGTAGAAACATCTACAATTAACATGCATTCATAACAATATGCATTTATCCCATCTAGTCTAAGTGTTTGAACCTGGAAGCTCTGATACCACCCTGTAATGTCTCCTTCCACATTTACAAACTTTTTAAAACTCCCTAGGGTAAACATGAGGCGAGTGTCACTATGATATGACCTGACCTCCAAGTTCTAGATATGGAAGTGAGGCCAACTAAGTGACAAGTTATACCGACCCCTCAGGTATTAGAGATAACTTAGGAGCCAACAAATCACCCTAGGTGATCAATCCTTGAGTTGGAACTCTTTTTCACAAGTGAAACTACTGAATTTCACCCTTGACACATTGTGCATGTGATTGGGAGGCTATAATCACATCCATTGTCCTGCGTGCATGTGGTTACGACCCAAGTTCCTCAGTTCAAAGTAGGTGGTCACGAGATCTATGCCACTTTTTCGAGAAAGCCTCCGGACCATTACCAAAATTTCCAGTAACTCTCTGATATTATAAATAACATGATAAAAATGATAAACAAACAAAAATTGAACAATATATTGAACAAAACACACCTACTACATGATAGATATTTTGTATAACACATGATATATATATATATATATATATATATATATATATATATATATATATATATATATATATATATATATATATATAAGTTGCAGGTCATGAATGCATATCTAATCATAAAATTATGAATTTCATGTAAAAATCACGAAGAAGGCTCGATTCCCTCTCAAGCTAGCTACAAAAACACTTGTAATCCCATGCATTCATCAATCATTCATTACTTTATGAAATCATGAACAAGTGTCATAGTTAGAGCAGATTATATAACTATGAATATAAAAAGAATATAACGAGAATATAAAATATGATAAGTCAACCATAAGATCACCATAATAACCACTAGAAGTGCTCATACATCACAATGAAAAAACAATTCATATTAACATATGAAAATTCCAACCAAGTCAAGGACTTACACGTACCACCTGACCATAGATTGATCTAAACCAAATTTATCTTTCATCCAATCACCCCTATGCCATATTATAAACATGAATGTGGGACCATATGGATTAAACTAAAATAAAACCAACCAGGGTTTGTAGATTCCACACCACCGCAACCATAGTTATTTCACCTAAGTGGTCCAAAAATCTCTAATACTAAACCAGATTAGTTTCTATCCAATATATTTTAGGTTGTGGGAACTAGTAACTCAACCCACAATCTCTACAGAATGAAATTTGTTTTAGGGATACAAACAAGTTTTCCCAACACGCAATATCTAGGGACTAGTAACTCAACCCACAACCTCCAAGGAATCCAAGCTTTTTAAGGGCTCCAAATAATTTGTTCCAACCCAAAACCATAGGAAACCTGAGAACCAACTAGAAAACCAAATGGGGAACCCACTATAGAATGGCTATCTAGGAAATGATAAGGAAAGGCTGAAGCCACTGCCAATCCAATAAAATTTCCATGCTAGTGACAACACATAACCATGGGGGCTTCACTGCAGGGGAAACACTATTGTGCGTGGGTTCATATTGGGGGATATATAATGAGGAAAAAATTACATAATATACTGGGGGATATATAGGGGGTAAAGGGTTTTTATGTTGGCATGTAGAAAAAATGGAGCTCAAAGTTAATGAAAAAATATAGAAGGGTATAAAAAAGGTTAACGAAAAAATGGATACCTACAATATATAGTGAAAGTAGGGGATTTTTAAATTGGGAAGGTGTGTTGGGTTGAGATTGGTAGGTGGTTAAATAATGTGGATTTAATAGGAATTTTTCAATAGGTACTCAAAGTAGGGGTATTTTTTAATATGTTATGATTGCATGTGATATGTTATAGGTTCATTGAATGAAGCCCCTGTGGACATAACCAAGGAAACACATGCATATAACATGCATCCAAAAACCAAAAAGGAAACCGCAGATGAAACTTGTTACCTATAGAGTATCCCTTTTGTGTATGTTGATCCAACCTTCTCTTCCCCTTCATTTCTTTCCTTTTCTTGCTTTCTCCAAATCCACATGAATGCTAGAATGATCCAAGGATGCTCTAAGAATGCTCTAACTATACAAGAGTATCAGGGAATGAACAAGATCTCAACTAAAAACTTTCAAAATGATAACAACTGATTCTCGAATGTATTTTTATCATTGATGTCTTCTTTTTCTTCATTTTCCTTCATTTTTCCTCTAATTTCCCTTGCATGCGAATTAGTGTCTCTTCAACTTCTGTCTCTCCTATTTTTCTTTATTTTCATAGTTTAATGTAATTTATCTCCAATTTTCATTTTCCAAAGCCTTTACCAATTTATATAGCCATTATTGATCCACAAGTGATGCCCACTATAATGTTTTCCCACCATTTATATTGGAATATGTTTCCCATGACCTTGGCCTTATTTTATTTACATGGAAAATTAACGAAGGGATGTTAAATAAGGGTCACAAATATCCTATTATCTGTTGATATTCCCAAATTTACCCTTAAGAGTTAGTGGTAGAATACCTGCATCCCTAAAATGAGTGGTATACGACTTACCATAGATGGCAAGGATCGTGCCTAACTCAAGTAGCTTGCACCGTTTGGCCATATGGGTTGGAAACTTGATGCATACTTTGGTACACTTTTTCATGTCACAAAGATGAAAATAGGTAGGATACTACTTTCCAAGAGGGGACAGAATCATATCTATTGTATGTTGATCAATGGTCGTCATTGATTTCAACCAAAGCAGCACCAGGGGATAACCCAATATTGCATGGGAATTTTGACCTACCAAATTAATATATTCTGGTTAGAGAGATATTCATATGGCACGCCATGTAATTCTTCACGGTTTGAGAGATATTCATGTTTTAAGTTTGTACCCCCAGTTAGTGGGCTAAAACCCCATGGGGTTGGGGCATGGGTCATTGAAAATTCATAATTAATATTTTTTATGCTCCTAAAATCCCTCCCACTTTCACTTATTGAAGCCCCTCTCAACTTAAGCATTCAGATAAATTGTGATCTTCATTTCCTCCTTATGCAAGGGATTCGGCCATCTAAAACAGGTCATCTTGGAATTTTCGCTCTACATTTGTTTCTACGAAGGTTCAGAAGCTAAAATTTTTATGAGACGAATTCAAAATCTTGAGGAAGTTGTAGTAAAAATTTTAGATCATGGTGCACATTATTTTTGGAGATATGATCTATGTAAGTCAGGGTTTTTATAGGCTCCTAAAATTCATCTCAAAGAATTGGCCTTGGTAATTTCGTCATAACTCTCTCTTTGAGTATCGGATTGGAATTCCATAAAAAGTGACAGATATTGAATAGTCTGTAATTTTATTTCTATCAATTTTAGAAATAAATGAAGAAACAGTGACACGTGGCACGCCGTACAAGTGCGCTCTACTAAAACAATCCATAATTAGGGCATTGTGAGAGATTGGGTATAACTCTCTCTTAAAGAATCCAAATTGGTTCGGACCTATGGAATTGGAAATATGACTTAGAGGACTACTAGAGGACCGAAAATCAGATATTGATGATCTGAAATGACAAAGATACACTAGATTCAATATCGAGCTCCTAGAAGGCAAGAAAAAGATATATCATGTGTTGTCAAGGGTTGCAAAGGACCAGAATTTATACAAAATAAAAGCGAAGCAAGGTGCAGCAGAGGGTAGCATGACAAGAGCAGTAACCAAGGTGCATAACAGCAGCAAGAAGTTCATCATATGAAGTCTTAAAATGGGCAGCACTGCATACAATCATTGTAAAGGTATCATTGTACTTAGTCATTGTAAATACATTATTGTACAAATTGTATTAGTGTCTATCTGCCAAGGGTTGAAGAGGCAGTGTTGGGAGGTCTAGGATCATAACTAGGTGGTTGTATCAAATTTGGGGTTATGGTCTAGTATATATTCTTCTTCTACATCATTTTATATCATTGTAAAGTGGACCATTTTCCCTGGTACGGGAGTCCATTCTTCTTTTATTCTTCTATAGGGTGGTAGTCAAGTTAGTGAGTTGTAGTTTATCGGTATTGAGGCATCTGCTCAAATGACTACTAAAGAATCTCGGCATTGGAGCATCCATCCAAAGTGGTTTGTAGGAAGCATGCTTAGATTCTAGGAAGTTGGAGCTTTATTTTCAATTGGAGTTGAATATTAAAGAATTATTAGAAAAGAATTAGGTGGTTTTTGTCCCTGAGTGGGTTTCCACCTTAAAAATTGTGTGCATTTATGTTCCTCTTGTTTACTGCTATCATTGTACAAAAACTGATAATAATTGAAGATTAACTAATTCTCTAATTGAAAGGAATACTGATTCACCCGCCCCCCTCTCAATATTTCCAACAATTGGAATAAGAACTTGGTTCCTTCAATAACAGTTTAACAGCTAGAAGGAGGTCATGGAGCATACCAAGAATGATGTACCTCTATTCAATGAAAATAATTATGCACTCTAGAAAGGAAGAATTGAGGTCTATCTCTTGGCGCAAGGTTACGAAGTATGGGACACTATTCAAAATGGATTTACATCAACCGTGGATGAACAAGGTAAGAAGAATTTGGTAAATGACGCAAAAGAGAAGAATATTATTATCAGTGGACTTATTGAATCTGCTTATCATAAGGTGTTGGGTTGTAAAACTACCAAAAATGTATGGGACAAGCTTGAGAATATATATGCAGGTCACTCAAATGTCAAAGGAGCAAAGCTTCAAATCTATAGAGAAAAAATTGAGCAACTCAGAATGAAAGAAGATTGCAACATTACTACATACTTCCAATATGTTGATGAAATAACCAATACTCTGGAAGGATTGGGAGAGCCAATTGACAAGAAGACTATTATATAGAAGATTCTTAGAACGTTACCAGGGAGATTCAACCCAAAGGTATCGGTCTTATAATACAGTGCAAATCTGGACAAACTCAGCAAGGAAGAATTACATGGAGTTCTCATAGCATATGAAATGAGACTTGATGAACAAAAGGGCACTTCAAATCTAGAAACTGCGTTTGTTGCATCTAAGCAAACCAATAAGGACAAACAACCTTCAATTGAAATGGCATGCACCTGCAAGTGTGAAGAAAAGGGAGATGATGGAGAAGGTCTTTCAGATGAAGAATATGCTTACTTTACGAGAAAACTAAAACCTGGTAAGGGAAAATTCAAAGGTAAACTTCCATTGATATGTTTCGATTGTGTTGACGTTGGGTATTTCGTATCAAATTGTCCCAACAAAAGTGATGGCAACTCAAAAGGAAAGAAAGGCTTTAAGAAATTCAACAAGCAAGGAAAAAATAAAGGATCCAAAAGGAACTTTCTCTCTAAAGAAGATATCTCCTCATCCAATGAAGAAAGTGACAACAAAGAAGAAGCCAATGAGAAAGTATTGTTTATGGCCAAGCACAATAAATAAGAAGTATCAAACAATGAAGAAGAAGGGTTGACCATAGAAGAATTTTATGAGGAGGCAATCAAGCTTATAAAAGAGCTCAATGCTAAGAAGATCCGTTCCAACACTCTTGAAGAACAAGTTCAAGGCCTCAAAATTGAGGTTGAAGAACACAAATGTATTGAAGAGTCACTTTACAATAAGTTGGAAGAAAGCAACCAAGAAAGGGAAGCATTAGAAGCCGAAGTAGTCTCGCTGCATAAGGAAGTGAAGAAGGGAAAAACTGTCCAAAACTATGCCAACGGCTCAAGGGCATTGGAAGAACTCATCAACAATCAACGATCTTACAACGACAGAACTGGCCTTCGTTACAAAGAAGAAGAAGCAGGACCTTCTACAACAAAATACAATGAACCTATGAGATCTGACATACATTAAGACTTCATTGGACAAGTTTCGCAAGCACATCCTTGGAAGACAATTCCTCGACGAATATTTTCATCCAAGTACCAACATATTTTCATGGCTATTGTTATTCATGTGGAAAATTTGATCATAAAGCTGTAAAATGTCGCACGTACCCTATGAATCAAGAGATTCTTCAAATATGAACCTCCCAGGGCTCAACGACACATCAATAGATTTGAAAATTTAAGAAATAATATGGAATGTTACAAACTTCATAACTTTGGATACATAGCCAGAGACTACAGACTTGAAAATCCTCCAGAAGAATCTTCGAAGCCACAGAATGAACGAATATGGAAGAGGAAGAAGACTAATAATTGTGCTCTTGCTCTCAAGGCTCAAAAAAAGAAAGATGTGTGGTATGTTGACAGTGGTTGCTCAACGCATATGACTGCAGATAGAAGGAAATTTGTATCTCTGAAAGAGAAGAAGGATGGAACCATATCCTTTGGAAATGATGGATCCTCAATAGTTATAGGATCAGGTACCATCAATCTTAGAAGAAAAGATGTTATAGCCAAGAATGTTCTATTGGTCAAAAACATAAATCACAATATTCTCAGTGTTGGACAAATTTGTGATCAAGGACACACAATGCTATTCAACTCCACAAAATGTCAAAAACAAGAAAGTTAGGTATGGTAAAATTGTGGCTACAACAAGTCGAGCTCCAAACGACAGATATGTTCTGGATGAAGCAACTAAAGCATGTCTACTAGCTAAAGAAGATGAAATTTGGTTATGGCACAAACAAATGGGTCACATAAACTTTGACAATGTTGTCAGGATAAGCAAAAAGGAAGTAGTACGAGAAATGCCAAAAATCTCAAAACCTTCCAACACACTATGTGAGGCATGTCGGCATGGCAAGCAGAAAAAAGTCCAATTTAAAACAAAAGAACACTTTTCATCACATCCATTAGAATTGATAGATACTAATCTATGTGGTCCTATGAGAACAAACTTAGACGAAGAATTATATTTCATGGTAATGGTAGATGACTATACCAGGATGACAGTATTCAGTTTCCTAAAGAAAAAATTTGAAGCATTTGAGTGCTTTAAGATCTACAAGGAATTGGTTGAAAATGAAACTGATTCTAAAATAAAGTGCTTAAGATCAGATAATGGTGGAGAATTCACTTCCAAATTATTTCAGCAATACTGTGACGAAAATGGAATAAAAAGGAAATTTTCAATAGCACGAACACCTCAGCAAAATGGATTTGCTAAAAGAAAGAATAGAACTGTACAGGAAATGGGTAGAACAATGTTGAAGGACTCAAAATTGGATGAAAAATTCTGGGTTCAAGAAATTGATACGGCAGTCTTCATTATCAACCGAAGTCTTCTCAGAAATAATTGCAACAAGACTCCATATGAATTATGGAAAGCAAAACCAGCTAATGTAATATATTTCAGAATCTTCGGAAGAAAATGTTATATCAAAAGAGAAGATGAAAATTTGGGTAAGTTTGAATCACGTGTTGATGAAGGTATCTTTATTGGTTACTCACGCAAAAGAAAGTCCTATAAATGCTATAATCTAAGACGAAAAAAGATAGTGGAGAGCATAAATGTTACATTTGACGAAGATGGTGTTCTAGCGAGTAATGATGAGGATCTAGAATCTTTGAAACATGAGATAGAGGCTGAAAAAGACACAGATAAAATTGTAAAACAAGAAGAAACTATAAACAAGGAAGAAGTAAATAATGATCATCAAGATATACCAGAACAACAACAAGAAGGTCCTCCAAGGAAAACAAAAGAGTGGATTCAAAAGGACCATCCATCAAATCAAATAATTGGTGACATAAATGAAGGTCAACAGCTTCGTTCATCATAACAAGCTCATGTTTCTTTTCTAGCAACCTTTGAGCCTAGTAGTTTTGAGGAAGCCAGCCAAAATGAACATTGGGTAGCACCTATGAATGAAGAATTGGATCAAATTGAGAAGAATAACACCTGGGAATTAGTTCCACGACCAAAAGATAAAAATGTCATTGGGACTAAATGGCTGTTCAGGAACAAATTGAATGAAGATGGGAAGGTTACCAGAAACAAAGCAAGATTGGTTTGCAAAGGCTATGCACAAGTGGAAGAAATTGATTTCGATGAAACATTTGCACCAGTTGCCAGAATGGAATCCATCCGAATGATTCTTGCCTATGCATGTTCAAGAAAAATCAAAGTCTACCAAATGGATGTTAAGTTAGCATTTCTGAATGGAGAATTAGAAGAAGAAGTTTACATCAAACAACCTGAAGGTTTTCTACTATCACAAAAATAAGACTATGTCAGCAGGTTAAAGAACGCTCTATATGGTCTCAAGTAGGCTCCCAGAGCATGGTATGCTCATCTTGATGGATATCTACATCAACAAGGGTTCAAGAAAGGTACTGCTGATAGCAATATTTATGTACAAATAGATAAAGATAAATTAACAATTGTTGAGGTATATGTGGATGATATAATATTTAGTAGCAATGATGATCGACTAAGTAAGAACTTTTCTACAAATATGCAAAGTGAGTTTGAGATGTCTTTGCTTGTTGAGCTGACATACTTCTTAGGGCTTCAAATATCTCAGCAAGAGAAAGGAATATTTATATGTCAATCCAAGTACATCAAGGAAATGCCCAAGAAATTCAAAATGGAAGATTGCAAACCCGTCCTTACTCCAATGGTAACAGGTTGCAAATTGAGCATAGACGACTCATCTAAGGAAGTGGATCAGATGTTGTACATATCTATGATTGGTAGTCTTCTGTATGTAACAACCTCTCAGCCAGATGTTATGCAAGCAATTGGAAAAGTAGCAAGATTCCAAGCAGCACCAAAAGAATCGCGTATTATTGCCATCAAAAGAATTCTTCAAGATCTAAAGGGCACAGAAGAATATGGCTTGTGGTATCCCAAAGGTAAAAATCTCATTATTCAAGCATTTACAGATGCAGATTGGGCAGGAAGCGTTGATGATCATAAGAGTACTAGTGGAGCAACATTCTATCTAGGTGGTTGTCTCGTATCATGGTTGAGCAAAAAGCAAACTTCAATCTCGTTATCTACAGCGGAAGAAGAGTACATTGCAATAGAATCATGTTGTACTCAAGTCCTTTGGATGAAAAAAACTTTGCAAGATCTTCAAGTACAATTCAGTGAGCCTATTCCCATATTTTGTGACAACACTAGTGCCATCAACATCTTCAAGAATCTTGTCATACATTCAAAAAGAGAACACATTCCAATCAAATATCATTTTTTTAGAGAACAAGTCGCTGAAAAGAATATCAAACTTGAGTATGTTTGTACAAAAGAAAAAATAGCTGAAATCTTCACTAAACATTTACCTCGTGAAGCATTTGAATATCTTCATCAAAATTTTGGGATTCTCCCAAGTTCTCATTGGATTTTCCTTTTTCAAGAATATAAAGTGGGAGTGAAAGTGTGTACAGGTCTGCAGGATGATTGTGTGTCAGCGGGAGTGTAAGTGTGTACAAGTCCGCAAGATGGTTGTGTTTCAGGGGGAGTTACCCTTCGCCGTTGATGTCAAAGGGGGAGAGAATGTTGTAGGAAGAGGTGTCATGATCATAGGGGGAGTACTTGTGTTGCCATAAATTCCAAAGGGGGAGATTGTTGATCAATGGTTGTCATTGATGTCAACCCAAGAAGCACCAAGGGATAACCCAATATTGCATGGAAATTTTGACCTACCAAATTAATATATTTTGGGCCAATAATTATTTTTATGGTTTCTAATTTTCAAGATGTTTCCATTCATATATGGCATGCCATGTAATTCTTCACGGTTTGAGAGATATTCATGTTTGAAGTTTGTACCCCCAGTTACTAGGCTAAAACCCCATGGGGTTGGGCCATGGGTCATTGAAAATTCATAATTAATATTTTTTATGCTCCTAAAATCCCTTCCATTTTCACTTGTTGAAGCCCCTCTCAACTTAGGCATTCATATAAATTTTGATCTTCATTTCCTCCTTATGCAAGGGATTCAACCATCTGAAACAGGTCATCTTGAAATTTTCGCTCTAAATTTTTTTCTACAAAGGTTAAGAAGCTGAAATTTTTATGAGGTGAAGCCGAAATCCTTAGGAAATTTTAGTAACAATTTCAGATCAAGGTGCGCAATTTTTTTGGAGATATGATCTAAGTCAGGGTTTTTGCAGGCTCCTGAAATTCATCTCAAAGAAGTGGCCTTGGTAATTTCGTCATAAATCTCTCTTTGAGTACCAGATTGGAATTCTGTAAAAAATGATGGATATTGAACAATATTTACTTCTCGATCTATCAATTTTAGAAACAAATGAAGAAACACTGACACATGGCATGTCGTACAAGTGTGCTCTACTGAAATAGTCCATAATTATGACATTGTGAGAGATTGGGTATAACTCTCTCTTCAAGAATCCAAATTGGGTCAGACCTGTGGCATAGGAAAGATGACTCAGAGGGCTACTACAGGACCTAAAATTAGATATTGAGGATCTGAAGTGATAGAGATACACCAGATTCAATATCGAGCTCCTAGAAGGCAAGAAAAAGCTAGATCATGTGTTGTCAAGGGTTGCAAAGGACTAAGGACTAGACTTTCTATGGAATAAAAGCAAAGCAAGGTGCAGTAGAGGGTAGCATGACAAGAGCAGCAACCAAGGTGCATAAAAACAACAAGAATTTCATCATATGAAGTCTTAAAGTGGGCAGCACTGCATACAATCATTGTAAAGGTATCATTGTACTTTGTCATTGTAAATACATTATTGTACAAATTGTACTAGTGTCTATCTGCCAAGGGTTGAAGAGGTAGTGTTGGGAGGTCTAGGATCATAATTAGGTGGTTGTATTCAAGTTCGGTTTATGGTCTAGTATATATTCTTCTTCTACATCATTCTATATCATTGTAAAGTGGACCATTTTCCCTGGTATAGGAGTCCATTCTTCTTTTATTTTTCTATAGCGTGCTAGCGTGGTGCTAGGGTGAGTTGTAGCTCATTGGGTGTTGGGGCATCCGTTCAGTTGACTACTAAAGAATCTCGAGTGTTGGAGCATCCATCCAGTGGGAGCTAGAGAAGAATGCTTTTCTAAATTCTAGGAAGTTGGAGCTTTATTTTCAATTGGAGTTGAATATTAAAGAATTATTAGAAAATAATTAGGTGGTTTTTGTCTCAGAGTGGGTTTCCACCTTAAAAACTGTGTGAATTTGTGTTCATCTTGTTTACTACTATCATTTTACAAACACTGATAATAATTGAAGATTAACTAATGCTCTAATTGAAAGGAATATTTATTCACCCCCCTTCTCAGTATTTCCAACATCGTATTATTAGACAATATGCAGGATACTACTTACCATGAAGTAAGGATCACAACCATCTTATTGCCCATAGTTCCCTCAACCACGGCAGCTGTCTAGCTCAATTCCAATCCCTAGGAGATTAGATAGGGAGGAAGAGTATAGCTTATTGTCCTTGATCATCCTGGGACCCATTCCTCTCATAAGTGGCTTCACTAGGCTTATGGTTCTTAGCCTTGGACATAGTGGATGACACCTAAATAACATCAGGTCAAACACAAGCTTACATGTTGCAAGTCAAGAGTCTCGTTGCCTTCCTATTCATGAATTAAAATGTGATGGAGTCTTATAGATCCTATCTACACCATATCTCAAATATAGTGATATTTTATCTCAGAGTGCTTGTACTTGTCACGAAACATAGGATTCTCTCCATAGCAGATCTACAAGATGTCATTATATACTAGAGCCAGTCCCAATATATGCTCAAACAACTCTCCAAAGAGCATTCTCAATAATACTGAATCACACATAGTCATGCTAGGAGTAATGAATATTGTCACTCAAAGAAATGTTTTAGTACCTATCTCATCTAGGAAATCATGGAAGACCTAAATAAACACTTAGATGTGCTCAATGTCATCAACATATCCATATAGTATCAAGTATATGAGAGTTTGTCTCAAATCATCAATTACCATATTTTCAACATTATAACATACATATACAAGCTCGACATATCTCAAAGAAAATATTACAAATCAAGAATTCATATGGATATCCACTAATCATGGGATTCCATCAATTTTTTATCTAAAGAGGAGGTTCTCTCAATTTCTTCAGTGTAAACCATCTCTGAAAGCATGCTTATTTTGTCATTTAAGTCTGTATCATCTTGTTCTTACCTTCTAATCTCAAAAAGTGGATCATGAAGGGCTAACTCCCTCTGGAACATACTATTGAAATAATAATAATAATAATCTTGTTAGAAATAATTTTTAGCTTATAAAACCAAATATCAAATGCATACCTTCAATAAGAGAGATTGGAGATCATATAAAATTTTCATCATTCTAGTCTTCCAAACTGATGGAACCTGCTAGATTCTAGGTTGAGATTTCTTCAATATACAATCATTAATCATTTACTCATGCACATAAAAGTTCTACAAGTACATCAAGAATAAATTCACTTTGCATATGTCTAAGTAATCAATAAACCAGAGCTAGGATCGACTTCTTTCTTTGAAACAATATTCCTTATCATAGTTTGAACCATATCATGGAATAATAAAACACTTATACATCTCAAATATCAATAATAAGAATTTCATGTTATCACCATAATATCATATATTTTCCCTTAATATACTCCATTTTAACAAGTGTCTTGTCCAATAAACCACTACATTCCTTCCTTTGAGGTCTTGATATTTTTTCCATTTCATAAATCATGCGATGAATCTACATCATTCTCAAACATTGATATAGAGGGATTTATCCTCACACTCATTAGATGTACCTGTGACCCAAAAATAGGAGCAAGAGTAATAATAACCAAATAACTAATGAAGTTTACCTAGAGATGAGGCAAGGTTGTCTTCCTTCTATAGTTATGGCAATGGATTTTTCATAGAACTGCACCAACTCACTTTTGGAGCTAAACCTTCCCCCATTATTATTCAACTTATTGATCCTCAAGATGGATCAAATCCTCGTATAATAAGTTAGTTAAATGGATAAAATACTCATCCTAGAAGAATCACCAATAACCAAAAAGAATAAATTAACAACAATAATGACACAAAGGGATGACATAAGTCTAGAATGTACTTAAATTTAATATTGATTGGATAAGGCCCTTAGCTCGCTCTGAGTGCTAACTCTTCCTACAATGCTCCACATCATGTTGTTATTTAAGAAGGGTGAAATTTCCTTATCTAATACATTATTAGAATAAGTATTCAAACATTCGAGTAGGAGGAATACACAATAATTGAAAATTGACACGTATGAACAAGAGAAATGTCATAACATAATCCTTGAAAAATACTTATCTTTAATGAGGTTTCAAGGAATTGTTTATCTCCCTCTTTACTTGGCCTGCTATGGTCACCATTTTACATCAAAAATATGATATCAACAAAATAAAAGGATCTTCTTGAGCACCACCTGTATGATTTCTTCTTTTATCGGTAGCGAAGGCCAACCCTCAATGTATGTGATGTCCACTAAAACTCCAACAACCCATCTCCTAGGGTTTCTATGAATATATCATGGACTTCTTCACTAATCATGGCATATAAGGAGGATGGAATATCATATGAAGAATAATTGTAAATCATACTAGGGTTTCAATGTTATAAAACCCATACCATATCCAAGGCCTTTTCAAGAATTTCTCCCAAACCTTGACCTTCTCTTGTAAGAACAAAAATTCCATAGGGTTTCCTTCAAACCATAGAATTTTTTTTCTCTGATATTTATCTCTTTCACTATACTTGATCCATGTATGTCTTTCTCAGGGGTGATATTCTATGGATTATATTCAGTCGATCTCTAATACCATGTTAATTTTTCTTAGGGCTAGATTTTTCTTCACTTTAGATAATTACATTCAGATTTTTTTTCATCATTTACACCCCATAACATCATAAAATTATTAAAATTTGTGTACAAAAAAGAATAACTAATGGAGTGGAACACTAAGGAATGACAAAAGACAAGCACGAATAATAGAGACAACAGGATTGGGTCATAGACCAAGGAGAAACCCCACAAGGGAGAAAACCCAAATTTCAATTATTTTTATTCTATTAGATATTAATAAGCTTTTAATCTGAGATAAAAAGTACAATGATAATTAAAGAACATAATTAATCACTTTTGGCCTCCAAGTGTTGGAACCAAGATCAGTACTGGGGGGAGAATCACTAGTGATAAAAATTCCACAATTTTCAATTCTTTTTTCCAATATATTAGCCCATTCATTACTTAACAAACAATAAATATGCCTGAACATGCAACTTCAACTAGAATGAAAACATGAGAGCCATAACATATGTAATAAATGTGCACAATGGGACACAAATCATCAAATCATCTAGGAACACAAGATATTTGATGGAAAATACCATTCGAGTCAAAAATCACCCTTGATATTGTTGTGTTGCTCAATATATTTTATTATCTTTCAATAAAATCATTACATAAAGAGTACAATATGGAAACTATGTAATAGTAAGTATAATCTCCATCTCATGACTATAGAAACTCCCATATGATCAATAAGACTTGCTTAACACCCATTGGCTTTATGAAGGAATTTTTTCTCAATTCTTGTTTTGTCGGAGCACCCACTGCAATTCTCTATGTCGTTCATGTTTCATGCATTTTAAAACTATAACCTAAGAGCTAATCAACATGAACATCACAACACCAATATCATCATAACACATTAGTAATATTCTCAATACAAAATATCAATCACTAAATCGAACTCAAATCATACCCCTCTCTCACATTCATACATCATTATAACCTCACACATCGTCCATACGTTTCCAATAAATAAAAAAGATTCATAAACTAAATAAGGCTAAATAGAATTACCATTTAAAAGCAGGAGAAACTACTACAACAAATCTATCATAATCATATCAACAACATATATAAGCTCAAATAAAAAAATTTCTCTACAATCACAAATGCATTAGAAAAAACCTTTGTATCCCTGTAACTTTTATTCTACATAAGAATAGTTTTCAACCATGCATACTTATGTATTTTCTATAGCTATACCTCCATCCACACTCTACTCTAGAAAATTCACAGTCCTCACCAATGACTCTCCAAAAGAATATGACCAATTTCTCACACATGAAAACCAACCAAATGACCACCATTTCCCCACCTATTTGTAATGCCTAAATATGAATAAATCAATTAATTACAATTTTGTAGTGGATATATGTTCATATGTTGGAAGTGGTTTGGTTCATTTCTTCTTTACTCACTCTAGCCACTAACTTCTCTTACTAATGTATATTCTCATTTAATCATCTTCTAGAAGCCCATACATATTTTTCCAACCTTTACATGATGTTGCCCTAACAAGACAAGCCAAAAAATAGAAATAAACACTTGATGAGCATGAGGAATGAAAAGAATTTTTCATGTTTTCCTTTGGTCACACACAGAACACAAGCTAAATTCAACTGGTCACATGCACAAGCATGCCTCCCATTGTCTAGATCTTTTCAGTCACACTGATTACTCATCATCCATGTGACTGGTGTAGAGGATGACCAAAACAACTTTCCTTGACTCAGATTTTTCCCAATCTTCCTCCACAACTAAAAAACCATTTGTAAGACCTCTGGAACCCATTTTAGCCACTACAACACTCAAAAAATCCACTATAACAACTCCGTAATCATCACAAGTTAGACTAAGTTGACTTGAATGCTATCCATCAGCTGCTCCAACACTCACACTATAAAAATTATCCACAACTACTCAAACATATACAACCATCAATGGTATCCACTAAAACTGATCATGTAAGCTAAACCCCATCCATACACACACCTAGTACCATAAACATGACTTTAAAGTCTCCAATACTTTCAACTAGGTGCAATAGGTCCACATCCTACCAAAGAATCAACATGCATGCCAAATACATGCACCAACATTTACAACCATTGAACTAATCCATATAACCAAAGCAAAAACCAAAGACCTCTGCATCACATGGTACCAACAACTTATGCCATCAGGTTGAAAAAAATTCCAACTATCAACGCTGCATCACAACATTAATGAAACCACCAAGGGCTAACCCATGTTAGTTCACAATTTCATTTGTGAATTGAAATAGATAATTTCAGGAGAGCTGCCATAATATCACATATTCTATAAAGACATTATCACAATAGTCATAGGAGAATTGACATCACTTCCATATTTAGACATTGAGATTCTTGTTAAGTAACAAAGGTAACTATTATTAGAGAGAGGTAATTGTCAATAAAAGAATGGTCTCTACCATCATATCTCACTGATAAATTTCAATGTCAATATTGTAGGAGTTCTAATATCCCTTTCATATCATTAAATATCATAAACATGTCAAGGTCATTTCCACACATGAAGGGTTTTTTTCATATCATAAGGGTACTAAAACACAACACTGTCATAGAGGTATTATCATACTAGGTCCTTGCTTTATCAAATGTCACTTTCATGCCATAACAAATGTCACTCACATACTTCCTTCTCTAGTATAGAGTTTTGTTATACAATACCATTTTCTAAAAAAAATCGATACAATATTATTATCTTCAATATCATATCATTTTCATAGCCATGCACAAACCATTCATTAGGAAATTTTAGTTCATAATATTAATGTGCATACATTAAAATCACATCCAACCATCAAGTCCATGCATACTAGATATTACATCTATGTTACAAGAGTAATATATACATATTCATGTCACTAAAGGGTCACTTCATATATGATTGACTCGACCTCACTATCATTAGGATAAATACAAATATATGATGTCGTAATCAATCTTTGCTTCTATTCATAGGTCAAATATGAATCTCATCGAGTGCAACAAGCCATGGAATATTGTAATATATGTGTCCCACATAAAGGTGAAAGAATCACACAAATAATCAAACCTCATATGAAAAAATGTGAGTTACAATGTGAACTATGATCCATAGATTATTGAAGCACTATGAATGCAGTTCAATCCAATTAGTTGAATACATTATCCAAAGGGAAATATATACATGACACCGTGAGATAGATACAAGCCACATGTGAATTAATTGAGTGATCCACCATAGTGTATGAGAGGAAATGAATATAATAGAGACATAGAAAATGCAGTGAGATAGATATGATCCACTGTAACATATGAGAGCACAAGCATATAATTGAGCCACGTGGAAAGCATTGTGAGATGCAATCCATTGTAGCTTATAAGAGCACGAGCTTATAATCAAGACACATATAAATCATCATAAGTTAGATATGATCCATTTTCGCATATGAGAGCACATGCATATAATCGATCCATATAGAAATTAACTATACGTGTGAAAATAAAATTGAACCATAGATAATCTATGTCAGTTCTAGAAAAATGTGAGTTTCCGAAGACTTAGACCTTTTTATTTATTCATATTTATTGAATAAGGTTCAATAGATTCTTATTTATATTGATCGATGATATGATTTGTAACCCTTTCCTTTTTTTTAGTGAGGTCTACTTTGAATTTTGGAGGGAGAACACAATTTCAATATCTTCTCAAATATATTTTATTTAATATATGATTTCCCAAGTTGATATTTAAATGTATATTTCTCTTGAAAAATTTTAATTTATCCTATATTGAATAATTCTGAGCACAATTAAAATAAATTACCTTTTGAAAAATATAATTCTTCCTTTGGGGAATGATGGGCTTCTTCTTCGGGTTTTAGGATTTCTAGTTTGGGGACATTCATCTTGATGCTTCCCAAATTTCAACAAAACAATTATAACTTTCGAGATATTTGTTGAAATTTTTTCGAGTGATAGAGATTTGTAGACAATTGATCATGATGGATCTATTTCATATTGTTGCTTCTATTGTGCATATTATGGTGGCTTCTCATTTCTCATTTGATACATTATTTTCTTGGCCTCTGGACAATGTTATTGATGATTGAGATCCACTAAGATTTCTTATGACGACGTTGTTTATTTGTGATTTTCTAATGTATTGACTCATTTGGTGCTAGAGATGTTATTATTGCTTCCTAATCTGTTTTCCAAAAATATATCTTGCACTACATGATTACATGTCCATGTTGTTGATCCATTTTGTATATGATGCCCTTATTGATGATTAGGATTGGTCAAGTGTTCTATATTACTACTACCATTTCATCATTGTATTTATCTTGCTGCTACTAGTTCATATTTTATTGTAGAGCTTTATGACCCATATGGTTGTTTTTTTTGTTGCGATTTTTTCACTACAAAGGGTTGATAGCTAGTGTTTATTTGTGTGTAAATATGTTGATTATATTTTCTTCTACTATGATGGTTTTCATGTCGCAAATATCCTTCATTATGTTTTTGATATATGTTGCTAATGAGACCACAGAGAATTATCATATGTTGTTGATTATTGTTGTCAAGATCGTAGTCTATGGATGATTATTGGAGAGGTTGACTCATGTTATCCTGTGATATGTATCATCATTTTATTATTGTTATGAATATTTCATGTTGTTGATTATAGATTCCATATACATGCATTGATGAGAGGAACCTTATGTATATTTTATTAGCTCTTATGACATCCATGTATCGAATTGTGGATGATATTATCTCAGCCTTGTAATGGTCATAAATAGAGGTGAGCCATGGTGATCGGCATGTATTGTAGTGGCTAATTTGTTTTAACCATTTTTATACACTAGTGTGCGAGACAAATCCATGTATCTTGTTGATTTTTTCATTGAGTCTTGTTGGTTATGTAGTCATGAGTTAAGATATCCTTGAGAGAGATATGAGAGTTATATCAATCGAATATGGGTTGCTGGGCATCTTTATTGCAGCCGTGAGACCTATTATCATGAGTCTTGGTATATACTTGGTTGAGTTTTCTAGACATGCATTATGTTGAGTCTTATTAACTTGTCATGCAACACATGTTTATGTAGTGTTAAAGCAATGTAACATTGTTTCTTTTATTGTATGGTTGTTTATGGGATTCTCTTGGCGTTAGGAATTCATTGGAGATATATTTAGAGTATTCTTGGAACTATGTGTGGGCTATTGATATTGATTGTAATGCATGATAAATATTTGTATATCTATTTTTATTTGGTTCATTGGATAGTTTATGCCCTCTTGCATGTGGAAAAGAGGTAATAGCCATGGTAAAATTCATTATATATTGTCCATAGAGGTGTTTCCTGCATCAATATTTGTTTTTGTAGAAGAGGAGAGTTTGATTGTTAGAGTGATTATATTGGTACAATACAATATGGATATGTTGTTATGAGATAAGAAAAATTTGTATGATGCTTCTACTATAGAGTTGATCAAAATTTCTATGTTGTTGCTAAAGGTTTGGTGTTTCTTTCTTTAGTGTGTTAAATTTTGTTGATCAGACCTAGCTTGTGTCCAGGGGCTTTACTACATATCTTTTTCAACTATGTGATCAATGGAGGAATGTTGACATTATTTTCATCTTTTACTCACGTATCCCATTGTTTATCATATTTTTGTAGCCCATTACATGCACAAAAGGAGCATCTTCAGTTTGGAGAAGTCATAGTAGTTGACCTTGATATATTTTACCCCTTACCATTGATGTTAAAGGGGAAGAAAGTTTCAACTCATCTTTACTGATTAGATTCAGGAAGGAAGTTCAGGCTCAAGTTGAGATCAATGTCAAAGGGGGAGATTGTTGCCATTTTAGTATTTTCCATTGATGTCAACTAGTGCTTAACAATGTTTTAGCTTTATAATCATCATTTATATGTTATGTATAATTTTTTTTTTCCTGGTCTAATTAGAGAAATTTGGAGGTTAAAAATGGGATTAAAAATGAAAATGTACAAACAAAATAAAATTTATAAGAACCAATATAACTCATGTTTATGATGTTAACCATTGGGGACGATTCACCATTTGGAGTAGAATGGTACAAGTTAAAAAAAAAAAAAAAGATTGAAAATTGAAAATTTTATTTTTCAACTTATCTCCCTAAGGTTATATTCAAATTTTAAGAATCATCAGTCGTTGGATGAGAAATTTAATTCTTCATCTGAGGAGTAACCATGCTTCATACTTTCAATGGACCCTCTTATGTGAAAAATGAGAAATACATGAAAAACTGTGATTGCAATAACGAATTTTCAAGTATTTATCATTTTTAATGTAAAGGGTCCATCGAAAGTAAGCAACATGGATACACCTTGGATGAGGGACTAAATTCCACATCCAATGAGTGCCCCCACTCAAAATTCAAGTAAAACCATAGGGATATAAGTTGAAAACGTGAATTGAAAAGTAGTTTTTCTTTCCCTCTAAAATTTAATGATGTAATATAATATTATTTTAATATTTTCACTATTATTTTATAACATTATATATTAGGCCCATTTTGTACCTCAAAATCTCTCTAATTCTTACGTTTGGAGTAGTGTCTCAAAGTTTCATATCCATACCTCAAACTTGAGTCGCAAATTTTTAGATGAAGGTTTATGATGATGACCCGATATTTGCATAGGGAGATTGAACATGCTTGCATAATTTTATCATCATTGTCAGCTAGTGAAAATGTGTTCTCATAGTTATTATAAGCCTAAGAGGTGATTGAATACTTGCATGAACAAGTTCTAAAAGTTTGGAGCTGATGATATACAAGAAAGAGGATGAAATTAGTGTAACTCAAGTTTCGTAAAGACAACCAGTATTAGTAACACTATTTTACTTCATTAGACATATGTTACCCCTCCTAGTAATGATTTTCATAAAGGGAGGACCATTTTTACCTTGTATAGACTTGATTTTACGGTTTTATGTGCATTCGAGTGAATTCTAAAGTTTTGTGCTTTGTTATTTATTCATGGTAAATGCTATAATAATACAAAAAAATTAACTCCTATTATAGAAGGCTATTAAAGTGGAAATCTGTTACACTAAAATTGTCACCATGATGTTTTACTGTCTGTATGGGTTCATCATTACTCATACAATACTCCCTTAGAAGTCTAAAAACATCAAGTTCCCAAAACCAAGCCTTGAAATTGAGAGAAAAGCTTATAAAAGTCATAAAAAACTTGTACCACACTTTCTCTTAGTATTACCGACAGTGCCGCATATGTTTGTTCTAGAACATGCAAAAACGGCCACACTTTTTCTTCATTAAAGGTGTGGATTCCTATAAAAGGTAAGATGAAAGCAGAAGTAAAATTTAGAAGCCCAGCTAGTTGAATCTGGAAGCTTCTGGAAGCAATTATTCGGTGGAAAGCTTTCTCCTTTCATGTACATTCATCCCTCCATTAAAGGAGCCTACCCCTTGAAAGAGGATTCTATCCCCTCTTATTTGGAGTTGCAACCTCTTCTCTTTTGCTATAAATTGAGGCCATAGTTCATCCTCAAGGGGATTTAGGCTTTGAGATTTTTTGAGGAGAATTTCTAGAGAAACTCACACTCTCTTAACTAATTATCATATGGGAATGATTACATACTCATGTGTATGTTAGTCGAGAGAGTGAAAAGGCTTGTCAAAGTAGAGGAAATGCTTGTTCTGGACCCTGCAAGCACCTGTACAACATCAAGGCAAACACGGTTGTAAGGCTCCTTCTTTCATCAAAGATAATACAAATCGATCCTGTTTCCTCAAAGAGTTGTTTATTTAAATGACTTATTTCTTGAATTCCTTGATCATCAAGATAGATTTATAGTTTATGAATTAGTCTACATTATGCAGGTGCTTCTGATTCTTCCATGTTTTTTATTGCAGATCCTGAAAGGAGATGTATTCAAAGCAATAGGAAATAAGACTACGATTAGTGCTAGACTACAGATAAGTCCTAGATCCTTCATTATGGATAATTCTAGATCAATTATAATCTAGAGAAAATAGTTTACATCTGTTTATTTGTTGCTAGTTATCATAGGATACTAGGGAGATATGTTTTGTCTACAAGAATGATTTATCTATCTAACAAAATGGCGACTCAACTTGGGAATGGATCTTGAACTTTTTTTTCTTTTATTTTTGACTTGTGAAATTATTTTTCTGATTTTGATTGATTGATACTGGCTTGGGTAATTTATTCCTGTAGAATTCTTGAAAAGTGCTTTAAAATTTTATTTTATTTTTAAGTTTTCTGGTCTCCGCACTTTGTCTTTAGGCATAGTGTGGTCATCTCCACTGGTTTTCTGTATTCATAGTGCGGCACCGCACCTATTTACACTAAAACTTGCGGACCTTGAGAAAATTTTTGAAAACCTTAAAATTCTCTTTTCTAGGATCAGCTTGCAAGTTTCTCAGTATATACCCAGACTTGTATGTTCTATCAGAAAGCTTTGTCAGAGACTTTCTTTCAACATTTTAAAGTTTTGAATGATTTTCTATAAGATCTGCATGTTATAAGTGATTTTTGTTTTTTCTTTGTGTCACTCAAAGATCAAAAACCTCTGTATACCTTAGATCACTGGTATTTCATTGTTTTCTTGCTGAGTCCTTGACTTCATAGAAAAAATTGCTTTATGAGAATTAGATCCCATTTTTTCTTTTGCAAATATTTAATAACTTTTTCATTAAGTTTTGAATTTCACTTAAAAAACCATAATTGGATGTTTTTGAGATTTTGCTGATTTCAGCAAAGGATTTCTTAGTTAGATTACAAACTAAGAAAAATGTCCTCAAAATATTTAAAGTTCTAATTTCAGATTTAATTCTTAGAATTTTTAGATCTCGAAATTAGTGTTTTTAGTTTTGACTGTTATTTCTAGAAATTGTAGTTTTCTTTTAGAAAATGTTTGTTTGTAGCTTTGATCTTGAAGAATAAAGGGATTTCGTTTTGAGCAATTGATCATTCTGATCTCTCATAAGATAAGATTTCTTTTTGTATGTTATTGTTTTGAAGGAAAGAATTGTTTTAAAAAGATTTCATTTCTCAACTCTTTCTTTTAGATAGAATTCATTGAAAGGAAATGAATTGTTTCTCATAATAGATGCATTTTTAGTGTGTTTTGAGTTGGGTCACTATATATAATCAAAGTTTCACTTTTGTACCTATTGTCCTAAGAAATAGCCTATTAAAATCAACGCTTAAATTAAAATCGATTTAGTAATTTTTATATTTCTTGGACTCTTTTCACCAACATAGCTTAGGCTAGTGTCTTGGAGTAGGGAGTGATTAACTCTCAGAGATAGTTAAAACAAACAAGTAGTTAATCTTGTGGTAGGAAAAATCCAATAGTAGCTTGTATGCTCTGGGAAGCTCCTCTTAAAGGATTTAAGCACGAGATCATATCTAAACCAGTGAGGTGATCACTTCCATCTCATTGGTAATGATAGAAGATGTGTGCATATTAACAATGGTAAACCTTGGATTGACCATTGTCGAGGAGCCTGTGGTCACTTGTCGATATACCTTAGATTATGTCAAGGAACCTTCAAGGGGAATCAGCTTTGTTACTCATCCCTTGTGCATATATCGCATTGTAAATTGTTCCCCCGGGTATATTTGTTCCTGTTGGTGACCTTAGTGGCCATAAACTTTAATATTTTTTTCTAAGGTGATGGTGGAGGAAAGATCTCATTGTACCTGGAGCAGACATCGACTAGACTCACTTGGACTCTCCGGAGGGTTATCTTCACTCGAGATGGTTTAAGTGGAGAAACTTGCACTAGTATGTTCATTAAGCAGGTTGTCGGGGTAACTGTTCCAACTTCCATTTCTACATTAAAATACTACGATGTTAGATTTCATCACCAACTAGTGTTTTTAGTTTGGGAATCTACTGTTTGTGTGTCATTTCATCTCCTAGATTTTATAACCGTTTGATCATTTTTTTGTCTCCTTAGTGACTTTAGGAATTTTGATTGAAATTTTCATTGATTATGTGTGATTACTAATTTTTAATCGTGGCTGAATTACCAAGACAATCGCATAGACTTCAGGGGAAACCCCCTAAGTATACACCAAGCCAACTTCAAGAACTAAAAGCTCTGGTACCGCATAGTATTAGAAGAATTAGATCAACAGAACCAGGATAATCATCTATAGTTACTCATCCTGATTATCATGAAGTAAATCAATCAGAAACAACAGAATATATTCAAGAGCCAATTTCAATTTTCGAAATCACTAACATTGCTTCTACAACCAGTGAATTAGCTGTAGAACCAGAATTTATGAGCTAGAAATTGAATCTGCTGTGTTGCAATCATCTTCAAGATTTGTTACTCCGACTTCTAGTGACAATCATTCACCTAGAGTAAGACATTGCATTACCGAAAATCTTCCTTCTGATCTCATATGTATTTAAGAACTTGTTGGTCCAGACGAAGACGTAGTTCTTCCTGAAACCCAAGAAACTTTGAATCTTAGAGAGCATGAATCCATATCCTACAGTCCATTTAGAACTGATGCTTGGTATTTATCATTGATAGATTTTTTACAAAATGTAGGTCTTACTTATTCACCACCCCGAATTCCTTTTTACCATACACCGAGTAGTTATCGACCTTCATTAGCTATGTCAGGTGATTCATCTATGTTTTCTGAATCTCTAGAAACATTTTTATATGGTGGTTCGTCTGTTTCTCTGGGATACCAGTCGCTCTCTGATACCTTCTCAGAAGGAGTTCCTCAACCGATTGAACAAATGTTATCATCTGGTACAAATGAAACAAACGCTGGCACGTTGAACATAGAATAGATTTTTATGATGTCTGGAAATATTATGAATCCTAAACCTTAAGGAAGTCAGCTACCACCTCGGGGACAACCTCAAGGAAGTCAGTTACTGCCTGGGGGGAAACCTCAAGGAAGTCAGTTACCGCCTGAGGGGCAACCTCAAGGTAGTCACTTACATCCTGGAGGGCAACCTCAGGGTAATTTTTTACCACCTGGAGGTCAAACTGTAGGACAATATTTCCTACCTGGGGAGCAACCTCAAGGATAGTACATACTTTAAAGTCAATATTAACCTCAAGTACAGTACATACCTCAAGGTCAATATCAACCCCAAGGATAGTATATACCTTAGGGTCAATATCAACCCCAGATTCAGTGCATGCCTCAAAGTCAATATCAACCTCAAGGTTAGTACCCAGCTCAAGGTTTTCAACCTCCTTCAGGTCAACCATTATTACAAGGAGCTGGAAATTTTCTCGTTAATTATCAAACTTACATTAAACCTGGTTATGGTCCTTCATATGCACAAAATTCTATGGGTCAATATCCCAGAATTAATATGGTGTGGGATCCATCTCAAATTCAACAGACTTTACAACCCAATGTGCAGTTACCTAATCAACCTAGATAACCCATAGGTTCTGGCCCAACCCAGCAACCTGTCTAGCATACCATTCAAGTCTCTGCACCTGGTTCTGTTCAGCAGCTTGGGACTAGTACACCTAGAACTCCACCTCAAACTTTTGCTGCTACTGCAACTTCTATTCAACCTACCACACCTATTTCTGGAGTATCTGCAGCTCTTGTTTCTATTACCCCTGTATCAATGCAAATTCCTCAAGTATCTATGCCATAGTCAGGACCTATAATTCAGACTATGGTCCAGATACCTACAAGAAAATATGGTACAAGTACAATTCTCAGTAGTCAACCACAATTTACTGATCAACCGCACCAGGGGTACTATCAATTTGGACATGCTACACAAAATCCAACATACCAGTATCAGCCATATCTTAGGTATACTTATCAAGCACCTCAACAACCCCAGTATCGTCTGATTAATCTTGGTTATCTAGGAGGTTTCACAATTCCCAATGCAAATCCAATTCTAGGATATCCTGGATATCCTCCTCCTAGAACTGGTTTGATCACACAAGGTTATCAAGACCCTAGCCATCGGTTACCATTTATATCAACTTTAGATTTACTTGATTTATCCTGCCTTACGAATGATCCGATATTTTATCTTCCGTATTGGCCGCTGATGCCTAATAAGTTTCCTAGTGATATTCCAAAGTTTTAAGGTAAGTCAGGTGAAGATCCATCTAATCATGTTATGACTTATCACCTCTGGTGTGCATCCAATTCACTAATCGATGATTCGATTCAATTGTTTCTTTTTCACAAAACTCCCATTGGTCTAGCTGCCAAATGGTACATTCATTTACCACGAGGCTCATTTAGTACTTTTAATGCACTAGCTACTGTTTTCTTAACCCATTTTTAGTTACCTGTCAGATACGACAATGGTACAGAATTGTTGACCTCATTAAAACAATCTACGTCCACGTACATATCTGATCACATTCATGAATGGAGATGTAGGAGACGTTTAGTGAAAGTCTTTATTCTGGATCAAACTTTGGCTGAATGGTTTATCAAATCATTATTTCCCAAAATTACTAAAGATGTGGCCAAAGGAGGCATTGTTACGAAAGAGCAAGTCATTTCTCAAGCTTAGTACCTTGACCTTGTATATACACAATCAGGTATTTTGCATGAAAAAATCCACAATTTACCAAGACCTAGTCAATTAACTACAACTCCTTTAGGCTCTGATGCTGCTGATGGTGTAACTGGTTCTGTTAGCACTAGCAAAGGTAAGAAGAAATCTTCCGAGACAACTTCTCCTACTACAACTTTACGCGATTCAAGCAAAAGAGATTCTTCCATTGACACTTCCATCGATATTCATGTTGTAGAATCATCTATAGCCAAACCTAAAACTGGTGGTAAGAATAAAGGTAAGAATAAAAAAAAAAAATCATCTTCAAAAGATAAAAACGATAAAACTGAACCAACTGATGATAAACGAAAACCTTGTTATCCTTGTCTGCTCTGTGATGAGGATCATTTTACTAAAGAGTGCCTGCATAGAGCCGAGGTATCAAAATTTGTTAAGGGTTCACCCATGCCTTCTGTCTTGAAGGATCTCTTTCATGCTCAAGATATTAACATGATTGGATCCTCCTCAAACACAATAGAAGATATCTTGATGGTTGCGATGTGATCACAATATTACGGTAGTAAAAATCCTGTTGGTGGTAAAGAAGTAGACAATTCTAATTCAACATCAACTACATCTCCCTCAGTTTATGATCTGCTACAGATCGAGAAACCAAATCCTTACTTAGTAATCAAACTGCGTGCTAAAGGTGTACTTTGTAAATCAGCTTTCAATCCACATGCGAGAGCTGCTCAAAACTACAATATTGTTGAACACTTGGCGATCTCCCCTTCAACAATGTTAGCTTTGGAAGTGCTGCAATCATGTCTAGCCCAAAGAAAATTACTATTGTTAGCCATAGTAGTTGTATATCTTCAGGATCCGAACCTAATGATCTTCGATTTAGAGAATTTTACACCCCACCTACCCCATCAAATGGCTTTTTAGATTCCAGTAATAGTAAAAAACAAATGTTGCTTTCATAATTTTGTTGATTTAGGGGCTTCTACGTGTATCATGTCATTAAAATGTTGGAAATCACTTGGTTCTCCTACAATTAACCAATCGCCGACTATCCTCAAAGCTTTTGATGGAAGAGGTTTCCATTCGTATGGTATTTTATAGGATCTACCAATAGAGGTCGAAGGAAAAATCGTTAATCTAGATGTGGAAGTGGTTGATGCCCCTCTGTATTACAAACTTCTCCTGGGTCGCAGTTGGTCTTATGCCATGACCATTGTTTTATCATCGGTCTTTCATCTTATCATGTTTCCTCATAAAGGAAATATCGTTAAAATAGATCATCTCTCATATTATTCATCCGACCTAGCTGCTAATGATAGCATCCAACATGTCAGAAAATTTACTATCCTTTATAAAGATGTTGGAGTGGGTTTACTTAAAGATTTTTTTTTACTGGGAACTTTTTCCTTTACTACTCCCAATGTACCACCTCCTATTGCTAATATCAATATGATTACATCAAGTACTATTTCCTTTGATGATCCTTGGATAGTACCTTTAGACTCATAACTGGATTCTTTCGATGACGCGATGCCTTTGAGTCCTTTTGAATTAGCATATCAGACAGTACAGTCATTTTCTGATACTCCTTCAACTAAACCTAACCTAGTGAATGTGATCAATGAGGAATCACTTTTGATATCAAGCTCAACTTCGCCATCAATTATGGATCCTATTCAACAAGTATTCAATAATGATGAGCATTTTCGTGATTTTTTGTCTACAGAATAATTACCATGGGAATATCTACATCATCGATATTCATTTTTACCTCATCTTGATCATTTTGAAACTGATTTTTCCTCCATTTTTACCGCTGATTATGTCAATGAACCTTAGAATCCTCTCACGAATTCTGATTTTGAATTGAACTTAGCAAAAATTTCTATAACAGTTCCTATTGACATCTCAGTGAAACCAAGAATTTTTGCAAACATTCATATAGGTGCTTCTTTTACACCAGATGAAATCCAAGCATATAAAGTGCTATTTCAAGAATTTCGTGACATTTTTGCCTGGTCATATGAAGAAATGCCAGGAATCGATCCATCAATTATTGTTTATGAAATTGAAACATACCCAGATGCTAAACCTATCCGACAAATATTACGTCTGGATACATCCGCGAAAAGCTGCCATTATTAAAGCAGAAGTTGAGAAATTACTTCGGCAGGTTTTATTTATCCAATTCCTTTAACAGATTGGGTATCTAATATTCTTCCTGTTAATAAAAAACAAGGGACGATACAAGTATGTATCGATTATAGGGATATAAATCGAGCTTGTCCAAAAGACAATTATCCAACCCCTTATCTCGATCAAATTATTGATGATTGTGCCGGAAGTGAAATGTTTTAATTTATGGATGGAATATTAGGCTACAATAAAATCAACATACTCCCTGCTGATCAACACAAAATATGTTTCATTTGTCCATGGGGGAATTTTTCCTACTGAAAATTACCTTTTGGACTTAATAATGCCGATGCAACTTTTCAGAGGGAAATGTCTTATGCATTTCATGACATTAAACACATTGTGCAACCCTATCTCGATGATTTACCTGCTCATTCATCACACAGAGTAGATCCTCTTACCCATCTATGAGCTATCTTTATGAGATGTAGGTATTATAGGATTCATCTGAATCCTCACAAATGTGTCTTTTGTGTTGAATATGGACAATTGTTGGGATTTTTTTTCTCAAAGGAAGGCATTCATGTCAACCCATCGAAGTTTGAGGCTATCATCAATTTACCTCCTCCTACTACTCTTAGCCAACTACAAAGTTTGCAAGGGAAAGCGAACTTTTTACATCGATTCATTCCTAAATATAGTGAGTTAACTAAAGGTTTTACCAAGTTGTTAAAGAAAAATATTACTTTAGTTTGGGATGAGATCGGTGATCTATCTTTTGATTCTCTTAAACACATGTTGACCCATGCACCATTATTGCATCCTCCCAATTACAACTAGGATTACTTTCTATACTTAGCAGCCTCCAATTCTATGATTGGCATGGTCTTAGTTTAGGAAGATGAATTCCATAATAAACATGTGATTTATTATCTCAGTCACAATCTGCATCTCCTCCCACCAAGCGTTGCAAGCATTGCGATAAGAAAGGGCACACCAGGGATGAGTGTTGGAAGTTACACCCAAAGAAATGCCCCAAGAACTTTGATAAGAAGGGAAAGAAGAAAGCCCTATTAGTTGTAGTGTCTCCTTATGTCTCACTGAGCTACCATCTAATTTCGCTATAATGTATGTGCCTATTCGGTTCCAAAAGAAATGAGACTGGCAGTGCAAAAAATCTCTCTCATTAGTCTCTATTCTAAAAATAATAGAACAACTACTATTCTTTTTGCCTTGATGATATTCCAATTCAATGGAGACTTTTGGAGGCTTGTTTCTCTGGCACTATTGGGTAGGACCGAAATCAAATACTCACATGTGGAGAAATTGGCCTTGGTAGCCATTCAAGCTGTCCAACGATCTCATCATTACATACTGTTACGCAAAACAGCAGTGGTCTCTGATTGTAACCCTATGATGTATATTTTGACTAAAAAATTGTTAGGGGGAAAATATTCCAAAAGGATTGTTATCCTACAGGAGTTTGATTTGGAATTTGAAAAATCCAAATCAAAGAAATCATTGGTCTTTTTTGAACCTATGTGTGACTTCCCAAGTACTGACACAGAAACTGTGGCAGAACATCCGATCGCAGATGAATATTTGTTTCTTATCAGTACCATCGATCCTTGGTATGGAGATATCATCATTTATCTCCAAACCCAAACTTTTTGGCCGAAACTTTCATGGTTACAACGACGAAAAATCAGTTTCCAGTCTCAGCAATATCATATTGTTGGCGACACACTATACCGTCATGGTGCGGACTCTGTTTTTCGACATTGTCTAACTCTTGATGAAGCTGAAAAGGTTTTAAATGACTGTCACTCTAGAGCATGTGGCGGTCATATGTATAGGTATTCCACAACCCAAAAAATATTGTGTGTTGGCTATTTTTGGCCGTCCTTATTTAAAGATCGTATTTCTGCTATCCAAAAATGCCACAACTATCAAATCTTTGATCGTAAGTGCATGCACCACCTGCTCCTCTTCACCCTATAATTGTTGTCGGTACTTTTTCAAATGGGGAATTTACTTCATTACATGTAACCCTCACTTGGACAGGGGGCATGGGTATATTCTTCTCCCAGTAGATTATTTTACCAAATGGGTCAAGGCAATGCCTACATTTGCGACAGATGGAAAAATTGCAGCTACTTTCATGTTCAATCATGTGATTGCTCGTTTCGGTATACCCCAAGTGATAATTACTGACCATGGGAGTCATTTTTGAAACATCATGATGACCAAACTAACTGATCAACTTGGCCTGTGCCATGACAGTTCGACACCATATTATCCACAGGATAATGGTCTGGTTGAAACTGTCAATAAATTTTTAGTCACCATGATCAAACGAATCATCGGAATTCATAAATAGAATTGGCATACGATGCTTTTTTCAGCACTTTGGGCATATCTAACCTCAGAAAAAAAATTAATAGGTTTTACCCCTTTCAAATAGTTTACGATTTAGAAGCGGTATTACAGATTGAATACGAGAGACCGTCACTCCAACTAGCCATAGAGTTACTGCCAACCACTTCTGAAGAGGAGAAATGCTTTTTGTACTTAGCTCAATTAGATGAGAGTTGGCGCACTGTTGCATTAGCTACCAAAATGCATGCGAAACGAATGAAAGCTCAGTATGATAGAAGTGTTACACCTTGTATTTTCTCAAAAGAAGACCTAGTATTGGTTTATGATCAAGCTAACAACAAGATAGGGGCTGGAAAATTTGAACCCATGTGGCATGGTCCTTATATTGTCAAGCGACAGCTTGCAAAAGGGGTCTATGAACTGATTGACTTTGATAGGGTCTCTTTAGGAAAACCCAGAAATGGGCTTTATCTGAAGAGATATTATGCTTGATTCTTATATGGAGATCTTCCCTGTATATTAGTTATTTTCATAAGCTGGTTTGTTGTATATTAGACAGCATGCCTAGTTTAAGTGTGCTTTTACCACTATCCTTGCTTATTTGGATCACTCTTGATTTTGTAGATGTCGATGTCCCTTCAAACATACATTGGTTTTGTTGACGGTGCTTGTCATAGTACATGGAACATTTCTTCCGCAGCTTGGGTTATTTATTCACCCACTGATGAATTATTATCTATGCGTGGAGTAAGCATCGGTCAAACGACGAACAATATTATAGAGTATAGCACAGTTATTGAGTTATTGTTTGAATCCATTTAATTTGGAATTTGAATTTTGATCGTTAGGTTAGATTCTGAACTCTTTGTATTACAATTAAATAGAGTATGTGCAATTAAAAACCCATTGTTGTTAAGATTATTTTTGAAAGTTCGTCTCTTGGAACGAGAATTTGATTATATTGAGTATCAACATATTCCAAGAAATTTAAACACATTGGCTGATGCAGTAGCTTCTAGTGTTATAAACAGAAATTTTCAATAGTTAAAGCAGTAGATCAAAATAACATTTGATAAAATGTTAAGACACATAACTTGAAATAGTAGTAATATCATAGCATAAGAGTAGTGTTTTCAAGAAATATTACATATTCCTCGATCATAGGTTCAAAACTCCTTATGATCAGAAAAAGTGATACAAAAAAAAATGATACAAGTCTACAATATCAATCATCCACTATCTGTGGTTATGATCATGATAAAACACTACAACCCATGCCACCTTGCTCAAAAATCTCTTGAATGGTCCCAAAACCCCAATAACATATCTCTGTAAGTGGAGCGAAATGTCATCTATGGTAGTCTCTGAAATATCTAAAGTCAATCACTCTAGATGGTTTTCCAGATCAGTAAGGACCTCTGTTGTCTGATCCTTTGGTAGTGGTGCTGCTGCATATGGCTTCTTGTCAAAAGGATGGAGAGTGACTAGTCGACGTGGACCCACATTTGCATTTGAAATTTTTGTCATCCATTTTGGATGATTCAAAAAATAAAATAAAAATTAGAATTTAGAACATATCAAAATGATTTTTTACCTGACTCATCCCACTGTGTCCCTGGAGGAAGAGACATCTCTCGATCACTGCAGAAATCTATCCCAGCATAAGAAAAATCTTCTATTGTGAAGATTTGATTCTCCAACCATTGAAAATAGGTTGGGCTGAAATGAACAACCTCGTCACCTTCACTATGACGGGCCATCAATGAAACCCATCGGACCATTCGAGGCTCTTTGACTCTACCATGATCAATTGAAATAAGTTGTGGGGCCACTGAAGGAATCATCTCTAGAGAAAATGTAACTACGATCGCTCCATATCCGAAGTTTTTCAACTTTGCGTTTTTTTCTCTAGTTAGTTGGCCTTTGACATTGGCCAACACTGCCTCACACCAATTGAAAATGGTGCCTTTAAAGCAATCAACGACAGTTTGCATTTGGGATATTGTAGCAACATGAGGAGCTGCACTCCAACACAACTGGGTTACAGTAAATGCAACCACTTTAAGCTCAGGACACATAATGGTTTTTATGTTAATACATCTATGCTTGGGGTCTACTTCTTCATTGAAAAATTCTTCCTAAAGGCTAGAGACAGACTAGCCACCTGCCCTAGCCCCAAACAAAGAGAGTGGCTTGCCCCTCTTTGATAAGCTAGTGAGAAAGTATATATCTTCCAGAACAATTGCGAGCTAGTGACCTCCAATGATAAAGCGTTTTTCCTGGACATCCCATTTGTTTACTAGCAAGGTAAGTAGATCCACTTGAGCCCTCATACCCTGAACGGCAAAAAATTTGTACAAACTACATTCTCTCAAAACACGTAATGTAGGCAGATTTAACATGGCCGCATCATCAACTTCTTCATGTTCATGTTATCTCCACTCAAGCATTGTAAATATCCTACAATGCACAAATTGAAATATCAAAAACAATTTGAATGGGAAAATTTGGTTTAAATTGGGAGATTTGTTCATTTTATTTTTTCTTATGGTACCTCGGCACTTTTCACATAAAAACAGTGCATGGATCCGCACATGTCTTATGCGTAAGGTGCGGGACCACGATAATTTTCCCTTTGTAAAATTGTCGGGGTCTGCAGGTTTCATGTGTTTTACTTGCAGACCCCTGTGAGTGAATTTTTGAACCTATTTTCTTCCTTAAAAATCAATCTAATCCCTAAATTAAGAAAGTAAATTGAAAAAATGAAGGTAAGGATGATGTGGATTACCTGGAACTGATAGTTTTTTATTATGATGGGTGAATCTTCCGCAATCTCCTCTGGAGCATTTTTTACAAAAAGCTCTCAATTTTCACTTTGAAATCAAATGGTAAAAGTGATTTAGAAAAAATCATTTTTATAAGATTTTTTGAATAAATAAAATATAATTTTGTTTATTTTTCACTTTGAAAAGTGGTTTTCCAAATTATTTTTATTAATCATAAACATGTATGTTTAAATTTTGAGTTTTTGTGTAGAATACAGGATTTTTTGGGTGAAATGGTCCTTTTGAAAAAGGAGTATACTTTTTATCACCTTTTCAAAACTCGGTAAAAATTATGAAAAAGAAAATGAGTACATTTTTATCACTTTTTGAACTCGTTAAAACTTACAGAAAAAGAGAAACTATTGAGTACACTTTTATCAGTTTTTCGGACTCTTAAAAATTATGAAAAAGTGAAACCCTCGAGTTCTCTTTTAAGCCCTTTTCAGACTCTCTAAAGATGAAAAAATTGTCAAGTGCTTGACTACTCGAGCTCATTAAAGGAAATGAATAGTCGTCCCTTCAGTATAAGTTTACCCCTTTTCTGGACTGAAATGGACTATTTATGAAAAAGGTATACGTTGACTAATCATGGTCAATAGAGTTCTCTCTTGTATTATTTTATCCTTTTTCAGGCTTGAGAGACTATATTTATGAAAAATTACACCCACAAAGTTTTCTTAAGTTTTTCTTCTGACTCCCTAAAATTGAAAAACACCGAGTTTCTCCTATAATAGACTCATTAAAATTTAACAGTAAAGGACCTGTCGATTACAAACAGGAACAAACCACTCCTTCTTAGGGTTCGATTTTAAACTAATTTGGACTAATCTGAAGGATGAGATTACATAACAAGCAAATGTTATCCTCCCTAAGCTTGTCAAAAATAAAGAGGTACTTGCCAGAAATGGTGGGGGAAAAAGAGAGAAAACGAATCTATTTGTCACACTTTGTTTAAAAATAATTTTACCACTCTTGAACAAGAAACTTTTTGTCACACTTCTACCTGGGTTGGGAAAAACCTTTTCCTATCAGTTAATCAAACCATATTGAAAGTCTTCAGCCAGTTTCTAGGTATTAGCTTAGGTTAATTTTCACCAAACCATCTACAGTGTCATTATGTGTTCAAGAGGACAGTTCAAATAGACCATTCATTTGCAAACATATGTCTCCATTTGCATTGACCATCCCTGAGTCAGTCCTTGTAAAAAAATTCTACAAAACTTGATCTAATGGTTTCATGTCGTAGGATTTCATACAACGGATCACTTTCTATCAACGATAGCTCATCATCTAGGAAGTTGATCTAGAATCCTTCAGTACCTTGGAATCTGCATGCCTTAATTACAGGTTTCTAGCCTTCAATGACAGGTTGCATCATTGACCTTCGATCAAACGATTCCGTGAAATGTTCATCTTTAGATCATTTATTCACATTTCATGGATTGTCCTGAGTACTTTGAGATCCATTTTCATTATTGGTGGTTTCTCTCACACTTGTTAATAGTTCACATCATTGACTGGTAATCAAGTGGTTTCTACCATGTTTGACTTCGACACAATCAATCGCATGGGTAGAATCGTACTATTTCGGGTAGCGGAAATCAAGACCCTGGATCTAGTTTCCACCATCGAGGCTACAAGGAGTTTTATTATTCCTTATGCAATAGACTATTCATAAACAAATGGCTACGTCCATACTGTGTCTACGTTATTGATGTGATAGTAAAATTGTTTCTACATCAGAACAAGTTTTAGTAAGTGTTTGATTTGAGTATGGAAATGCCTACCTTAGCGATGATATATGTGTGTGTGTGTGTGTGTGTGTGTGTTTTTTTTTCATTGAATTTTTTTACAGGATTCCTACTGGCTAATCCTCAAAATGATAAATCACATCACTCTTTGAATGGTCTCACACTTCACACTTTAGGGGGCAATATGTTACATTAAAATTGTCACCATGATGTTTTAATGTCTATATGGGTTCATCATTACTCATACAATACTCCCTTAGAAGTCTAAAAACATCAAGTTGCAAAGACCAAGCCTTGAAATTGAGAGAAAAGCTTATAAAAGTCATAAAAAACTTGTACCACACTTTCTCTTAGTATTACCTATGGTGCTGCATTTGTTTGTTCTAAAACATGCGGAACCGGCCGCACGTTTTTCTTCATTAAAGGTGCAGATTCCTATAAAAGGTAAAATTAATGTGGAAGTAAAATTTGGAAGCCCAGCTAGTTGAATATGGAAGCTTCTAAAAGAAATTATTCGATGGAAAGTTTGCTCCTTTCATGTACATTCATCCCTCCATTAAAGGAGCCTACCTCTTGGTATATCGAACTTAATCCCTTTGAAAGAGGATTTTATCCCCTCTTATTTCGAGCTACAACCTCTTCTCTTTTGCTATAAATTGAGGCCATAGTTCAGCCTCAAGGGGAGTTAGGCTTTGAGATTTTTTGAGGATAATTGATGGAGAAAATCAGACTCTCTTAACTTATTATAATATGGGAATGATTACAAACTCATGTGTATGTTAGTCGAGAGAGTGAAAAGGCTTGTCAAAGTAGAGGAAACACTTGTTCCGGACCCCGGAAGGACCTGTACGACATCAAGGTGAACATGGTTGTAAGGCTCCTTCTTTCATCAAAGATAATACAAATGGATCCTATTTTCTCAAAGAGTTGTTTATTTGAATGGCTTATTTCTTGAATTCCTTGATCATCAAGATACATTTATGGTTTATGAATTAGTCTACATTATGCAGGTGCATCTGATTCCTCCATGTTTTTTATTGCAGATCCCAAAAGGAGACGTATTCAAAGCAATAGGAAAGAAGACTACGATCAGTGCTAGACTACAAGTAAATCCTAAATCCCTCATTATAGATAATTCTAGATCAATTATAATCTAGAGAAAGTAGTTTACATCTATCTTTTTGTTTCTAGTTATCGTAGGATACTAGGGAGATCTATCTTGTCCACAATAACAATTCATCCATCCAAAAATATCCTAACGAGAAATATTATAAATAAAAGAGTACCTTGTTGAGGAAATGTTGGATGGATTGAGAAATTAACCCATTGAGAGGGTATTGAGTGAAGTGTGTCATGGATGTAGGTGCATATTATATATTAGATACAAATTAGAGTTTTTTTATACAGTTCCCATACATTGTTGTTTGAAAGTGGTAGTGTTCAGAGTGGAAAAAAAGTTGTAGAGGATTGTGTGATCTAGTGAGAAAAATTTCTATGGAGATTTTCTGTTGTTAAGATACTAAATTTGTGTTGTAGAGATTGTTTCTTTGATGATTGGGGTCCTCTTTTGAAATATTCTGAAAGGTATCCGTAGAGATATTTAGGGTCATGGCTACTTGCTGGTGGTATCTAGATAAATTGTTTCAAGGGTAGTGGAAAGCTAAATTATTATTGTGGTAGTGGATCCTTTCTCGTGGTGTCCAGATAAATCATTTCAAGGGTGGTGACTTGTTGCTAGTTGTTGCTAGATAAATTATTATGGGGGGTTTGTTCCTTGATACTAGTGGAAAATTAAACATTAGGGTGGTTTTTCTCCCCTTCATGGTTTACACCAAAAATACTTGTGTCTATTTGTGCATGCATGTTTATATGTTTTTCATGGATTTATTGTGTTGATTTTATGATGCTTTCAAAGTAACATCTACGAATTCTATTGATGTATGTTTATATTCAGTAAATAAAAATGAGTAAATATTATATGAGTATTATCACTAACAATTCCCCCCCCCCCCAACCACTTCAATAGTGATCTACATTTCTAGCATAGTATATGAGTCTCAATAATTTGACCATACTCATAGTATTAGAACAACATCCTCATTACCTTGACATTAGTTGGAAGAGGGAAATAACATCCTCACTCCCTAAACATGGATTCTCTAACTCAAGTGTAGAATCCATGTCTTAAGATTACCACATGATAGAATGGATGGTTTGCAAGGCTTTCATCATCGCCAAAGGCTAACTAATTTCTTAGAATATTTTTGAAGCATATTGACAATGAGAGACATAAACAATTACTTAAATAAGTGTTAATGTATAAATAAATATATAGGGGGAAAATTTACTTAAGACAATGACAAAAGGCATCAGAGTAATTGTATTTAAGGAGTCCTTGAATTCCAAGTTGAATATGGTCATCATTGTCAAGTCTTGGGCATCATATATATGGGGATTGGGTCATGTTGATAGTGTTGGAAGTCCGTGACCCAAAGGGGTCTCCCTGGTGTGAAATCCCAATTATACCTCATACGATTTGGAGTAGGAAACCTATCCAGAATATGGCCCAGTTGTCATTTAGTTAAAGCTCCTCATTGACTTAAACTATTAGCATGAGGATAACATTTATAGATATTTTCAAATGAGCAAGCTAGTGTGCCTTTTGGATGGTTGATTGTTGATGTATCAAGGTTATCTTACTGTATAGGGTGAATAAAATGAGGCTACAAGAGAGAGAGGTAGTAGTACCACCCTATTTGAGACACGCATGAAAGAGAAAAGCTCATCTAACATCAAGTGAAATAGTTCACAAAAATGTGACGATAATTATAAACATAACAAAAAAATTCCATCAAGAAGCATCAAAGTCAACGAAATAGTTCAATTACTATAGTAACAGTCAAAGAAAACATGAGCCATAAAAATTCAAAGAATAGTCTTAGAAACATTCACAAACAATGCATGAAAAAGTGTTGTCCTAAAAAAACTTAAATCTTAAGAAAAAATCCCAAGATATATAAATACAGTGAACGCCACTAGCTCCAATAGTGGAGTGTTAAAGCATCTACTTTCTCCCCCAAAGTACTAACCCTATCTCTCTAATTCCTTGTGGGAGAATCCAAGGTTGAAATTCCTTTACATGAGGAATGATAATCTATTTATAACTTCAGGAATGACCTTTCACATCCTGATATGATGAGACTTGACATGTCACTATCTTTGATGCATGTGACTAATAGTGACTAATGACATGGGCTTTCTCCAGTAGTGACATAGCTTCCACTTCTATATTTATTTCTTCATGTATCTTCAATTCGTTGATGTCCTCACCCTCTAAAGGGTATTATTTTTATGGATTGTTCAGGGTGATTTTATCATCAATATTCAAGTGTGTTCTTCATTCTTTAGATGATTCCTTTGTTTGTTAACTTTTCCTGGCATTCTTCATGTGTTCTTGCCATGACGTTTCTGGAATACCTACGAGTGAAATCACCCATGAAAAGAAACCATCATGCTGAAAATATCCTATTCTAACATGTTTTATGAATATTTTATGTTCATGTCATTTCAATGTGCTCAAGAGGGACAAAAGGGGATTTTGGGTGCATGTGCGCACTTTCAAATGGCCGAAGTTCTGAAGGGGAAATTATCTTTGGATTTGACATGTGCTCATGAACTCAAGAGAGGGAGAAATTCAATGTAGGTCGTAGTGCACATGTATAAAGGACAAAGGTGACGGCTTAAAGCTTCCCAACTACATTATGTGCTCAAGGGAGATAAAGACGATGCGTGGCACACTCATGAAGGTTGAAGGATGAGGCTATGTGCCTTCATAGTGTGCTCATCCACTCAAGAAATCAATTAGGGTGCATGACATGAGTCCGAAGGTTGAAGGAGGAATATTTGTGTCTTCATGATGAATTCATGTGCTTAAGGAGGGTGCTTTCCTTCAGGTTGAAGGAGTTCTCTCAAATAGGGTGCTATCCTTGAGGCCAAATGAATGCTCTCAAGGAGTGTGCATTCCTTCATGTCAAAGGAATTCTCTCAAATAGGGTGACTTCCATCAGGTCAAAGGAGTGCTCTCAAGAAGGGTGCATTCCTTCAGGTCGAAGAAGTTCTCTCAAAGAGGGTGAATTCCTTCAAGTTGAAGGAGTGATCTCAAACAGAGCACATTCTTTCTGGTCGAAGGAGTGTGCTTAAGGAGAGAGAAGAGGGAAGATGGCACAAGTCCAAATGTTGAAGGGTTAGGATTCTTGTCTTCATAGTGCACTCATGTGCATGACACAAGTGTGAAGGTTGAAGGGAATATCTTCGTGTCATCGTAGTGCGCTTATGTTCTCAAGGAGGGTGCACTTCTTCAAGTCGAAGAAGTACGATGGAGGAAGAATTATATTTTCAACAAGGCGTAGTTCAAAACAAGGAATGGGAAGGTCGTTAAGGAGTGCACTCAGTGCTTTTTAAGGGTGTAGGTCACACTTACAAACAATGAAGGATTCTCAATCAAGGTTTTAGAGTGCAATTATGCACTCTTTTCCTCAATGGGTTTGATTTGTAACCAAAATTTGTCTAAGTCTTGGAGATAGGACAAGGGGATATCACAACGATTTTTAACGTAAAAACATTTGTGACTCATAAAAAATCATTGAGAAAACTTATACAAGATTGAAAAAATATAAATATACATAAAAACACCATTTTGTACACATTCGCCGAGTACCACGAGTGAAGTGTGTGTGAATGTGACCCAAAAGTGTCCTTTTACAACAAAAATTATGTTATGGCCATGAAATTCACCTAAATATCTTCTAATTAATGCGATGACACTTGATATCATTAAAGGACACTTTAAAATCATAGAATAACATGAGGCGACACTTGGTGACCAAGGAAACACTAGATACGAGGGCGATAGTAGGCTCCAAAATTCGAAAGTAGTGAAATTTTGGAGGGTGTTGTAGGAGTGAAAACACATTCCAACACACTGGGTAGACTTCATCCTCTTTTTTTGGGAATATCTTTCAGTTAAGGGTTAGAACTTCAGGAAGTATTTATCTCTTCAATTTTCCCTTTTCTACCTAGTTTTATACATAGCATCTCACTTTTCAATATAGGAAAGGGTAATGTGCATGACGAGTCTATGATATTCAAAGTATGAGTTTTCATCTCTTGTGTTGCTTCACTACCAACAAGCATGTAAATTACCCCAACTGAGTCACTTAAGGGAAAAAACATTTCTTTGCTACAAGTGAACCTGGACAGTACCTTGACGAAGTTGCTTACTTCACCTCCCTATGCAGGAAGCCTTTGTCTTCTTTCACCCTTTATTTATTTATTTAATAGGACTATGCATTAACATGTTAGATGATACAAAACTTGTAGGATTTCAAGCTCATTCTTACCCCCATGGAACAAAACTTGAAACTTTAAAAATTTGAAGGGGGGAAATGGTGGATAGCACTATTTAGCAATAGCTGATTGGTAGCATGATTTATCTGACAACTACTCGACCAAATATTTCTTATGGCGCAGCGAAAGCATGGTGGGCCCATAGCCTTAGGACATGTAGCTTATAAATAGTTCATTTTCCTAATTGCAAGAGTGTTGGAGTCTACGTGTGTAAACTCTTGCAAATTTCTCATCTAATTTCTTTTCCTATTCATAAAGTTACGTGTCTGGGGAAACTTCTGCCATTATTTTGGTATCAGAGCTCCAATAATGCAACTGATGGGAGGAGGATATTCCATCTCTACAAGCTTATGGAAAAATCCATTAAATTGTTCATCAATTGAATTGGTATGCAAATTTGTCAAATTTTTTTCAGGGAAAAGAAATTTAATTATTATTTGATTCTAGATTTTAAAATATAAACATGATTTATTTAAGATTTTTTTTTTTTTTTATATCTAAAATCCTATGCTCATCCTACATTGCCCCAAACACTGCGTTATTCTCCAATACATGTTCCACTATTCAACATTGTCGTGTCAAAACTAAAAGAACTCTCAATGACTTGAATGTCGTTTTCAATAGTTTTGGGGATTCCAGCAACTGCAACTTTCAAACCACGCTTCCGGATTTCCTCATAAATAATAGTTGCTCCTCTTTATGTTCCATTCACTCCAATTATATAAACCTCTATTCAATATTGTGTTATTTAAATGCTACGTTATTTCAATGCAGAGCTACTAGCTAGGCCTCAATAAATATGTAGATGTAAGTCATGAAGAATTCAAATCAACATACTTATGTAACATACCTCATATATTTACCCATCGTACAGGTTATGCCGAGGCATTCAGATATGAAAATTTAACTAGGTTGCTCCCCTATGTATATTGGAGGACTAAAGGTGCAGTGACCGCTGTGAAATATCAAAACCAATGCAGAATTTGTTGGGATTTTACCGTAGTTGGAGTAGTAGAAAGCATCAACCAAATCATCACTGGTCATCTTGTTTCTATTTTCGAGCAACAACTTATAGATTGTACCATAACTAACCAGGGTTTCACATTTCTCCCTCCGTTCCTCCTAGCATGCTTTATACTCATCACCTCCACATATGTGAGGGACTTCGAATACTCCCCCCAGGATATTCTCAGTGACGATAGAATATCGAGTCTCTATGAATCATGGCTAGCCAAGCACAACAAGGCCTATACATTAGTAGAGGAGAAGCTATAGAGGTATGATATATTTAGATACAACTTGAAATATATATATGAATTTAACCAGCTGAATATCGCACCGTCCATTCAAAATTGTGTGAGGACTATTAGCCGATAGAATCATTGTGGAGGACTCATTCTTTCAGACTAGTGCCCAACACTATCACATCGTATTTCTCATCCATGGTCCTCCAAGCATTCATAAAGGTAGAGGAGGCAAGAATGTAGGTCAAGGGGCAGCGCTCAGAAAGCGTTACCCTATCCTTGGAGCAACTATAATTTTGATGTGGAAACAATGTAACCATAAGCAAAGATCCAAGGATCATTTTGTAAATTATTGGGGCAACAAATTCGGTTATTTTTGGGAGATAAATTTTATTTTTCAAATTTTTGTAGTGTAAGTGGGATAAAAAAAAATTTGGGTGATTATTTTATAAAAAATTGTAATTTTTGGAGTAATAAGTATATGTTATTTGTAATTTTTATTTTGGAGAAATAAGGGTCATTATTTGTAACTGAAAGTATTTCTTTACTTTGAGGGCGGGGTGGGAGGGGGTTTATATTTTTAAAAGGAAATTTTTAAGGGCATTGTCAAGCGGTCAAATTTTGAAAATATTTCATTATAAACACTCAAAGAGAAATTGACTAGAGCCAAGTGCAAAGCTCAGTAATTTTTCTCCTTTTTCAATGACTATATGAGGGTCAAGGCCAAGCCTCGATAGTTTTTTTTTCTGTGGTATATTTCTTGTGATGATTTGCTCATTTATTTCTTGTGCTTGTTTCTTTTGGTGCACTGCTTCAACACTACAATGTCGAAGTTAATAATTTGTTCTCTAATTCTGATAAGCTAGAAGAGGTGAAATATTTTAAGACACGGAAACATATAATTCAAAGAAGTCTCATATATAATGAATTGTGACATGAAATATGTGATGGCAAATTAAGCCTAATAAACCAACATATGTAGCTCTACTTGCAAAATGGGAAGTCAAAAATGCCAAGGCACTAGCTCTTATAAAGTCTTCAGTTAAAAATGAGATGTATATTAATATTGAAAATGCCTTAGATGCATGGACTAATTTGTATAGATTCAAATATCTCTTTGATATACAACCTGAATCAAAAAGGTTTGATCTTCAATTAAAATTGCTTCAAAAAAAATCAACTGAAGGTGGTGATGTTCTTGAATATATTTCACGACTTAAAAACATCAAGAAGGAAATAATAAATGTTGGTTTTAAAGCTTCCAATGAAATTTTCCTAGCTACAATTTTAATTGCTATATTTCCATCATCTTACACATGTTTTTTGGAACTTTTGAATTCACTGGAAAATTAGAGAAGATCAATTTTGATGATTTGAGTGATATGTTAGCCCAACAAGATAAAAATTTTGGGAAGAAGAAACATATTGGGGAATATTTATTCTTCATAGAGGCTAGCATGAGTAAATTGTCAACTGATAGTTCTAGAAACTGAGGAAGAGGACATTTAAATCAAAGTCAAGAAACACAAATTGTAGAAGGTCGTGGTCACAGTCAATGCAGAGGAAACAATTTCAACATAGGCTACAGTTCAGGCAGTAGAAATTTTCAAGGAAAATGAAAAAATCAAGCTAGAGGTTATAATCAAGGAAAAGGATAAAGTCTAGGCAGAGGAAAAACTTAGAGCAGTGGACAAAGCAGAGGCAAAGGACAATATCATGGTAGAGGTAGATATTTCAATCAAATTTTTTGCAGAAGATGTAACAAAGTTGGAAATTATGCTGAGGATTGTAGAACTTCCATTGATAAATTTCTAAGTTTCATCAAATCACTGCAGAGTTTGCAAATGATCATGACGATCATGATGGTTCAAAACATGTCTTCAAAAACACAGAATCAATAGATTTACAAGTTTCAACCTTTCTTAGAAGTGAATATGAAGATGCATGGATTTTGGATACAGGAGAAACTCGACACATGAATTTTCAATGTGACTTCTTTTGGAACTTCCAACAATGCCATCTCAATTCAATCTATCTTGTTGATAAAAAAAACATACTCCTTATGTAAAAGGTTTAGTTAAATTTTTTATACCTAGCATTGAAGAAAGAATGATTTCAAATGGATGGTATCTACCAACATTTAAGAAAAAAAATTTATCTTTAGTCACGATTCAACAAGCAGGACATTTGGTGATTATCTAGGATGTCTTAGTTAAAATTAACTTTGTCAAACAGAACATGAAAATACTGATGACATATTATGAAGATGGAAAATAGTTAAGAATGAAAGGGACAGTTATTCCAACAAATCGTGACTTCACAGGAGCAACAAGTACATACATTTCACTTATCATATTGTGGCATGTAAGCTATGACCATCTCAACTTTGAAATTCTCTCTCAGTTATAAAAATAGGGAATGGCTAAGGGACTTACAACCTCCAAAAGTGAACATGAAAAATCTGAAGCTTGCATTTATGGAAAAGAACATAGAGAGACTTTTACGACAAGTTCATGGCGAGCAAACATGCATTTGCAATTGGTTCAAAATGATATTTGTGGATCCTTACAAACATGGCTAGGAGGAAGCAGATATTTCTTAATATTTGTTGATGATTTTATCAAGATGACTTGGGTATAATTTTTGAAGCAAAAGTCAGAAGCATTTGAAAAGTTTAAAACTTTTCACCAACTTATTGAAAATGAAGTTAAGGAGAAGATTGTCAGTCCTAGAATAGACAATGGAGGAGAATTCACTTCTAATGAATTAAAAATGTTTACATGGATTGTGCTCTAAAATGACATCTTACCAATGTCTACACTCCAGAGAAAAATGGAGTAGTATAAAGAATGAATCAGACCTTGTTAGGAATGGCGATATCTATGTTAACTTTCAAAAAGTTATGTCATATATATTGGGTCGAGGAAATTCATACATCTCTCTACTTAAGGAACAGATCTCCAACTGCTTATTTAGACCTTATGAAGCATGGTTTGGTTTCAAATGTCGAGTTAAAGACCTCATAATTTTTGGATCAATATGTTATGCCTTAGTTTCGAAATAAAAATGAACTAAGCTTGACTCGCAAAGCTTGAAGTACACAATGATTAGGTATTCTGATAAGAAGAAAGGGTATCGAATTTTGTCCAATGGGAAACTTATTGTGAGCAGGGATGTGATTTTTGATGAAAATGAGAGTAAGAGTGGTGAAGAAATTGAAATTCTTCTTCAAAAATTAGAAACAAAATGTTATAAAAGAAAACGAAATATACAAAGTCAACCAAATTCACAAAATTGGTATGAACTTGAGTTTCGTTCATCTGAAAATGATTCATCTAGTCCACCTTCTTTGCCAGTGTTGCCTGGATCTTCTGGCGGTTCATCCAAATCTCCTAGCAAAAACAGTTCTTCTATCAATGACTCTCTGCCCCCAGAATCTTCGGTTGATCAACGAACATCTATTTACATCAACCCTCTTTACAATGATGGTGATTTTTCACAATATCAAACTAGTGAAAATAAATTTCCAAAATGGGTAGTTCAACTTTTGAAAGATGTAAGGCCTAATGAGAAGAATAAAATAGGAACAAGGCGATCACATAGAAGTGATGGAAATTTTACCTTGATAGAAAATGATTTTACTGAACCCTCCATCTATAGAGAGGAAATAAAACATAAAGAATGGAAACAAGATATGATTGATGAATATCAGGAAGTTATTGACAACAACACTTGGAAACTTGTAGATTTTCCTCGAATTGTGAAACCCATGAGATGAAAATGGGTTTACCCAATTAAGTACAAGAAAAATGGCGATATCAACAAGTACAAAGAAATAATTGTTGCTAAGGGTTTTGCACTGTAGGAAGGGATTGATTATGAGGAATTTTTTTCTCCTATGACTAAATGGAACACCATTTGATTAACACTTGCATTGGCAACTTAGAGACGATAGAAATTTCATCAGATGGATGTAAAAAGTGATTTCCTCAATGAAGATTTATAGGAATAAATGTATATGACACAACCACCGGGTTTTGAAATTGAAGGAAAGGAACATAAATTCTACAAACTAATAAAGGCTTTATATGGATTAAAACAAGCTCCCTGAGCTTGTTATGCCAAAATGGATGAATACCTTCAAAAAGTTGGCTTTCAACGAAGTGAATCTGATGGTACCTTGTATGTACGCAAACAAGGTAAATTTATGGTGATTTTGGTTATGTGTGTAGATGATTTTATTATCACTGGCAACAATGATGATCACATTGCATAGGTGAAAACAGAGTTACATGCAGGTTTTAAGATGACAGATTTGGAAATAATTCACTACTATCTTGGACTTGAAGTAGGGCCAACGTCCACATCATATATTCATTTCTCAGAGTAAGGATGCAGCGAAAGTTCTTCGGCAACTTGAAATGCAAGATTGTAAGCCTGTTCTTAACCCCATGGAATAAAACTTAAAAATTTCAAAATTTGAAAAGGGGGGGGGGGGGGGGGGAATGGTGGATAGCACTACTTCTCGACAGTTGATTGGTAGCCTGATTTATCTGACAACTACTCGAACAGATCTCTCTTATGCCATCATTATTTTTTCTCACTTTATGCAGAAGCCATGAGATAGCCACTGGAATGTATCGAAAAGAGTTCTTATTTATATCCAAGGAATAAAATATTTTGGTATTCTTAACAAAAAGACTAAAAAATTTGTACTTGGTGGATTTTTAGATGCTGAATTTACAAGCAGTATTGATGATAGAGCATCAACCTTAAGTTATTTAATGAACATGGAGTTAGCTACAGTCTCTTGGAGTTGGAAGAAGCAAGCTACAATGGCCACTTATTCAATAGAAGAAGAGTACATCTCAGCATGGAAAGCAACATGTGATATTGTTTGGTTCTGTAGAGTTTTACAGGACTTGGGAATTCCTCTAGCATAGGCTACATCATTATTCATCGACAATTAGTCAGCAATAAAGCTTGCCAAGAACCCAATTTTTCATTCAAAGAAAAAATCATGTGGACATCAAGTATCATCATATCAGATCACTCATTGCAAAGGATATCACCAAGCCAATTTATTACCCTTCAGAAGATCAAATCTCCGATATCTTCACCAAACCTCTTGGTCGGATAAAATTTACTAAGTTTAGGGATGAACTTGGTATAGGTTGTAATGTGTATTTGGATAATAGGGGGGAATGTTAGATGATAAAAATATCATAGTTTAAAGCTAGGAAAAAATATTTATTAAATTATAATATTTAAGCTAATATTAGAGACACTTAGAAATAGAATATTGTTACAAAAGATATGAATATAGAATAGTGGCGTATATTAGCTTCTAATATAGGAATAAAGTTAGTAGATTTGTTACTAGGATATTTATTTAAAATGGAGACTTGTTTTTTTATCGAGTGGTCCATAACTAAGATAAGTTAGGACATGTAGCTTATAAATAGGTCATTTTCATAATTGCATGAGTGTTGGAGTCTATGTGTGTAAACTCTTGTAAATTTCTCATGTAATTTATTTTCCTATTAATAAAATTACATGTGTGAGGACACTTCTGCCATTATGGGACTTATTCTTTTTAATGGCTTCAAGAAGTATCTTGAATTATTGAGAGCAGAGGAGGTTTCCCCTTAAAATATTTTTTTTAAGACCTCTAATATTGGTTTAATCTCTTTAAATTAGAGAAAATTTCAGCCTAAAAGTGCGCCTGAAATTTTCATGTATGTAATATGTAAACTAGCCAAAATCCTATAAATTTTAAAAGAGGTATATGTAAATATTTTAAAGAGAAAAATAAAAGAACTACTTTTTAAAATTGTATTTTTGGCTTATCTCCGTATAGGTTTGCTGAAATTTCAAGTGTAGATACTCGTTGGATGCATAAGTAAGTTTTTCATCCAACGAGTAATCATTATTCATGCTAAGACCCACATTGATAGAAAAAGGAATATAAATTAAAAAAAAAATCAAGACGCTTTTTTAATATATCTTGAGTTTTTATCAATGTGGGTCTTCTCAAAAGTATGCATAATGGGTAGTCTTTGGATGAAAATTTTAATTCCACATCCAACGACTGTCTACACTTGAAATTTGAGTAAAGCTATAGGGATATCAACCAAAAATACAATTAAAAAATTTATTTTTTTCTTTTCCCTCCAAAATTTAAAACTCTTATTTTATTATTTTCCTATTATTTTATTATTTTTCCTTAGGAGGTCACTTTTAGGCTGAAATTTCCTATAATGTGTTTTCCCCTTATCCTGTCTCTACTAGATTGGACAAGAATTAACCCACAAGTAGATTTACACCAAGGCGAGTAGTTTATATACTAGCATCGACTTGTATATGATAGGTTCCCTCAAGGTTCTCCTATTGGAAGAATCCTATTTTCCATCTAGACTTAGCTCAACCTATGGAATTTTCCGAAATAAAGAAGGATAAAAATAGAAATCCAAGCATTGTGGTTGTCACACTTCTCTTTTATTCCACGAAAAATTATTTTTTGAGCCATGCACTTTTTCACACAAGGTCTTATTCAAACAAACACAAAGAGAATACATGATAAAAAAGTAAAAAAGAAACCACCAGAAGAAATCGGATGGAGGTGGAACAAAAATCAAGATATAAAATAATAAAACACACAAATGCAATAATTCAGTGGAGATATGGATTGAGGGTGGATGAAATGAAATGGAAACTAATTCCAACTACGCATAATGCTAAATCTGCTCTGCTAGAAGGCCAGGTCTATGTGTAATGATATTGTCAATGAGGCCACCGTAAATGGTCCTGACCTCGAAACAGAAAGATAATATCAATTACAACGAATGTATAATAATGTGTAATAGAAAAAATGAGATCTTTAATATTTTGCACAAAATATATAATGTCTTTCTTAAATTAAGAAAGATGTTCCATACCACCTAATTTTAACCAACCTACCACCTTAATTTTTTTATAATAATGGATATCATAGATAAATCTACCAGTCCTCGCGAAAGCACCTACATCAAAATTTTATTTCTTAGCAAACATCGGGAAAGATCGAAACTTTATCTTAGCAAATGGGATTCATAAGTAATATGCTTCTAACGTATGATATATTGGATCATGAAATTCCAAAAATTCCTCTTGGAAATCCTGAAATCCTAGGGAGAAATATATTTCAATTCATAGTGTGGAATAAGGATGAGAATATTGTGAGCGAAAATAAATCTAATCATATTAAGAAATCTTGTCAAAATAATGAGGGCCTAAATAAACCACAAGCAGAGGCTAAAGTGCCTCGAATGCTTGAAAAATATCAACATATTTAGATGATAACCCATGAATATCACGTGATGTAGAAAAACCATCATTAGATACGCTAGTGGGAAACTTATCAATTTAATGATAGTTGTTAAAACAAGAACTATAATTATATCGGTTGATTAAGGGACAACATTCTCAATTATGAGAGAACAAAGATAGATGAGTTAAACATATTTACATATGATTTTAATGAAATAATAATATTCCTCATATGTTCACTGTGACAAACCATCTACTTGTGACTAGCTACAAACTATAATAGAATAATAATTATTAAAAAGGAATGTCAATATGGTACGCACATGAAACGAGTCGAGATGTAGTGGATGATAAAATAGGAAATTGATTCAACACATAACACAAGCATTCATTGAGGCTGAAGAGGATATTTGTTTTCATGAAGAAAATGATGAGCATTAGAATATTCACAATAAGGAACAAGAGTTCATTAATTTAAAAATATTGTAACAAGTGTGAATCCTTTGGCCAAATACAATATTTAGAATGATCAACTTCACAAATTTTCTCATCCATGAAAGGTATACATTGAAAACCCAATTTTGATACAAGAGATTTGCAAGAAGTTGGACTAGCTCAAATAAAATCTTCAATCTGATCAAAAACCAAATATTTAAAGTTGAAAGAGCTATATTCAAAATCAAACACATATTTCAAGAAGGAATCTACATTCAGTGAAACGATGCAAAGAGAAGAATCGTGTGGAAAAATCCATATTTGACCTAGCTCAGGGATCTCACCAGAGTCACGAGAAACTAACATAACCATAAATGGAAGTTGAAGTTCCTTGACTTCTTGATAAGTCCTAGAAATTTCCAGGATAGTATAATGAGATATCGAAGATTGGATTCGATCATGCATGTTTTATGGACAACTGCCACTATTAATTTCAATAATATTACTATTACCCAAATGGTAGCCACCTACATTATTGATTTAATCAAAATTTACATCTTCAACAAATAGATTACCTAAGTTATAATTTCTTCTGATTGTACCTCTAAGGATGAATAGGTTGAAAGGATTTGATGTGTAACATGTATAGACAAATTTTATTCATGCAAAATGGGAAATGATAAGGAATGGAAAGGATACTTTATAAGTATCTTACCTTCTTCGTCATAACGGATGACCCCACTATCTTGTTTCAATTGAAAATCCAACTCAGTAAATGATGAATAGAAAGATAATTGAATATCTTCTCCACAAAATAACGCATTACAAAATGTAGAATAAGATGGATAGTGAGGTGAAACGGAAGTTTCCATAAGAACATATTCTTTAACCAAATTCAAGATATAAATATTTAGAAAAAAAAAAATCTTGATAAATTGAAAGATAAAAGGTTCACATTGAAACCATCATTAGATACAATAATAAAGTCAGAATAAAAAAATGAACGTTATCCAAGCCCTCAGATTGATTGGGAAAATCGATTTCATTTGATTCATCACCCATATGGCTAGATTCATAATCAGCCAAGGATGAAACACCGTTATCTTAACATGGAGGACTTTGAAAAGGGAAGAAAGATCGAAAGAATAGTCACCTTCCTTCTCCTCTATCGATGAACAGTGAATACTTTGCACCTAATCATAGTTAGTATTTGGAATAGGTTGATCAAGAAAACCAAGGGGAAAGGGATTGTGAGAAAGAGATGATGGAGGACGATAGGAATTCAAATCATTTTTAAGACTAAAAATCAAGGAATTAGCCTTCACCTTTGGATCCATGAACCATTCCAAGGTTTGCTCCATTGTATATGAATCATGGAAAGTGGGAGAAGGTTGAGAAGATGGATTAGTAATTTCAACTCTAGATTTCCCAACGTCAATGTTATGACAAGGAGGCACCAAAATTGGTACTAGATAAGGAGGAGGACAAGGAACAAAATCAATAGTAGGTTCCTCCTCTAGAATTGGAGGTATCTCACAATTCCTAAACTTTGGGAGAACAAGAACATCTAGAGGTTTAGATTCAAACTAATTCAAAGAGATCAAAACAAAATGCTCAATTTTTATTAAAGAATTCAAAATATTTATCCTATTCAGGGACCTCACAACATAAGTGAAGGGATATATTAGTTAAATCATCAATTTTTTGATTATGCTCCCTTATATTTTGACTGATTATTTTATAAACATCTCTCTAATAATACCTATAGAAATCTCGATGAAGCATTTTAATAAATTGACGAAAGAATGAATGGAATTAGATGGTAAGGTATGAGACCATCCATTAACATGTCCTTCAAGAGTGAGGATTAATAGAATACACATAAAATATTAATCATCAACTTGAAAAGTTTTACAAAAATCAAGAAAATCATTTATGTCTTTGGATAGAAATGTACCACCCTCACCATCAAACTTGAATTGAGACAAGAAATGAACGAGTTCCACATTGATTGAAAGTTTACCATGAGGTATGATATAGAAACACTATGGGATTATGATTTGGGAAAGAGCCATTTAATATAAGATATTTGAATAGACTCAACGAGAACAACTTATCATTTGGATGTCCTTCTAGCGCCAATTATTGTTAGTGTTGGAAATTTTTCAACCAAGGCATTCTTCTCAATATGAAGTCCTGATTATACCTCACAATATTTGAAGTAGGAGCCCCATATGAAGAAATGCCCCACTACTATTTACATGAGGAATTTAACTATCAACATGCCTTGGATTTAACTATGAACATGAGGGAGAAATGTTCCTTGTGGATGTTTGACTGTTGATGTATGAAGGTTCTTACTGCGGAGGTGGAATAAAGTGATCCTCCAAGAGAGAAGTAGTATTACTACCCTAATGGAGACACACGTGAAATAGAAAGGCTTGTCTAACATCAAGAGAAATAGTTCATAAATATGTGATGATTATTATAAACATAACAACACATTTCCAACAAGAAGCACTGAAGTCACTGAAATAGTTCAATTAATCCAACACTGGTGAAAGAAAACACAAACCATAAAAATTCAAAGAATAGTACTAGAAAAATTCACAATACATGCCTGAAAACGTGCTTTCCTAAAAGGGCTTTAATATTAAGAAAAAGTGTCAAGATACATAAATACAATGAAAACCACTAGCTCCAATAGTGGAGAGTTTGAGCCATTACTTTCTCCCCAAAATTACTAACTATGCCTCTCTAATGCCTTGTGGGAGAAGCCAAGGTTAAAATTCCTTTACATAAGAAATGCGGATATATTTATAACATGAGGAATTAGCTTTCACATCCTCATTTGATGACACTTAACATGTCACTATCATTGTTGAATGGGACTAATAGTGACTCATGACATGGACATTCTCAAGTGGTTACATGGCTGCCATCTGTGTCTTTCCTTCTTCATATAGCCTCAATTCATTGATGTCCTAACACTCCATAGGATCTTTGTTGTGATAGAGTCTTCAGCGTGATTTGATCATCAATATTCAAGTGTATTATTCATTATTTATGTGCTTCCTTTGTTTGTATTCATGTGTGCTTTCCATGATGTTTCTGGAATAACTACATCGGCAATCAAAAACTTCTATTCTACCATGTTTTATGCATATGTTTGTTTCGTAAATATTCAGTGCACTCAAGAGGGACAAAAGGGTATTTTGGGTGCATGGGCACACTATGAAAGCCTTAAGGTCTGAATGGGAAAGGCTTTGTCACTTCAAAATTTTCTCATGTGCTTAAGAGAGGGAGACAATCAAGGCAGTGCACATGGCGTAAGTCTAAATGACTATGGGAAAGGATTCAAGCTTCCTAAGTGCACTTTTCCCTCAAGGGAGATAAAGAGGGAATAGGGATCCCTCCTAAAGGCTGACAGATGAGGCTTTGTGCCTTTGGAGTCTTCTCATGAGCTTAATAAACCAAGGAGTGTGCATGGTGCAAGTACGAAGGGTTGAAGGAGGAATATTTGTTCCTTCTTGATTCACTCATGTGCTCAAGGAGGGGTCATTCAATCGGGTCAAAGGATCTCTGTGATGGAGGGTGCATTATTTAGGTCAAAGGAGTGCTCACAAGGAGGGTGGATTCCTTCAAATCTAAGTAGTGCTCTCAAAGAGGGCACATTCCTTCAGGTCAAAGCAATTCTCTCAAGGAGGAAACTTTCCTTAAGGTCAAATAATTTCTCTAAAAGAGCATGCATTCCATTCGATAAAGTGAGTGCTCTCAAAGAGGGTGCATTCCTTATGGTCGAGGGAGTGTGATCAACGTGACCAAAGAGGGCACATGGAATAAGTCCAAAGGCTGAAGGGCGAGGAATCGTCCCTTTTTACTGAAATTATTTGCTCAATAGATCAAAGAGGGAACATGGTGAAAATCTAAAGGTTAAAGAAAAGAGCTTCATGCCATAGGTGTATATGCATGCACTTAAGTAGGGTGCACTTCTTTGATTTGAAGAAGTGTGCTCAAGGAAGACTCCACTTTTGAATAGGGGATAGTAATAAACAAGGAAAGGGAAGATTCTTAAGGAGTGCAGTCAGTGCTTTTAAAGGGCATAGAGAACACTTGCGAACAACGAAGTATTCTCAATCAAGGCTTCAAAGTGCGCTCATGCACTATTTTCCTCAAGGGGTTTTCTTTTAAAACTAAATTTGTCAAAGTTTGGGAGATAGGAGAAGGGGTGATCATAATGATTTTAAACGAAAAACCATGTGAGACTCATATAATCTGATGAAGAAAATTTATACAAGCTTTAGAAATTTAAAATTACAAATATACATCAGAACTGCACTTTTTCCACATTCTCCAAGTACCATGAGTGAAGGGTGTGAAAATACGACCCAAAAGTGTCATTTTACAATAACAAAGATGTGATGAACATTAAATGCACCTAAATATGTTCCAATGAATTCGATGACACTTTATATCATTCAAGGACACTTGAAAATCATATAATAACACTTGGTGATGAAGGAAAGAGTTGATACGACAGTGGTTGTAAGCTCCAAAATTCAGAGTAGTGAAATTTTGGAGGGTGTTGCAGAAACGATAATAGTTCCTAAACATAAAAAATCGAGGAGGACAATAGACTATTTCCATGAAAATTTCTTCTTAGTAGCAAGTGTTAAGTATGCCTCTTTATATTTCCACATCTAAACTCTCTTTTTTAATAGTCAACTTAAAAGGTGTCAAAAATAGGTTATTTGTGTGCTAAGAAAGTTTCTAAATGCCTATCTAGGGTTTGAAAATAAGGATAGTTGTCCATGCTCCAAAAATTATTCTTATTAGGATCAATAATCAAGAATAATTCCTATTAACCGTGAAGTATCTATGACTATATTTTTAAGCACTTTATATAACTATGACATTAGACCCTTATATGGTATGCTTTACCTACCTAAGGCACACAAGTTCCATAATTAAACCAAAACACATTCCCAAAATGAGAATGTACCTCAATCCCACACCACGAATCATTCCTTAGGCCATGGTCAAGGATATTTATAATTTTAGTGGGATACATCAGGAACGAGTATTTTTTTATGGAATGTAAACTGTTTTCAAGATTTAACCATGGTCAGTAGGAGGAAAAGGGGCTTCAAGCCTTAAGTCAAAGTCTTCTAGAGCTATACATATTTATAGATAAGAAAAGAAAATTGTACCTAAGGTCTTAGATTTTGTTGCTCCATATTAATCACCAAGAACACCACCTATAATATATATATATATATATATATATATATATATATTTGGGTTGCGTTTGGTATAAATATTTGATCTGGATAACTTTAGGATATTTTATATATCATTTAAAATAATTATTGAAGATAAAATAGAGATTTAATATATTACGGAAATTTTTTTTGGTTCAATATCCTTGAAAAGGGAATCATGCAAACACATGAGTCCTTTTGAGGGGTTATTTATAATTGTTTAACAAGGGTGAAAGTGTTCTCGCTGGGGTTTGTGCACTAGAAATTGACCTAGACAATACCATGTGCATAGGGATCAATGAGGTCCTTAACCAATTATTAAATATACTTTAGTTGAACCACAATGAAAAAAATCCTAAAACAATTATATGACCCCACAATATGTTGATTTTCTTAGTGCAATTAGGGTTGACATAATATTTCTAAAGTTACGATAATTAATTTTGATGCATATTTTGTTTTAACTTATTCAGTATATCATGTACCAATTATACTTCATAAATTCAACCATAAAGAACATTAAAAAAATAGAGATCACAACACACCATACTTACCCTAGGAAAACCATTTATGGGGAAAAACCCAACAACCATTTCAATAGAGAAATTATTCTTGGTCAATGAGAGACATAACTAGACCTATATTCAAACCTAGTATTTTCCTCCAAGTTAAATCACCCAATCTGATCTTTCACTTCTCTCTTGATCCCGCACTCCATAATTTTAGCCCTTCTGCAATAACAAGTTTCCCCTAAATTTTGGTCCTACAATGTTTTCCCTAGTAACAAAAAAATTCCAACACCCTGAAACAATCTCCCCATAAAAATTTTAACTACATAAAGATATATTACTCCACACGTCCAAGTTTTTAGAGAGAGGGAAGAGAGAAAACTTAACCTTATTGTTTATCTTTTTTTCATCCTTCATGTAGATCCCTCAATTTCTCACAAATTGTAATATGGGAGAATGTAAATGTGCCAATGGAGGAGATTGATATTCCTTTGTATAGCATTCTTTCTTGGGTGAATCGATGTGTCTCTTCGCCAGGGCCAACCTGACTTGGATGGAAGTTGACTTGTTACTTTTGGAGCCAAAATTTACATTTCAAATATAAAAAAATTCATCTTTAAAATCCATGATGGTACTTTGAATAAAAATAAATTTTCCTTTGACTGGAGAATTTATTGAGTATTATTTACAATGATAAATACTATTACATCAAGTGATGAAATGTACATTATGAAGATCGACCATGGTTACAAATTAAAATATCCCTCTTGACTAGGAAGGTAGTCATAATCATTGCCATACATGTTCTCAAATTGAACAAATTTCTTTAAAGAAAATATTATCCATTATTACCGACATCATCCTCCATCATCAAAATACCCTACTAGACATACCCTAGGTGGTACCAAACACATGGAAATGTCATCAAAATATCGAGACTCACTCCTCTAGATTTATCGGTCATCGAATCGCTTGGCTTCTACCTAGGCCAAAATTTTTGATACCCTCAACCAGTAAGCACAGACTCACCCTTTTTCTTGAGCTCTTTGGGCCAATGCCTCACTAAACCCATTCCTAGTTGGTGAATAGGCCTAGAAGTTGAAAGTACCTCACTCCACCCTTCCGAGTGTGTGATGAGCGTCTAGGAAATCATCCCAACCTTCTAATGTGCGATGAGGGTCTAGATGTTAAATGACATCACTCCGTCATGCTTAGAATGTGATCATGGTTCGGGACCTACCTCCACCATTCCTTGTGTGTGATCAGGATCCACCTATAAGAGACACTCACTAAAAATTTCCTATTTATCCCTTTGGGTTGCTTGCACCCATTCTCCCTGATAGGATAGTTTCCATCCATGTTCTAAACATATCAACACTACCTCTAAATGAGAGGAGTAGTCTGCATGTGCCCCATTTTGTCTCTGAAGTACACAAAATTATACTTGATCTTTATTTCTCTCCCTTGAACAATGTCATGAGTGTGGTGGCACTTTATCTCAATATGATTTAAAGTGTCATAGAAAATGGGATTCCCTGAAAGCTTCATGCATCTTTCATTATCACAATATATCATGATTGGTTCCAACTCTTATCCAAAGAATCCAAGACTTAATTTCCAAAGTCGTACATCTCTAATACAAGTGTCATTAGCTGCAAAAAAAACCTTCTTCATCAATGTTTAGTGTGATCAATATTTTGTTCCTTCCCATCCATGATATCATAGTGGATGAAAAATTGAATAATACTTCTGAGGTACTCTTCCTATCCTCAAAACTTCCCACCCAATAAATGTTTTTATATCCATGAAGTTGCATATCCTTATTTGCAACATAACTCAAACCATAGTTAAATGTACCACACAAATATCTCAAAATATGTGTTTCTTTAATCCAATTCTCATGTCTCAGTTCTACCTCTAACTGGCTCAAGGTGTTCATAAAAAATCATATGTAGGTCTTGGTTTTAAATAAGTACATAAAGATCCATTGGGACAGAAATGGATCTACCAATCTAGAGTTTGAGCCTCTTAAATTCTTCAAGTTAGTCACAATGGAAGTCTCCATGTATTTTCAATACATCATACCAAATATCTTAAGGATTTCTAACACATAATTTCCTTGACGAAGGAATACTTCACCAGTTTTACTCCATACTTCTAATCCCAACTAATAGTTCATCAACGGAAGATCCTTCATGTCAAACTTAGAAGAAAACTCATTCTTGCACTGAATGATAAGCGGCTCGACACCTATCAAAAAAAATTCATCAAAATATGATAGTAAGAGCACAAGTGCATGATTTACAACCTCAAAGTAAAGTTTTGTACCAAATTCACTCTTGGTAAATGCGAGTCTCGTCATATAGTTGTCAATATGAGCATACCAAGCTCTTGGAGCTTTCTTGAGTCCATACAAGGTCCTTTTGAACCTGTAAACATGAGAATCCTTTCAATATACCTCAAATCCTTGAGGTTTATTTATGTACACCTATTCCTTAAAATATTCCATTGTCAGAAGTAATATTTACATCCATTTGGTGTAGCTCCCATACTCTAGAAGAAACAAGTGATATTGTGGATTTAATGGAGGTGTAGCTAGAAACTGGTGCAAAAATAGCATCACAGTCTTCTCTCTCTTTCTGGGAGAATCCTCTCGCCACAAACTGTACCTCGTATTTTTCAATACTCCCATCTACAACATTCTTAATCTATTATATCCACTTAGAATTCAGAACTAGCTTCCCCTCAAGCCTTGGAAAATTTCCCAAAACATCATTCTTTAGGATTTATTTCTATTGTTCATTCATTGCATCCTTCCAAAACTATTGACCAACTACTTCAGCATATGTGAAAGGTTACTCATCAATGAGTTTTTTCATGTGTTACATAGTTGGAGAAGCTTTTATTGTGATTTAACTCTCTAAATATGTCATCAAGAGCTACATGTCTTTCTGCCCCTTCCACTATATATTTAAGCCATGTTGGTCTCTTCTTGGTCTCTTGAACTATGAATCATTCAATAAGATCCTGAGGCCTTTCTAGCCTTTTGGTACATTTTGTAGAACTTAAATGCTCCTCCCTTGAGGTTTCATTATTTACTTCCTCAAAGGAATATACAAAGACTTCCTTAGAAATCCAATATGCCACCCTCTCATCTAAGGTGACATCTCGGTCGACCTCAATTTGTCGCTTCTTTAGAATGCATATTATATAGCCCTTTGAAGATTTTTTATATCCAAAAATTATGTATTTCATTCATAAAGGCTGAAGCTTATTCCTCTTATCCTTAGAAATATTAATATATACAACACAACCAAATATTCTCATGTGTCTGACATGTGGATTCCTTTTAGTCAAGGCTTCTTTAGAATTCATATCTTCCAAACTCTATGAGGAGTTCTATTTTGAATGTACATAGTTTTTCATGATGCTTCACCCCATAAGAACAATGGTAAGTCCAATTCATTCACCATGGCCTTCATATATTCTTCAATGCACCTATTCTTTCTTTCTGCTACACCATTTTTTTGTGGATTATAGGGGACAATTAGCTCCCTCTTAATCCCACCTTGCTTATAGAAGGAAACAAGTTCCTTTGAACTGTATTCTCCTCCATTGCTTGATTTTAATTTCTCGATCTTCCTTCCTATCAATTTTTCCACTCCATATTTGAATTCCTAGAACTTGGAAAATACATTTCCTTTAGTCTCCAAGATATATATCCATGTATTATGATAGAATTCATAAATAAATGTCACATAATGCAATGAACCACCAAGTGCTTTTACAGGCATCAGACCTTATACATATGAATGAATCAATTCCAAAGCCTCCTTAGATATATTTTCATTATTTGGTAATGTTTTTTTTATGTTATTCCCAAGCGCACAATCTTTCCATATACCATCATTATTCATTTGTAGTTTAGGAACCCCAGTCACTATTTGACTCAATTAAGGCAATGCTCTAAAATGAAGATTTCCATAGCTTCGATGCCATAACTCACTTGATTTTTTTTCATCATGTACTAGTGCTTGATCTGGTTTATTTACAAGTCTATACAATCTTCCATCATCAATCCAATTAACCATAACATCATCTATGCTATATCCCTTGGAACAAATGAGTACATTATATTCCACAAAAGCAACTCTATGTCCCTTATCTTCTAAACAAGAAAGAGATACAAGATTTTGTTTTAAACATAGTACATAGATAAAAATTTTGAGATGTACATTGTTACCCGATTCTATCTATATGGATGCCTTTCTAACTCCTTTTAATGTATAGTTGTTATTGTATCCTAGTTCAATCCTTTTAGAAAAGTTATTTTTTTTCATGCTTGAGAGATTCCCATGCTCTCTAGTCATATGCCTTCATGCTCCATTGTCTACCATCCACATGTCAATATCATCTACAAAAGGACTTGTCAAAGAATAATAGTAGAAGAAACCCTTTTCACCTTTGTTATTCTTTGTTTTTTTTATCTCCCTCAACATCTACTATGGAAGCATGCCCTTTCCCTTTTCTTTTCTTATTATTCATATTAGGATAGTCTCTCATTAAATTTCGATATTATTTGCAACAATAAAATTATATATTTGAAAATTATTTCTTCTTCTTAGAGAAATAGGATCATTTTCCTAACTTTTTGTCTTTAGGTCCAAACTTCTTCTTTCCCATGTTCTTCAAATGAGTTGCGAGGTTTTTAACTTCCTCATATTGACAGTGTATAGTCATTAGCCTTGCTTCTTCTTGAGCACACGATATCCATAGTTTTTCAAATGTAGGCACTTCCTTCCAAATTCTTAAAGTAGCTGGAAAAGAATCCCATTATGTAGGAAGATCATTACGTAATGTCATTACTAGTTCTTGATCAAGGATGGATTCTCTAATTACTTGAATTTGATCTCTTATTTAGGAATTTTTTACAAATTAAGAAGCCACATTATCATCATTATTCATCCTTGTATTTTGAAGCTAGTTCTTCTACCTCATTTGTCGACCAACATTCTTGATTTTGTGGAGAATCATTAGGGCATCACATATCTTCTTTGAGGTGTCAATTTTTGCATTGTAGGGAACAAAATGATGCCTAAGGGAGTCCACTATGATGCACATAGACTTGATGTCATCCACCTTGAATGTTACTTTTCCTACATCATCCTTTGTTTCAACAACCTTTCGTTTCAGAACAACCAAATTTTTTTTTCTAGACAAGAAGAATCTATATTCTAACTTCCCATGCTATGAAATAAAATGCACGCTCTAGATTTTTTTCATATTTCATAGGAGAATCCATGTAAATGAACCTACAAGAAGAATTTGAATAATAATTATCTAGAGGGTTTAATCACAATGATCTCAATATTCCTTTCTTTCTTCACTAAATCTTTGATCCCATGTTGATTTTATTAGTGAAATTGAGGTTAACACAATATTTTTGAAATTTTGTGTTATGTAACTAGCTCAAAGAACAGAAGAAAAGATAGATCAATGGCTTAAAAATTATCCTGTTCGAGCGAGAAACCTAATTTGCATTAAAAAGTTTAACAATTCTTGGATGATACAAATGGTAAGACCTCCTTGGTATATATAGGAGTCGAAGGGGTCACAATATGATCAGATCCCACATAACAATAATAATTTCAAGGAAAAACATTAACAATAGTGGGCTTCAATGGGACACAACAATAACAAGATGGGGGATACACTGGTAAGCAATAACAATAGGGGGCTACAATAACAATAAAAGTAAGGGGAATACACCAGTATTATAGGGGCATAGCATGCCCCTCTCCTCAAAACAATTGTTTTCCTCAACGATTGAGTAGTTTTGGATGATTTTGTATCAAATTATCATCCTCTCATGTAGATTCTTGAACGGGTAAGTACTTCCACTTAATGAGGTACTATGAAATTAATTAATTCCATAATTTTAGGGTTCCTGTTTCCATGAATGCTTCAGGCTCAAATATGATTTTTCCTTATTTGTCAAGTTCTAGAAACAACATTTGAACTGGGAGATTCTCACCAATAACCTTCTTTAATCACGAAACATGGAAAACTTGGTGTACTCGGGAAGATGCAGGAAGCACCAATTAGTATGCCATAGTACCAATATTTTGCAACACCTTGTAAGGACCATAATACTTGGGTGATAATTTATTATCCCTCTTAGCTTTCTTGAGGGAAATTTGTTCATAACATGTAGATCTTCATTAGGGGGAATTTTAGCCTAAAAGTGCCCTCCTAAGGAAAAATAATAAAATAATAGGAAAATTATAAAATAAAAGTTGTTAATTTTGGAGGGAAAAGAAGAAAACTACTTTTTTCTAATGTATTTTTGGCTTATCTCCTTATTGGTTTAATCAAATTTCAAGTGTAGATACTCATTGGATTTATAATTAATTTTTTCATCCAATGATTACCCATTGTGCATACTTTTTGGAAGACCTACATTGAAAATATGAGGATACGCTAAAAATGCAGTCTAACACACATTTTTAATTTATCTTCAATTTTTTCAACGTTGGTATTCTCAAAAGTATGCATAATTGGTACTCATTTGATGAAAAATATAATTTTTCATCCAAAGAGTGTCTACACTTGAAATTTGAGTAAATCTATAAGGAGATAAGCCAAAAATACAATTAAAAAAGGTAGTATTTTTATTTTTCCCTTAAACATATTTATATGTACATATTTTTAAATTTAAAGGATTTTGATTTGTTTAGATATTGTGTTTGTGAAAATTTCACGGGCACTTTTAAGTTTAAATTTCCTCTAATGGTTTGTTGTTTCATTCAATTTTGCACCATATTAAGGTAGTAAGAATTATAAAACTTGTTGTTGATTCTTGATGTGATCTTCCACTACCCGAGGATTAGAATTTTCTCTTAAATATAATTTGATGGATGGTGGATGATATCCATAAAGTGCCATAAATGGGGTTATTTTTGCCTCAGTATGGAAGGAAGTGTTATACCACCATTCAGCTAGAGGTAACCACTTGACCCATTATGCTTTTTTATCATAGAAAAAGCAACATAGATATCATTCACAAAAAAAATTCACTATCTCAGTTTAGTCGTTAGATTGAGGATGATAATATGAGATATGATTTAATTCAGTACCAAGACAAGAAAATAATTTCGTCCAAAATTTTCTAGCGAAAATGGGATCTCTATCACTTACAATAATCTTTAGGTTTCCATGTAGCTTTTGAATTGTTTCCATAAATGAAATAGCAACAATACTGGACTTAAAAGGATGATATAATCCATAAAAGTGTGCATACTTCGTAAGTATATCAACTACGAACATGATGACACTTTTTACTTTAGACATGGGAAAAATTATGATAAAATCCATTGAGACCTCCTCACAACACTAATTTGGAATGGATAAATATTGTAAGAAATAGGGTCTTAATTGTCTCAACTCTATCTTGTTGGAAAACGAAAAATTCTACCTCAAAATTTTGAATATCATATTAAAGCCCACATCAAAAAAATTCCTTCTTGACGTTGTGGTAAATTTTTAAAAATCTTGAGTGCCCTACAAAGGGGGATATGTGTAATTCCAAAAGAATATTTTTCTTGAGTTGGGAATTCTTACAAATATATTAGTGACCTTTTTACCACAATGAAACATTTTTCCAAATAAATACATCAACTGTACTAGGATATTATTCCAATTTTTGAATGAGTGTTCGCACCTCTTCATAATTCTTCCATTCATCCCTTGCTTTGATTATCCAAGTAGGTTGTTAATAGAAATGGAACAAAGCAATGATTCCACATCCTCATCCTTTCTTAAGAGTACATCTGCAACAACATTTTGCTTCATTTTTTTTTAGATGATTTAAAATTCATAAACCAACATCTTTGTGACCCATTTTTTTTGCTATTCTGAAGATAATATTAGTTTCAAAAAGTATTTAAGACTATCAAGATTTGTTTTTACCTTGAAGTGTCTTTCCATTAGATAAGGTTTCCATTTCTTTAGTATTTCCAACATTTCCTTCTCATAAATAGGTTTGTGTAAATAATTTCCTTTGATTGGATGACTTTGAAAAGAAATGAGCCTTCCTTCTTGCATTAAAATAGCACAAATTCCATTTCCTAAGGCATCAAATTCCACAATAAAGTTTTTTGTGAAGTCAGGATTAGCTACGACCAATGCTTGGGATATTTCCTCTTTAAGATGTTCAAAGGCCTTAGTTTCTTTTGCATTCAATGAAAATGCATCATTCTTAAGTAATTTTTTTAGAGGTGCTTCTATTCTCCCATAAGTCTTAGCAAACTTGCGATAATGCCCTGTCAACCCAAGTAATCCTCAAATATGCTTTATGGTTGTGGGAATTTTCCATTCCTTAATGGATATAATTTTGTTAAGGTTTGCCTTAACACCCTCATGATATACTATATGACCCAAATATTCCACCTCCTCTACTCCAAAGAAACATTTGGAGGTTTTTTCATTTAATTGTTTGTCCTCCAATAGTTTGAGCACCCTCTCAATGTGTTGAACTTGATCCTTCCAAGACATGTTGTAGATTATTATATCATCAAAAAATACTAACAAAAAATTTCTAAGGGTTTGAAAATGAATTCATCAAACCTTGAAATGTTGAAGGTGCCTTAGTAAGATGAAAACGCATGACAAAAAATTCATAATGACCCTCATAAGCTATGAATGTTGCGTTTTGAATTTCTACAACCTTCATTCTGATTTGATGATATCTTGAATGAATATTTAGCTTGGTGAAGTAAACTTATCCATGTAATTTATCCAACAATTCATCAATGACAATAATGGGAAATTGATCTTTAATAGTGAGCTTTGTGAGATCCCTATAATCTGAGCACATACACCATGATCCATCCTTCTTGTGCACCAATACCACTTGAGCAGAGAAAGAACTTTGACTAGGTTGAATTATACCAACCTCTAGCATTTACGTAACCATATGTTCAATTTCACTCTTTTGGGCATAGGGATACGTGTAAGGTCTGTTGTTTGTAGGAACATTTCATGGAATCAATTGAATAACATGATCATGATCATGAATAGGTGGGGCGCCTTTGGTAGTCTCAAATACCTTGGAATGATTGTTTAATACTTTTTTGAGATTGAGAGGAATAGATGATTTTGATGTTTGAACCTCTAGTGAGAATAATTGTGCAAGTATGACACATTCTTATTTACTAATATATTTTTTTCATGCCATTAGAGTTGATTATCTTATGTGGTTTCCCTACGATACCCATTAATTCGAATTCCTTTCCTTCCTAAAAAAAATCCAAGAAACGTTATTGAAAATTAAAAGCTATAATCCTCAAAGATTGTAACCATTCAACTCCTAGTACAACATCAACACCATCTATTGGAATGGAAAGAATTGGAATATTCAATACATATTCCCCCATGGTTAGCTTGATATTATGGAACTTTCGAGAGAAATTTATAGCTCCTCCCCTTGCAACCATCACTTGACACTTTGGTTCTAGATATAGGAAGAAATAAAATTCCTTGGCTATCTTACAATGAATAAAATTATGAGTAGTACCTGAATCAATCAACACTATTGAGTTTTTCTTCTTGATATATCCTTCTATATTGATCATTTGAGGAGTGTTAATTCCTCCCAATGAATTGCAAGATATGGTCAGATTTAATTATTCTTTCCCATGGTTTGGTTCCAGGTGCATATCCTCCTCTTTTCATGTTTATTGTTCTTTTTCTTGCTCCTCTTCACAATCTATGTAGAATAATTTATTCTCAACACACTTATGAACTTTAGTGTATTTTAAATCACAATGGTAATGAGGGAATGTTTCTCTTTTTTCCTCCAATTGTTGTGGCATCAACCTTGCAGGTTTAGAATGATAGGAGAAGAAATACTTCCATATTTATATTTGTGAGTGGTAGACTTCCTTGTTTCCATAATTCTTCTTTAAACTTTTCTTCCCACCCTAAATTCCTTACACAATTAATCAGGTTTCCAAAGGTGAACCTCATGTTGGATGTATCCTTTAAATTCCCTATGAAAACATTAACATTATGCTCGTCTGGAATATATGTTACCCTGGTACTCATTTTTTCAAAGTCTTCAATGTTCTCCACCATTGAACCCTTTTTTTTGATATTTATCAATTATCCAAAGAAGGTGTTTCTCTTTGTATCCTCATAATGTGCTATCATTTGATATGTAAAAATTGACCAAGTGATAAATGTTTACGAGAACAAAGTCATAAATACCATACAAATTGATTGGGTTATAAATATAAATTTGTAATGCATATCTTTTGTATGTGCTGCAGCCAAGGAGATCAAAATATTACTCCATCTGTAGTATCCATTTTACTAGATACTTTCCAACAAACTTACTGATATTGATATTTGGAATTTGGTGGTTCTTAAACCCAAAATTGGAGTCTCTAAAATCATAACTCATATTATTTTAGTCTTCATCATGATATTATTTTACTCTTCACCACTTGGAAGCCTTTCTTCTATAAAATTTACCAAACCTTCCTTCAATCCCTCTATCTTGACATTCATCATTGCTTCTGTGTCTGATTTTAAAACATCATTCAAAAATACCATGTCCATTTTTATACCATATATATTAACATTCATAATGGATTACAATTCAATTTTTGTTACATTTTGTGGGAGATAAATTTTTTTCACTTGGTCTTGTAAATTTGATATATCATGCTACATTTATTCCTCTTCTTCATGCGCCATAGAAGAGTTTTCTAGTTTCTTACTAGGTGTACCCATTTTTTTTGTTTCGGGGGATTTTGGAATCAAACAATGATGTATATGCTTCACTATGACCCTTGAATAACTTCAAACTATTTTTTCAAACAAAAGTTATGCAAAATTTAAAAAATGCATACCTTTTTCTTGCTTTTTAGGAGCTCGATATTGAAAATGTTGTATCTATGTATATTTGGCACTCCAAGATCTGAACATTCATACTGTGTTAGCCCTGTGAATCTTCTTTCCAACCCCATAAGTCAGACCAATATTAGATTCTTCAAGGAATAATTATGCCCAATCTCCCACGATGACCTGATTATAGACTAGTTCAGTAAAGAGAACTTGTATAGAGTGCCACTTGTCGCTATTTCGATCTTCACACATGAAAATGACACCAAAATAAACTTTAGTCCATCCCTTTTCTGTCATATTTTATAAAATTCAAATTCAATGCTCAGACAAAAATTTATGAAAATTTTCCCTATGTCTCCTATTGATATGGAATTATGGATCCTATAAAAAAAAACCTAACTTTCTCATATCATATCTCTCAAAATATACCAAACCAAGCTCTGAAATTCATACAGAAGGTTCACCGATATCTTAGCTCCACGTGGTTGCAATTTCAGCTTCTAAAGCTTCGTAAAAGAAAAAAAAGTTATAGCGAAAATTCCAAGATGAGTTGTTTGAAGAAGTGAAATCCTAAAATCCAAAGATATGATACCGAATGTTATGCAATTATCTCAAGGAACAAAATAAAAGATAGATCAACAACTTAAAAATTGTCCTCTTTGAGGGGGAAACTTAATTTTCATTACATAAATGAACAATTCTTGTATGATACAAATGATAATACCTCCTTGGCATTTATAGGAGTAGCAATATAATCAGAGCCTACATAAAATAATAGTATAAAGGAACAACGATAAAAATAGTTGGCTTCTATGGGGTACAACAATAACAACATGGGGGATACATGAGAACAAAAATAACAATAAGGAGATACAGTAAAAATAACAATAAGAGGAATACACTATTATTATAGGGACCTAACATTCTAATAATTACTTTTGATGTAAATATTCTTTAGCTTATTCTAATGTATCATTAAACAATTATAATTTAGAAATTCAACCATAATGAACAATACAACAATAGTGATTACAACACAATATTTTCCCTAAGAAAACCCACTACAAGGAAGAACCCAACAACCTTTTCAATAGAGAAATTATTCTTGTTCAATGAGAGACACACTTAGACCTATTGTCAAACCTGGTTTTCTCTTCCAAGTCAAATCACCCAATATAATCCTGCACTTCTCTCTTGATCACACACTTCTAAATTTCAACCCTCTTGACCTCGCCATCCTAGAAATTTTGACTTGCTGCAAAAATTTACCTAGAAAAATGTGAACCACATAGAGAGATTACTTTACACATGTGATTTTCTAAAGAGAAAGAGAGGAGAGAGAAAATTCATCGTTATTTTTTATCCTTCTTCGTCCTTCTTTTCCTTCGCTCAGTTACCAAAAATTGTCTCGTGTGAGAGAATGTGAATGTGTCGATGGAGGTCGAGTTGGCTTTATATGGATGTCTATCATGGGTGAATGGACGTGTCTCTTGGCCAAGGTCGACATGACTTGGATGGAAGCCAAATTGTCACTTTTTGAGCCAAAATTTACATTTCAAAAATTCAAATTTTCATCTTTTAAAATTCATAATTAGACTTTCACTCAAAATACATTTTCCTTTGGCTTAAGAATTTAAATTTTAAAAGATGAATTACAATGATAAATACAATTACATCAAGTGACCGTGTTTACATTACGAATATCGACCGTAGTTACAAATTCAACATACTAGGGGGTCTTAACCCTAGGGATTAAGTATGGGTTCCACTAATATGTTTGTCACATAGTGGATTGGTCTCAAGGCCTTTGCCATAACTTTTTTTATGAAACAAAATACTTTGCCCCTTCTCATTATTTGCTTCAAGGAAACAACATCCTTAGTCCATAAGTATAACTTCTCAAGCTAAAGTTAAATGATCATTTATTTGAATCACCTCTCAATTGCATGGATGTTTTGTGAGGCCTTCAACATCATCAAAGAATGAAAAATAATTTCTTATGAACTTATACAGGTTTCTTAAGATAAAAGGACCTAGAAAATTACTAAAAAAAAATTTGAGGAACAAACAATGTTGAGGGAGACATAATTCCTTTAACACTATTGAGCCTTCTCAAGCTTTAGCACCATGAAAAAAAAACTAAAAACCATTACAATGACCATCTCTATGGAATCTTTAGCATCTAAATTAAATATATGCATCATTATTAGCTCTTAATAATTATGGATGGATGTCACATCTATGACCATAATCGCAAGGGAAATAAAATCCTCTAGCCCTAAACCTTCATTCTTAGCATCAAACAACATAAAAAAAAGTACTGAAACCTCAACCATACATATTCCTTTCATTAGCAAATCATATTTCCTTATGTGAAAAAGACACAAATAATGACCTCATGAAATTCTCCCAAAATGTTGAGTCTAAAATGCACTAAACAAATTTAACATGCCAAAACAACAAACAAACCTTCACACGAAGTGACTCAAATCCACTCCACTCGATATTTTAATATTTTACTATTGAAAATATTTAATGCAATATGTCCATCACTTAACACATAAGATACTAAGTATTATAATAAGAAACAATATACTAATCATAATAAACTTTAACAAATTTTAAGTATAACACAATCTACCAAGAGAAACATTATGTAGTGAAATAGTTTCTAACTTATTATTGTAAGAACTCTATCTAATTACAACTCAAAGATAGTTGGATAATGACAACATTTATTAACATTTATATATGTTACTATATTCCATAATAAGATTATATATGTATCTTGAAAATTATGAAATTTATTTTGAATTAACACCCATCACAATGCAATGCCAATTTCTTTTTCTTTCTATTATTAATAATTCGATAATGACAAGGTTTTTTAACATTTATATATGTTAATATATTTCATAATCACATTATGTATGTATCTTGAAAATTATTTTGAATTAACACCCCATCAAAATGCAATGCCAATTTCTTCTTCTTTCTATTACTAATGCAAAAGTATTACAATTAGGCAATTACTTGGTAAACCAAATCTGTAAACAATAATGAAATATATTCAAATAATTAAAAACGAAACAAATATGTTCATTATCGTAATACTCTTCTCATCCTATTTAAAATTTAAATACATATTTCTATATCTATTATATGAAGAAAATATGATTTCCCCAATTCTCACTAAAGTCGTCATATATGTGAAGTTAATATGATTTCCCCAATTCTCACTTAAGAAATCTTGATTAAGACTAAAAATTTTGATGTCTACACATATGGGGAAAAATTAAAAATGTGACCTTTAAATGTATAATAAAGTGTGATTTGGACGATAATGCTTGTTCAACTTGGAAGATTACTATTCTTTTAATATAAAACCCATTCAGAATACTTTTGAGTCACTTTTTTTTGGATTTCAAGGGATGTTTTGATTGTCACTTCCATGATACTATCTTACACCTTGGACTAAAAACTGGTTTGCACTTTAAAGTTTATTCAACCTTAAGAGGAAGATTATTATTCTTATTACAATATAAAACTCACTCACATATATATATATATATATATATGATTTTTTTATTTATTTTTTCATCCCTTTTAAGCCGAAGGGACATTTGAGTGTTATGGCACATCTCGTGTTATGGCACATCTCTCCCACTTGCACTGTAGTATCGTACACCTCGGCACCTTTTTTATGTCAAAGAATACTTTAAACTATGGCTTTCGTAAACAATATGTAAGGGTTTTATCTTGCTCGTACCATGGCTTATCTGCTTCTCTGTCGCTGAACCATTGTAAAGTGTGTGCACGGGAATCACCATCACGGGAAAATAATAACGACGGTCTAAGGAATAATAATATCAATTGTGGGAGCTCATCCTCCACAAACAGCTTTGCAACTTCCGATCATGTTTCGATTGGAGTGCCACTAAAAGATAATTGAAGTTATACTTGACATGGCGATCATCTATTGGATGTAGGGTTTTGTAACGCTCGCCACAACCACTGGCACGCGCACACAATTCAAGCTGAAAGTTAAAGAATTCCAAACATGGCAACTGGTGTGGGGCTCTCTAGAAAATTCTAGCAGACCAATAGCTCCACAAAAACTATATACATTTATTCGTCATCTGTTACAGGAGTACACAATTGGTATGATGGAAGTAGAGGGTGGCATATACGCCATTACCGTGGTGTGGGTAAACTAGGAGACCTGATCGTGCCTTCGCTGGGAGGGAAAGGGCGAGCGAGGTTCAGAAAGAAAAAGCGAAAGTGATTCTCGTCTCACGGGTCCATTTAAGATGGGGCGAGGTCCAGTCCAGTTGAGAAGGATCGAGAACAAAATCAATCGTCAGGTAACGTTTTCAAAGAGGCGGAACGGACTGATGAAGAAGGCGGCGGAGCTGTCAATCCTTTGCGATGCGGAAGTGGCCTTGATCGTCTTCTCCAGCAGAGGCAAGCTCTATGAGTTCTCCAGTTCCAGGTAAGTCCCTACCCACCTTTGCCTTTTTCTCTCCCGATCTGCTATATATTGACACACATAATATCTCTCTGTACATCGAAAACCCATAATAGTACATAGATGGCTTTTATAATCGTAAATAAAATTAAGAAGTCAATCCATGTAGGTTAAGATATGCAGACGGCCATTATCATCTCAATATTTCTAATTGGATCTGTCCTTACCAACCAGACCAAATTCAGCATATTGTATGTCCATAGTGATTCCTCAAGGATTACACCCAATTTTGTATATAAGTTGCCTTTTTATTGTTTAATAAATTTAGGGTTCTTCATCTTGGATTACATTATAGCTTGTTTTTTCATTAATTGCTTAGTAGTTTAGGTTTAAGATGGTTTTGAGCTTATAGCTTGTTTCTTGTCTGATTGTTTAATAATTTAGGGTTAAGATGGTTTTGTGCGGGTTTTACTTCCAACCATAACCACTGAAACAAAGAGATCAAAATATATGTCCATGACTTTTATCCTTATATTCGCGTAATTTTCGATAATAAGCTGGTTTAAATTCTCTTCTATTTATCTTCACAATCCCGAACAAACCCTAATTACATTCTAGATCAAATCCTAATTGACAGGGTGTTTACATGGAATTATTTTTCCATGGATTTTACGACCGTGAATTTAAATTACAGAGCAGAACACCTAAAAAAAGCCATTGGCAACCAGAGCTGTAAGCTTTTTAATTACAAAACAATTAAAGAACACAGATACGCCTCTGGCTTCCTTCCTCGTGCTATGAAGAGATCACTCATATATACAATAATCATTCAATTAACAAGATCACGGGATCTACAATTAAAAATATATATATATGACTATAAATAAAGAGGAAAGAAAACGAAAAATCAGGCGGTGGTTATAAAATGAATTTTCTTTTGTGGATAAAAGGCGGCCATCACAATTAGATAGATTAATCTTCAGGCTTATTTCAATAGTTTCAGTATATGATATGTAGATTAATCAAACTTTGAACAAAAAAATCACAATGTTAAAACAGTGTATTAAATAAGAATAAATTGTTTGCGACCATTTCCCATTTATGAGTGAGATGAGTAAATTCTTGTTTGATCATTTCTAATGGGAAGATGATTGTCCAATGGTCGGTCAAACTACACAAAATTGGGCTAGATCTGAGCTAAAGAGATATATCAAAGAAGATTGAAAAATAAGCACAGCAGTTTTGACTTTATTAAAGAACTACATTGTTTGGTATTAAAGCATGCAAATATTTTTTTCTTTTTCAGGAATTTTCATAATTTGAGATTCTAGTCTTATAATTTGAGATCATAGGATTATATGACTAAATAAATAAAAATAATTTAATTAATTTAATAATTGCTTTTATAATTTTATGGATAATTTTATCTTCATAATATCAATTATATTTTTTTTAAATATTGTATTTATGTTTATGATAAAAAAAATTACTTGATAAAATGAAATGCATTATCATGTTTGTGGTTGGAGACTTTAATAAAATTAATTGAATTATCATGTTAGTGGTTGGAGACTTTGATTTTATGGAGAAGACTATTATTTTTAGTGGAGTTAAAATTTTTAGTGGAATTAAAATTGAGTTTAAGGAAAACATATTTTTCAATGTGGAACTAGTTTAAAAATAATACAAATAATTTTAATTTGTGGACTCTTATTTATTAAGGTTGGTAGCTTATATAAGTGTACAACTATTTTTTAGTACACCTACTTATTAGTATTTGCACATGCTTATTTAGGCTAGCTTGTCATACTTGATTTATAATGAGAAAAAAATAAATTAAGGTAGATTGAAATTAAATTGCTTCATGTATAATTTTTTATAGTTTTTTATATTCAAAGATTAAAAAAACAAAAAATACACTTTAACAAGCTTGATCTTTCTTTTGATAAATTTTGGCTCAAAATAAAACAATGCTAATTATATAACATTAGTTTTGTTTCTTTAATTTACATTATCACACATATTGAGTTTTATATGAAAAATTACAGGAAAAATTCTTTAAACTCTTATTTTGCGGAAAATTTTTGCCCTCAAGAGCTCTTCCTATGGTGAATTCCATTGGAGGGAGAGGAAATCTCTTAAATAGCCATATAGTTGTAGATCAATGTGTAGTCGCTAAGAAATAGGCCTAAAATTTGAACTCCACCAAAGATTTTATGACTCCTAATTGGTCCAATTTGTTGCAACAAGGAAGTCATGCCAAAATATGTGGACTAGGTAATACTTTGTTAAAAATGGTTGCAAATCCCAAATATGAAGTTCGGCCTAAGCATATCAGGGAGTTATACTATACATGTATGAGCATGCGCTCATAGGGAAATTATTACATATCTTTCCTTTGGAGAATTCCCTACCTCAACGAGTCTAGATCAAATGGAAGCAAAAGGGAAAGACCAAGTTGGAGCTCAATGCCAGAGGTTTTTCTACTACAAGATTTTCCAAGTTGTAAAATTTGGATATGGTTTTTGAGAATAGACCGCACCATTTTAATTTTTCCTATGTACCTGTATTTACGAATAGAATTATTTAACCCAAATAAATAACACTTCAGGCAACCTATGGTGTGGCTCCATATGTATTCATTACCGAGAGTGTTATGGGAGGATGAGACACTAGCTAGAATTTGAAGTTCCATTTGGAATTACGTTAAAAGTTTGAGAGACCAAGAATAAAGGTTGATAGGCTTCATACGCTCGCATATATGTGTACATGAAAATATGTGAGCCCCTCCTAGAATCTATTGATATATACTTATAGGATGAATGTGGAAGTAAACAATTGATTATGAGCACATACCCTTCACATCCAGAATGTGTTATCAGTATCCACACTTATATCCAAACTTCCAAATAATGAAGAAAAGTAAACCTGAGATATGATGCCAACCTAAGCTAGATAGGGGTTTACAATAGTAGATCTAGGCTGACACAATAAAAAATAGTTGCCCCAATGTGAAAGCACAACAAAAAGGAAGGAGTGAAAAATAGGTCGATCCATTGGTGTCATTGGGTAATGTGGATAACCTTAACCTAGACCAATCATTTAATGTGGAAATGAAAGAGATGGTAGGACCTTCCTCATCCTCAGATGGTAGGAATCATGCAGAGAATTTGGATGACACAAAACATGCAAAGGTTGTGTCTTCTCCTCTAATGGAAACCTCGATGTCTCTTGATCCTCCAACACCTAGCTCCTCTACCCCATTGTTTTATCTATTGATTTAAATTCATATATTACCAAATGATGTTAATGAAAGCCTTAAAACCATCCAATTATATAGAGTTGGATCTGGAGGTGTTGAATCTATATAAAAATCTTAGCAAGGTAAGGACCTATTCACCGTTCGTGAGAAACAAGTGTCAATGATAGGTCAAGCATATCTTAACTACAATCATAGAGCCACTAAATTAAGCTCAGGTTCTCGATCATTAGGGTTTTAAGCATAATCACTAAAGGAATAATAAAAAAAATAAAAAAAGAGGGAAAAAAGGGGGCTAAATGAAAAAAATTCAAATGTTGAAGGAAAGAGGAGGCAACATGGTAAATTTTGGTCGGGTTAGGATCATCATAGGGGTATTATGTGGCGTAAAAAAATGTTTGGCATGAATATTATCTCTTGGAATATTAGGGGCCTGAATATCCGTGGAAAACATAGGCTCATAAAAGAGAAATGGTTAGAGGAAAAGAACACTATTGCGATGATTCATGAAACTAACATCTTAGGGGGATCCTTAGACAAACTAACAAAAAATTGGAGAATACAATTTCATTCAATTTTAATTGATGCTTAAGGACACTCAAGAGGAATATAAATAATAATAGGTGGGGAGGCCTTAAATTGCCTCAAATATAGACCATTTCCTCATCATAGCAAACATTTTGGGTTTTGACGTATTCATAGAAGCATTGGAAATCCCCAAAAATAATTTGAATCATTGGGAGATCATTCTTAATCTAGATTTAAATACTTGCTCCTACAATCTCCCTTTCCAATTTGAAATTTTGTCTCGGGCATCAAAATTTTCTCCAAAATATTCAGAAATATTGGGAGGAAATACAAACTCTTGAATAATAAACAATGTTCTCTCTATATAAAAAGAAAAAATACATCTAATGGAAATTAAACATATGGAATAAAGGGTCGATTAGGGATATTGTATAAGGAACACAAGAACTACAACTAAAAATTTTAGAGATAAAATAGGAGGCCATAGAAAAGGCTCAATCAAAGGACTTGATAAAGGTAAATGGATAGACCCTTAGAGGTTTAGAAGAATATAGGAAGTAGGAATAAATATTATGGAGGAATAAATCTAGATTCAGCGGCTAAAAGAGGGAGAAAATAATATGACCTTTTTATACAAATCAATATTACAACAAAAACACTATAATCAAATTTATTCTCTGGAAGGATATCCCATGAGTTAACTCAATATTTTCAACACATCCTCTCAGAACCTAGAGCGGACAAACATGAGGCCATCATGCAAGTAACCAACCTCATCCCCTTAATCATAACTAATGCGAATAATGAAGCACTCCTCTCAGAAATACGTCGGGAGAAGGTTGAAGCAACTATTAAGTAGATTCCCCACAATAAGGCCCCTAGTTGGGATAGGCTCAACATAGAGTTATTTCAATATTTCTTGCCAATAATCAGGGAGGAAATATGGAGGGGCATGGAAGAGACCTAGAAAGAAAAAACGATACTCAAAACATCGTATTCCACATTGTTAACATTGATCCCAAAAATGAGAAGGTGAAAGACCCCAGTGAAGATCATTCAATTTCCTTATGTAATGTGGTTTATAGAATAATACCAATACCATAGACAATATGATAAAACCACTCATTCCCAGAAAAATTTCTCCAAAATAGACAAGATTTGTGGAAGAAATAAATATTTTGAATGGAATCATGGTGGCCTATGAGACAATACAATCACTCAATATTACTAAAAAACAAAATATGATACTCAATTTAGATTTATCTAAGGCTTATGAGAAACTAAATTGGGACATCCTAAGATGCAACTTAGAAGCTTTTGGATTTACAACTAATGAGTTCATGTGGGTACATACCCCAGTTTTCTCAAGAGAATTTTAATTATGATTAATGGTTCACCATCCACACCCATTCATTCCAGCAGGGGATTTTGGCAAGGGGACCCACTCTCCAATTTTCTATTTATTCTAGCAGTGGAAGGATTAGGCCACCTTTTCATGAGAATAGCTACTAAGATTTGATTGAAAGAAATTAATTTATATGGGGAAGATCTTTCCATAACCCATTAGAAATTCGTTTATGACATGATGGGATTAGGCATGCGAGCAGTGCGAGAAGTAAAAAGTTTCAATAAAGTCCCAAATGTTTTCTTAGCGACCTTAGGTAAGTAAATAAATGGAATAAAATCATAGGCCTTCTTCTGTAATACTCATATGAATGTGTAGAGACATGTTGCTATTTTATTGGAAATTCATATAGAAACTTCCCTTATACTACCTTGGCGCCCCAAAAGTAGATATCTCTCTTTGGTATATTGTGTGGGAGGAATTTTTAACAAATTTTCAGATGGAATTAACAAGTTTGACCTTTATATATCTAAACATGGTAGGTCTTTAGCCCTACTCAAAGCTTCGTTACAATTTCTAACTATATCTTTGCACTAGTATGATGGATCTTGGTTTCATTCTTCAAGAACTGGGGAGAATTCAATGACCCTTCCTATGGGGACGATATATAGTGGAAAATAAATGGCCCCTAATGGCCCAGGATAAAAATTGTCATCCAACAATGAACAATATTCTGGGTTTGAGGGACCTTGCAACAGTGGCCACAATGCTTGGTGCCAAAATTTGGTAGAGATGGATTCAAGAAAGAAGGGATCTTTGGACAACTATATGGACATGTAAATATACCCCTGCAACTCCCCCATAAACAATTGATAAGACTAAATGGCTTTTACCTTATATCATCAATTTGGTATTTAGCATTGAAAGGGATGGGCCTCATTCAAAAGTGCTACTTGTCGGATGTCAAATATGGAAACTCAACGTTGTTTTGGGAGGATTAATGACAAAAACTTTCTGAATTGGGGAATCATGAAGAGCTTGAAAAACTCAAAAAAAAAAAGAATTCCTAGAGAAAAATTAAGAAATATGATTACTCTATGGGAGATACATAGGACTAGTGCTTAAACAAATGGATTGGCCCAGAAAAATTGGAATCCCAAACCGATGGTTGAAATATAGAAAAACATCTAAAAATACCTTTAGCGCTCACAAATTCCTATCTAAGTCCATGAGGATAAGCTTAGATGGCGTCATAGTTCTAAGCGAACCTTCTTAGTCATCATGATCGACAAATGGAGGAGGTATGGTTAAAAAATTGGAAATAACATCTATGGCTGAAAGAATCAATATTTATATATTTTTTAATATATAATAAACCTCTAACGTGGGACAATATTTAGAAGGGAAGTATTCATAGACCCTCCTATTGCCCACTCTGTCTAGTACATAATGAAACATTGGAGCATTTGTTAAGCCTTTGTGCTCTCTCCGGGTGCTTTTGGAAGAATATAGTGGAACACCTATCTAGATCAGCTTGGATTCCAGAAAGTCCTAAAAAAAATATGAGTTGATAAATGAAGGCCTTCGAAAACCCTATTATGGGAGATCATAGATGTTAAGGGGTTCTTCCAAATATGTACTCAAATAAGTCGAAAATCTTCATAATTTTTTTTGGTAGTGGTAGAAAACATAGGAGGAAAGTTGTGTTCGTCTTTCCAAGAAATATGTACCATATAATCTAGTATGTTTTCTTTGGGTCTACTTTATCTATGTCGAATTTGAATAGATTCTAGAGCAACCTAGTATATGTTTGTTGGATCTTACCTGTGTTGTTGTATGTGCACTAGCATATTTGTACTATTTCTCTATTATTGAGTTGGAAGTGGAGTAAGTCATAGAGTTTGAAGTGTATTTATTTTCTAATTTATTCGGTAATGAGTAGATGCTTGAGGATATGATATGGTTTTGTCTTCACTATAATCTCTTGGGTATCTATTGGCTTTGAATTTTTGTTTTTTTTATATGCCACAGATAAAATCATTTAGAATAGTGAGAGGTGGTTTTTCATGGTATTTTTATTGGAAAAAGAGAGGTGTGTATTAAGGTGGGTTTTTGCTAAAGGTGACTACCAACCCTGCCTAAGGTGTTTCTAGTGTCTTGATAGTCATAATCTAGCATGGTATGACAGAGCTCCAGGTCTTTTTCCTCATCATGGTTGGTAGGTGGTGTGGTGGCGTTATTGTCTTGTCTTGAGAAGGTGTTTGAATCTAGACGAGCATAACTAGTGGTTTTCGTGCATTACTAAACACAGTGCCCCACTAGTCAACTCTCTGATCACATTTTGGGAATATCTTGGCTACTAGAATGGTGGGTAGAGTTGGATGAGAGTATCTCTTTCAAAAAGAGAACATGTTATATCATCTAGTCTAAAGACATAGGTCTACAATCACAATGTTGATGGAGTAAAGCAAAGTCAGAATAAGGCTAGCATACAAACGAGCATGGCCATAGAGGGAACTCCCATCTAAAAGGAATTACGACACGGAGAACAAATTCATAGAAATGTGTAGGAAGAACTGGCCCGATCTCAGGGGGGAATATTCCTCTCAATGAACCTCTCTCTAGGATTCCACATTGTTGGTTAAGTGGTTAGGATGGATCCCTGATATAGGGAACACATGTCATAGAGATAATCAATATTTCTAGACAATATATATGTCTGACAGATAAAGTTCTCTTTAGAACACAGATTATTGGACAGTTAGGAGTGTCGGAGGGAGCTGCTACAAAACTTGGACCATTTGCATGGATGCATGAAACAATATGATTGTAGGATGTAAATGATAGATCACAAGCTAGCAAGGATTAAAGATCAGCTTGGCATTCCTCCAACGACAACTAAAACTACGACTGACCAAATAGCTCCTATCCTAGTTAGAGGATTTAATTGTTATCTATTTCCCTTAGTATGTGATGGACAACACCTATAGATTTATTTTTGTATCAATTTATTTATTCATTCCAATAGATCAATATTTTAGCATAGGCTTTCTATGATTTTATTTATGCTAGTATACATTTTTTTTCTAATATATCCTCTGTCAGAGATCAATTTGGAATATGATAATCTATTATGTAATATCTGGCTTTTTGAAGTGATAAAATAGATTTCATTCTAAAAAAATGTAAAAATTGGATTCCAAAACCATAATAAGAACTTTAAAATATTTGTTAATATCTTGTGTAAAAACCAATATATAAAATCCTAATCTAGAATCATAACAAAGTGAAAGTGAAGATTGCATTAGGATAGATGATGTTGATTATGAATGAATTCCATTTATGGATGCAAACTTCTACAATGGTTGACATTCCAAAATGTTTTTTCCTAATTTATGTATATTGTAACAAATCCTCTTAGCATTTATAATATGGTTTTATAGTATGGTTTAACGGATAATAAAATTGATTAAAAACTCTAAATAATAAGGAAAAGTAAAAACATACCATGATTTAAATATATATAGAGTTTTAAGCATAGACAAATGATGAGGATGGATAAACACGTTGAAGGAACTATTATTTGAGAAATCTTATGAAATTTTAAAACGAGTAAATCTTATGAAATTTTAAAACGAGTTAATCAAAGCATCATTAATGTCCCCTAAATATAAGAAAAATGAGTGTTTCCTTAGGAAATTTCAGTGTAAACTATTTTTAGTAAGTAATAAGGTATATGAAATGCCTATAAGAGAAAGGAGAGTGTCCTTGTAACAACTTTTTTACTTCATGTTTCTTTCGAATGGTCATTATGTTATAAATAAAATGAATTCTCTTCTAAATCATTTTTTGTAATTTTATAATCAATGTGGAAACAGTAATTTTGTTATATAAATAAATCAAATTTTAAGAAGGTACCTGAATACCCAATTTCAAATTAACAAGGTGATTGAATAAAAGTTACTACATTTAATATCCTGTTATTACTATCTATTTTTTTCACATTGAATGGGGATGATGGAAGGGTGATTCCTGAAAGTCCCATCTACAATATGTGCAACTTGAACAAGTTGAGATAATTCCAAAAATTTCAGTGTTTTGCGAACCACTTGCAGAATATATCGTCCGAGATGTATCTCATGGACACCCTTGTTAGGCGTACAGTTGTCCATGGTTCGTTTGGGGACTTGGTTTGCTAGATTCTGGGCCTCAAAAGAGAGAGTGCAGTCCTTTGGTGCATCTGATGATGCAAGCGGGCAGTCAATATGATTCATCCATTAGAACTTACTCCCTATCGCGCTGTCTAACTCAAAGTGATTTCTAAAAAGGTGCAAGTAAAGCCGAGGAGGTGAACCAAAAATATGGAAGTTATTATCCTCTGAAATACTTGTCTAGATGGTTAGTGGAAATAGGTGGCTAGAAAGAACACTTATCTAGGAGGATGCTAAGCCACATGAATATATTCGTATCCTTGTGGTTGAGAGAATGTGAGAACGTATGCTTGTCCTTGTAGTATTATTGGGAGGTGTGCTTCTCTTGGAGGGTATGTTGGGATGTTTACTTGGTTCATATGTTATATCATGGTTGTCATGAGCACTCACGTTTGAGAGTACTGTTGCATGGACACTTGTATGGCAGTTCAAAATCGAGGTGGTAAAATGTGAGCCATTGTTTCTTAAAAAACCAAAACAAATTCCCGAGGTAATAGGGAATGCACGGAACGCGTAGTCACTTTCTCGCATCCATTTGGGCAACCGTTCCAATAATGTAATCCTAAAGGTTCCTTTTCCCGCCCAAGCCATTCCATTCTTTTTATGCTTGCATCACAATCACAGCCTGACTGGCTAATCCTAATAACTCCAATGTAAATCCGAATGCTCAGGATTGGCGGAGACCTAACCCCTTACACCATAAGGTCCCCTGCATCCTCTATAATGCAGTCCGCCCCAGTACGCGGATAGATGCCTTCCCATGAACTTGATCAACTGGATCATTAACTTATTAAAGGTGAACTGGCTCTACCGATCCCATAGCTTTAAAGGAAGGCTTCCCTGAGCGAATCAGAGTAGCTAAAGAGGGAGCAAGAAGGGAAGCATGGGCACTGCTTCTTTTTCAGGGAACAATAACGACAACAGGCCTAAGCTGGTCAGGGTGGGTGGGGAGCCTGCATGAGGTGCCCCCGAGGATGCTCACGCATTCAACGAGAAAGTATATAGATAAAGATAGATAGGATACCTCGCCCACGAGAACCAATCTGCTAAGGACAGTCCGTTTGGGATAAAACGTTGGGTAGGGCAGGGAAGTCAAGAAATATGTTGGGGTGATTTAAGGCTGATAACAATCTTGAGCCTTCCTTCCTTATAGTTAGTGCAGCTGAATTATGTCAAGCTAAGTTGTTTGTTCCTAGCTGGATCGGTCTTACCTTAGATAAGGATCGCCCGCTGAAGTGCTTTCACTATTTGGTATCATGGTAGTTTTCGAGTTTCATTTGTGTGGTTTGTATATGCTTAATCAACGGGGTAAACAGGTTCTTCAACAGGTACTTAGACCTAGGCCCCTGTCTTTGCTGCCTATGCTTTTATCCTGCCTTCTTACCTATGCTTCTTCAACAGGTGCTTAAACCTAGGCCCCTGTCTTTGCTACCTATGCTTTTATCCTGCTTTCCTACCTATGCTTCTTGAACAGGTACTTAAACCGAGGCCCCTGTCTTGGTTCTTGCTACTCTTTCCTCTGCACCCGGATATGGAATTGCAGTTCGGAACTATGTCTTCAACGGTGCTTCAACCACTCGATCAGTTGGATTCTTGGATACGCATCCTCACTGCATACTTCCAAACCTGCCCAGCTATGACCGAAGAGCAGCGACTTGGTAAAGGTAGCAGTATAACCAAAAGGTTTTCCGAGGGCTCCTCATCCATCGGATGGATGAGCGACTTTGTACCTTTTCTTACTGAATTTCCCATCTCTTTGACTGGTTACCACGCAACCTTTCCCATTCGCCTCTAGGTTCTTCAATGCCAATTTACAAGCTGATTACTGACTGGCGATGATGGAAGGGTGATTTCTGAAAGTCCCTCTACAATATGAGCAAGTTGAGCAAGTTGAGATAACTCCAAAAATGAGAGGAAAAAGAACAATAAAAGAACGAATGTATTTTTTACACACAGGCTTTGCCTGCTATGTTCTGGTTAATAATTTAGGGTTAAGAGGGTTTTGTGCTGGTTTTACTTCGAACCAGAAACACTAAAACAAAGAGATCAAAATATATGTCCATATCTTTTAATCCTTATATTCGCGTGATTTTCAATAATAAGCTGGTTTAAATTCTCTTCTTATTTATCTTCACAATCCCGAACAAACCCTATTTACATTGTAGATCAAATCCTAATTGATAGGGTGTTTTCATAGAATTATTTTTCCATGGATTTTACGACCGTGAATTTAAATTACAGTGCAGAACACCTAAAAAAACCATAGGCAACCTGAGCTGTAAGCTTTTTAATTACAAATCAATTAAAGAACACAGATACGCCTCTGGATTCCTTCCTCGTCCTATGAAGAGATCACTCATATATACAATAATCATTCAATTAACAAGATCACGGGATCTACAATTAAAAAAAAAATATGACTATAAATAAAGACGAAGGAAAACGAAAAATCAGGCAGTGGTTAGAAAATGAATTTTTTTTTGGATAAAAGGCGGCAATCACAATTACATAGATTAATCTTCAGGCGTATTTCAATAGTTTTACTATATGATATGTAGATTAATCAAACTTTGAATAAAAAAATCACAATGTTAGAAAAGGCATTAAATAGGAAAAAATTGTTTGCGACCATTTGCCATTTATGAGTGAGATAAGTAAATTCTTGTTTAATCATGTCTAATGGGAAGGTGATTGTCCAATGGTCGGTCAAACTACACAAAATTGGGCTAGATCTGAGCTAAAGAGATACATCAAAGAAGAATTAAAAATAACCACAGCAGTTTTGACTTTATTAAAGAAGTACATTGTTTGAGATTAAAGCATGTAAATATTTTTTTCCAGGAATTTTCATAATTTGAGATTCTAGTCCTAAAAATTGAGATTATACGATTATAACAGTAAATAAATAAATATAATTTAATTAATTTAATAATTGTTTTTATAATTTTATCTATAATTTGATCTCCATAATATCAATTGATTTTTTTTGAAAATATTGTACTTACGTTTATGATAAAAAAAATTTACTTGATAATGAAATGTATTATCGTGTTTGTGGTTAGAGACTTTGATAAAATTAATTGAATTATCATGTTAGTGGTTGGAGACTTTGATTTTATGGAGAAGACTGTTAGTTTTTTTGGAGTTAAAATTAAGTTTAAGGAAAACATATTTTCCAATGTGGAATTAGTTTAAAAACCATAGAAATAATTTTAATTTGTGGATTATTATTTATTAAGATTGGTAGCTTATACAAGTGTACACCTACTTATTAGTATTTTCACATGCTTATGTAGGCTAGCTTGTTATATTTGATTTACAATCAGAAAAAAAAATTAAGGTAGATCTAAATTAAATTGCTTCATGTGTAATTTGTTTTATAGTTTCCTTATATTCAAAGGTAAAAAAAAATTACACTTTAACAAACCTGATCTTTCTCTATACTTTGATAAATGTTGGCTTGAAATAGAACAATGCTAATTATATATCATTCTTTAAACTCTCATTTTGCGGCAAATTTCTGCCCTCAAGTGCTCTTCCTATGGTGGATTCCACTAGAGGGAGAGAAAATCTCTTAAATAGCCATATAGTTGTAGATCAACGTGTAGCTGGTAAGAAAAGGGCCTCAAATTTGAATTCCACCAAAGATTTTATGACTCCTAATTGGTCCAATTTGTTGCAATAAGGAATTCATGCCAAAATATGAAGACTAGGTAATACTTTGTTAAAAATTGTTGTAGATCCCAAATATGAAGTTGGATCTAAGAATATCAGGGAGTTATACTATACATGTATGAGCATGCGCTCATAGGGAAATTATTACATATCTTGCCTTTGGACAGTTCCCTATCTCGACAGGTGTAGATCAAATGGAAGAAAAAGGGAAAGACCAAGTTGGAGCTCAATGCTGGAAGTTTTTATACTACAATATTTTCTAAGTTGGAAAATTGGGATATGGTTTTTGAGAATAGACCGCACATTTTTAATTTTTCCTATGTACCTTCATTTACGAATAGAATGATTTAACCCAAATAAATAAGACTTCATGCAACCTATGGTGTTGCTCCATATGTATTCATTACCAAGAGTGTTATGGGAGGATGAGACACTAGCTAGAATTGGAAGTTCCATTGGGAACTATGTTAAAAGTATGAGAGGCCAAGAAGAAAGGTTGATAGGCTTCATATGCTCACATATATGTGTACATGAAAATATGCGAGCCCCTCCTAGAATCTATTGATATATACTTATAGGACGAATGTGGAAGAAAACGATTGATTATGAGCACATACCCTTCACATGCAGAAGTTGTCATCAATTTTCACAGTTATATCCAAACTGCCAAATAATGAATGAAATTAAATGTGAGATATGGCACCAAGCTTAGCTAGAGAGGGGTTTACGATAGTAGATGTATAGCGACACAATAAAAATTAGTTGCCCCAATGTGAAAACACAACAAAAAGGAAGGAAGGAGTGAAAAATAGGTTTGATCCATTGGTGTCATTAGGTAATGTGATAACCTTAACCTAGACCAATCATTCAATGTGGAAATGAAAGAGATGGTAGGACCTTCGTCATCCTCAAATCGTAGGAATCATGCAAAGGCTTCGGATGACACAAAACATGCAAAGGTTGTGTCTTCACCTCTAATGGAAACTTCGATGTCTCCTGATCTTCCAACACTTGGCTCCTTTACCCCATTGTTGTATCTATTGATTGAACTTCATATACTTCCAAATGATGTTGATGCAAGCCTTGAACCATCCAATTATAAAGAGTTGGATGTGGAGGCATTGAATCTATATAAAAAGCCTAGCAAGGTAAGGACCTATTCACCCTTTGTGAGAAACAAGTGTCCATGCTAGGTCAAGCATATCTTAACTACAAACATAGAGCCACTAAATTAAGCTCAGGTTCTCGATCATTAGGGGTTTAAGCATAATCACTAAAGGAATAACAAAAAATTAAAAAAAAAGAGGAAAAAAGGGGGCTAAATGAAAAAATTTCAAATTTTGGAGGAAAGAGGAGGCACCATGGTAAATTTTCGCTATGTTAGGGTCATAATAGGGGTATTATGTGGTGTAAAAAAACCTTTGGCATGAATATTATCTCTTGAAATATTAGGGGCCTGAATATCCATGGAAAACAGAGGCTCATAAAAGAGAAATGGTTACAAGAAAAGAACACTATTGTGATGATTCATGAAACTAATATATTAGGGGGATCTATATCCAACCTAACAAAAAATTGGAGAAGAAAATGTCATTTAATTGAAATTGATGCTTAAGGACACTAAAGAGGAATATAAATAATATGGGATGAGCAAGAGGAAAGAGTGATAAACATGACTACTATATTCCATGTCCCGATAGTGCAGATCCAATTTATGGAGTCAGGAGAAAGGTGATATGTTTCAAACATATATGGACCAAATATACCGCACGATAAGGCTTAATGTCTTCATTCAATCACCAAGAACGGTGAACTGATCTCCAAAATTCTATGGATGCTCAGAGGAGAGTTTAACCTAATTACATCCCTAGATGAGAAAAAAGGGGCATTCAATGATTGCATGTGGAGGCCACTTAATTCTAGGACACCATGGAAGGTTTATCATTCATAGAGATTGAGACTGGAAATGAGGTGTATTTGTGGAATAATAGGTGGGGAGGCCATAAATTGTCTCAAATATACACAATTTCCTCATCATAGTAAAAATTTTGAGTTTTGACGTATTCATAGAAGCATTGGTAATCCCCAAAAATGATTTAAATCATTGGGAAAACATTCTTAATCTAGATTTAAAGACTTGCTCCTAAAATCACCCTTTCTAGTTTGAAATTTTATCTCAGGCATCAGAATTTTCTCCAAAATATACAGAAATATTGGGAGGAAATACGAACTCTTGAAGAATAAACAATGTTCTGTCTATATAAAAAGCTAAAATACATCCAATTGAAATTAAACATATGGAATAAAATGTGGATTAGGGATATTGTATAATGAGCACAAGAAGTACAACTAAAATTTTTAGAGATGAAATAGGAGGTCATAGAAAAGGCTCAATCAATGGACCTGATAAAGGCAAAGGGAGAGACCCTTAGAGGTTTAGAAGAAGATAGGAAGTATGAATAAATACTATGGAGGAATAAATCCTAGATTCAATGGCTAAAAGAGGGAGAGAATAATATGACCTTTTTATACAAATCAAGATTACAACACAAACACTATAATCAAATTTATTCTCTGGAAGGATATCCCATGATTTAACTCAATATTTTCAACACATCTTCTCAGAACCTAGAGTGGACAAACATGAAGCCATCATGCAAGTAACCAACCTCATCCCCTTAATCATACATAAAGAGCATAATGAAGAACTCCTCTTAGAAATACGCCAGGAGAGGGTTGAAGCAATTGTTAAGAAGATTCCCCACAATAAGGCCCCTGGATTGGATAGGCTCAACATAGAGTTATTTCAATATTTCTTGCCAATAATTAGGGAGGAAATATGGAGGGGCATGGAAGAGACCTAGAAAGAAAAAACCATACTCAAAACACCATATTCCACATTGTTATCATTGATCCAAAAAATGAGAAGGGGAAATACCCCAGTGAAGATCATTCAATTGCCGTATGTAATGTGGTTTATAGAATAATACCAATACCATATCCAATAGGCTAAAACCACTCCTTACCAAACATATTTCTCCGAAATAGACAAGATTTGTGGAAGGAAGAAATATTTTGAATGGAATCATGGTGGCCCATGAGACAATACACTCACTCAATATTACTAAAAACAAAATATGATACTCAATTTAGATTTATCTAAGGCTTATGAGAAACTAAATTGGGACATCCTAAGCTGCAACTTGGAAGCTTTTGGATTTACAACTAATGTGTTCATGTGAGTACATACCCCAGTTACCTCAACATCATTTTAATTATGATTAATGGTTCACCATCCACACCCATTCATTCAACCAGGGGAGTTTGTCAAGGGGGACCCACTCTCCAATTTTCTATTTATTATAGCAGCGGAAGGATTAGGAAATTTTTTTATGAAAATAGCTACTAAAATTTGATTGAAAGAAATTAATTTATATGGGGAAGATATTTCGATACCCCATTAGAAGTTTGCTTATGACATGATGGGATTAGGCATGCTAACAGTGCAAGAAGTAAAAAGTTTCAATCAAAGCCAAAAAAATTTCTTAGCGACCTTAGCTAAGGAAATTAATGGAAAAAAATCGCAGGTCTTCTTCTTTAATACTCATATGAATGTGTAGTGACATGTTTCTATTGTGTTGGGAATTCATATAGAAACTTCCCTGATACTACCTTGGGGCCCCAATAGTAGATATCTCTCTTTGGTATAATGTGTGGGAGGAATTTTTATCAAAATTTCAGACAGAATTAACAAGTTTTACCTTTATATATCTAAACATGGTAGGTCTTTAGCCCTACTCAAACCTTTGTTACAATTTCTAACTATATCTTTTCACTAGTATGATGGATCCTGGTTTCATTCTTCAAGAACTGTGGAGAATTCAATGACCCTTCCTATGGGGACGATATATAGTGGAAAATAAATGGCCCTTAGTGGCATAGGATAAAAAGTGTCATCCAAAAATGAACAATATTATGTGTTTGAGGGACCTTGCAACCATGGCCATAGTGCTTGGCACCATAATTTCGTAGAGATGGATTCAAGAAAGAAGGGATCTTTGGACAACTATATGGACATGTAAATATACCCCTGCAACTCCCCCTAAATAATTGATAAGACTAAATGGCTTTTACCTTATATCATTAATTTGGTGTTTAGTAATGAAAGGGATGGGCCTCATTCAAAAGTGCCACTTCTCAGATGTCAAATATGGAAACTCAACGTTGTTTTGGGAGGATTCATGACAACAATTCCCTAAATTGGGTAATTGAGGAGAGCTTGAAGAACTCAAAAAAAAAAAAATTCCTAGAGAAAAATCAAGAAATGTGATTACTAGATGGGAGATACCTAGGACTAGCACTTGAGAAAATGGATTGGCCCAGAAAAATTGGAATCCCAAACTGATGGATGAAATATAGAAAAACATCCAAAAAGACCCTTACCACTCACAAATTCCTATCTAAGTCCATGAGGATAATCTTAGATGGGCTCATAGTTCTAAGGGAATGTTCTTAGTCAAGGAGGCTTATCATCTAGAATTAGTCATCATGATCGACAAATGGAGGAGACAGGGTTAAAGATTTGGAAACAACATCTATGGCTTAAATAATCAGTATTTATATGGTTTTTAACATGGAATAAACCTCTAACACGGGACAATATTTAGAATGGAAATATTCATAGATCCTCTTGTTTCCCACTCCGTCTAGTAAATAGTGAAACATTGGAGCATTTGTTAAGCCTTTCTGCTCTCTCCGAGAGATTTTGGAAGAATATAGGGGAATTCTTATCTAGATCAGTTTCAATTCCAAAACGTCCTAAAAAAATTATAAGGATTTGGTATATGCAAGCCTTCAAAAACCCTATTATGGGAGGTCATAGATGTTAAGGGGTTTCTTACAAATATGTACTCAAATAAGTCGAAAATCTTCATAATTCATTTTGATAGTGGTAGACAACATAGGAGGAAAGTTGTGTTCGTCTTTCCAAGAAATATGTACCATATCATCTAGTATATTTCCTTTTGGTATAATTTATCTATGTTGAATTTGAATAGATTCTAGAGCAACCCATTATATGTTTGTTGGATCTTACCTGTGTTGTTGTATGTGCACTACCATATTTGTACTATTTCTCTATTATTGAGTTGGAAGTGAAGTAAGTGGTAGAGTTTTAAGTGTATTTAGTTTCTAATTTATTTGGTAATGAGTAAACATTGTTACCGATGAAATATGTAACTGCACTGTTACCTACTTTTTTTTGGTAGCATAGAAAGCACCTGATTTTGAAAAGTGGTGATGCAGAATCACCTTCTTTTTTTTAGCACATTTTTAACAATAATATTTTTATTTATGAAGTATGAATATTTGTTTTAAAATGTTAGTGATTTTCATGCTAATTTTGAAAAGTATTGATGCAGCATCAACTTTTTTTTAAGAGCGGTGATTTTCATGTTAATTTTGAAACGTATTGATGCAGTATCAACCTTTTTTTTAGAGTGGTAATTTTCATGTTGGTAATAAAACAAAGAACTTAGATAAAAATATATATATAAAAACAATAAAAAAACCAATAAAAATGTAAAAAAAAAACAAAATTAACTCGTAAAAATAAAAAACTTAAACAAAAATAAATTAAAAAAAAACAAAAATATTAGAAAGTTATATCAAAAGAAATGACAAAATTTGAAAAAAAAACACATAATTTAAAGGAAAAAACAAAAATTAACCAAAAAAAATAAAAAATAGAAAATAAAAAAAAACCATATAATTAAAAAAAAAATTAAATAGAAAATTTAAAAATAATATAAATTACAAAATTAAAATTTAGATAAAAAAAATAAAATAAAAAAAAGAAAAAATTTAAATTAAAAATAATAATAATAAGAAAAAATAAAATACAAATTTTAAAATTAACAAAAAAAAAACAAAATTTAAAATTGAAAAAGAAAATTAAAATAAAAAAACTATTATTGAAAAACCAAAAAAATGAAAAAAATCATGTGCAAATAATTAAAAAACAAATATCCATAGATTTACTATTTTTTTTTTGTAAATGAAACAATTTATAAATTTTAAAAATGAAAAACTAAATAAACTAAAAGATTAAAAAAAAAATTAAATTAAATTAAAATTTAATAAATAAATTTTAAATTTTAAAAAATAATTAATCTAAAGTCTTAAATTTAAAAACAAAATAAAAAAAAATTAAAAAAATAAAAATAAAAAATAAAATAAAATTAAATTAAATTAAATTGAATTTGAAATAAAAATTTGAATTAAAAAAAAAAAATCAAACTAAAAAAAATAAAATAAATTAAAAAAAATAAAAATAAAAAAGAATTTTTTGATCGTGGTGGCGCCGCCAATCGGCCTCCCGCCCAGGTGGCGGTGGAGGCTAGCCGCTAGGTGTGCGGGGAGGGATGATGCAGCCCCCCACCTACCCAGCGGCCAGCCTACGCCGCCACCTGGGTGGGAGGCCTATTCCGAGAATCGCCCATCTGCCGCGGGAGGGCGATTCCTAGAATCAGCCTCCCAGTGTCTGGCCTCCGTCGCCACCTGGGCAGGAGGCCGATTGGCGGTGCCACCATGATAAAAATTTTTTTTTAATTTTTTTTTATTTTTTTAATTTTAAATATTTATTTTTTTAATTCAATTTTTATATTTGAAACTTAATCCGTTTTAATTTTTTTTGTTTTTTTTGTTTTTTTTTAATTTTATTCATTTTTTTTTTAATTTTTTTTTTAAATTCTGTTAATAATTATTATTAAATTTTTTATTTTTCTTAATTGATTTTTTTATTTAATTTTTTCATATTTTTTTTATTATTAAATTTTATGTTAAAATTTTTCATTTAATTTTTTAAAATTTAGTAAATTTTGTTTTTTGTTTTTTGTTTTTTTTTTTAATTTATTTGAATTTAACATTTTTTTTTTATTTTTTTATTATTATTTTTTTAATTTTTTTTTAATTTCAATTAAAATTGTGTATTTAAAATTAGATTTTTTTTAAATTAAAGTTAATATTTTCAAATTAATTTGTTTTTTATTTTATTTTTTATTTAATATATTTTTTTCAATTTTTCAATTTTAATTGATTTTTAACGTTTTTATTTTAACAATGTTGTTTATTCATTTATTTATTAAAATTTAATATTTTTTTTTTTAAATTTAATTTGCTATTTTAATATTAACATTTTTTTAAATTTAAGTTCATATATATATATATATATATATATATATATATATATATATATATATATATATATATATATTATTTTTTATAATTTAAATTTTATTTATTTTTTAACATATATTTGTTTTTTAATATATATTTTTCTAAATTTAATATTTTTATTGTATTTTATTTTTCATTTTTTTATTTTTAATTCATTTTTCATTTTTTCACTTTTAATTTTTAAGTTTTAAATTTATTAAAGTTTATATATCTTTAAATTTAATTTTTTATTTTAAAATTTATTTATTTATTTTAAATTTAATAAACATTTCCTTTTTCTTTTTTAAATTTAATTTCTATATTTAATTTTTTACTATTTTTTTCTTTTTTTAACTTGTTTTTTTTTTTAATTTAATATTTCTTTAATTTTTTTATTTATTTTTATTTTTTTAATCTTTAAATTTTATTTTTTAAATTTTTAATTTTAAATTTTTTTTCTTAAATTTTAGGTTTTTTTTTAATGTTTGAATTAAAAATTTTATTTGCTTTTTATTTTTATTTTTTTATTCCTATATATTTTTAAATTTTAATCTTTAAAATTTTTTTATTTTTTAAATTTATTTTTTTCTTAAATCTTAGGTTTTTTTTAATGTTTGAATCTTAAAAATTAAAAAATGTTATTTCTATTTTTAAAAATGTCAAAAATATGACACAGTTTTTTTTTTTTTTTATTCCAGCATCAACTGGTTTTGTTTTGAAGGTGTTTTTTCAGTACTTTTTTCAAGCAACAATTTTATTTCTAGCATATTTTTATAAAATGTTGAAATTTGGCCTTAAAAAAAAACCAAGTGTGTTCTGGAATACACACTTTTTGTTTTTCGGGTGTTTTTTCATGTTTTTTGAGTCTTTTTGGGCTAGAGTTCCCATTTTGAGTTCAGGTTACCTATTTCATCGGTAACAGTGTTAGTAGATGCTTGAGGATATGATACAATTTTGTCTTCACTATAATCTCTTGGTTATCTATTGGCTTTGAATTTTGGTTTTGTTTTGAGGTGTTTTTTCATGTTTTTTGAGTCTTTTTGGGCCAAAGTTCCCATTTTGAGTTCAGGTTACCTATTTCATCGGTAACAGTGTTAGTAGATGCTTGAGGATATGATACAATTTTGTCTTCACTATAATATCTTAGTTATCTATTGGCTTTGAATTTTGGTTTTGTTTATATGCCACAGGTAAACTCATTTAGAATAGGGAGAGGTGTTTTTTCATAGTATGTTTATTGGACGAAGAGAGGTGTGTATTAAGGCGGGTTTCTGCTAAAGGTGACTACCAACCCTGTGTGAGGTGTTTCTAGTGCCTTGATAGTCATAATCTAGCATGGTATGATAGAGCTCTAGGTATTTTTCCTCTTTATCCTAGGTAGGTGGGGTAGCGGCATTATTGTCTTATCTTGAGAAGGTGTTTGAATCTAGATGGGAATAACTAGTGATTTTCGTGCATTACTAAACAAAGTGCCCTGCTAGTCAACTCTCTGATCACATTTTGGGAATATCTTAGCTACTAGAAGGGTGGGGAGAGTTGGATGAGAGCAGCTATTTCAAAAAGAGAACATGTTATATCATCTAGTCTAAAGACATAGGTCTACATTCACAATGTTGATGGAGTGAATAAAAGTTAGAATAAGGCTAGCATACAAACGAGCATGGCCATAGAGGGAACTCCCATCTAAAAGGAAGTATGACACAGAGAACAAATTCATAGGAATGTGTATGAAGAATTGGCCCGATTCTAGGGAGAGTCTTCCTCTCAATGAACCTTTCTCTAAGATTCCAAATTGTTGGTAGAGTGGTTAGGATGGATCCTTGATACAAGGAACACATGTCACAAAGATAATAAATATCTCTAGACAATATATATGTACTGACAGATAATGTTCCTCTTAGAACACACTTTTGGACAGTTAGGAGTCTTGAAGGGACCTGCTACAAAACTTGGACCATATGCATGGACACATGAAACACTATGATTGCAGGATGTAAATGATAGATCACAAGCTAGAAAGGATGGAATATCACCTTGGCATTCCTCCAAAGAAAACTAAAACTTTGACTGACCAAACAGCTCCTATCCTAGTTAGAGGATTCGATTGTTATCTATTTCCCTTAGTATGTGATGGACGACACCTATAGATTTCTTTTTGTATCAATTTATGTATTCAGTCCAATAGATCAATATTTTAGCATAGGCTTTCTATGCTCTTAGCTATGCTAGTATACATTTTTCTCTAATATATCCTCTGTGAGAGATCAATTTGGAATATGATAATCTATTATGTAATATCTAGCTTTTTGATGTGATAAAATAGATTTCATTTCGAAAAAAATGTTAAAATTGGATTCCAAAACCATAATAATAAATTTAAAATATTTTTTAATAGCTTGTGTAAAAATCAATATATAAAATCCTAATCTATGACCATAACAAGGTGAAAGTGAAGATTGCATTAGAATAGATGATGTTGATTATGAATGAATTCCATTTATGGATGCAAAGTTTTACAATTGTGGACATTCCAAAATGATTTTTCCTAATTGATTTATATTGTAATAAATCCTCTTAGCATTTATAATATGGTTTTATAATATGGTTTAACGGATAATAAAAATGATTAAACACTCTGAATAATAAGGAAAAGTAAAAACATACCATAATATATATATATATATGGATGGATGGAAAAATGGTGAGGATGGATGAGCATGTTGATGGAACGATTATTTCTAAAAAATCTTAGGAAATTTTAGAACAAGTTAATCAAAGGATCATTAATGTCCCCTAAAATATAAGAAAAACAAGTGTTTCCTTTAGGAAATTTTAGTGTACAACTATTTTTAATAAGTGATAAGGTATATGAAATGCCTATAAGTGAAAGGAGAGTGTCCCTGTAACAACTTTTTTATTTCATGTTTCTTTTGAATGGTCATTATGTTATAAATAAAATGAATTTTCTTCTAAATTATTTTTTTGTAATTTTATAATCAATGTGGAAATAAGTAAATAATAATTTTGTTATATAAATAGATCAAATTTTAAGAAGGTAACTGAATATCCAATTTGAAATTAAGAAGGTAATTGAATAAAAATTGCTTCCAACATTTAGTAACCAATTTATGTTATTACTATCTATTTTTTCCACTATGAATGGGGATGATTGAAGGGTGATTCCTGAAAGTCCCAACTACAATATGTGCAACTTGAAAAAGTTGAGATAGCTCCAAAAATTTCAATGTTTTTCGAACCACTTTTAGGATATAACGTTGAAGATGTATCTCATGGACACCCTTGTTAGGCGTACAGTTCTCTATGGTTCATTTGGGGACTTGGTTTGCTAGATTCTGAGCCTCAATGGAGAGGGTGGAGTCCTTTGGTGAATCTGATGATGCAAGCGGGCAATCAATATGATTCATCCATTAGAAATTACTCCCTATCTCGCTGTCTAACTCAAAGTGATTTGTAAAAAGTTGTAAGTAAAGTTGAGGAGGTGAACCCAAAATATGGAAGTTATTATCCTCTCAACTACTTGTCTAGATGGTTAGTGGAAATAGGTGGTTAGAAAGAACACTTATCTAGGAGGATGTGAAACCACATGAATATATTCGTATCCTTGTGGTTGAGAGAACGTGGGAATGTATGCTTGTCCTTGCAGTATTATTGGGAGGTGTGCTTCTCTTAGAGGGTATTTTGAGATGTTTACTTGGTTAATATGTTATATCATGGTTGTCATGAATACTCACGTTTGAGATTATTTCTGCATGAACCCTTGTACGGGAGTTCAAAATCGAGGTGGTAAAATGTCAGCCATTGTTTCATAAAAAACCAAAACAAATTCCCGAGGTACTAAGGAATGCAAGGAACGGGTAGTCACTTTCTCACATCCATTTGGGCAACCGTCCTCTTAATGTAATTATAATGGTTCCTTTTCCCGCCCAAGCCATTCCATTACTCTTATGATTTCATCCCAATCATATCCTGACCAGCTAATCCTAATAACTCTAATGTAAATCCGAATGCTCAGGATTGGCGGATAGCTAACCCCTTACACCATAAGGTTCCTTACATCCTCTACCTGACGGTAGAGGCCCTTCGTGATGATAATGCAGTCTACCCCAGTGCTTGGATAGATCCAACTTGATCGACTGGATCATTTACCTTTTAAAGGTGAACTGGCTCTACCAATCCCGTAGCTTTAAGGGAAGGCTTCCTTGAGCGAATCAGAGTAGGTATAGAGGGAGCAAGAAGGGAAGCATGGTCACTGCTTCTTTTTCAGGGAACAATAACGACAAAAGGCCTAAGCTGGTTAGGGTGAGCGGGGAACCTGCATGAGGTGCCCCCGAGGATGCTCACGCATTCAAGGAGAAAGTATATAAATAAGGATAGATAGGATACCTCGCCCACAAGAACCAATCTGTTGACGATAGTATGTTTGGGATATAAGGTTGGGTAGGGCAAGAAGGTCAAGAATTATGTTGGGGTGATTTAAGGATGATAGCAATCTTGATCCTTCCTTATAGTTAGTGCTGCTGAATTATGTGAAGCTAAGTTCTTTGTTCCTATCTAGATTGTTCTGACCCTAGATAAGCCTCGCTGAAGTGCTTTCAACTATTTGGTATCATAGTAGTTTTCAAGTTTCATTTGTGTGGTTTGAGTGTAGTATATGTGTAATCAATGGGGTAAAAAGCTTCTTCAACAGTTTCTTAAAACTTAGGCCCCTGTATTTTCTACCTATGCTTTTATTCTACCTTCCTACCTATGCTTCTTCAACAGGTGCTTAAACCTAGGCCCTTGTATTTTCTACCTATTCTTTTATCCTACTTTCCTACCTATGCTTCTTCAACAGGTGCTTAAACCTAGGCCCCTGTCTTGGTTCTAGCCACTCCTTCCTCTGCACCCTGATATGGAATTGCAGTTCGAGATAAAATATGCATAGAATTGAAAAGAAGGGGTTGTAGCTCACAGGTGAGTATTGCACCTGGAGACTACACTCAGAACTGAGAGATCACTCTCGTACACTCCACATTCATGAATGAAAGATTACATCATTAAGTACATTACTAGAAATCAAGAAGTTGCAACCAAACCCCTAAACTCCAGGAACAAATCCTAAACTAAGGAGATACGTTACAACTTGTGTAACCTTTTCTCCATTAATACAAAATAATATAATTATTTTCAACTCCACCCCTTAATGGAGAAAGGATTGTCCTGAACTCCTACCATCCTTCTAAACAATTCAAACTTCACACATGCAAGAGGCTTAGGAAAAATATCAGCCTCATTGTCACAAGTTTTACAATATTCAACAATAATTTCTTTTGACTGTAGTTTCTACGATAAAGTAATTTAAATTATATATTTGATATTTTATGAACATGTGGACCTGCGCCTCATTAATAATTCTACGTTATACTTTGATGGAAGCCATTCATATTCTTCTCTGTCATTGAAACCTTCTCTGTCAGTCACTTCTAATACATAATGGATGAGGTATGAACTCCATGAGGCAGTACAAGTGCCTTGCTTCTTGCTCTTACTATTGATCTCACAATTGTAACTTTATGATGTTTCATATTCGATCATCAAGTTACATAACGATGCGAATCTGAAAAACCTACTAGAATAACGTCAGATGTGTCAGTGTATAAAATTCCATAATTAACACATGCCACAAAGATACCTCAACACGCTTTTTGCTGCTACCCAGTGACTTTCAAGCGGGTTTGACATGAATTGGCTCAACACACTAACAGAGTATGCCAAGTCTGGTCTGGCTGTTGTGAGATATATCAAACTCCCAACCAGTTGTCTGTACATCGTGGCATCCACCTCCTTAGTGCCATTGTCATTGCACAACTTCAAATTCTGCTGCAAAGGTGTCGTTGTTGATCTACACTGATCCATGCCAAACTTTTCCAAGAGATTTCTAGCATACTTTCCTTGGGTAAGAAAAGTTTTCCCATTATCTCTCCATACTTCTAATCCCAGACAGTAATGGAGACTTCCGAGATATTTCATTTCAAAAACTTGTGCCATCAGCCTTTTGATTTCTTTGATTAAATTCTATGCATTTCCTATTATAATCATGTCATCTACATACAAGGAAATCAAAATAATCTGCCCCTGCTTATTGTACTTGGTATACAAATTTGGGTCATTCAAACTCCTATGAAAACCATGCTCTAAAAATAAAGAATTAATCTTTTCGTACCAAGACCTGGGTGCTTGCTTTAAGCCATATAGCGCCTTATTCAATCTGCAAACAAGATGTTCCTGCAAATTCAAATGACCGAATCTCTGATGCCAGAGTTGTTCGGCTGTCGATCCACCTGCAACCATGGTTCGCTGTGGTATACTCTTTACATCCAGTCTATATAGGCTTCCAATGCGCACGCCTGTTGCAAAAATTTCTTTCCTGCAATCCTTTATGACACAATGAGTCTTGAAGAATTCGACTTGCATATCTTGATCAGTTATCATGGATATAGATATCAAATTTTTCTTAATTCTAGGTACATATAACACATTTTTAAGATGACTAATTTTACCATTTGGTAGCTTTACTGGAATATCCCCATAACCTCTAATCTCATATACACTGTCATCTCCTAAATAAATTTTTGATCCATATGTACTTTCTTCAAGATTTTCAAAAAAATCCTTTTTACCTGTCATGTGAGAGGATGCACCAGAATCGACATACCAGATGTCGTCCTCATTGGATGCTAAAAGGGCACAGTTAGCTGTGAACAGTCAGAATTCGTGACTGGAATCTTCATCTTCTTCAACATCTTCTTCAACAAAATATCCTCTGTGCTTTTCTATCGCCAACTTTTTCTTTGCAGCATTTGCCTGCTTCTTAAAGCATTCATTCTGTATATGACCCTTCTTTCCATAATAATAACATTTCTTTACAAGATGATTTACATGCATACCTTTATATGGACTCTTCTGCGATGTACCTCCTCTCTGCTACAATTGCGACTGTGATTGCTGTTGTGGCTGCTTCCCTCTGAATGGTTGTCATTTCACCATCAGAGCAAGATCATCGCTCTGGGGTTTCAAGTTCTGTCGTCGCTCCTCCTCTTGTAGCAAGATCCCTGTCAGATCTTCAAATGTAGGCGCTTTCTCCCTTGCCACTAACCCAGTGATGAACATTTGAAATTCATCTCTCATCCCGTTCAGTGTGATTGTGATAAGATCAGAGTCAGACACCTTCTCTTCGATGTTCCCCAATCCGTCTTTCACATCTTTAATTCGCGCAATGAATGCAGCAACATTCTCGCTTTCGTCAATCTTCATTGAGAATGACTTGCTTTTGAGTGCCATAATTTGACTTGTATTCTGGGTTTGATAAATACTTTTGATGGTTGTCCAGATCTCCGTGGACGTTTTACAATCTGTGATATGAGGGATAATGTTGTCCTTGACGAACATCTTCAGCAAGACTTTTTCCTTATTTTCTCACTTATCCCATTCTTTCTCCTATGTATTCGCCCCATTGTGTGAATTCGACCTCTGCTCATCACCTGTAACTATCGACCATGCATTCGCACCCTCAAGCAAGGTCTGAATCTTAAACTTCCAATTTGTGAAGTTAGATCCGTCGAGTTTTCCAGACTCGTGGAGATAAGATTCCATTGTATTACTCATTCTGAACTAATCTACAAATAAATGAATCTACCCAACTGATTCAGAGAAAAAAAAAATGAATACCTGTCAGATCTTGTCACCCGATCTGCCACTGCTCTACCACTGATCTGCGGGTCTCCTAAGCCACCCACTGTATCTTCGATTCAGATCCAGCAATATCTGAAAAATATGCAATTCAATCTTGCTCCAATGAGCAAATCCGCTGTATTCCAATATAGCCACAAAACCGATCTGATCAAAACTAATTCGATGTGACTCTCCCAGATAGATCCGCAACTTCTCCGATCTGCACCTCTTGCAAATTGTCCAGCGAAGGTGAGGCTTCCCACGGATCCCCTTGAAGGTGAGTCGGTGCCCTCTCAAGCAAAAAATCCATGCCTAGATAAAAACGATGCAAGGAAAATTACTTGGTGCAATTTTTCCATGCGATTCCGCGCCAATCTGGTATTTTGGCACGGTGGCACGATTATGAGCCAAACTGACATGCCAGTTGCGCTTCCTAGCCCGACTGTCAGAGCGAAAAGCGCGCCAACCCCCTTTTGCTTAGAAAATTAAAAAAATCATATGAGACCGTGAGCTAGGTGTTACTGCAGTCCACCTGCTCGGTGGAGCACAAAGCTCTGTGAGCACACAGCTCTTCTACCACGAAGGCAAACTGGCCACAAAGGCGCTCCAGCCACAAAGGCGATAAAAGATCGGGCTCACCCAATCTGAGCTCTGATACCAAGATAAAATATGCACAGAATTGAAAAGGAGGAGTTGTAGCTCACAGGTGAGTACTGCACCTGGAGACTACACTCAGAACTGAGAGATCACTCTCGTACACTCTACATTCATGAATGAAAGATTACATCATTAAGTACATTGCTAGAAATCAGGAAGTTGCAACCAAACCCCTAAACTCTAGGAACAAATCCTAAACTAAGGAGATACGTTACAACTTGTGTAACCTTTTCTCCATTAATACAAAATAATATAATTATTTTCAACTGTTCGGAACCATGTCTTCAACGGTGCTTCAACAAGCACCACTCGATCAGTTGGATTCTTCGATATGCTGACAATTTCACAAAACAGGAGAAGCAGAGGACAAAACAAATTATTGGAGGAAAAACCCGCAATGATGAATTACCGATGTGAATTATTTATACAAACAATATGACAGTTATCGGAACTGAAACGAAACTGAATGTAAACTACTTCTAAACTAATCTACAGCGAAACTAATTCTTTAACACTCCCCCTTAATTTTGAGGGTTACATTTGTTTTATTCCTAACTTTTGACATTGAAATTCAAAATTAACTTTTCCTAGCAGTTTGGTGAAAATATCCGCTAACTGCTCCTTGAAATCACAAAATTTGAGAACAATGTCACCATTCTTGACGAGTTCACGAATGAAGTGAAAATGAATGTCGATATGTTTTCTTCTTTGATGAAACACATTGTTCTTCGACAAGGAAATAGCGGATGTGTTGTCACAAAGGATTGAAATCGGTTCATTATCTGTATATCCAAAGTCAGAGAGAAGTATTTTTAGCCACACTGCTTGACATGATGCTGAATTTGCTGCAACATGCTCGGCCTCTGTTGAAGATAGTGCAACTATGGGTTGCTTTTTGGATGATCACGAGATCAAGTTTCTGCCAAATAGAAAAGCATAGCCATAATTGCTTTTTCGATCATCAATACAACCTGCATAATCACTATCTGTATAACCAACAAGCTTACTGTCTGCAGAGGCTGCATACGATAAACCATAAGTAGATGTACTTGCAATGTATGTTAACACCCTTTTTCCAGCTTTCCAATGACAGTCTTTAGGAGATTCCATAAACCTGGAGATATAACTAGCTGCAAATGCTATATCAGGCCTAGTAGCAGTAAGATACATAATACTACCAGCAAGTTGCTTATACAAAGTCGCATTAACAATAGTACCCACATCATCTTTACTCAACTTTGTACCAACTTCGATAGGAGTATCAACTGGTTTACACCTGTCCATCTTAAAATTTTTCAAAATGTCAGTAGCATACTTCTGTTGACTCATAAACATACCATCCTGTGTTTGTTTCACTTTGATACCTAAGAAGTATCTCATTAATCCAAGATCGGTCATTTCAAATTCATTTTTCATTGCAGATTTAAATTCATCTAACTGCATGTTACCTGTATAGATTATGTCATCAACATAAAGACACAATATCAAAATATTACCTTGATGATCATTCTTGATATACAAAGTGGGCTCGTGGTCGCTCCTTCGGAAACCATTATTCAACAAGTAATGGTCTATTCGGCTGTACCAAGCTCTTGGAGCTTGCTTCAAGCCATACAACGCTTTCTTCAACCTGTACACTTTATGTTCGTGATTTTTTATTTCAAAACCAAGTGGTTGTTCAATATACACTTCTTCATTCAAGACACCATTCAAAAAAGAAGACTTTACGTCCATTTGGTAAATAGGCCACTTGTTTTGTGCTGCAATAGCCAATACAAATCGAACTGTATCAATTCTTGCTACAGGTGCAAATGTTTCACCATAATCTATGCCAGGTTGCTAAGAAAAACCTTTGGCAACTAATCGTGCTTTGTGCTTATCAACTTCACCTCTCTCATTTAACTTTTTTTTAAAAACCCATTTGACACCTATTGAGTTTTTATCATGAGGTGGATCAACCAAATCCCAAGTTTGATTTCTTTCAATAGCATCGATTTCATTATTCATAGCATCTACCCATACTTTATCTTTTATAGCCTCTTCAAAACAAGTAGGTTGGAATGAAAGAAATGCAAAATTTACAATATCATCAGCATCATCTTGTGCATAAATATCACTTAAGTTTCTCATCTTTGGATTATCAGAATCAGACTCAGAAGATGATGAACTGCTACTGCTGGATGAACTACTACTGGTTTTGTCTTGAACCTGTAATCTTGAAGTGCTTGTTGCAGGTGTCTGACAGAATAAAAGGATCAGGACAAGTATTGTTCTCCATTTCATTCCAAGACTTATCTTCCAGAAATTTCACATCTCGACTTACAACAATTTTCTTAGTTATAGGATTAAACAATCTGTATGCCTTAGATTGATCACTATATCCTATAAAAATATACTTTTCACTCCTATCATCAAGCTTTTTTCTCAAATTTTCTGGAACATGAGCGAAAGCAATACAACCAAATACGCGAAAGTGTGAAACTGTTACCTTTTGTCCACTCCATGGTTCTTCAGGTACAAAATTTTGAACAGTAGAAGTTGGCGATCTATTCAAAATATATACCGAACATGCAACTACTTCAGCCCATAGATCTTTAGACAAATTTCGTGTTTTAAGCAAACTTCGAGCCATATTCATAATTGCTTGATTCTTTCTTTCTGCGACTCCGTTCTACTGTGGAGTATAGCTGGTTGTCATTTGTTTTTTAATACCATGTTGTTTGCAAAAATCAATGATTTCGTTACATTCATACTCACCTCCTTTATCAGACCTTAGAACTTGAATAAACTTTCCACTTTGTTTTTCAGCCTTGGCCTTGAACTCTTTAAACTTCGAAAATGTTTCTGATTTATATTTGATGAAATACACCCAAATTTTCCTGCTAAAATCGTCAATGAAAGTAAGAAAATAGAGACTGCCAGCAACTGATTTTTCCTTGGCCTTGAACTCTTTAAACTTCGAAAATGTTTCTGATTTATATTTGATGAAATACACCCAAATTTTCCTGCTAAAATCGTCAATGAAAGTAAGAAAATAGAGACTGCCAGCAACTGATTTTTCTTGCATAGGACCGCATAAATCTGTATGCACTAACTCTAGTTGTTCTTTGGCTCTATTAGAGGCTGAAGCAAAACTATATCGTTTATGTTTACCCATAATACAACTTGTACATGAAGAGATATGATCAGACAAAGAAGGCAACCCTTTCACCATGGACTGACTTTGCAACAAACTCATACTTTTGATAGGTAAATGACAATATCGCAAATGCCACAAATGCGTTGAAACATTATGTGCATACAACTTCTCACTTTTTCACTGTAACTGATACAACCTGTTCTTTGTCATTGGAATCTTTGCAACAAGAGACTTATGCTTATCAACAATCGTGCAAGTGGTGTTGTGAAAGCTAACATCATAACCATGTGCATCTAACTGACCAACACTCAACAAATTATGCTTGAAATTGGGTACATAATAAACATCATAAATATTCTTCACAACATTTTGTTTGGTTAAGACAGGTACAACACCTTTTCCTGAAGCTTTAACCTGACGACCATCACCCAAACCAATAGATGAACTGAAGGATGTATCAAGATGTGAAAACAAATCACTATGACCAGTCATATGATTACTACATCCACTGTCAACCAACCAAACATCTTTATTAGGTACTTGCACAGTTATTTGGCATGCCAAAAATAAAGCATCTGATGTTTCACATTCAGTGTTTGTAACATTGATTTTTTTTTTCAGAACATACTGTAGTTTTCGACATTCAGACTTATAATGGCCATATTTTTTGCAGTAGTGACACTGAATTTTAGATTTATCTATCCACCTATGACCATGATCATTTTGAGACTTCTCTGAATGTGTTTCAATTACCTGTGATCTATCATCAGACTGAGACTGTCCTCTACCTTTACTTTTCCTGCCACGAAAAACCTCTGCCTCTACCTCTATCCATTGACGCTTTAGATTTAAAAGCACGCTCTAAATCACGGACATCTAAATTAATTCTTGCTTCATGTGCCAACAAAGAACCAGTTAATTCTTCCACAGATAATTTTGTCAATTCTCTCGATTCAAAAACAGTAACCATCATATCAATTTTTTTTGGCAAACATCTAAGAACTTTTTCAACAATTCTTTGGTCATCAAGTTCTTCACCATTCATCCGAAGCTAATTTACAACACCCATAACTTTAGTCATAAACTGATCAATTCTTTCTGAGTCAGTCATTTTAAGCGTTTCAAATTGGGTTCTAAGTGTCTGTAATCTTACCATTTTTACTTTATCATTTCCTTGATAAGCAACCTTAAGTATATCCCAAATTGATTTAGCAGATTTAGCAGCAGTAATTTTAGGAAAGATAGCGTCATCTAATGAATTTAAAATGCAGGACTTTGCTCTACCTTCTTTTTGTTTAATTTCATCAAATTGTCGTCTTTGGGCAGCAGTCATACCAGCAATTTCATTTGCATCAGGTTCTTGGAACCCCAACTCTATTAATTCCCAACACCCTAAGCCTTGTAAACATGCTTGCATTTTAAGACTCCAAAAATCATAATTTTTTCCACTAAATAATGGTGTCGGAATGGTAAACTGACTTGTTGAAGCCATTTTTAAAAACAATCACCTTTAATAAACCAGCAGTCTTTACCTCCTCTCATTTTTACTAAAAGCAAATAAAAAAAAACTTCAACTCAACATACTCTTGTTCTCTTATTTTAATACACAACTTTCACATCATAAAACAACCCCGTTAATCACTTTAGTCTGAAAAGTCTGAAAATCTGGTTCCAACAAAAAATAGAAGTTGGAAAAACAAACTGCGTTAGAACAGAGAGGAGAGGTCACAACAGAACACGGAAGCCATTGCCGGAGAAAACACACCGCCAAATGAATTTCGCTGATTTTGATCAAGATCTTCTGAAATGTTAAAAGCTTCAGAAAAGTCGAACGCAAAATTCTCAACAGCAAGACCGCATCTTCTGAAACGTTAAAAGCTTCAGAAAAGTCGAACGCGAAATTCTCAACAGCAAGACCGCTCCAACAGTTCCGGCAAATATGAAGGCCATCCTTCCTTCTCACCCACGCTGGCTCTGTTGTTTTCTTCACGCAGCAGCAAACAGGCGGTGGTAGCAAGCAGGCTTCTCTATTGTTGCAGAAAACAAATCTTCAGCCTTTGTCCAAGAAGAACCCCAAGGCTCCGATACCATGACAATTTCACAAAACAGGAGAAGAAGAGGACAAAACAAGTTATTGGAGAAAAAACCCGCAATGATGAATTACCGATGTGAATTGTTTATACAAACAATCTGACAGTTATCGGAACTGAAACGGAACTGAATGTAAACTACTTCTAAACTAATCTACAGCGAAACTAATTCCCAGCTATGACTACATACTTCACTGCATACTTCTAAAACTGCCCAGCTATGACTGAAGAGCAGCGCCTCCTTCTTGCACGTAACCATTTAGAGGGACTTGCTGAAGGTAGCAGTATAACCAAAAGGTTTTCCGAGGTCAACTCCTCCATCGGATGGATAAGCGACTTCGAACCTTTGCTTACTGAATTTCCCACCTCTTTGACTGGTTACCACGCCACCTTTCCACTAGTGAATTTCCCATTCTCCTCCAGGTTCTTCAATGTCAATTTACAAGTTGCTTAGTGATTGACGATGATGGAAGGGTCTCTACAATATGCTCAAGTTGAGCAAGTTGAGATAACTACAAAAATGAGAGGAATAAGAACAATAAAAACACGAAACGTTTTTTACACAGAGGCTTTGCCTGCTATAATGGTAATGCTGGCACAATAGCTAAATCACTAGAAACCGAAAAATAAACCAATCATACAAACCCATACTAGAATTTATATTCACTTTCGGAAAAGAAATTTGATTGAAAAAATGATGATATTGTGCTATCATTAATGTTCAACGTCAAAATTGAAAATACATTACTGAAATCTCTTTAGAAAATCTCTGAAATCTGTCTGAATCATCCCTTAAATCTACCCAAAGCATCTCCGAGATCTGCTTCAACATCTTGTCAACAGCAATCAACTCTGAAATGAAAGTCCCGATTAACATGGAAAGATTTCCTATAGTCCAAATCCCTGAAACGTGGAAAATATGAGTACAGGTCCCGTTGAACATAAAAACTAAGAAACATATCTTATTAAAAATGGCTATGATTCTTTTAAATATCACTAACTAAAACTGATGTTAAAAATAATACGAAGCAGAGTACAGTTACAAATATATAGCTTGTGCTTGTCTGAACACGGTTATTTAACGTTGTTAGAGAGTAAATATTAACAAAGCAGGATAAACATTATTTTACCCAAGAGGTATTTAGTCAGAATATGTGAAAATGATATAGTAAATAGTAAATAACACTTAGTTGGAGGAACTCGATAATTAAAGCAGCGAGGATAACAATTTTTGTTTTGGAATGCTATTTATACGAGCATAATGTTGAAAATAAGTATCCATTATTTATAATACGTAAACCTGCCTTACACAAAACCCCCTCTTATCAATTTTCAATGCTCAATGGCGGGTATAACTTCACAACGCAGAAACAGCCTTGATTGCAACCAAAACAAAACGTCAATGGAAAGATGGGTATCTGACTCTCGATTATAATCGATTGACTAATAAGATATATTTCTCAAAGCTCAAGCCAAGGACAGCCAGTTGCAGACAAAAGCAGAACTTTCGTGTTATCATGGTAGGGTTTGAAATTTTCTACGGGTCACGCACTTACAGTATTAGGTTAAGTTTTAGCTAGATTGCAGATTCGTGAATATTTGGAAAATTTGACTTAACAGATTTTCAGAATATTCAGAAATATACAATCCAGTTACCGTCAGGTCAGTAAGAGTAATGAGAGAAATATTTGTAGGGAGCGATGTGTAGCAGTAGAAGTATGCGTGTCCGTGTTCATCGTACCTTAATTTGCGTCCAATTACTTGCTTTTCGTTCGTATAGTAAAAACATTTACATTTTTGAGGATCTATAGATAGATTGGCCGTAACCGAACTGAGCATTGAACTGCGGATGGCCTGATCATTCAGTAACACTACATTTCTGGCTTGGCTTTTCGTGAGAAAACCTTTGACAGGTGTAATTGCGCGAAACCCTGCTTGGGGGACGGACCTTTGCGGGTTTTATATAGTTTAGTTTTCCGAAGACAACAACCTAGTTAGCCATCCATTAGGGCTATCTACAGGATCCAAAGATTTAAGAAATCAATTTCTGCGCTGCTTGTTTGATGTTTGCGATAAATAACCTGATAATGTTAAGATATAACCTGATCAACATTAATTATGATTGAGATAAGGATAAAATTTCTCGTTTTCTCTTTAATAAACCAAATAACGACTCTGCTAACCCTCAGAAAATGCCTCCTCTGGGAAAAACCTGTAGTGTCTTACCATCATAGCAAAACTCTGTGGTAAACACTTTATCGAGGGAAAAACATATTGTTATAGCGGTTAAACACTTACAAATAATTCACAATAACACTCAATAAGCCATATAATAACATTTGATAATAAACCATATAATAACATATGATAGAAGTAAGGTTCTCTAACTCTAATATCTATATATCTTCAGAAAATATGATTAAATAGACTCAAAAGACTTATGGAAAATCCAATAGAAAGTGCATGGATAATTCTACATTAATTATGTTTAACAAACCCCTTTACGATCACTATTTTGTGTTTCCCTGAGACTTATGGATGTTTATATAACTTCAAATCTATTCAAAAACTAGTTTTATTTTTACATGTTGGTGCAAGTTATCTGTCACTGTTTATTTTATTTTTTTTGGAACTTTGTATTTTTCATATTTTTTCTTTCTTTTAAATTTTACTTTGGTCGTTTTTTTAGATATTTCTTTTCATTTAGTATTATATTCATTTGGTTATCTTTTTGTGTTATCTTGTATTTCAATTACTACTGATTTAAAGTTTTTTCTCATCCAAAATAACATCTTTGATTTCTTTGAGTTTTTAACCATTTTGATGGTTTTATATATATATATATATATATATCAATTATAGCAACTTTTCCATCCACTATTAGTAGTGAAAGTTGAATTATAATTACAATTTTGACCATTAGTAAAAGCTGAATTTGATTATGACTTTGAATTTTCTCATGCTTCTTTCTTAATATTAAATAGATTAAATTATAATTGATATCCAGAAAGACAAAAATTAAAAATCGAGTCTCACGCCCTAACAGAAAAGAAAAGTTGGTACAACTTGGTAGTAACTTTGTTATAAATAATTTGGAAAAAAAAAAAAGTTCGTACAACTTGGTAGTAACTTTGTTATAGATAATTTGGAAAAAGAAAGGTTTAGTGTCATATTTGAAAGGCTTAACCTAAATGGAATATGTTTGTTGAATGCCTTGTTTTGAGAACATTAGTAAAAGGTCATCTCATAAATCAATAATTTATGCACAAACATCAAACATTAATCAAATTCTAAAACTTGAGTATCTTAGTTTAGGGTAGAAATTTTTTTGTAGATTCGATATAATGTAAACCTAAATTGTTTAAAAAATTAAAATATACATAATGTTTGATGAAAATATAATTATGATCTAAAAATATAATTTTGATCTGAGATAATGTGACGCACAAGGTTTCTGCTAGCAAACATTTGGAGCTCACTCAAATAAAAAAGAATGAGAGATAGATCGGAGAGGTAATATGTAACTTCAAAGAGTACAACAATTGGGAAAAAAGACATGAATCAATAGTATAATTAATATCAACTTTATAATAATTCTTTGAAAAAAGAAATTAAAATTTTTATTCTTATAAATATGATTGTGACATAGATTTTGTTAAAAGATAATAGCTAGCAAACATTTGGAAGTCACTCAAATAAAAAAAAATGAGAGATAGATTGGAGAGGTAATATGTAACTTCAGAGAGTGCAAGAATTGGGAAGAAGGCATGAATCAATAGTATAATGAAACTCAATTTTAAGCTAATCTTTTGAATAAAGAAATTAAATTTTTGATTCTTATAAATATGGCTGTGACATAGATTTTGTTAAAAGATAATAGCTAATAAAAAATCTTATATAATTAACCATTTAATATATGTTCTAATGGTCTTTAAATTAATGTTTTATATAAGATTTAGTATAATGAACTATTTAATATATAGTGTAATGATATTTTATTTAATATATAGTGTAATGATATTTAAATTAATGCTTTATAGTAATAAATCCGACACATAAGAAATGAGTCTTTTGTCAGGTACATATTGTTAAAAAAACAAAACTGATAGCTGGCTATTTGGAATCAGTTTAGTAAGTGATGAAAGTGATCTGAAATGATATAAATTTAGAAATCCAAAATCGAAGAGAAAAACCAGTTGTAAACCCAGAATATCGTGTCACGCTCACACGAAACTGATCAATTAGCAACTCACTCTACAAAATGTCAAAAAATATAAATATTGATGTCGACAACTACCCTAACTTTTTCCTCATCTATGACTCATGCGTCCACTACTGAGATGCCTTCGACATGGCACCAAACTTTATTAGTTCCCATTGATTTTAATCAAAGTTGCTTTTCATTGCTTTTTATTATTAAGAATAAACCAGTTTTACCATGAGCACTGTCCTCATTATCCGGAATGCGCTCAAGATCAGAAACATTTCCAAATTACCTAAGGGAGTAAGCTTTCCAAAGATAGGGTTTGCAATGTTCCTTGAAGCTATTAAAATAGATTGCTTAGCACATCAATTTCATCTGCCTGCCTCTGCAATAGATTCCAGTGCTCAGTAATTATCTAAATGGTGGTTGTTAATTCAGCAGTCAACTTGTCAATGCGCAGGAGTCCCATGCACTGTAGCTCCGCCATCTTGCCCCTCTCCATCTTCACATTTGTCCTTTTTTCACTCATTTCACCATGCGGGGTGAGCATTGAACTAACCCAAATCGTTTCCCACTGCTACTTTTATTCATTCAGGGGTAATAGAGGGTGGCCTTGGAGAGCCCTTTCCACCCGGATAATAATCCAAAGAAAGACCACCGAGAAATTTACACGAAGGAATGACCATAAATTTTTATTTAGTTATATTAAATTATTACAGAGTTTGTTAAGTTGTATTGAATTTTAATAAATTAAAAAATTAACGACAAATATAATAAAATTGTAATAGTTTTATCTCAAAATTTCTTTTGATGACTTACTGTAAAACTCCCACCTTTCAATGTCATACCAACTTCCATTTTCACTGTCATACAAACTTCACATTTTCCAATGTAATAATCTCTTTCATAAAAATAAAGTTAATCTTAATTTTCCATTCAATATATGAACCTGACATTAGTAAAGTAACTTACCCTATTCTCTTCCCAGCATCACACTACTTACAAGTGATATATGGCTCTAACATCAATTAATTAAAATTCTCCTCTACTCTGCACTACGTCTGCATTAAGGGAACTGCAATGCACTACACTCCTTGTCCATTAAGCTTAATTTCCCTCAACTAGCTGCTACCTTCACCTAACCCATATAGCATTGACATCATCCATTGCCTTCCTCATTCGCGGCCCCGTGATTAAATTTACCAATCAGATTGACCTACATAACAGCCTTTTTCTTTCTTTAAATTTCAAAAGTGGCTGCCTAAACAGAGATCTCATCCATGCAAGTAAAGGCTATAGTTATCTCAGTGAACGTTAACAGCGATCAGGGAAGGTGTAGAATCTGAAATGGCCACTAGGCTAATTAATAAAAATAAATAATGAAAAATATGAAAAATATATATTACTGCATAATTTATAAATTTTCTATTGAATTATGTATGTAAATATGTTCTTATATAATAAAGTTATTACTATTTCTATTATTTATCAACTATTAATTATTCATTCGGATTACTGCCAATGATTCTGATCATTGGCTATCTTCATAATTTGCTGTACTAATTTTTAATAACAAAGAATTGCAAAATCTGCTAATTAATGTCAGTAATTACATAACAAGATTTAAGCATTATTCTCAACAAAAGGCTCCTCACTCTGCAAGCCTGTGATGACGGAAATTTCTATCAAAGACGTTTGTGAATTTCCAGGACCTCATTTGAAGGAACGTGAGGGATAATGCTGGAGCAACAGCATTTCTAGGCCTCCTTATAGCCATTGACATGTAGTTTCCATGCAAAACTATCAATTTATGTATTATAAAAACCATATAGGATTAAATATACATTCACTAGGGCAGTAGTTTTACAATTTATAGATGGGAATACTCTTTTTTTAAGTAGAATAACAAATTTCCAAGATAGAATTATCACTGTAAAATTAATCAAACAAATTTCTAAAGAGAAAAACACTTTATAACTTTGCCAAAATTGTTCTAGCAAGATTAAAATCACAGATGCAATAAAAAAGAAAATGTTGGGAATGGTGTGTCTATAAGGTGCGTGCTTATTTGTAGAATGCGGGGGTGATGTGTCTATCAGGTGCGTACTTATTTGTTTTGTCATTGGTGTTATGGATTTCCTGCATTGAAGGAGGATTCAAACTATTGTGTGGTTTTAGTGCAGTGGAGGTAGAGGATTCAAACTGTTGCACGAGCTAGGATAAATTTTGAAAGAAGAGAAAAAAAAGAAATCCACAAGATTGTTTTCAAAAGTTTCATGTCAAATATCAAATAATTGGGTATAGGAAAACAGTTATCCTCGACAGGAATGCACAAGAAAGGAAATGCATACAATGGATTTCATCCAGTCATTGATGGAGCTCAAGCCTTAAAATATTTATGATAAATTTCACCTTCGTTTAAAAGTTGGCACCATGCATCCATGCAACAAACAGTTCCGTAGTGTTCAAAGGCCTCCATCGCGGATAGCTGAGATGGATCTTGCTGATGTACTGAGATTGTAATTGCCAATAGTGCTTGTTTGGGGGTAATCGTTGTGATTGGAAATTGCAATTACAATGTATAAAATTAACTCTTAAAAGTTTTAGGAAATATATCAAAAAGGTGTAATTAAAATTTAAAGTTTTGTAAGGCGTAATGTCTTCGATTCATAACTGAAATTTAATGAATTTAATTTATCGGAAGTACAACTGTGACACCAAATCGGTTCAAGATTTTTAAACTTATAAATCTAAAAATTGAAAAAATTCGTGAATGTATAATAGAGATCTAGGCTCTTGGAAAAGGTCTGGTATTGGACGCTAAGAAACATGTAAAGTCTTATTAGATGGAAGCATCAGCAGCAGTTTTGAAGTTTGAGAAAGAAAAAGAAAAATTGAAGAGAAAAGAAATAATTTAATTTAGTGTTGGGCGGTGTACAACTTCATCGTGGAAACATAACAATCAATGCTGTTGGAAGCACTGAGAAAAAAAAAAAAACTCGTGAATCAACAGAGCCGTTAGAATCGACCTTGTATAATTCATTTTGCTTTTCAACGCATATTAATAATCATTTAAATTAATTGTTGTTCGACAAAATATGACGCTCGGATTTCAATACATGAATTGTAAATATCGTTGGCTGTTTATAAAATAAAGACCAAGGGGAAGTGACTCTTGAGCGTATCATAACTTTTTTTTGTTTTCGGAAAGAAAAAAACGCTGAATTATATTGAAAATATAACCAGTACATTGACCAAATATGTTTCAGCTGTGAAAGTCCGACAGCGAGAAATCAGCGCATAATGCCACGATGAAATGCTCATGCAGAAGTCCGAGCAGAGAAAATTAGTTGGCATCCACATAACAGGGATCGATCTTTCCCTTACAAATATCTTTCTTGGCATATAATATGAGAATTAACAGAAAAATAGAGACAGAGATGAAAGGGTTCATCTCGGTCCATACCCGGATCTATGAATCCAAAAGGAAGGAGAGAAGCGGAAACAGTGGACAATGGGTAGTAGAGTATTAGATACAATATTAGAGGATATGAACCATGATATAAAGATTTGAGAGACGATATGATTGATTTCAGTAGGAAGAGTAACCCGATGATCAATGTAGTCTCTCATGAAATAGGCCTTCCATATCTCCCACTATATTGCACGTGTTAGTGGCCGCCTTCCATGTAATAACCTTTGACCACTTGGTTTTCCGAGACTTGCTCATTGACAGTTGTAGATTATAGGTCACATTATATGGAAAACATGAGAAACTATAACATTGCATATAGTAATAGATATATGTGTTCAAATTTCGATTTTCAGGTAAGATATAAAGAACAAATAGTTGAACTTTTTATTTATTTATTTTAATAAAAGTTGCTTGAAATCATAAATTTTATATAATTTGTAATGATTTTAAAAATTACATCGGTCGAATTTTAATGAAAATAGAAAAACATCTAATAAAAAGAGAACAACCTCTACGATTAGACTATTCCAATTAAATAAACTTAAAAATTTATTGAGGTAGGTGAATGTTAAGGAAGGTGAAAGGGGCTTTTGGATAATGGTTTCACAGTACGTTTTTTCCATGATTTCTTATTCCCTTTTAATTGGTTGCATGTCAGATGAGGTTCCCTAACTCCTAGTGCTATAAGGAGGTGAGGTTGTCTTTCTGCCTACATGACATATGTTGCGATGGCTATTAACATCAGTTTTTTTATCGTTGGAAATAATTAATTCCAGTTACCTCTAATTATTGCCCATTACTCTCGGTTACTTCACAGTTTTAGGTGCTTTACCTAGACTTAAGAAGTGTTGATCATCATCTATGAGTTAGGATGAGCAAATTTATGGCCATTAACATCAATTTTTTGATGGTTGGAAATAATTGATTCCAGTTACCTCTAATTATTTCCCGTTACTCTCGGTTAGTTCACATTTTTAGGTGCTTTACATACAGTATAAATTTACGAAGTTTTAATCATACATATGAGTTAGGATGAGCAAATTTATTCACACTCATTTTGAGTCTATTTAATCAAGCAATTGACTGAATTATTTACTAACTAGCAGTTCATTGAACTTTAACCAATTGAATTTACTTTAAGCAATGGAATTTACGTACTAACATTTCATATTATATTGTGTGGTTTATTCTTCTCTTCTATCACTTATCTTAGAATTAATAAATGATTATTTGATACATTTGACTTTTCTGAGTTGGATACGTTGTAAATATTAAGAATTTTGGTTTGACTTTATTTTTGAACTCTAGATTATATGGCAGGTAATTGCATTTATCCAGACATGGTTGTTTGAAGAAGAGGGTATAGTTCCAATTGCAAATTACTTAGTAGTTTTCTTGTTATTTTTATTTGGCCAATTTTCAAATTTTCAATGTTTTTACCTAGGCTATAATCTAATAATGAATAAACCTTGTACTCAGAGATGCCAATTCTCCATGGTGGATTAGCAGTCCCATACACAAATTTATATTGTCATTAAGGACCCATCGCCTTCCCCTGCTCGAGCAGAAACGGACAAGTCTATTTTGGCAGGGCATTGTGGATTTATGCTCTTGGCTTTATAGGGCCAAACCTGCGGGGTTTCGATCCCTGGATAATCCCTTTCCATGGATTGTGTTCGCAGTGCATACGACACTTTACTGCCTCTAGCTTGTCAGCCATTTTAAAAATAATCTCTCAAAAATAATCTCTCGTGCTTATAATCTGTAGCGTTACTTGTCCGTTTAAAAAATTATTTACAAATGGTAAGTTAGGGTATTTTTTAAAAAATCACATAAATCCTATATATTTATAGAGATTTACATATTTATAATGGTTATTAATTTTAAGACATTACCAAAAATTCCTAGCCTATTTAAAATTTATTTAGTGATAAAAAGGTTGTGTAATATCTCAAGCCTTCTTTCTATTTTTCCTTTTTACCCCACATATATTATCATCGTACCAAAGCAGGTATAAGCCTATGTGAAGAGAAGAATCGATTATAAATTTTGAGGAATTGAATTTCAGATAGTGAAAATTGTGAGGTAAAGAGTTTCAAGTGTATGTTTTTTGATTTCAGATTTTAGAAAGTTTTATTTTCTGAGAAGCAAGTAGTTGTTGCTTGTTAAAACTAAGTTATGCTTTCTCCAATGTGTTGAAATATAATGGAGAATCTTTAATTAGTGAGGGTTGGTTCACGGCATCTTAGGATAGGACTTAGTTTCTATTTCTTAGGGTATGGTTCTAACTTCCTTGCATCTATGCATGCTATATAATGATTGAGTTGTATTGAGAATGTAGAGCGCTCTACAGAGCCAGACTTTCCTGGTTCAGACTCTCTTTCGTAGAGCTGACCAATGATATTTTATTTATTAATTCAAACATCATATTTTATCATGGTATTAGAGCTCCAGGGTAGAATCACAGTCAGAGTGTTGTGATCCGTGCGAGTATCCAGGTGGTAAAGGAGAAGCCCTTGATGACTGAGTGATTTTTTTTTCCCAGGTAATCGATCCGATCAGCGCGGGTTACTGAGGAACAATCACGCCGATTATCGCTGTTCCTACATTAATAGTCACATCGATATCGTGGTTTTGAGTAGAACAGAGGCGCCAATAAAGGAAATAATTATTGGGTTTTATTTATGGCACGATTTTCATGGAAATTGGGTCAGTTAGTGCGCCGAGGAGATCTAAAATAGATCTGTGTCAGTGTTTGACCACTGATGAAGGAAGAGATCCGGTGAAAGGTCGCCGATGAAGAGATCCGGTGAAAGTTTGCCAATGAAGGAAGAGATCTGAAGCAGATCTTTCTCGTGCAAAGGAGTCGAGAGCCTGCTGCACAATGTGCAAAGAAACCTGCTAGATTGATCAAAGATCAGGTAGATCTGTATCGTGATATTTCTTTCTATATGGATCATGGGTAGATCCATAATTTTTTTCTCTTTCAATTACTCGATATGTTTTTTAATCATGAAGATGAATATTCAAATAATCGAAGCATACTTGAATGATATCAACAAGCTTGATGGTTCCAATTACTCTAATTGGAAGTTTAGGATGCACACTGTGCCAGAAGAGCAGAGTGCTTGGACGATTGCAAATGGGGATGAGCTGAAGCCAGAAGAAGGAGCCAGTTCACCCACAACGACTCAATACTGGGAGAAGTGAGAGGGAAAATAAAATATGTTGTTGAAGATGTGTGTGAAATACTGCATCATACTGCATATCAGAGAATGCAAATTAGCAAGCGAAATTTGGACAGTATTGAAGGATTTGTATGAGATCAGGAATAAAAATCGTTGTCTGTTCTTGAAGAGCTATATTCTATCCATAACAATGGAGGAGAACGAAACAGTTTCTTCTTTCATATCATAAATCAAAGATCTAAAGAATAAATTAGCAGATATCAGTGAGATAGTAGCAGATGCAGATTTGGTCACGATTATCATGAATGGTATGAATGATGATTGCCAAATGCTCATCACTGGGATAAGTGCAAGAGAGAAAATCCCAAAGTTTTAAGAAGTAACAAAAATACTAATGTAAGAAGAAGAAAGAATATTAACTCTAAAACGCCAAAGTGCAGATCTCGTGTTAATGGAAAAGAAGAAATTATTCAAAGCAAAAAGAAACCCATCACAACAAAATGGAGGAAATACACAGAAAATACCGAATCAAGCTCAAGTTATTCATCTGAATAGAAACGAATTTGTAGTAAAATGTTTTTTTTGTGGAAAAAATGGTCATATGGCTAAGGAGTGCAGGAAAAATAAATTTCATGAAGAACAGTATAGACATAAAATACATGCAGGTCATTTCGCAGATGATGACCATGTTCAGGACTTCATATTGTTCATGGAAGAATTTGATGAAAATGTTGAAGTAGACATCTAGTATGTGGATTTAGGATCATCCACACATATGACAGGGAACAGAGAATTTTTTGAAGATTTTAGAGAAACAAAAAACGGAGCACAAATCTACCTTCGTGACGATAGAAGTCATAAGATCAAAGGGTATGTGAACATTCATGTTATTTTTCATGATGGTAATATCAAACATATCCATAATGTAATGAATGTACCCAGAGTTACAAAGAATCTGATTTCTGTATCCATGATTACAGATTATAATCTCAAGGTGGAATTCCTTAAATCTAATTGTTATATTAAAGATTTGTTGGATGGTATGAAGACTATTTCTTCAGGCATTCGAAGAGGAGGTCTATACAAATTGAATGTGAGGAAAAAACCAGATCGATCTTTGAAAGAATCAAGTTTGACTACAATAGAGCTATGGCACTAGAGACTTGGTCACATCAACTTTAATGATTTGTTGTTACTTCAGAAAAAGAAATGGTAAGAGGTATTCCTACATTAAAACAAGTGCATAATGATTGTGATGCTTCTGTGTTAGGAAAGATTCATAGAGAAGAGTTCGTTATTCGAGTAGATAAGAAAAAAAGAGATATACTTGAATTAGTGCACACTGACCTATGTGGACCTGTGCAAACAAAGTCATTAGGACGATCACTGTATTTGCTACTGTTTGTTAATGACTGCAAAAATTTTTCTTGTGTATATTTTATGAGTAAGAAAAGTCACACATTTGAATACTTTAAGAAGTTCAGATATATGATAGAAAAGAAAACAAGGAATCACATAAGAATTCTCCGCTCCGATCAAGGGGCAGTATACAAGAAGGATGAACTTACCAAGTATTGTAAATACCATGGAATATTAGAGAAATTCATAGTAGCCCATATTCCTTAGCAGAATGGAGTAGAGGAAAGAAAGAACAAAACATTGGTGGAGTGTGCTAGGAGCATGTTGAAAGGTAAGGATATTTCGAATGCTTTTTGGGATGAAGCATTGAATACTGTAGCTGATTTTAAATATAGGAGTCCTACAAGAAGTCTCTAGTTTAAAACACCTTTTGAAGAATTATATGGATTCAAGCCTTCAATAAAACATTTGAGAGTATTTGGGTCTAAAGCATTTTCCCACATTCCAAAGGAAGACAAAAGAAAACTAGATTCAAAAGCCATCAGATGTACCTTTGTAGGGAATTGTTCACAATTTAAAGCTTATAGATTGTTCAATCCCTCTACTCACAAAATTTTTGTTAGTAGAGATGTCATGTTCCATGAGCAGGTTTATAATGAATCTGATAAAAGAAATGAGTAATGGGATATTCTGTTTTTGGTGGAATTAAGTGAAGAAACATGTAACAACCATGAGAAGAAGAAAAATGCAGAAGCATAAAGTTTAGATACAACAATTGAGCCGAGTCCTTCAAAGGAAATTAAGAATAGGTTGGAAGCCACACCAATGCTCAGAAGATCAAGTAGGCAGATTTAATTTCCTACTAGATATAGGGAAAATTCCTTTATAAATAATATGATCAATGTTGTTGAACCTTCTATCTATAGAGAAGCAAATCGACGTAGTGAATGGAAAGAAGCTATGGAAAAATAATATGAATCTAGTCTCAAAAACAACAGTCGGGAGCTGGTTGAACTACCTGAAGGGAAACAAACCACAGGTTCTAAATGGTTTTATAAACCCAATATTAATGTAGATGGAACCATAAATAAATTAAAATTTATATTGGTAGCAAAGGGGTATTCACAAAATGAAGGTATTGATTATGATGAAACCTTCACCCCCGTAGCTAAACTAAACACTATTATAATGATGATTGCTTTAGCTACTAGAAAACACTAGATGATGCGCCAACTACATGTAAAATATGCATTTTTAGATATAGAGTTGAAAGAGGAGGTTTAGTTAGAGAAACCTGAGGGGTTTTTACAGAAAGGGAAAGAAAATTTAGTCTGTAGATTAAATAAAGCTTTATATGGACTGAAACAGGCACCCAGGTCATGGTATAAAAATATAGATTCATTTTTTATGTAACACACTTACAATAGAAGTAAAAACGACCCTAATCTGTATACTATGAAAGATGAAAAGGGGAGTATAGTGTTCATTTATTTGTATGTATATGACCTAATTATTAAAGGAAATGTTATTGATCTAATCAAAGAGATCTAGCAGCCAATGTCACAAATGTTCAAAATGAAAAATCTTGGCGAGCTAAGATATTATTCGAGTCTTGAGATCTAAAGAGATTGAGGACAAACTTTTCTGTTCGAGGGTAAGTATGTTAGGGGTCTACAGGAAATATTCAGGATGGATCAGTGTAAGGCTGCAGTAGTACCATTACACTAGAATATTGAACTTCAGAGTGAGGATGGCTTTAAAGAGGTAGATTCGACACTTTGTCAATAATTGGTTGGTAGTCTAATCTACTTAACCACTACTAGACCAGATTTGGCTTATGCAATTTGTGTGCTAACACAATTTATCTCCAAACCACTTGAGAGTCAATGGAATGTAGAAAAATGTGTTCTAAGGTATCTAAAGGGAACTGTAGATTATGGTCTTATTTGTACTGATTCTTTTTGATGTTAGGTTGACAGGGTTTATAGATTTAAACTGGGCTTGAAATGTAGACGACTGAAGATCCATAACAGGATATGCCTTCAGCATTGAATCTAAGGTGATTACATGGAGCAGTAAGAAACAAAACACAATTTCCTTGTCTTCAACGGAAGACGAATATCAAGCTATGTGTGCAACAGCATGTGAGGCAGTTTGGTTGCAGTGAATTCTCCAGGATGTTGGGGAAGAACAGAAATATGCAACAATTATCAGATGCAACAACCAAAGCTCAATCAGACTTGATAATAATCTAGTGTTCCATAAGAACACTAAACACATTGATACACAATTTCAATTTTTTCAAGGAGAAAGTTCAATCTAAAGAAATCCATCTTGTATATTGTAAAACATGTGATCATGTTGCTGACATTTTCACTAAGCCTCTTGGTAAAATTAACTTTGAAATTTTCAGGGAGATGTTAGGCATATTTTTGAACCCCTTCTCCATTAAGGGGGAATGTTTAAAGATAATGGAGAATCATTAATTAGTGAGATTTGGTTCATGACACCTTAAGATAGGAATTAGTTTCTATTTCTTAGGGTATGTTTCTAACTTCCCTACATCTATTTATACTATATAATGGTTGAGTTGTATTAAGAATGTAGAGTGTGCTGCAGAGCCAGACTATCCTGGTTCAGACTCACTTTTGTAGAGCTGACCAGTGAGTTAAACATCATATTTTATCACAATGAGTGGCTACCATCATGGCCCTGACACTGTACACTCCCAAACAGACCTATGTACAGCCCTATTAGTTTGTTGGGCAGCTCAAGTCTCCATAATTCATTCTTCCAGAGAAATAGAGGTGTAAGTATCTGATACCAGTTTCTACAACCCATATCAACCGGAATACTGAGCCTTCTGCCTAGACAACATTTTCCTTGGCTGGAAGCCACAAGGAATCACTGTACCAAGAAGAAAGATTTTTATGGCCCAAGTCACAACTGTTTTGAACCTCATATTTATTATATGAAAATGTTTCAACTTAAACGTTATTTGAACCGCTCATGTTATGACAATTAAAAGATTGTTTACCATATACTCCACAACATAATTTTCAAAAGACACTTCACCATACTGTATACTCCACAACATAGTGGATTTGCAGAAAGAATAAGACCACTATGAACCTGGAGTAGTATTCTCCATATCATATCTATTATATGGGGAATTTTTTTTTAAGTTAAAGGCTATTTGAGTTACCCATGTTTTGAAAATTATAAGATGGTCGACTACAAGATATACTCCACAACGTAACTCTCAAAAGACAGTTCATCACCAGAAATACTCCACAACATCTTAGATTTGTGAAATGAAAGAATCATACCATTTTAAACATCAAGCATTATGCTCAATAATTTTCCAAATGTTATTCTTTCTAGAGAGACTATTGTTCAATCTATATATGGAATAGGTATCCAGCAAATAGCAGGAAAGTTAAACTACATGAAGAGTTATTCCTCATGAAATGGCATAAAGGAAAGTGTTTCTTGTTTTAGAATCTTTAGTTGTATTTTTTATGCACATATTATAGAATATCTATGGAGGAAACTTGATAATATAAGTGAAAAAATAATTTTTATTGGATATGGTGAATAATCCAAAGCCTATAGGTCATATAATTCAATCACTAGGAAATTTTTTGTGAGTAGAGATGTAAAATTATTAAAGGAGAAATCTTGGAGTGATCAAGAGAATGAAGCAATGGATAAAATATATCCAATTTCCCAATAATTGTTCACATGTGGAAATTTCAAGACAACAAGTCCCTCGAATAATATTGGAAAAGTTGAAGGTTGAAAGACAACCCGATAGTCCTTCCAATAGAGATTTAGTAGATTTAGTGAGAAATTAGAGAAATATCCCCCCTAGTAGTGAGTCACAAAATTCAGTGATAGCCAAAGAACGAGGAGTTTAAGGGTAATATATGAGTAGTGTGAGGACATGGATCAACAAGAAAATATTTCATTATTTTCTTATCATCACACCTAATTTGAAGAAGTGAAAGGATAACATTGGGTACAACCCATGAAAGAAGAAATTAAATCTATTGAAAGGAATGAGACATGGCATCTTGTTTATATCCTAATAAGTAAAAACAATATTGGTGTTAATTGAGTGTACAAGACAATATTGGATAAGAACGAAAAGGTAGAGAAATATAATTCAAGGCTTGTTGCCAAAGGATTTTCTCAACCACCAAGTATTGACAATGTTGAAACGTTTTCTCTAAGAGAAAGGTAAGGTACTAATCAAGTAATGTTATCTATTGCAACACATGATAAATTTCTATTTTACGAGATATATGTGTGGTCAACCCACTTGAATGGAGAAATGTGAATGAGTAGAGACACCTATTGCAACAAGAGCATTAAGCAAGAATGATGATGGATCATCAATGGATTTAACATTTTATAAGAGCCTTATAGGAAACCTCATGTACCTTATTGGTAGTAGACTTGACGTCATGTACATATTTAGTTACGTTTCCATATTTTTGGAGTCTATCAAGGATTGTCACTAGAGTATTGGAAAAATTATTTTGAGGTATTATGAGGACAACAAACTTACAAGATAGAAAAATAGTAATTTTGTTGTGAGTATTGATGATAGGAAAAACACTTCAGGATATGCTTTTCATTTGGGCCATAAGTTTGATATCATATATTTAACATAAACATAATGTGTAGTATCTACTACAACAACATTGCTTCTAGTATGGCTAACAATAATTTTGAAAGGTATTGCACATGCCAAGGAGGAGAAAACTACTATATTTTGCGAGAACAATTTAGAAATTGCATTGTCAAGGAACTATGTGTTTTACAAGAAAATCGGGCACATTAACAATCACTATCACATCATTTGTGAGCTTCTTAGCCATGGTGACATATTTTTTCAATTTTGGGGATCCATAGATGAACTAGAAAATATCTTTAGTAAATCTTGTTATCACTCCACCGAATCTTTAGTAAATATCTTTAGTAAATGTTGAGAAACAGTCCAAACATAGCTAAACATAGACCAATATTTTAGCTTGGTAGCTAGCACTAAGAAACCATAGAGGGCTCTCTCCACAAAGTCACAACCAATAGGGCTAGATGAATTAGGGTTTCAGGCTAGGTATGAGTAGAGGGGTTTGTTTTTTTGAATTGGTTTGTTGGATGAGTGAAATAGGTCAAAGAGGCTAGGCCAGGGAAAATAAGATTAATATTGCATTCCATTCAATGGGTAAAGGTAGGTAGGAAGGCTAACATTTTAGGGTTTCAAGGTTAGATGCATGAGACTAATGAGGGGCTAGAAATAGCAAGGCAAAGCATGTATTCTTTCTAAATTGAAGAAAATCAACAAATTATGAAGATTTTCCCAAAATAGAGCATGAGAGATGTCTTCTTCTTATCGACATGAAAAACAACATATAATAGGGATGAAATGGATCATGAAGACAAAAAATTCATACATGTGTAAAATAAGAAGAAATTATGCTAAATTTCCATACTACATTTATCCAAAAGAAATAACTTCAACTGTTTCATTAATTTCCTACCAAATACTGATTACACTAGAGTCTATGATCATTGGAACAGCATCCAAACTGTGAAATGAGCTAAGACGTGAATGATATAGCCATCAAACAACTTCTCCCAGCCTCAGGGGCTGGATCCATGAGTGGAGGAGCAGTTCCACCAAAAATGGATCTGAAACCTAGAGTGTAGGGAGGTCAAACTAACTCATCCCTCACTTTCTGGAAATTGATTCATTATATCTTATCAAGAGTTTTCACCTAATGTATTTACCGTAGGTCATTGTAAAAACATAATTATCACATTTAAATCACTGAATTATATTGGTAAAACTTCATTTGTCAATGTGAAACTGAGAAAAATAAGAAAATTTACAAATATCAGGAAACTCAGAAAATTTGTAAAAAGCACAGGGCCAAGGTAAAAATCATGATTCCAGCTTCATCTCCACTTTTGAAGGGGTTCCCGGTGTCGAAACTAAGCTCAGGGTAGCTCATTGGAAATAATGTCCTGTCTAGTTTCCCGATGTGTGCCTAGTTTCCAAAATGGTGTTTATTTGACCCTATAAAACTTCATTCTCCCACGACTAGTCAAAATCATAGTGCCAACCTCAAAAACATTGTAGAAACATGTTTTTTGAGGTGTTTTTTCACTTTTTGACTGACCAGTTGGCCCAAAAAAATTTATAAAATATTATAGGGTGACTATATTTGGCCTTTTGAATCCCTTGGCACCTTAATTTTTTCCATTGGAGATCCCTATAAAAATAACAACGCTTAGGGCGCTCTGCTTTTGACAGTCCAACTGTGAAAAATTGCCAAGAGTGCAAAAAACTCCAAAATTTTCAAAATTTTCTCAAAATTCTCCAAAATTTGTTCTATGGAAGGCTGATGAGGTTTTTTAGGCAATGAGTGATGTCTTGGCAAGGATGTCAAGTCTTTCTCCTTTTTTTTTCTTGATTAGGGTTTCAAGTCTTGATTTGACCTTTTGAAGGTTGGAACTTGCAATTTGATTTCTCCTACAGTACTGTTGTGCCATCTTCCTCTGTATGTCATTGTCCTTCTTTAAATTTTCTAGGAGCTCCTCAAGATGCTTATTGAACCTCTAAAACAAATTCTCCGGTTCTAATTTACAATGTTGGAAGATTGCTCATTTAAGGTTAGTTCATTGGCAAGTTCAACCTCTTTTGAGCCCTCTAGTCCTAGCCCTCTTTCTCGGCACTTGATATTATTCCTAATTAGTTTCACCATACCTCTCATAAGCCTCATAAAGAAAATATTTTTCCTTTTTTTCTTCTCTTTTTTCCTTGAGAAGTTGCAATCGATGATTGCCTGCTTGGTTTTGAGTTGTTGATTTTCCTGCTCATAGTATGAAATCACAAACTTAAATCTCTCTAAGTTGGTCTGAAGCTCCTTTATTTGGGAATAATTCTCCTTGATAATAAATTTGGAGGCCCCATAATTATGTTGTTCATCGAAGTCAACAAGGTCAAAATCTGCTTCCTCATCATGAGGATCCTCATCGTGTTGCATGGATTCCTCATGCTCATGTTCTTTTGTCATATTTTTTTTACCCTTTTGTACCTGTTTTTCTGATGAAGAAGGAAAGTTCCCTTCCAATTTATGTGGAGAAAACACTTTCCAATACCCTCTCTAATATATTCTATCCAATGTGCCCAATTCTACCCTTTTAGACTTGTTGATCATAACTCTGTTAGGTGACTCAACCGGACCCTCAAATGGTGATGATGGTGGTGAAATATGTGTACTAGGATGAGCTGATGAAGGAGTAGGTGTTGTGGGATGATATGGAGGAATAAATATAGTAGGATGAGATGGAGGAGGAAAATCTTCAACATGAACAAGGCATATCTTCAACATGCTAAAGATTTTCCTCCTCCATCTCATTCTACTGCATCTATTCTTGCATCTTAGCCCACAACACCTACTCCTTCTTCAGCTTAGCCTACAGTAGGATGAGATGGAGGAAAATTATCTTGATGAGAGAATGGTGAAAAATTTTATTCATCTGATGGTCATAATCTCTCCTTTTTACAATGTATGTCATCTTGTCTATGCTCCTGAACAGATAGTATGGGACGTTAAAAATTTTGACTCTTGTCAAGTCCATAAGAAATCTAATGTGATATGTATAGAGCCTGGAGAACCTTATTTCACAAGAGAAGTACTTCATGATGATCTTGATCATGGGGGTGTACCTATCAAGAAGGTAGCTGAGAGGAAAAACCCTCTTTCTCTCATTTCTGAACCTTGGTTTGATGAATGGTTCATAATAATGATCATCCAAGTGTTTGGATTTAAACCACCTTTCACCCACGTTTGGAATCCTTGTGGCAACAAAAATTATAAATGTAGATAAGGTGAAGGTTCACCTAACTGTCTTTCAAGTTTGAAATGAAAATCCTTCCCAAAATACGGTGGTGTTGAACTTCTTCAATGATATTGTAGAAATCAAGGAAAACAACATACTGAAAGCAACAGACTACATTGGTGAAGCCATCAGTTCTTTGGTGTTGGTGGGATCAAGCCTTAGTATTTTTCCTCCTTTATGTGGTCTTCTCTCTTGTCTATCCTCCTCTCCCTGGCTATCCTCCTCTTGCCTATCCTCCTCCTCTTCCATGTAATCTTTTTCTTCTTCCATGGTGTCTTGGTCTAGAAACCCTAGGGGGTGGAAATGGGAGTGGGGATAGGTCTAGGGAGTAGGGATTAGGGTAGGAAAATCTAGGGAGATGATAGAAGGGGTTAGGAAACATGGGGGACTAATAGGAGTTCAAAATACTTAGGGAATTAGGAATAATAATATAGCTACAGGTTTTGGGTATGGGTGCCTAGGAAATTTGAAATACTTGGGACTTAGGTTTTAGGGGAAAAGGGATTTAAGGAAACAGATATGGTGTTGTAGCGATAGGAATAATTTTGATAGTGATTTCGGAAGGAAATGTGAGGTATGTGGGCACCAAGTTGGGAATGAGGAGGGAATTTAGGGTTTGTAGCTCGATAGAATTCAAAATTTTCATAGAAGCCATGAAAACCATGAAAATTCCTCTTGAAGACTATAAGGAGGTTGAAATTAGTTGTTACTTATTTGGAAAAAGGTGTTGAGAGTCTTTGCGGGAGGTTTGAATGAGTTTTGAAGTTTGGAGAGCTCACTGGGAAAAATCACAGTGCATTAGCAAAAAACGTAGCACCTCACTCAGAAGCAGAGTGCCATGCAATAGAAAGTGTAGTGCCAACTACCAAAAGCGCAACTCCAACTACCAGAAGCATAACGCTGCCTCCACAAGCGCAGTGCCTCCCTGAAAAATGCGGTGCCAACAAAAAATTCCAGTGTTGACCCTGCAAAATGGGTTTTTGAGCCGAGGGAGTGTGAGATTGATGTTTGTAAGAGTAAATGAGCTTCTTTTTAATGTTTTGGTGATCTTTATACTTCATGAATTTGATGTTTTGGGCCTTGGGACCCACTTTCTCCTTTTCACATTCACTTCACCTTTTGAAACTATACCCTTTTCACTTGATTTTTTCCTTTGACAAATTGATGATTTAATGACTCTGAGAACTCTTTGAATTTGGAATTTTTTATGATTTGGCATGTTGGAAATTTGAGTTAGCAACTTCGGGAAACATGAAATTATTACATTTTGAATGACATAAAATTACATAGTGAAAATATAAAGATTACATTTGAAATCAAAATTACATGCTAAAATAATAATTTCTCTTTAAAAATCATATTCACATGGTGAAAAGAATTTATTGGATCACCCTTTACTTGTTGGTATTATGCAATGGAAATGAAGTTTTATTGGACCTTGAAAAACCCTAAAAACCTAATGATAACCTTGATTGAATTGACACCATGATGACATGACTGATGTGTTCACATGATGACATTAACTTTATGGGATGATGTATAGTCAGCAAGGTATGAAAATATGCCAGCAATTAATCAAATTTAAGGAAGAGTGATGTTTTTGGGCTAAGGCTACCATCAGTGACTAATTGTTTTTGAATGAAAACCTAGTGGAATGATAAAAATTTCTGAATGAGACCCTAATATGATATGAAAAGAGGATTTTTTATCATTGATGGTAGGAAGAAAATACTAACACTAAAATTAGCCCTGTTGGGGCTGATTACTCTAAAAGAGGTGTCAAGAACATTGTAGACCAGACAACCTTATCCATTGGGCCAATATGGTAAAAAACTCAAACTAATAAACATGTCTGAAAAATGATAACTCAGATGAAATAGACTGACTCAAGACAAACTCAAAATTGACTAAAAATTGACTCAATACTGACTTACTTGACTGAAAACTAAACTTTGAAAATAACAGAAAATTAGTGAAACTCCATGACCTTCACTTCGGGCTCTGAATTCCAGTGATTCTCTACTTCGCACTTGCATAAAAGGTAAACTGATATTTAAAATGAAATGGTAAGTGTTTTATAAATGTGCTTAAAAAAATATAGTGCTTAAGGAGCCTACCTTTGATTGGTCCTCCAAACAACTCTTTTCCATTCATCTCTTTAAGAAAAAAAAGCACTGTGTCACCGAGAAGATGAAATCTTATATGGCCCTTTCCATAGATTCTCGAATTTTCAATTAACCTTATCCTCATTTTTTGCATCCCAACGGAATAGTGCATATCCAACCTTGAATTTCTCTTCCTTTGTTTTCTAGTCATATATTTTCTTTATATTGTCATGGAGTTTCGAGGTATTCTAAAATACCTCATCTCTCGTCTACTGAAGGTGGATCATTTGATTAATTCGACAATGTATGTCATTTTCCTTAGTCCCTGCTTCTTGCAACAATTTCATATCCACGACTGCTAATGATGAAGGAAACAGAGTATTGACACCATACACAACTTGAAAAGGAGACATTTTAATAGACTTCTTACTACTCACCCGTTCTGCCCACAATGCATGGATAAGCTTCTTATGCAAATTCTTTTTATTTGCCTCTAAAATTTTCTTAATGATACTTATCCAAGATTTATTAGAGGACTCCGCCAATAAATTACCTTGTGGGTAGTAGGCTGTAGAGTGTCCAAAATTGATGTTATATCTATCAAAAATCTCAGTCATCTTCTTACACTTGAATGATGTTGCGTTATATGTGATAATATTAGTAGGACATCCAAAACAGGAGAAGATATTAGTTTCTAAAAACTGAATGATGTTTAGATGCACTACTCCGTTGGGATGCAAGAAAACATTGTCAAGTCATCTAAAAACATGTTGACTTAGTTGTTTATTTAGATGACTTGCATCCCAACGGAGTAGTGCATCTCCAATCTTAGTTTTCAGATGTTTTCTTGTTTTTTTATTTAGGTCGAGATCGCTTCGATTCACTTTGTAAAGTAGTCTTTGGTTTTCGATATCCACTTTTGCTATGTGGATGATGTTGGGTGAATCTCGCCTATGAAATCTGGGCCCCACTACCAAAATGATGCATGTACTGAAATAGGTTGCAGAGTTAATAGGAGAAGTTTTCTTTTACCCTGAAAAATTTGATATTTGTGGCAACTCATATCTTTTTTGTACCCATCTACAAAAAATGTCGGAAAATAATATCTCACTCTCAATATTTTATTGGCCTTGGTATTCTAATATAGGTGGCCCCCACAATCTCCTTTTTGGAATTAATTCATCACTTCATTAGATTCTTCTTTGACCAAACATTTCAACAAAACTCCTCCAGGATCCTTCTAATAAAGTGCACTGTACAATATGTAATACTTGGAAGCTTTGAGCTTTAAAGACCTGCCTTGACTCTTAGTCATGCCTAGAGGAGGGTTTAGGTGTTGCAAAACATAGATAATATTAGAATATTGTGGAGATGACAAAAATATATCATATGTCTGAATGAGATTCACTTCTTATTCATTATTGAATAAGTCTAAAATTTGGTTGATGTCCAAAGCATGGAGGTTTGACTCAACCATGAGCTCAGCTAAGCCCTGACCTTTGACCAGCTTGGTGGGCTTGATCTCAAGGTCATATTCTAGTAATGATACTATCCATATCTCTCTCCTACATTTTGGGTATGTCTGCATAAGAAATTCTTTTACAACTGCATTAGGCACATAAGCGAGAGTATGTGAATGTAAAATGTAAACTCTGAAATATTTCAGTGATTTTACCAAAACCAAAGCCTATTTCTCTATGATGTTGCACTGAAGGGTTACACCTCTAATATTGAGACTGAAAAATGCAATTGGTAGCTCAGTTTTATCCTTTTTCTACATCAAGACTCTTGCCATGGTATGCTTAGAAGAAAATGAGAATATTATGAAATCAATAGAATAATCAGGACTTATTAAGATAGTTGAAGTGTTCAAGGAAAAATCTTGTGAGTTGAAAGAATTCTAGGCATATTTAGACCACTTCACATCATTATCTTTCTTCAACATATTTTTCAAATCTCTAAGATGCTCGGCCAAACTAGGAATAAATCTGTGTAAGAAATTCATCTTACCATTGAATGCTTGTATTTCCTTTTTGCTGTGAGGGAAATCAATACAAGAAGGGTCAATCTTGATCCCATCCTTGGAGATGATGTGACCGAGAAGTTTTCCCTCCTCCATGGAAAAAAGGCCTTTCTTTGGGTTGAGAGGTATTCTAAACTTCATGCATCTCTCAAAAAAAATTCTTAAATGATGCAAATTTTCATTATCAGAATGTGAAAACATTGTCAAGTCATCTAAATAAACAACCAAGAAAATATCTTTTTCATTGGAAAACACTATGTCCATCGCCTGCTGAAACGTGGCCCCTACATTTTTCAGATAGAACGACATCTTTTCATATTTGAATGTGCCCCAAGGTGTACTAAATTTAATCTTGTCTTGATCGTCCTTATACACTAGAATCTGATTATATCCCAAATAGCCATCCAACAATGAGAACCAGGATGTCCCAACAACTTTTTGAAGGATACAATCCATTTTGGGAAGTGGATAAGTTTCCTTGATAGCTACTTTGTTCAAGTTCCTGAAACCTATGCAGGGCTAGATTTCTACAGTCTTCTTTCTTACTGGGACGAAATTCGAAATCCAATTAGAAAATCTGATAGGAAAAATAATTTTAGACTTGAAAGGTCTGTTTACTTCTTTTTCAATTGATGGTAGCAATCTCAGATTGATCCTTCTCAACTTTTTCCGAAAGTAATTTTGATTGGACTTAATCATAATAATGTGTTGACTAATGTTATTGTCATACACCTTTAAATCTGCATATTCCCATGCGAAAACATCAGAAAATTTAGAAATTAGATTAACAGATTCAGCCTTTACCTTGGGAGATAAAGACTTGGAAAGTTTAACCATGTTTGGTTTATCTTCTGTCCTAATATTCACATCCTTTACACCTTTTTCCATAAGCACCAATGTAGGCTTTCTTGCTACATCATCTTCATCAAACAATTCTTCCAAAGTATCAGAGATTTTGGAATATTGTTGTCTTTTAGCTATAGTACATCCACATGAGTTGCTTCAATTTCCTAGTAATCTTTGTCGTAAATTTCATCTATGGAATAATTATCAAATTCAGCCTCACCTTGGAGAAAATTATTTACCTACTTATTGTCATAGAACAGTTTCCAATGCCGCAAGTTATCAAGAACGGTGGGCCGGTGTTTCAAGTGAATCTCAAATTTCTTGTTTGAAAAGATGGGGATCTTAAAATTCTTTGCAGTTGTAGCCAGTGAATATGCCATGAGATTCTGACTCGTTGGCACAACTGAAAGTGTATACTTCGGAAACATTTTCAAACATATAGTAAAACATTCTTGCATGCTCTCATTTGAGGATGTTTAGCTTGATATTCACGTTTAACTTGCTTGATTACAAGTTCTGAATCACCACGTACCCTGAAATTCCTTTTTCACCTAGTTTCTTCAAGATCTTTAGGCTAGTAATCTGTGCTTCATACCTCGCCTCATTGTTAGTGCAATCAAAGGCTAACTTATATGAGCATAATATAACATATGTAGGAACCTTACAGGGCTTATGAAAAGGGCTATAGACCCAAATTCCAATGCCTGCCACGTATTCCCCAAGGCACCATCAAACTCCATGGACCATAGGCCATTTTCATCGTCTAAGTGCTAGAACTCTGATGTCTGTTTGCGCTCAAATTTCTGAACTGTTTATTCATGCTTTTCCAGACTTTCTTCTATTTATGTAATGGTTGTTCTAAGTTTTTTTGTGCCTCATCTGATGGCTATTATGATGAACTTGCCAGATTCTCCTTTTCCTTTTCTATAACTTTTCTGATAGAATTAAGAATCTATGGAACATATTCTACTTCTACAAGCTGGCTATCTACATCATTTAAGCCGCTATGATTAAACAAAATAAATGTCTCTAAATCTGTATTTACAACATTTATTGGATGGTTATTGGGATTTTCTTTGCTTGTGATCATATATTTCATCTTTGTTTCACGGTACAACTTTCTCAATTGCCCAGAAATAGGGATGGTTGCATAAGAAAAGTCTAATTGCAATGTGCCTCTCAACTTTTCTCCCTGAGATCTTTGCAACAACATGGAAAATCGTGGCAGTATGTCAGCTACCACCACATCCATTAAAACGTTCTTTGCTGGAATCTCCTCTAGGGAGACTACCAAATCCTTAATGAGGCCAATACAACAGACTCTACCTGAATCGAAGGAGTATAAGTCATGGTAAGGAAGAGTGATATCTATGCCCAACTTATCCATAATGGATTTTGGCATTACATTATGGGAGGCTCCGGAGTCCAAAATGGAATTGTGTCAAATGCATTCATGGATTCTTAGACTCAAATAGAATGGGGGAACCTCGCTATCTTCTAACCAACCATCAATAGCAGGACAAAAAATAAGTTTGGGTTGATCATCTTCGACATTTACAATGTCAGACAAAGGATATAATTTAAGAATTTTGACAACATTAGACTTATACTAGTTATTCTTAACAATCTCAGTTAAAGGAATAAACACTTTCAGTTTTGAAATTTCAGTTTCTAGGCTGAAAGGAGTGGATTTGTCTACCTTTTTAATGATAATGTCTCTTTTGTTAACATGGTCCTTTGATGGAGCTTCTTTCTTCCGACTATCATTTTACTTACTTTTTGAACTTGTAGATGGTTGATCTACCTCGCTATGATTTGTGACTGCAGGATCTTTTCGTTTACTCTAATTACCCGGAGGATTTTTCTTTTTCTGAGTATATTTCTGTTGAGATGCCCTTTTTTGAATGGGATTAACCAGCACATATCTGCTCCTCAATGACTACTGCATCTTCTGTGAACTAATTGCATTCAATTAACCCCATTGATAGTCATCTGATTCGGTCTCCAACTCATGAACATTGCAAAGGATAAAATCTTCACCCTTAGGCTCTTATTTATTTTCAAAATACTCTTCCTCTTTTGTCAAAAACAGGGGTTGACCATCAACCTTGAAAAGGATATTTTCCTCAACAATTGTGTCTTCATCTTCTTCTTCTATTCCTTGAGAATAGTTCTGTTGCAAGGGTGTCCTAATTTGTTGCTATTGTGCTGGTTGGTTAGGAGCCCGCTGTTCTCTCTACTTGATCCTTAACTGAGGCTATTGTTGGCCTCTGAATTTAGTATTTTTGACCTTAGGATTTCTCTCAGTGATGGAAATTTTGTCAAGCATTATTTCAATAGTCCTCGTCAAAGTATCCATTTTGGCATCAGAAGATGAGGTGGATGGTTCATCTGTAATAGTGACTTTTCTCTCACCTCTTGTTCTAGCTCTTTCATCGGTAGATTTGCATCAATGATGATTGCATTATTTTTCATATCTTCCAATGTAGCTGGAATACTTTATCTTAATTGGTACACCATGTATGGATCAAATGCATATGGTTAACGTATGAGAGCTAATCCTAGATGAGGCTTGATCTCAACGGGAATTGCATTATAATTTTTATTGAAGCGAGTATTGAAATGTTGGACTGATTCATTGGGATTTCTCTTTATGTTCTCATACTGAGAAAGAAACTGTAAATGGTTTTTATTCACCTCCCATCGGCCTATAAATTCATCAACCAACTGGCCTGGAGTGGAAATGGAATTTTCTTTCAAGGATCTAAACCCAATTTTGACATCTCTAGAGAAGCTCTGGGCTATAATTTTCATTTTGGCATTATCACCATCAATTTCCTCCTAGTCTATGAAGTCAGTGACTTTGACAATGTGTTGTTTTGCAATAGAATACTGTCTCGAACACATGAATTGGTACATATGTATTTGTTACATGTTAGACTAGACAAAAGGTTTAAGTCCTATGGTATATTGTTGACATGTAGATATTTATCAAAATATTCAGTAAATACTTATGTGTATTATATAGTGTCCTTTCTCATTTGTATTGTACAGTGTCCTCTATCATGTGTATTGTACAATGTCCTCTCTGTAATTAAATACAATGAAGTCTCTATTTATATTAAATAGAGTAAAGTACCAAAAGAAGATAAAAAACAGATTTGATATAAACTGAGGGGAGGGGTCATATTTTGGTAAGTATTATTAAGTAGAAATGCATAGGAAATTTCAGTAAAGTAATGCACTCAACAAATACTAGTGAGTGTTAATGCATGTAGAATTTAAAGATGGATTTACATATGCAATGGTATGAGTACAAGTAAAAATAAAAGAATTACATAAGAAAGGAAATGATTTAAACAAATATATATTACATCTTGGAGAAAATATATGAAATACTGATATCTATTTCATCATGAAAATATAGAAGAGACAATGCATAAAATAGGATAATTCAGAATTCCAAATGTTTCATACATAAAATTTCTAATTACAGAACCTCTTAGAGATTTTTGATAATATCATTGTCATGTAGATCTATATCTCTAGATGAATAGTTGAAATTGGAAAATAGTTACATCCAGATAGGTTATGGTCAAAGACCAAGCATGGCCTTGACACATAACCCCTAGAAGTACTGGACTAAGCTATGTTCCGTATGAGCCACAATGGTACAATGGGCAACCGACCCGAGAAAGAAAGATTCAAATTGTTAGCATGCACTGGAAAGGAGAGAGCTGAAGCATGAAACTCAACTAAAATACTTCAGAGAAACCATTGAAAAGAAAAGTCAAGAATTAGAAAAATAATTGACTAACTAATAAAGAGAGATCATATTGTTAATACATGAAGACAATAAATTATAACTAATTACCAAATTATACTCTTCCATTTTCTCGTTTTTCACATGTCCACACAATTATAGAGTGTTGTAAGTAATGTTGATTCAATAGGATAAATGAAGAGTATAAAAAAGGACTAGATAGTAAGTAAATAAATTGGACTAACCTGGAGAAGGAAGTATGTCTATGTTCTGGAATACTTGTCCAAATATGAGATTGAGAAGAAACCTTGGTTGTATTTACCCATATTAGAACATAGAAATTCAGTTGATAACAAGTATAGAAACATGGAAATAACAAACTAAAAATATAACTACAATAGAAAGAAGGTTGTGCAGTGAACTAATAAATAAAAAGGTATTGTGCAAACCCTCAATTTGGGAACATGCCTACATTATTAGACTGTCTGTTACCTTCAGGGTAAAAACTGCAGTATGGGTACACATTATTTTCTAAGTAGCGTAAATGAAAAGAGGAAAAATGGAGAGGTACCATTGCAACTATTCAGAGTTATGAGAATAAAAGAAACTTATGATGGATATAAGAATTGATAGATTTACAAATCATAGAGAGTTAAGACTTATGACTTAATTAATGAAAATATTAATGAAATGAATTAAATATGAAACTTAGAAATCAATATGTAAGATATTTAGAAATTGAATAACCCCGAGTATAAGAACAAGCTGGAAAATATATATAATTGAATTGAGAAAAAGAGAGGATAGTCCTATAGCCATCTTGATACAATATTCTTACAAAATTAAAAATAATAACATATGTAAATTATGCTATCAACCAAATAAATTAAGACGCAAAGCTCCTCATGAATACAGATAAGTAATTCTGGAATTTAGAAATAAAAACTCTAAGTCTGAATAAGCAAAATAATCCAGTTTGTGAACGAAATTATATCCAATCAAACTATGAAATTCATAAAGCAGCATAGCCATATTGCTGATATAAATCAAATGATGGAATAAATAAATAAACATAGACCCTAAGCCAAGTGGCAATATACCTCACGCTTGCAGTAAGATCAGACCTCGAGTCACACAAATCAGCTGACACAATACACATCGAGTCACGCAGTCTAGACATTAGAGAGCCACACCGAAAACCAAGCTGTGATAAACATAATCATTTAATGTTGTAGTTAAATAAATAACGAGCGTATAGCAGAGATGGGGCTCCTATCAATAAAATTTCACATCAGATGCAACACAAACATCATGGCTATTGTATAGAATTTTATGAATAACAAAAATATTTATTGAACATAAAAACCCTGTGTCCAGATTGGAAAATCTGGAAGAACCCAAGAGGAGACACTCCTAAATGAAACCAATATAATTAAGTAACAAAGAAATTAAAATTCACACAGACAGCTGTAAAATGGCTTACAAACAGATAAATTACATAGAAATGAAGGGAATTTCATATGGAAGAGAGGAGGTGTTCTATTAAATTATGAAACACAACAAACCCCTCACGAATTGGGTGGAACTGAGGAAACATTGTACTAAAAGAGGAAATGCAGCAAACCCATTACGGTTTTGGTAGAAAGGGTTCCAACAATAAACAATTAAAACAATAATGGCTTGTATGCTAACAAGCCAGAACATTGGCGATAAATACATCAAAATCAAAAGGAGAAAAAAATACCCTATGCTAATTACAACAAAAAAACCATGTAACTTGAAATGAGATAGAGAACTCATGCAAAACTTGTGAGGAATTATGAGAGGAGTTACCTCTTTCATGCTATATAAGAGCTGGGGGACGACGAGGGAGCATCGTCGCCATGAAGAGAAGGGGAGGCAATGACTTACAATCTCGCACAGGGGGAAGAAGACACTTTCTTCAAAAAATCAAATGAACCATGTCAGTCTATCTGAAAACAAATAACAAATATAATCAAATCAGAGATAGTGATGAAGTTTTCTTACCTATCCGAATTTAATTAACCAGTCGAACTAGCTATGCATCCTTCCTGCAAGAGAAACCAAAACCATTTAGTAAAACCCATATTAAAAAAAATTAGTATATAAGTGAAAAAGAACAAAGAAATCATACTTGTGTAGCCATAGAGATAGAGCTTGAAATGATAGCAATTTAAAACCTAAATCAGTTCGAAAGCCCTGAAGCATCTTACACGCAGAGGCGCTGAGACATCATTCTTGTTGGTTAGTCTTGGAGGTAGAACTACAGCCACGATAATGGTGGAGGAATCAAATAAAATCAGCGTCGAAAATGGAATTGGAGGTAGACAGAATTAATATAAAGTGTTTAATGTATATTAAGGTAAGATGAAAATATATGGTAATAAGAATATAGGAATAGGGATGAGGAATATTAAATTAGGATGAATATTATTATGTGGAGGGTTAGGTTATTAATAATTGGTAGTAAAAAGGGAGAAGTTTTGGGAATGTAAGGGTGATGAATTCACTTTAAACATAATAAACATAGCATTGGGACAGGAAATGAAAGACCAAAGTGGTATTTAGCAATATCGTTAAGTATATATATATATTTTTTAGAGATGTTACATAGTCTATCTAAAATAATTTCTTCTCATCACACTTATGAACTTTAGTGTATTTGACATCATGACTGTAGCAAAGCCCTTTTTCTCTTTTTTCTTCCAATTTTTGTGGTGTCAACCTTGTAGCTTGTGGAAGTCTAGGAGTACCAACACTTCCATCCTTATACATGTGTGTGGTACGCTTCCTTGTCGCCATAATTTTACTTTCAATTTTTATTGCCAACTTGAATGCCTTCTCCAATCAATCAAGTTCCCAAAGGCATACCTGATGCTGGATGTTATACTTTAAAGTCCCTATGAATACATCAATCATGTGTTCCTCTGTAATATCAGTTGCCCTTATATTCAATTTTTGGAAGTCCTCAATGTGCTCCACCATTGAACCCTTTTGTTTGAGATTTATCAGTTGGCTAAAGAAGGTGTTAGTCTTTGTATCCTCATAATGTGCTATCATTCCTCTGTAAAAATTGACAAAGTGAATTTTCTTTTACAACAGCAACACCGTCGATACCATACAAATGTATTTTGTTGTAAATATAAAGTTGCAATTTGTACATTTTGTGTGTTTTGCACATTATGTATATCAAAATATTTCTCCATCTGTAGTATCCATGTTACAATATCCTTGCCTTCAAACTTCCTCATATCGATATTTGTTATATGGTGGGTCTTCGATCCAACAGTAGAGTTTATGAAATCATGATTAACATCTATATTGTTCTCATCATGAATTTCCTCGACTACATTTTTTCCATTATGAATCATTTCCTCTATCAACTTTGTCAAACCTTCCTTCAAACCTTCCATGCTTGATTTTAGATCATTCTTCATAACTTCCATCTTGTCTTTCATTTTTTCATTGATATTAGCCTCCATTTTATCAATCTTAGCTTCCATTCCATCCATATTAGCTTCCATGCTATCCATGCCATCCTTCAAACCATCCATCTTAGCTTGCACACATTTCTTCAAAATTTCCATTTCATTTTTTGTTACTCCTTGTGAGAGGTAAATTTGGTTTACTTGTTGTTGTAATTTTGATATATCATGTCACGCTTATTCCTCTTCATGAGTCATATATATGCTTCAATATGAAATGATATATATGCTTCAATATGCCCCTCGAATCACTTCAAATTGATTTTTCAAACAAGACTTATGCAATTTGAAAAAAAAAAACACCTTTTTATTTCTTTTAGGGAGCTACATATTGAAACTGATGTATCTTTGTAATTTCGAATCCATGATATTTTATCTTTGATTCTTTAGTATCCGTATGAATCTTCTCTCCAATGCTACAAGTCTAACCTGATTTTGATTCTTCAAGTTAAACTTATGGCCAATCTCCCGCAACGACATAATTATGGATTGGTTCAGTAGAGAGAACTTGTACGAAGTGCCACATTTCATTGTTTCCTCCTTTGACACTGAAATTTATACACAGGAAACCATAGTCTGTGTAATTTTAGTCACTTTTTAGATAATTCCAATACAATACTCAGAGAGAGATAGTTATGAAAATTTTCCCAAGGTCACATGTTTGAGATGAAATCCAGAAGCCTTTATAAACCCTAACATCTAGGGATCATATCTCTGAAAATATTGTGAACCAAGGTCAGATAATTTTACACGAAGTTCCTCTGGATTTCTTTGCAAATGAGTTTTTTTTTCTTCTGAAACTTCGTAGAAAAAAAAATTATAGTGAAAATGCCACGATGACTTGTTTGAACCAGTGAAACCTAGAATCCAAAGCTCTGATACCAAATGTTATGAAACCATCTCACAAAATAGAAGAAAAGAGAGATCAACGACTTAGAAATCAACCACTTCGAGGGGAAAACCTCCTTTACATTACATAAATGAACAATTTTTGGATGATACAAATGAAAAAACCTCCTTTCTATATATAGGAGTCTATGGGGTCATAATAGAATCTTAGTCGACCTAAAAATAATAATGTAAGGGCACACCAATAACAATAGTGGCTTTTTATGGGGCATAATAATAATAATATGAGGACTACAAGGGTATAATAATAACAATAAGGGGGATACACTAACAACAACAAGGGACGAATCTATTACTATAGGGACCTAACAGTTTCTGAGCCTGTATAAGCGTGCTAAAAGAAACCCCATCTTCCGTGGCATGGTAAATATATGTGCTACCTTAGAATTATAATTGAAACTAAGAAAATAGTCTCTTGAATAGTTGTGAGTTTGTGGGGCCTCAGGAAACTAATATAGAGAACTAGGGCCACACATTATTAGCAAATTATCCAAAAATTCATACAAAAGGAGCCTTGCTTTAGATCTACGACGTCCCCTGCAATACATGGTCAGATAGATTTACCTGGACCTACAAAAAACTATGGCGACTAGGGAAATCCTAACCACCAAAAATCATATTCCATATAGCTCGGTTTCATTCTTTTTTCTATTTACAATATGAAATGGAACCAATGTTCTTATGTGTTTATATAGAGATTAATTTTGCTGAGAATTTAAACACATAAAAAAATTAATTTTTTAATGAAAGCTTTTCTAGATTGTTATTCCTTTATATTTATGTGATTTTTCAAAAGTGACATGTATTATATATATATATATATATACACAATTTTAAAAGTATTATCATAACCAATTATAAACAAATATTAACATATTTCACTAGAGTAACAAAGAATGTTAATATTGTGAAAATAAGAAGAAGGGAAATTGAGGAACCCAAAATATTTAGTATTTTTTAAATTTTAAGGGAAGTGGAATAAATTGTAGATTTCTCCATAGATCTATTGAAATGTTTACTATATTCACTAATCGGGGCTAAAGAGAGTATTTTTTTGTCACATTTTTAACGTTTTTATTCTCTAATGCTATAGTGTTTGAGAAATACGGGATGCCTAGATAGGTTGAGTACATTAAGGTAATTACCCACATAAATATATCAAATATTAATAAATCAATGTATACATGGTTAAAACTCTCCAAAGTAGGAAAAACCCATGACCGTAGATAATGTGGCTACTTTAGGAAATATATTATTTAAAAAATAATAATTTACATGATTATATTTAAAAAAAATTGATTAACAAAAAATATCCTCTATCTTGTTTAAAAAGAGATCATATAAAAATGTGCATTAATATATGAATAAAGCGATCATATAAAAATGTGCATTAATTCATGAATAAATTGTTGTTACTATTAAGGAGAAGAAGAATTAATGAGGCAAAATGTTAAGGATGGAAATTTACTTTAAAATTTAAAAACCTTGGAGAACAGCATGAGTGTCTAAGATGCAAACTATAAAATGTTTGTTAATATATCCGTAAAAATATTAAAGGTTCTAGAATAATATTAGATTATAACATTTGGGCAAATCATTTTTAGAAAAAAATGGAAATTGATGAATCCTTTTTTTTTTTGGAAAAATCATGGAATATTACCCTACTTGCAAATATTAACCCCTAAATTTTCCTTGAAACCAATGGATCATTTTATATTTAAAACATAATCATGAAATTTTTATCATATAATTACAAAATTTCAGTAATAAATACACTTTACAAAAATACACATTAAACCAAGTTTAACTTAATTGATGTCGAATTGCCTTAATATCCTAATCTCTACCCTAAAAAATAACTTGGGATAGTATTGAAGACGTTAGGAAGCAAGCATTACATCCCATCCCCCCTCAAGGACAACCTCTTGAATGAGAAACATAGCTTGAAGCTTTGCAAACTTTCGTTCTATAAGGATATTTTCCAATATTCCTACTACATGATCATTTATTCTATAATAGATTAGATGAAGGATACATCCTAAAAAAACTTTCAAATAAAGTGCATGTGTAAATCAATGTGTATATTGAACAAGAATTTCAATAATTGTCATGTGTCTCAATATCTCAATGTCTTCCCCTTAAGGATATGATTGGAGGATATGTCTTACAAAGGAAATATAAGAGGAAAATGAAGAATGCATTAGTTAATGTCAACCCCTTATTGGAAACTTGATATACACCTAAAATAACTCAAATCTTTCAAATCATGGTTTCTATAAGGGATTTTGTAAAAGAATTTACAACTTTATTATCTAGAGTGCATTTTTAGCATTTTTTTCATTGGAGAAATTTTGAGGTACAAAATTTTCATCTTAGAGAAAATAATAAAATAATAGTGAAAATAATAAGATAAGGGTGATGGGTGAATGCATGAAGATGGTTTACACTTTCTGGAAAGTGCATGAGTTGGGAGGGAGAAAAAAGTAGCTCGATCGAGCGATATTTTAGTGCTCGATCAAGTTGTTTGAATGCTTAAAAATAAACCCTTCATCGAGCTCCTAAGTAACCCAAAATTAGATAAAAGCTTGATCGCGAAATATTTTTAAATTCCTAAGGATTTTATGGTTTAAATGGATTGATCAAGCTACAACTTGATCTGGCACTATTTTAACCATGTAAACAGATCGATAGAGCTATTTAAAATTTTACCTTAAGCACTCGAATGAGTTGTTGAGGGCCTAAAAAATAGAGTTTTAGCTCCCCTACTGCAGATTTCTCAGCAACACTGTTTCGTAGCCTAATAGACTTCAGGCATAATTTGTCCTTATGAGGGAGAGTTGATCATGTTGGTGTCATAAAATAATCCTCTATCTAATGGCATATGAGTGACATTTTCGAATTCATATGATATTTTTCATCTAATTTCTTTTAAACATAATGATTGATTTCTTTTTCGACAATTTCAAAGTGGTTGAAAAGAAATTCAATAACAATAAAAATACAAAATGAGAAAAATTCAAAGAACAGAAATATCTTCGTTTATGATTCCTCTTCAAAAGGGTGTTCTCAGTTTTTGAATTTGTTAAAATAGTATAAAAGTCTTATATGAACACATGTAGTTGAAAAATGCAATTGAAATATTACTTCGTAACTTCGAAAAATAAAATAAAAAATATAATTTTACATAAGAAAATATTTTTTAATATGAAAAATGTAGTTGTACCCATGTGTATCATGCTCATATAGATATATTTTTAAAATTACACATTTTAGAATAAATTATGTTATGTTAACACACACATACCTCTTAAGATATGCCAAAATTTGCAAGGACAAGCATTTCATTTAATAGAAAATTGACATATAATATTATTTTTTATTTTTCTCCATATAAGTATACCAAAAAGTATGTAGAGTGGTTAGTTATTGAATGCAGAATCTAGTTCTGTGTACATGAAGTGCTCACATTTAAAATTTGAGTAAGCTTATAGAGAGTTAGGTTAAAAATATGTTTAAAAAATACAATGTTCCTTTTCCTTCAAAAGTATCTACTATTAGGAATGACATCATCACGTCGCTCTCTTACAGTGATTTTCTTAATATATTATCATTTTGATACCCACTGTTTATCTCACCATTCCCCTAATGTAACTACCTATTTTTCAAATGTTCGTACTATGTTTAAGAAACATAGTGTATCCATTTAAACTAAACACCTTAAAGTATCTACTTGTAAAAATACATTAAGTATTAGTAGACTAAAATTACGTAACTACAAAACCACAATTAAAAAACATACTCTAACTAAAAATACATTAACCAAACTAAACCTAAATTAACGTACATTACAATTCCTAAATATCCTAGCATATATTAGTAGGTGATTCATTCTCCATGTATCATACAACGAAGAATTCTAGAAAAATATTATTTTGAATAATCCTTAACATATTTTTGTAAAAACATAGTGTAGAGTATATGGGAAAAAATATTATATTTAAAGACACCATATCTATTTTGACGTAATTTAAAAGGAGTAAATAACAAGATCAAGAAAATGTTGTTACACTATTAAACGATAATGACTTTATTTTGATAGCAATAGTTTTCCATATTTGGATGTTAAACGTGTTTGCAAAAGAAGAATTTATGGTTGTGTGCGAAGAAAGAAGGTTCTAAGTGATATGGTTTAGTAGGTTAAATGTTTCTAGGTATGTGTAAAGGAGAAAACAAAAATGACTAATTATGTATTTCGAAAAAGGTTTGATGTGAAATGATTAATTATTATTATAATAATAATAGTTTCATTTATTTTAATGAAAAATGAAAGATAAAATGAAATTTTTATAGTTTTAATTTGAAAAAATATTTTTGTAAAATTGAATATTTTATAGAAAATAATATTAAAATAATATTAACATTTTTTAACACATTCATATAATTTAAATGTTTTATTGAGTTTAGAGTATGTCTTAAAATTGTTTATTTTTAATTGAGAGTTCTAAAACTGTTTATTCTTAATGAAGAGGTGGTTTTCCTAAGACCTTAGGAAATAGGGTAATGATCCAAATTCTAAAGGCATGTGGCAATATTGACACATGTGGCAAGAATGAAAGCATACACCCTACATACAACGATGGGTCATGCTTGTTTCATGGATATCAGCTATTAACGGTTGTCCCCAAGTGATGGTTAGACAACTAAGTTATGATTGGTTTTCCTACTCTTTATTAAAAAGAAAACAACTTAGATCCTTACTAAATATATATAGACATAAAACATCAATACAAAAAGAAAAAACAAGTATGACAACATGGTTGAAAATAATTCAAATCTTAGGATTTAAAATCATTTATATGACTAAAATATCATTTAATAATACAATAATAAAAAATCCTCATTTATAAAAAGAAAATAAATTAATAAATTTAAGTATAACCTTTAACAAATGGTGAGAAGAAAAAAACATATTTTCTATTAAATCTTAAATATACATGTAATAAGAAAACCTCTCAAATAAATCATCCTCATTTCAATATTAATAATTCTATCAACATAATAAATATAGTCATCTAGTCTTTTTCTAATACTTTCAAGATAGTTAAAAAATGGAATATTCAATATGATAAATATTACTTAAATTAGCTCATGATCAAATATAGCTATTAGAGATTTTCAACTAGAAGATTAGTATCTGTAACCTTGATTTCCAAAATTTTCAACTTAATTCTTTCCAAAATTTCTATTATTTTTTAAACAAAATTATAACCTATCTATAGTATTTTTATTTTATACTATGATTTCCAGTTATTCTCTCGGCAGAAATTGAAATTGTTTGTGTCTTATGCAGCATGACAAAGATATTGGAAAGACATCGGAGGTGTTCAACATTGGTACAAGATATCAGCAAAGATACACAGGTGATGCGCATGTCCCTCTAATACTTGCTCAGATTCATCGTCAGAATTTTCAATAAATTTTTTTAATTCATTTGTGATTTAATTTTTTTTGAATGTTATTTATAATTTTAGCTATTTATAAATATAATTTTATTGTGTTTTAAAATATTAAATTAAAAGTTTAATAAATTTACATATTTTTTATTATTAAATTTGGTTTTCAAAATTTCAATTTAATTATAAATAATTATTAAATTTAAGATAGGGATTTAATTTCTTAAAAGTAATTTAGAATATTTTTAGTAATATATATATCAAAAGAAATATTTATTTTCAAAAATGTTATGGGTTTTTTTCTTATCATTTAAATTCATTAATTAAAAAATTGTCATATGAACAAGTTCCAAATAAAATGGCTTGCTGTTTTTTAAACATGTGATACTAATAATTCATAATATTAACCCATGATATCATACAAATCTTTATAAATTGGAAATCTCCCTAATAAATTGAAAAGAGTGAATCTTCATATTTCATCTTGTTATATATTTAATTTAAATATATATATTTTTAATATATCAATTAATTTTACCATTAATATTAATAATTATTATAATTTAATTAATTCTTATAAATATTTTAATTTTTCAAACTTATAAATAATAAAATGTTTTTATGCTTATTATTTTTAACATATATCACCATTTAATCATTTAATTTATCTAATTGTTATATATAAATTATTAATTTATATATTTTAAAAATAATATTTTTAAATAATAATAATTTGCAATTAATCTTTTGAAAACTATTTTTTTTCATGCTAATTTGGTAAGAAATGTCATTATCCTATTTAACGATTTAAATGTTTCTCACTATTTAGAAATATAAATTGTTTCTCAGTGTGCAGAAATATGAAGTTGATTACGCTTATTGTGACATTTTCAGTAAATTTATTTCATATATATAATTTATTTAATTATTATGTAATAATAATCGTTTTATGTTTATTATACATCAAATAGTTTTATAAGTAAAGAGAACAAATCTTATTCCATGATAATATAACAAAAAAATAAATAATAAATGTTTACGCTTCATTCTATATAATATATAATTATTTGGATATATTCCGCGGACTATAGGGGTAGTTTCCATCTTCATTCAAATTATACTATTGAATTGTTGATTCATGATTATATATATATATATATATATATATATATATATATATATATTTCTAAATTATTAATTTATATTTTTAAAGAGAGAATCCATACAGGTGAGATAGTTTCAACGGAAGGATTTATGAGCAAATTCATGGCGTTGCTATGGGCTCGCCTCTATCTCCTATTATTGCCAACATATACATGGAACATTTTGGACAAATGGCCCTGAAATCCTTTCCATTCACCCCTGAAGAATGGAAGCGATATGTAGATGATATCTTCGGTAAGTGGACCCACGGGATATTGAAATTACATGAGTTCCTAGCCCACATTAATAGTCTTTCAAAACACATCAAATTTACCATTGAAATTGAAAAAGACAACCAGTTACCTTTCTTAGACATCCTGTTAACTAAGAAAGATGGAAAACTTAGCACCAATGTATATAGAAAAAAGACTCACACAGATAGATACCTTCATGCTGACTCACATCACCACCCAAAACAGAAAATTGGCATCATTAAAACCCTAACAACCAGGGCGTCTAGAATCTGAAACTCCCACCACCTTGAACATGAGATAAACCACCTCCGCCATGTCTTTCAACAAAATGGTTATAATAAACATGTCATCAAGAAAACTATTCACCAAACCCTTAATAAAAATAACTTAAAAAGGTCCTTTAACATCCCTAAAATCTCTTTACCTTACATAAAAGGAACAACTGATAAAATCTCTAGAATTCTTAACAAACACAACATTAAGATCGCCTTCACTCCCCCTAATACTATTTTAAACATGGTAGACTCTGCTAAAGACCCTATAAACCCTAAACTTGAAAAGGGGTTTATGTCATACCTTGCTCTTGTGGTAAAGAATACATTGGAGAAACAGGTAGATCCCTCTACATTAGACTAAAACAACATGCGGCTGACTTATCCCATAACAGAACAGACAAATCTGCCTTAGCTGAACATGCCTTCTCATCTTGACATTACATAAGAATGGAGGATGCCAGACTGGTCGCTAAAGAGGAACATTACCTAAAGAGGAAAATCAAAGAAGCTATAGAAATTGAGAAAAGACGGAACAACTTAAATCGTGACGATGGGCTTACCATTAGTAACACTTGGAAACCCTTAATACACCAAAACCTCTCAAGACATTAAAATTTGAAACTAAAATAAACCCGGTACAAATTCATCAAGTTCCCCTTAAAAAATAATAATAATAATAATAATAATAATAATAATAATAATTAAATAATTCTAATCTAATATATAAATACAACAAATTAAATATGTAATTTAATTTAAAAAAAATAAAAAAATAAATAAAAATAAATAAATAAATAAATAAAAATTAAAATAAAATAATAAAAATATAAAAATATAAATATAATAAAATAAGTAAATAAATAAAAAATAAAAAATTTAAAACAAATAAAAAATATAAATATAAATAAATTAAACAAGTAAATATATTAATAAATAATTGATTGATTAAATAAAAACAATTTTACATACTATACAACATTTATATAATTTAATAATAAACATATCAAATTAAACAATTTTACAAACTATACAATACCTATATAATTTAAATTAACATATCAAATTAAATAATTCATTAATTCAAAAATATCTACTAAAATTTTAAAACTTTTCTACTAATTAATTAATTAGACTTATTAAATTAAGCAATTTAAATAATAGATTATTGATTTATATAGGTTATTTTAAAAAAACACATAATCTAGTTTATTAAAAAAATAAAAAATAAAAAAATAAAATAAAATAAAATAAAATAAATAAATAAATAAATAAAATTAATTAAATATTTCAATTGTTGTCTCTCATCAAAAAGGTGACCTTTCATGAAACTCCTCATCGTTTTCTATTTATACCTCTATTCCTTTGCCCTATTTTCTCCTCTTTTCAAAGAACTTTGGATGTCTACCCCTGATGATGGACTCACTTGGACAGTCCGAAACGTTGGGTGATTAAAAAACTCAGTAACAGGTTATTCCTCTCTTCTATATATTAATTTATATGTTTTTCATAATTTAGTGTTATATAAAATGTTTTAATTTGGAAATATTAATTTTGATAATTACAATGTGTTTATTTTTTTAAATTAGTCAGGCTAGTTACATTGAAGGTGTTCTTATTTTTTTAAAATTGGTTAGGCTAGGGATTGCCTGCCTTTTTCATATCCATTTGATATTTTTAGGTTTGTTGTTTTATAATTGAGATTTATAATTTCTCTATTCCACATACAAAACAAATATATATAAAAGAAACAACTCAATAATGTGAAATTTTTCCAAACTATAAATGTATATCATATATTTAGTATGTACTCTTTCAAATCAAGAGTGAGGAGTGTTTACTTAGTTTTTCAAAATTAAAAATTGGGAAAATGTTTACTCACTCATTATCAAAGAAAAGTAAAACATAATAAAATTATTAACAATGTTAAGATTCAAATGGAAAAATTAGCACATCAATTAAATAACTCACTTTCATTTAAACTAGACATTCTCATTTATGAAAATAATATATATATATATATATATATATATATATATATATATATATATATATATATATATATATATATATATATATATATATATATATATAAGTTTTTTCATTACTCAAAAAACATATACAAATATGTAACCAAGTTTTTTTTTACCAGTGGAATTAGCGTGCTACATATAAGATGCAAAATTCTCAACAATTCAATAATATGAAAAATTTCCAAATTATAAATTCATATCATATACTTAGTAGGTACTCCTTCAAATTGAGAGTGAGGAGTGTTACTTATTGTTTCAAATTAAGAATGGGAAAAATGTTAACTCACCCATTATTAAAAAAATTAAATAATAATAACAAAATTATTAACAATGTTAACGTTCAAGTGATGGAAAAATTATCACATCATTTAAATAAGTCATTTACAATCAAACTAAATATTTCCATTTTAAAAAGTTATAATTTTTTTGTCTTTTGTTTTGGTAAGTCAAAGTGTTTTAATTACTTAAAAAGCATATACAAATATGTCGAAATTCATATGGTCTCACATCGACTAGGTTTGTTGAGAAATTATATTACCATGCTACATACAAAATGAAAAATGTCCCACAGATAGATCCACAGTCTTATAGGCATTACATATGAGGAAACAGAAAGAACTAGAAAGACATCGGTTACCATAATCAATAATCAGAAGTGATTGAAACAGAATTATCTAGCCCCGTTCCTGTAGAAGTAGAGGATAGTGCATGCAGTTGACATGTTTCCAATCTTTTCAGTCAAAAAATTCTGCCCACACGAGACAATCACAATCATTTCCTACACATGGCATTGAAAATAATGTATTTTCTCTAGCTCGGCCATAAATTCCTCATGTTCATCCCTCTAGAAGCCATCATGATATTCTAGCACGAGATTCTAGCGTCGTAGTTCTCCATGCATGCCTCGTAAAAGTGCATCCAACTCACCCCACTCACCCCGGATTGTTTCTCCTCCCCTGTGTGCTTGAAACTCAGCCATGACCCATTCGCATATGCTCACTTCCTACTCCATGACTGCTCTAACGTAGGATCCTACTACACCTGCAAACCACAGGACAAACCAAATACCTTCCCCCAACACGTGCTCCATAATCCACGCACACAAACGCGTGCACAATTTCAGTAGCATTGATGCTGCTATCATGATATTCTCTCACACCTCCACCTCAAATTCCATCCAACACAATTTATCCCTCCCCAAGATGGTATGCTTCCACCTTCACCTAAACAAGGGCACATAGGCAACACGAACTTGGATTCATGCTAGCGGTCATGTCGAAACCCACACCCCTGAGGCTAACCACAATCCACACCAAGGACCACCTAATAGCACCAAACACCTAGCAAAAACACACACTACCAATTGCTCATCCTCCACCAAAAACCCAACATTACACACAACATATACATAAGGAAGTGTAACCTAGAACCATCGGTCACCTCGACCAAAAATCATCGTGAAACAATCACAAATATAGGCTAGAGCTTCAAGACAACCCCTCGCCTGAAAAATATAGAAGGACGTCTCCAATATGTGCACAAGTAGAACTAGAAGTTCACTCTCCTAGAAACTTGACTGCCGCCAAAGCCACTAGGATTCACCAAAGGGAATTATTCTATCAGTGTCCCCAAGAAGGAAAATCTAGTCAATTCCTACGCTAGAGAGAAAAAAACCAGCACTATACCTCTGCCCGAGAAAAACTGCCACTGCTAGAAGTGAGGACGCCACTTATAAAAGAAACAGACACATTACAGAGACAAATGAAGAACCACCACCCATAATTAAAAACCATGAATCCATACAGGCTTAAAACATCAACGACCATAACCAACTATATCTTCAAACAACACACCCTACAACCAAGGAATGAAAGAGAATCTTTCACCCTGAACAATAGGGAATTATCCATTACTTTATTAAGCCTACATGATGCGTGATAAATAGGATATAACCACGATACCCATGTGGCCATAAGAAATTAGAACACAGGTAAAGTTGTATCCCTCAATGGGACAAGAAATATCCAGACTCCTCCATGCGCCTTACTACTTAACCACCATAATGTCGATGCCATTGATCCTTGAGATGGTACTACTCCTTTCTATGTAAGTGAAGCAATATGTTTCAAACATTTGAATGCACGATAATTAACCACAATATGATGGAAGGGTTGAATGTTTTCCCTCCTCTTCTCATACCTTATGCCAAATTTCATTCTTCATGTTACACATGGTTCCAAGTGTTCGACACTCCCATCGGGGATAATTATTATATTTTAAATATAATACCTTTCAAATTATTTATAAAAAAATTTAACTTAATCAAATTCACTCTTAATTAGCATTATTTTAAAAATTTTGACATTTAAATATTTATACAAATAAGAACTGATAACCTTACTTTTTACAATTATATTACATATTTAAATTACTAATAAGTAAGAATTAATAAGTGTCCATCACTAAAATATGACATTGAAAATTAAATATAAATAAGAAGGCTCATTCAAAAAAACACTTATGGAAGTCATAAAACCTTTACAAGAAAAAGAGTTCTAATTTTATTAAAATATAATGAATTATCTTCATCTTGGAACTAGGAAAGGTACAAGGGTTTTACATAGGTTGAGTTTGATAAGTTATTTATTTATATATGATAAATACAAACTAAATATACAAATTTTTAGGATGTGGTTAGGGTGCTTCATGTTCAAAATCCATGATACCTATGATGTAGTGGGGAAAAAACACCTTAAATTAAATTTGATTTAAACAAGCCATTTTCACCATGGCATTTTACACTATTCTTGATGCTAACATATTAATAAATGTATGAATATTTACATTACATTATGTATCTTTAGATATATTTTTTAGGTTTTTAAGGGATTTTTTTAGTTATAATGATATAAAATGTTTAATTGAAAAATTAAAGGGGCTTTATTTTGATTTTTTTTCAACCAATTTACAGCTACATCATAACCTAAGAAATTTTTTTATATAACAAAAAATATCTAATTTTTTTTTCAAGTTCATGTAGAAATTCCATCTTTGGGGATTCTTAAGATAACTCCAAGACAATTTTTTTTAAAATAATTATGATAAAATCCCACCTTAAATGGTTTTCAACTGGGTATTTCTTGAGGAAGACATAAAGACTTCTTAACTACGATTAACTTACATGGTCACTTGTTATTGTGGAACCCACATGATTTGTGCAAATGCAACTGTAAGTACTTTGGAAATATGAGAAAGAAAGAAAATTTTAACATCCAAAATGCTAAAGATAGCCTATGTGATTTCTTTTAGAGTGAAAAAATTGAAAAGAAGTATGCACCTCAACATATTTAATCCTTTTCAAAATGGATGTATATTAGTTATATATATGTGTATACCATGTGTAATTTTTCTTTTTTAAAACTATATTTTTGAATGCATAAATGGATAGAATACCTTGATAGTTTATATGGACACTTGGATTGTGCAAACTACAATAGATAAGTTTTCATTTCCAACAAAGTTTTGGTAGAAAAAAATTTAATTTAAATTTAAAACTAGAATTAATAGCTCTAGAAAGATGGTTCCAAATTTATATAAAATTTTAAAAGGAGATATATAATATTTTAAAACAATCCTCCTTCTTTATGTTGATTAGAGAATATCCTGGAATATGAAGGTCACTGAAGTGAAAGATGTTCTTTATTTAATCTCATTAGTAATTTCCTCTTTGCGATTACATTTTTTTGTGTGGGAGTGCCCACAAGGACCTATGGTAATGTTTCTCCTCATTACCTCCTATGTTTTAGCTTGGATATAATATGTAAATAATATTTTGACATAGTGGTTTCATTGGACAAAAATGATTTAGCTAGGTGGTTCAAGCAACATATGTGAGAGACACATTGACAAAAGTGTGAGACTATTGCAAGCCTGAACAAACTTCTTCCCCTCCATCCTCCACCCATTAGATTCTTACCTTCCTTTGTTGAAATATTTTCGTAGTAACATCATAGCCATGTTCAATTCCTTTAGTGTATATTTTCACCTTTAGGGACAATTCCTTGTTATGTACATTGAAAATGGGTAAGAAATGTCTCGTCCCTCCTACCTCCAACTGCTCCCTTCCTCTGCTCTCCCTTCTTCCGCTCTCCCTTCCTCTTCCCTCCCCCACTCCCTCCCTTGCCGGCTCCCTCGCTCTGGCTCCTCCTCACAGGATCCTCCATGCAATCCCACAGTGCACAATCTCCTATGAAGTTACAATAGCGCTCCCTTGCATTGAAAATTGTTTTGGCTCTCACTAGTTTCGACTCTCACTGCTCGCCACACCTACCTCTCGTAACTTCACAGTGCCCATCGCTTCTACCTCCTGAAACTCCATACCGCCTAAGGGCTGACAACAAACTCCCTTCACTGCTACCTCGCGCAGCTCCCCTCTCCTCCCATCATTTCTACCTCCTACATTTCCCTGCTCCTCCACGCTCCCCTCTTCCCTGCTCCATCCACTCCCACGTCCGCCCTCTCCCCGCTCCTTTTTTATCCCTTATTCAATCCTCTCTTTGCTCCCTCCTCCACCCTCTCACAGCTCCTCCGTGCTCCCCACCTCCCTCTGCTCCGTCCTCCACCCTCCCCCCGTCATTGCCTCCCTAATTAAACCTCCACATGCCTGACCTCTCTATGTTCAACCTTCCCGAGGTCCCATCTGCCCCAGGTTTTACCCTCCCCATGAAAAACCTCCCCCAGTTTTGACCTACCCTAATAAAACCTCCACCAAAAAAAAAAATTTAAATTATTTTTTTTTACAAAAAAATTAAATTAGTCCTTTTACAAAAAAAATATATTTTTACCACAATTGAGTTTTTTGTTTCCCAATATATTTTTACACCACAATTGAGTCTTTTTCTAGAAGACAACATTTTTTCTACAGTACATATTTACAATGCATTATCTCATATCTATTGTGGGAGTAGTTCTCTCTGGCATGGATAGCTATCTTGAGTGGTATCATAAAATAAAGCAGATTCATTTTTAATAAGTTTTGGAGAGGAATTTTTGAAGGAGAAGGAGAAAATCCACTGAGAAAATCCACCGAGAAAGCCCACCTCAGTCAAGGAGATCTCCATTTGGGAAAACAAGAATTGCAAGGCCTATGCCTTGATTGCAACTTCTGTAAATGAAGAGGTGAGTCACCATACTAAACCACTTTCAAATTTTGATGAAGCCATGAGGAAACTAAAAGAACTCTATGACTCACATTCAGAACTTGAAATTTTTAGATTAATGATTAAGTTATTCAACTTTGAGTTGAAAAACGATGAACCTCTTTCTTTAGCATCAAAAGTAAGATCTATCATGCATGACATTAAAAATTTCGTGTAGAAGTTGACATAACTCTCATAGCTTATGTTAAGGCATTGTATCCCACTTACTTACACTACCTTGAGTCACTGCAAGCAAATGGAAACCCCATGAAGATCACCTTCGATTCCCTTGAGAAAAAATTTACAGAAAGAGAGAAGGATTTTGGAAAGAAGTGAACTCCTCTGTATTGTGAAGAAGATGTATGTTTTGCACATAGATAGAATAATCATTCTCAAGATTCTTCTAGAGTAAGAGGTGGCCGAAGAGAATGAGGAAGAAGAAATTTCAGAGGAAGAGGTGACAGAGAAGATCAAAGTGAAAAATTTGATCTTCGTTGCATACCCTACAATAAATATTGACATGATGCATCTACATGTAAGATTCCTTGGGATAGAATTGAGCAGCAAAGAAATGAATAAAAATGTAAAACTTGTTGGAGAATTTAATTCCAACCACCAACTAGATGTCGAAACCATCCATCCAAGTGTCCCAGTTCAGTTTCAATTAGTCCAGTTTAGTCGAGTTTCACTCCAATCATTTACTGTCAATGTTTCGAATGTAATATTATTTAATTAATTCATAATACTCTAAATAGAAATCCTCTACTCTACTTTTCAGTTTTTAATTCTAGTCATGGTATTAGAGCTAGTTTGCATAAGACTCCTGAAAGAGCAGCAATGTGAGCGAAGTTGGAGAAGCAGTGAGAAAAGGTGAGCCTGCATAAGAATCTTTGAGAGAGCAACAGAATTTTTAATAAACTTGAATAATCCTCTGCCCTAAAAGCGGAAAAAATAAAGCTAGTTCAAGAAGGTGAGGATTTTTTTATTTTTTTTAATTCGAGAAAATGAATTATCAATGTAGCGTAGAAGTTAGGAAGTAGCAGCTGAGAATATTTATGAGAAGCGTGAGTTTCAAAAACTTGCATCAATCTACCTCACATGCGGACACAAAGCCTCAAAAAAATTGTTAGGAAAATTCCAGCGCAGTTCGATCAGGCCGGTTACTTGAGAAACAATTGTGCTGACAACGCGAAATGAGTGAAGCAGAAAAGTATCTATTAGCGTGGATTCCAGTAGGATAATCACATCAATCTGTTTAATCCTTACACCATTTTTACCCCAACGTGTTCAACACGATAAAAATGTGATGGATGCACGTCGATCTAATATGAAGGATCTGTGGGTTTTCTTTCAGTGAACTTGATACAATGAAATGTGTTGGGTTTACATATTGAAGAACAAATTTGATGCTTTTCATAAGTTTAAGAATTTTCATGCATGGATTGAGAATGATGCAAAAAATCATATTAGCTCTGTGTGCACTGATAATAGAGAAGAATACAATTCAAATAAATTATAAAATCTATATTCACCAACATGGGATCAAACATCAAACAACTTTGTCCTATAATACCCAACAAAACGGTGTAGCCGAATGAATGAATAGGACATTTTAAATATTGTTCACTCCATGATGTTTTTCAAGAATGTAAAATTTAATGTTTTGGGCTGATGCAACTCTATCTGATGTGTACATAAAGAATAAGTGTCCTTATAATACAATTAGAAATAAAAATCCTTATGAAATGTGGCATGGTAGCATTCCTTCGATAAAGTATTTCGATGTCTTTGGTTGCACCTGTTATGCTTTGAGACCTATGGTACAAAGAAATAAACTTGGTGCTAGAAGTTGAAAATGTATCTTCTTGCGGTATTCAAATACCTTGAAAGGATATCGTCTCTATGATGAAGTCAATAATAATTTTGTAGTTTCTAGAGAATTCATATTCCTTGAATATTCCAAGACTGACAATGTTGTTGAGCGGAAACTTGATTTCTTGGATAGATTCACTCTTATGAAACCAACTCCAAAAATAGAAGAAAAGAGAGATCAATGCCTTAGAAATAATAAAATTTGAGGGGGAAACCTCCTTTAAATTACATAAATGAAAAATTCTTGGATGATACAAATAAAAAAACCTCCGTCTATATACACGATTCCATGGGGTCACAATATAATCCTAACTGGCCTAACAATAATAATGTAAAGGCACAATAATAACAATATGGGGGTTACATGGGTAAAAAAATCACAATAAGGTGGTTATAATAACACCAATAAGGGACTATACTAGTAATCTAGGAACCTAGCATGCCCCTCTCCATCAAAAAAGTTTTGTCCTCAATGCTTGAGTAGCTATAGATGTTTCTGTATAAATTCTCATCCTCCATGTAGAATCTTCAAGGGGCAATTTATTCTACTTGATGATATACTCTGAAATTGATCGATTTTGAAGCTGTCGAGTTCTTCTTTCTGTGACTTCTTCAGGTTCCAATATTATTTTTCCTTCCTCATCAAGTTCTATCAATATTTTTTTAACTGGAAGTTTTTAACATATAACCTTCTTTAAGCATGAAAAAAGGAAAGCTGGATGCACTCACGATGAAGCACAGAGCTCCAATCTGTATGCCATAGTACCAATATTTTGCAACACCCTATAAGGACCATAGTACTTTGGTGATAATTTATAATCCTTCTTAGCTTGCTTGAGGGACACTTGATTTTATGGTTGTAGCCATAAAAATACCTAGTCCCCTACATCAAAACTTCTCTCGCTGCGATATTGATCTGCCTGTTGTTTCATTCGATTTTGTGCCAAATTTAGGTTATCCTCTATGACTTGGAGAACTTGTTGTTGAAGCTCAATACGATCTACCACTGCTTGAACCTTGGAATTTTCTCTTAAATATGATGTGATGGACGGTGGATGATACCCATAAAGTTCCACAAATGGGGTCATTTTTGTTGTAGTATGGAAGGAAGTGTTATACCACCATTCAGCCAGAGGTAACCACTTGACCCATTGTGTTTGTTTATATGATATAAAACAATGAAGATATCCTTTCGAACATTTTTTAGCTATATCAGTTGGACCATCGGATTGAGGATGACAATATGAGCTATGAGCTAGTTGAGTACCGAAACAAAAAAATAATTCCTTCCAAAAATTTCGAGTAAAAATGGGATCTGCGCTGCTTAAAATAATCTTTGGGTTTCCATGTAGCTTTTGAATTATTTCCATAAATGTAGTAGCAATTTTACTTTCTTTAAATGGATGAGATAATGCACAAAAGTGTGCATACTTGATAATTATATGAACTACCACCATGATGACACTCTTTCATTCCGAATTAGGTAAACCTATGATAAAATCCATTGAAATCTCCTCCTAACATTGACCTGGAATGAATAAATTTTGTAGTAGACCCGGGGTCTTAATTGTCTCAACTTTATTTTGCTGGAAAACCAAACGTTTCGCCACAAAATTTTGAATACCATGTTAATGGACATCCGATTTTTTTTTTTCTTCACCCTGTGATAAGTTTTTAAAAATACTGAGTGTCTTCCGAAAGTAGAAGTGTGAAATTCCAAAAGAATATTTTTTTTTAGTTGGGAACTCTAATATTTTGTTTTAGTTTTAGAGATATTTGTACGATAAGGAATCATTTTTCCAACTAAATGTATCAGATGCACTAGTATCTTTCTGCAACTTTTGAACGAGTGTCCACACTTCCTCATCCTTCTTCCATTCATCTCTTTCTTTGGTTATCCAATCTGGCTGGATAATATAAATGGCACAAAGCAATGATTCCACCTCTCCATCCCTTCTTGAGAGTGCATCTGCAACAACATTTAGCTTCCCTTTTTTGTAGATTATTTCAAATTCATAACCCAACATATTTGTGACCTATTGTTGCTACTCTTCTGAATATTTTCTTTGTTCCAAAAAGTGTTTAAGACTATCATGATCAGTTTTTACCTTTAATTTTCTTCCCATTAGGTAGGTTCGCCATTTATTTAGTGCATGTAGTATTGCAAACATTTCCTTCTCATAAATAACTTTTTGTAATACTTTCCTTTGATTGGACGACTTTCAAAAGTAATGGGTCTTTATTCTTGCATTAAAACATCACCAATTACATTTCAAAAGTCATCACATTCCACAATAAAGGTTTTTGTGAAGTTTGGTGTAGCTAAGACCGGTGCTAGGAACATTGCCTCTTTAATATGTTCAAAGGCCTTAGTTTCTTCAGGAGTCCATGAAAATGCATCTTTAGTCCATAATGTTGTTAGAGGTGCTGCTATTCTCCCATAAATATTAAAAAACTTATGATAATACCCTCTTAACCCAAGAAATCCTCGCAGCTACTTTATCGTTGTGGGGACTTTCCATTCCTTAATGTCTTTAATTTTCTTAGGGTTTACCTTAACAACCTAGTGAGATACAATATGAACCAGATATTCCTCCTCTTTTACTCCAAAGAAACATTTGGAGGTTTTTTCATATAATTGTTTCTCCTACAATAGTTTGAGCACCTTGTCAACATGTTGAACATGATCATTCCAAGACCTATTATAGATTAGTATATCATCAAAAAATACTAACACAAATTTTCTGAGGAAGGGTTTGAAAATGGAATTCATAAACCCTTGAAATTTAGAAGGTGCATTGGTAAGGCCAAAAGGCATGACCAAAAATTCATAATGATCCTCTTGACTTGAAATTTTTTTTTTTCGGAATATCTTCAGTCTTCATTCTAATTTTATGATATCTTGAACAAAGATCCAACTTGGTAAAATACATTTCTCCCTGTAATATATCAATTTAATTCATGAATCACACGAATGGGAAATTTATATTTAATAGTGAGCTTATCTAGCTCCCTATAATCCAGACACATGCACCATCCTTCTTGTGCACCAATATGAGTGGAGTAGAGAAATAAATTTGACTAGGTTGAATTATACAAGCCTCTAACATTTCTGAAATCATATCTTCAATTTGTCTCTTTTGGATATAAGGATATCTGTAAGGCCTGATGTTTGGAGGAACATTTACTGGAATCAAATGAATATCATTATCATGATAACAAATAGGTCAGAGTCCTTTGGGAGTTTCAAACACCTTAGAATGATTGTCCAAGACTTTTTGGAGATCTAGAGAAATAGATGATTTTGACGTTGAAACTTCTAGTGAGCATAATTGTGTAATTATGCCTCATTGTTCTTTCTTCAGAAGCTTTTTCATGACATTAGAGCTTATTATATTTCACGGCTTCCCTGCGATACCCCATAATTCGACTTCCTTTCCTTTGGAAAAAAATTTCAAGAAAAGTTCTTGAAATTAAAAGTTACGATCCCCAAAGATTGTAACCATTGTACTCCTAATACAACATCAACACTCCCAATGGAATGTAAAGCATTGGGCTATTAAATACATATTCCCCCATGGGTTGCTTGATATTATGGCATTTTCCAGAGAAATTTATAGTTCCTCCATTTTCAACCATCACTTGACATTCTGGTGCCAATTATAGGAAGAAATTCAATTTCTTAGCTACCTTACAATGAATAAATTATGGGTACTACCCAAATCAATCAACACTATTACCATTTTGTTCTTGATATGTCCTTCTGTCTTGAGAGTTTGAGGATTTTAATGCCTGCCAATTCATTACACGATATGGTCAGACTCATTTCTTCTTTCTCTAGGGTTGGTTCCTAGTGTACATCCTCTTGTTTTGAATTTTCTTGTCCATTTTATTCCTTCTCTTCACAATTTATATAAAATACATTATTATCAGCACACTTGTGACCTTTAGAGTATTTCCTATCACAACTGTTGAAAACCCCTTTTGTTTTTTTTTCTTCCAATTGTTTTGGCATCAACCTTGTAGGTTGTGGAAGTCTAGGAGTAGCAACACTTCCATCTTTATTGATGTGAGTGGTAGGCTTCCTTGTCACCATAATTTTACATTCAATTTTTCTTGCCAACGTGAATTCCTTCTCCAATGAATCAAGTTACCAAAAACGAACCTAATGTTGGATGTTATCATTTAATGTCCCTACGAAGACATCAAAATATTAGTCACCCTTATATTCAATTTTTGGAAGTCCCCGATGTGCTCCACAACTGAACCCTTTTGTTTGAGATTTATCAGTTGGCTAAAAAGTATGTTGCTCTTTGTATCCTCATAATGTGCTATCATTTCCTCCGTAAAAATTGACCAAGAGTGATTTTTTTTACAGGAGCAAAGCCTTCGATACCATACAAATGTATTTTGTTCTAAATATAAAGTTGCAATGCATACCTTTTGTGTTTTTTGCACATTATTGGGATCAAAATATTGCTCGATCTGTAGTATCCATGTTACGGGATCATTTCCATCAAACTTTATCATGTCGATCTTTGGAATATGGTGGGTCTTCCATCCAACATTTGAGTTTATAAAACCACTATTAACATTTATTTTTCTCTCATCATGAGTTTCCTCTACTATCTTTTCACATTAGGAATCATTTCCTATATCAACTTTGTCAAACCTTCCTTCAAACATTCCATGTTTTCCTTCAAACCTTCCATTTTTTCATCCATACCATCCATGTTAGCTTCCACGCCTTTGTAAAAGAAATCCAAATTAGCTTCCACACCTTTATTCAAACCATCCATATTAGCTTCCATGCCTTTAAAACTTCCATTTCATTTTTTGTTGCTCTTTGTGAGAGAGAAATTTGGTACACTTTCTCTTGTAATTTTGATATATCATGTTGCATTTCTTCATCTTCATGAGTCATAGTAGAGCCTTCTTAATGCTTAATGGGTGTTGAGTTATTTTTAGGGGTAATTTTAGAACCCAATTCTAATATCTATTCTACAATATTCCCTTGGAAGAAATTAAAATTGATTTTTCAAACAAGACTTATGCAATTTGAAAACAAATACACATATTTTTGTTGCTTTTGAGGATCTCGATATTGAAACTGAATTATCTATGTGATTTCAGATATTCAATATCTAAAATTTTGTCCTATAGTAGCCCTATGAAGCTTTTTTTTAATGCCACAGGTCTGAACTGATTTGGATTCTTCAAGTAAAAGCTATTCCCAATCTACCATAATGACCTAATTATGGATTGGTTCAGTACAACAAACTTGCACGGAATGCCACGTGTCCCAGTTTCCTCCTTCGGCTCTGAAATTGATACACATCAAAGTAAAGTCTATGTACTTGTGACCACTTTTTACATCATTCCAATCTAATGCTCAGAGAGAGAGATTTATGACAATTTTCCCACCATCACCTCTTTGAGATGAAATTCGATAACCTAACAAAACCCTAACTTCCATAGATCATATCTCCTAAAATATTGTGAACCGAGATTAGAAATTTTTACATGTCGTTCCTTAGGATTTCGGCTTCACGTGATAAAAATTTTAGCCTCTGAACCTTTGTAGAAAAAAGTTATAGCAAAAATTCTACAATGACCTGTTTGGTGCAACGAAACCCTAGAATCCAAAGCTGTCATACCAAATTCTATGAAACCAGCTCCAAAAATAGAGGGAAAAAGGGATCAACGCCTTAGAAATAAACCACTTCGAGGGGGAAACATCCTTTACATTACATAAATTAACAATTCCTGGATGATACAAATGAAAAAACTTCCTTCTATATATAGTAGTTCATAGGGTCACAATGTAATCCTAGTCGACCTAACAATAATAATGTAAGGGCACAATAATAACAATACGGGGGTTACAGGGGTACAACAATAACAATCCAGGGGTTACACTAACAACAACAAGGGACTATACTAGTAATCTAGGGACCTAACATTCACACATGTAAATTCATTTCAAGAATTTGATAATCAAATTCCACATCTTGAAGGGGGGGGTTCCTATACTGAATCAATTTGTGGAATCTTCTTCCGAAGTACTCTCTCCCCTACATGAAGAACCAAACAAAAATGACACCTTGAACGATGTGATTGACATAATTGGGAAATTTAATCTTGATTCAATATCAAATTAGTCAAATGAACATCTTGGCCCATCTAATAAAGGTCCCCATAAATGGTTGGCAAAGACACTAGAAAATTTTCGTCCCGAAGAGGTTGTAAAGGCAGGAACAAGAAGTTCCACCAGGAAAAATGGAGGTGGTATAGATGATTCTGATTGACCTATTGATATGGATGTTGCTTATAATTGTGAATTTAATTTCTCTACATATATTGAACCAATTTCCTTCAAAGAAGTCACTTCTCATGATGAATGGAATGGAGTGATGCAAAAGGAGTATGATGCCTTGATAAAGAATGGCACTTGAAAGCTAGTTGATCCTACATTGGGAACCGAACTAATTGCCTACAAGTGGGTCTACAAGAGCAAGTACAAATTGGATGGCTCACTTGACAAGCACAAAGCCAAAATTGTGGCAAAATGTTTTACACATAAAAAAGGGGTTGATTATGAGGAAAATTTTTCCCCCACATCAAAATGGGCCACCATCCAGACACTATTTTCCTTAAATACTTAGAAGGGTTGGAAAGTCCATCAGATGGATCTAAAAACCACCTTTTTGAATGGAGATCTAAAGGAGAAGCTTTTTATGTCCCACCCAGAAGGATTTGTGGTGAAGGGTCAAGAACACAAAGTATGCAAGCTTATATAATCCTTGTACAACCTCAAGCAAGCACCTTCAACCTGGTATGAGAAATTAACTGAGCATCTTTTGAAACTCAACTTCAAAAATTTTGATCTTGATGATGCAACTTTTTTTGGTTAAGAAAGTTGGAAAAATATTTGTATATCTTGTAATGTATGTAGATGATATTTTAATGAAAGGGAACAATGAGCACTAGGGGTCTAGGATCATAAAATTATATGTATTTTAATAGACATAGGGGTCTTGTGTTTTCAAATAAAATTGGTTGTCTATGTATTAAATTGATGTAATTTTAAATATTTTGAGTGAGATATTTAGAATATTGGATGAGTTAAATATTGAGAGGAATTTTGTAAATTTTCCCGAATGTTGGAGAACATGAGAGAATTAGGTTAGTTGAGAGCTCATAGGGATTGAGAGATTGAGGAATTAATTGTAAATCTTAAATTAGAATTGATTTCATGATTTTGTGGATTTTAAAAGGATATTTAGGGATAAAGGATAGATTTTAGGACTTAGACGATTCAGGATTTTGTGGAGAAGATAAAGGATCTGAAACCAAAATTGGTTTTAGAACCATTTTTATAAATTTTAAAGCCTCAAAAGCATGAAGGAGATAGGATTTAGATCGAAAAAGCTTGATTTGGAAGCATACAGGATAGAGAGGTGGAAAAGGCCATTTAATTAGAAAACCAGGGCTAAAAGAGAGAAGACAGAACACGAGATGTGCTGATATTATGTAAATATTGTTTATGAATGAAAGGAGGGTTTTTATCGTGTTCATAATTGTTTTTTGTGTTTGACCATAATTGAGTGAAACTGATCTCTATTTAAATGAAGTTTAGTGCATGATTTTTATTTAAATGTGGAAGCTTTTGTGATGGAAAAAAGTTTTAAATTTCATCTTAATCTGTGTGATAAAATATGTAGTGGGTGTTTCATATGATGAATTCCATAGTAATATGTGAATGGAAATTTGAATCATCATTGATAAAAAATTGGATCAATGATTGACTCACAAAAGAGTTAGTTAAAGTGTGATTTTAAAACATGGAGAGGCTGCATGCATATCTGTCAAGGAGTCACAGTTGCAAATTCTCAAGCCACTAAAAAGAACTTGGCCCTTCGAATTGAGGTCAAATATGCATTGTGTAGAAGTGTGATATTTTCATAAGTGAACTTAGATTAATGCAGAAAGGAAATTTAATTGCAATTGATATTTAGTATAGCAGAGAAGAGATCTATTTTTATTGACATCGAATTGGTATGTTATTTTGAAACCCCACACTTTGGCATGGAATCGGGAGAGAAGGAACAATAGAAAGACAAATTTGACGCTTGGAAACGTGTTCTATTTGGAACGAGCAATCCGTAAATCGTTGGTTCAGTGGAATGGTGAAACAGGTTTGATAAAAAAAACCGTGAGCTGAATTTGATCTACGAAATCAGTTCCACATCAAACAAGAGAAGGCTATGTGTTTAATGAAGGAATAAATCCCTGAATTTATGGCACAACGGAACGAAAACGGTTTTGCAAATCAGTAAGTGGTTTTCGCATGCATCCAAAATTGTAAGTGGTAAAAATAAAAGTTGTGCGATAATGTTTAGGTCATGACACGTAGATCACTAAAACTACCTATTTCGCATAAGTTTAAAAACATTAAATATCGGTCTATTTGAAATATGATGAATTGATAGCCGTTGGATTGGACAAGAATCCGGGGTGGAGATTTGAAGCTAAATAAGCATTGGTAAATGTGCTATGAGTGCAAAATGGTAAGTTCATTAAGGTTTATGTTTAATTTCTATTATAAAAGTATTATAATAGAAGTAAAGCGGAGTAAAGGGAATTGAACCAAAGTTTAAAAAAAAAAAACAAAGAGTATTATTGATATGTGTGGTTAATAAAATTAACCAAAGATTATGGAAGAGTTTTGTAAGGTTTTGCAAAAAAGTTTAAAAGGCTTAGACTTTGGATAGAGAGAAAAATAAGGCTTTGGAATAAGAGATCAACACTGTTTGGAATAGTCTTGTTTTATATGCATGAACACTTTGCATTTGATATGCATATTGTGGGTAAATGCAGCTTATGGCTGCGTCAATCATGTTTAAATATTTATCATATTGTGAGATAGAGATATATTTCTCATTTTCTGAAGAAAAAAAAAGTGGAGGGTATGAGGTTTCAAGTGGCGATTAAATCCAATGTGGAGATATTTAGAAACTCTATTTATTATCAAAAATGTTTTGAATGCTTTGACAATTCTTCGACTACTTCACAATTCTCTACTCTATGCACCATATAGTCCTGCACTCTAAGCTCTACGTAGATTTCACTTATATTTCCTTCTTGAAGACTGGTGATCGATGGAAATAAGTGACGACTTGATGACGAATAACCTTATATTCCTGCTTCTGTAATAACGACTACCGCAGGGTGATTTCCTTTCCCCACCTGACTTACCCTTCCGAATTCATCTCTACAGATATTAACCCATGGCCATGGTGTATTGCAGATCGTAATCTACTAAATTTTGGAAGATTTATGTCTCATTTTTTATTCTTTCTAATTTCCTACATAGTCGATTTCCATTTATGGATTTAGAGTAAACAAGCATGATAATTTTTTTCATCAAAATTTAAAATTTTTATAAACACACCTTAATTTTGTAAGAATAATAAGCATGGGTTGTGGATACTTATACCAAAGGTATAATATGAATCAAAATGATGATATCCTTGAATCAAAACACTGGACAAAATGAGTGAAAGGATATTTTAAAATTAGATGCAGCACAAATGTCAACTTAATGACCTAAGTGCTATAAGAAACTGATTAGGTTTCTAGAATTGCTATCAAAGAGGCGGGCCACATGTCTATACGTTCACATATGTATACTCTATATCATCTTATTCTAAATTATGTTGAAACTCTGAATCAAGGCCACCATTAAGGTATGCACTAGGTGAATTACGCTGAAGCTGTGAATCAAGGCCAAGGCCACCATTAAGGTTAAGGCCACCATCAAGAAAGGCGTTGGGTGAATTAGAGAAGATTTTTTCATTTTATAAAGGTGTTTCCTAGATAATAAGCCCCTATAACCGTTTTCGTTTCCAGCAAAGAGAGCCTTCCGAAAGGTTATGCTGAGCAATGGAGTTCGGGTTCTCTGGCCACTATTGAAATTTTGGCTTTCATTCGAATATGTTAACTATTTTCTTAGTCATTGTTGTTTCCGGGAAGATTTCTAGGGATGTAAGTACCTTGGTCTTTTAAATTGTGGTTCTTTTCACTGGAGGTACTTTCTTGCGTAGGAACATCTTTACCAAGTGCCTCATTATGCTAAACTTACGCGAGTTCATTTTTTCTTTTATTATGCATATATGATGGGATCTGAGGTTGTCGTTATCATATTGTCCCGAGTGTGTATAAAATACATCGAGTGTGTATAAACTATATCCCAAAAGAATGGACAATTCGCTCTCTTCACTTGTAATACTTTCCTGAGTCCTCAGTGAAACGATCTCGTGGTTATTATTTATAACAATGCAACTTATACCAATGTCATATACGTAAATTTCTCTTTCTTAAATATTGTCAATATTTTGTTCTGTATTTTTAAGACAATTATGCAATGACTATTCTCTATACACAATACGTATATATGTCAAAATGTAAATGCAGTAGGATGCCCTTCTTGGAGTACTCCTGTAGGTCTAGTGCCAAGATTTTGAGCAGCTACCAGTTGTTGCACTTCCTAATTTCCTACCAAAAGGCCTTGTTTCCTACAAAAGGCAGGGACATGTTGCTAAAAAAATCATCTTGTTTTTCAATGTTGTCATTTATTAAAGTTTCATTTTTTTTTTAAATGTTATCTTCCCATAAATGAAAATCTCCATAATTGCTTTTGGAAAGTTCTTCCATTTGTTAGGTTGTTCTGTTTTGTTTCCCCTGCAAAGGTATTCTGATTTCTGCTTATTATATTGACATTATCCAAGAAATTATCATCAACTATTATGAAAACTAATATTGAGATACTCTCCCTTGATCCCTCCCTTTAACATATTTTAAGCACCATAAACTTATATTATAATCAAAATTATTATAATTCATTAAAAACTTTCACAGTATAAGATTTTGTTATTGAAAATTACCCAAATATGTATTCGAATATATCCTTTTTAGTTTCTCATTAGCTGCATGTTGTTGGCACCTTCTTAGAAAAACGTTAAGGTGGAATTACCAAAACCTTCTTCTTTTTGGTGAACTTGTGTAAATATCCATTTCTGGAATTTTTTCCAATGAACATGGAATATTTTTGAAACTCATTTTGCATCTCAAAAATTTCCATATGAATATTTCAATAGAATGACTCATGGAAGCATATATAGAATATTAAGAATGTGAGGTTAAAACTTACTTTCTAAAGCTTGTAAATCCAATAATATGAAAAACCAAATTCTAAAATTTGAGAGTTATAATAACAAAAAATGAAAACAGAAATGATAAAATAACCCATTTAAATAAAAAAACAAATAATCTTTCATTTAAATACTAAATTTTATGTCAACTAGTTAAAAAAGCACAAAAACACCCATGCCAATAATCATGTTCCTAAATAATGACCAAAATTAATTTGACACAACTTTATTCATCCGTTAGGTTTACAAATAATGCATTATGGTCCTTAAAACTAAATCTTGAGGAAAAAGACATAGTTATGAATAATCATATGACTAGTAATAGAAAAAATACTAAAATAATATAATGGTTGTGACATCAATAATTAATATACATTATATCAATTTGTATAATTCTATGGTAAAAACTACTATCTGTGTCAACATGTTATAAGTAAACAAACAATTGAAATAGACTTATCTTTTATATTACAACCCATACAATTAAGAGAATGTCAAATATTAATAGGGTGAGTAAGGTATATGATAATATATTTAATAATATGAATTCAATTTAGAAGAAAATGATTTTGTTTAGTATAGAGATAGTGTAACCATTTTGGTTTGGTAAATTATCTAATTTGTAAATTGGCATGCATATTTCATTAGATAGTGAATCACAATAAATTTATTAAAATATATTAAAATTTTTGAAATACAAATTATGAGGGTTAATTCTTCTTTTTATTTAGAAATTTATTGACCATTTTTTATTGTGTATGTGTGTAGATTATAATTATGCAAAAAAATAGAAAAAAAATATAACAATCACTTATAAACGGCAACAATGGAAGATATGACAGGGAAATTGTTTTTTGGAGAAAACCTAGTTGGAAAGTGAGGCTATTACTTTCTCTCTTTCCCTAAATGGAAATTGATTAAGGTACAAAGGAGTGTGAAATATGGCCTATGGGTAGCTATCGTTCACTAGCCCTCTCTATTTTCTCCATCTCTATCCACCCTTAGCTAAAAATACTCATATATGGAACCAAGTGCACTCAGATAAAATATACCCATTTTCTTCCTAGTTGTCTTTTGTTGAAAGATAATGGAGAATCCTTAATTAGTGTGAGTTGGTTCATGAAATCTTAGGATAGGAATTATTTTATATTTCTTAGGGTACGGTTCAAACTTCCCTATATCCATGTATGATATATATTAATTGAGTTTTATTGAGAATGTAGAGAGTTCTGCAGAGCCAGACTCTCCTGGTTCAGACTCTCTTTCGTAGAGCTGACCAGTGAGTTACTTTATTTGTTAATTCAAAATCACATTTTATCATGGTATCAAACTCTAGGGTCGAATCATAGTCGGAGTGTTGTGATCCCTATGAGTATCCAAGTGGTAGAAGAGAAGTCCCTGATGACTGAGTGGAATTTTTTTTCCAAGAATTGAGCGGATCAATCTGGGTTTTGGATGAACAATTACGCCGATTGTTGCGTTTCCTGTAGTAACAGTTAGGTCGATGGCATGGATTTGAGATGAACAGAGGTGCCAATTAGAGGAAGACCTAATGTGTTCCATCTTCGGTGTAATCGTCACATAAATTAGATTAGTAAGTGCACCAAGGAGATCTGAAATAGATCTGAGCCAGTGGCTACCACAGATTAAGGAAGAAATACGTTGAAAGGTCACCAAGGAAGAGATCCAATGAAAGTTCGCCAACGAAGGAAGAGATGTGAAGAATATCTTTCAGGTGCAGAGGAGTTGAGAGCATGTTGCATAGCATGAAAAACAACCTGCTGGATTGATCACAAATTAAGTAGATATGTATCGTGATACTTCTTTTTGTAAGGATATGGGGTACATCCATCCTCTATTTTTTTTGCTATCAATTACTCGAATTTTTTTCTTTTAATCTTCAATATGAATAATCAAATAATCGAAGCATACCTGAATGAGAGAAACAAGTTCGATGGTTCCAATTACTCTAATTGGAAGTTCAATATGAAGACTAAACTAGAAGCGTAGAGAGCTTGGACGATTGAAAATGGGGATGAGCTGAAACCAGCAACAAGAGCCCCAACGACTCAAGAATAGGAGAGGAGAGAAGGAAAATCAAGGGCATTGTTGAATATGTGAGTGAAAGACTACATCATACCGCATATCAAATAATACAAATCAGCAAGAGAAATTTGGATAGTATCGAAGGATTTGTATAAGATTAGGAATAAAAATCATCTTATGTTATTGAAGAGCAAGAATCCATCCGTAAATACGGAGGAGAATGAAACAATTGCTTCTTTCCTATCGTGGATTAAAGATATGAAGAAAAAATTGGAATATATTAGTGAGATAGTTGTAGATGCATATTTGGTCATGATTACCATCAATGGTATGACTGATGATTACCAAATTTACATCATTGGGATAAGTGCAAGAGAGAAAATCCAAAACTTTGAAGAAATAATAGGAATATTAATGCAAGAAGAAGAGAGAAGATTGAATCTAAAACCCCAGAGTGTAGACCTTGCATTAACGGTAAAGAATAAATTATTCAAGGAAGAAGGAAATCCATCATAGCAAAACAGAGTAAACCCACAGAAAATACTGAATCAAGCTCAAGGTATTTATTCGAATAGAAACAAATTTGTAGTAAAAAAAAATTATTGTGGAAAAATGAGTCATATGGCTAAGGAATACGGGAAAAATAAATTTCATGAAGAACAAAAAAGACATAAAAGACATGCAGGTCATTTCCCAAATGATGACCATGTTCAAGACTTCAGAATGTTCATGGAAGACTTTGATGAAAATGTCGAAGGAGACATCTGGTATGTGGATTCGGGAGAAACCATACATATGACAGGGAAGAAACAATGGTTCAAAGATTTTAAAGAAACCAACAATGGAGCACAAATCTACCTTCGTGATGATAGAGGCTACCATATCAAAGGGTACGGGAAAATTCATATTATTTTGCCTGATGGTCATATCAAACATATCCAAAATGTAATGTATGTACCCAGAGTTACAAAGAATCTTATTTTTGTATCCATGATTACAGATCATAATCTCAAGGTAGAATTCTTTAAAATTAATTGTTAGACTATTGCTTCACGAATTTGAACAGGAGGTCTATACAAATTGGATGTGAGGACAACACCAAATTGAACTTTGACAACATCAAGTTTGACTACAGAAGATCTATGGCACCAGAGACTTGGTCACATCAACTTCAATGTTTTTTGTTCCTTTAAAAAGAGGAAATGGTAAGAGGCCTTCCTAAATTAAAGCAAGTGCATAATGGTTGTGATGCTTCCGTGCTAGGGAATATGAATAGAGGATAATTCCCTGTTCGAGTAGAAGTGAAAAAGAGAGATATACTCAAATTAGTGCACACTGACCTATGTGGACCCATGCATACAAAGTCATTAGGAGGTGCACTGTATTTTCTACTATATTTTTATGACTGCACAAAGTTTTCTTGGGTATATTTTATGAGTAATAAAATTCACACATTTGAATACTTTAAGCAGTTTAGATATATGATAGAAAATCAAACATGGAAGCACATAAAATTTCTCTGCTCCAATCAAGGGGGAAAATAAAGGAAGGATGAAATTACCAAGTATTTTAAAGACCATGGAATATTACAAAAATTCATAGTACCCCATACTCCTCAGCAGAACGAAATAACGAAAAGAAAGAACAAAACATTGGTGGAGCGTGCTAGGACCATGTTGAAAGGTAACGATCTTTCGAATGGTGTTTGGGTTGAAGCATTGAATATTGTAGTTTATTTGAAAAATAGGAGTCCTACAAGAAGTCTTCAGTTTAAAACTCATTTTGAAGAATGATATGGATTCAAGCCTGCAGTGAAAAATTTGAGAGTATTTAGGTCTAAAGCATTTTCCCACTTTCCAAGGGAGGAAAGAAGAAAACTAGATTCAAAAGGCATCAGATGTAGCTTTGTGGGGTATTGTTCACAATTTAAAGCTTATAGATTGTTTAATCCCTCTACTTACAATATTTTTGTTAGTAGAGATGTCATGTTCCATGAGCAGATTTTTGATGAATCTGATAAAAACAATGAGGAATGGAATATTCCATTTTTGGTTGAAGGAAGTGAAGAAGCAGGTAACAACCATGAGAAGTAGGAAAAGGTAGAAGCAGAAAGTTTAGATACAGAAATCAATCTAAGCCCTTCAAAGGAAATTCAAAACAGATTGGAAGCTACACCAATGCTCAGAATATCAGGTAGGCAGATTCAATTGCCTGCTAGATATAGGGAAATTCCTTTATAACTAGTATGATGAATGCTGTTGAACCTTCTAGTTATAGAGAAGCAAATCAATGTAGTGAATGGAAAGCAGCTATGGGACAGGAATATGAATCTATTCTCAAATACAACACTTGGGAGCTAGTTGAACTACGTGAAGGGAAACAAACCATAGGTTGTAAATGGTTGTATAAACCCAAGATTAATGAATATGGAACCATAGATAAAGTAAAAGATATATTGGTAGCAAAGGGGTATTCACAAAAATAAGGTATTTATTATGAGGAAACCTTCGTCCCCGTAGCTAAAATAAACACTATCAGAATGATGAATGCTTTAGCAACTAGAAAACAATGGATGATTCACCAACTAGATATAAAGTCTGCATTTTAAAATGGGGAATTGACAGAGGAGGTTTACTTAGAGAAACCTGAGGGGTTTGTCTAGAAAGGGAAAGAACATTTAGTTTGTTGATTAAAGAAAGATTTATATGGACTGAAACAAGCATATAGGTCATGGTATGAAAATATTGATTCATTTTTTCTGCAACAGAGTTAGAACAGAAGTAATAATGACCCTAATATGTATACTGTGAAACATGAAAATGGGTGTATAGTGTTTATTTCTTTGTATGTAGGTGATCTAATTATTACAGGTGATGTTGTTGATCTAATAAAAAAAATCAAGCATCTAATGTCACAAATGTTCGAAATGAAAGACATTGGTGAACTAAGATATTGTTTGGGTCTTGAGATTTGGAGAGATTCAGGACAAACTTTTATGTCCCAAGTAAGTATGTTAGAGGTCTACTAGAATGATTTAGGATGGGTTAGTGTAAGGCTATAGTAGTACCATTATAACAGAACATTAAAATTTAGTGTAAGGATGGCTCTAAAGAGGCAGATGCGACACTTTATCAACAATTGGTTGGGATTCTAATCTACTTAACCACTACTAGACCAAATTTGGCTAATGCAGTTAGTGTTCTATGTCAATTCATGTTGAAACCACTTGAGAGTCATTGGAGTGCAACGAAAGGTGTTTTAAGGTATCTACAAGGAAATGTATATTTAGGTATTATTTATATTGATTATTCTATTGTTATATTGACAGCGTTTACAGATTCCGACTAGGCTGGAAATGTAGATGACTAAAGATCCATAATAGGCTATGCATTTAGCATTGGATCTGAGTGATTACATGGAGTAGTAAGAAACATAACATAGTTTCCTTGTCTTTAGCGGAAATAGAGTATCAAGCTATGTGCGCAGCAACATGTGAGGCATTTTGGTTGTGGAGACTTCTCCATGATGTTGGGGAAGAACAAAAAGAGACAACAATTATTAGATGTGACAACAAGGGCTCAATCAAACTTGCTAATAATCCGATGTTTCACAAGAACACTAAACACATTGGTACACAATTCCACTTTTTCAGGGAGAAAGTTCAATCAAAAGAAATCCATCTTGTATATATTATAAAACATGTGATAATGTTGCTGACATTTTCACAAAGCCTCCTGGAAAAATTAAGTTTGAAATGTTTAGGGAGATCTTAGGGATATTTGTGAACCCCTTCTCGATTAAGGGGCAGCGTTGAAATATAATGGATAATCCTTAATTAGTGGGAGTTGGTTCACGAAACCTTAAGATAGGAATTATTTTATATTTCTTAGGTTATGGTTCTAACTGCCCTATATCCATGTATGCTATATATTGATTGATTTGTATTGAGAATGTAGAGCGTTCTACAAAGCCAGACTCTCCTGGTTCAGACTCTCTTTCATAGAGCTGACCAGTGATATATTTTATTTGTTCATTCAACATCACATTTTATCATTGACACAGGAGCATTAGGCTCATAAAATTCTTTGTATATTAATAGACATAGGGGTATTTTGTTTTCAAAGAAAATTGGTTGCCTATGTATTAAATTGATGTAATTTTAAGTATTTTGAGTGAGATATTTAGAATATTGGATTAATTAAATATTGAGAGGAATTTTGTAAATGTTCCTGAATGTTGGAGAACATGAAAGAATTAGATTAGTTGAGAGCTCATAGGGATTGAGAGATTTAGTAATTTATTGTAAATCCCAAATTAGAATTGATTTCATGATTTTGTGGATTTGAAAGGATCTTTAGGGATAAAGGATAGATTTTAGGACTTAGAGAATTCAGGATTTTGTGGAGAAGATAAAGGATCTGAAACCAAAATTGGTTTCAGAACCATTTGTATAAATTGTGAAGCCTCAAAATCATGAAGGAGATAGGATTTAGATAGAGAAAGTTTGACTTCGAATCCTACGGGCCAGAGAGGCGAAAAAGGCCATTTAATTGGAAAATTAGGGCTAAAAGAGAGAAGACAGAACACGAGATGTTCTGAAATTATGTAAATATTATTTATGAATAAAAGGAGGGTTTTCATTTTGTTCAGAACTATTTTCTGTGTTTGACCATAATTGAATGAAATTGGTCTCTGTTTAAATGAGGCTCTCTGCATGATTTTTATCTGAAAGTGGAAGCTTTTGTGATGGAAAAAAGTTTTAAATTCCAGCTTAGTCTGTGTGATAAAATCTGTAGTGGGGGTTTGATAAGATGAATTCTATAATAAGGTTTAAATGTAAATCTGAATAATCATTGATCATAAATTGGATCAATAATTGATTCACAAAAGAGTTAATTAAAGTGTGAATTTAAAATGTGGAGAGGTTGCATAGATATTTGTGAAGGATTCACAGCCACAAATTCTCAAGCCACTAAAAAGGACATGGCCCTTCGAATTGAGGTCAAATACGCATTGCGTAGAAGTGTGGTATCTACATAAGTGAACTTAGATTAATGCAGAAAAGAGATTTAATTGAAATTAATATTTAGTATGACAAAGAAGAAATCTATGTTTGTTGACATCGCATTGGTATGTTATTTTGAAACCCCACACTTTGGCATGGAACTAGGAGAGAAGGAACAATAGAAAGACAAATTTTATGCTTGGAAATGTGTTCTATTTGGAACGAGAAATCCGTAAATCTTTTGTTCAATGGAATGGTGAAACAGGTTTGAGAAAAAAAACTGTGAGTTCAATTTGATCTATGAAATCCAATCCACATCAAATTCAAGAAGGTTGTGTGTTGAATGAATGAAGAAATCGGTGAATTTATGGTGCAAAGGAACGGAAACAGTTTTGCAAATCAGTAAGTGGTTTTCGCATGCATCCAAAATGGTAAGTGGTAAAAATAAAAGTTGTAATATTCCTAATTAGCAACGGCTAATTGGAATATTTGATTTTGTTATTTTGTCTTCTGTAGTTTGTAAATAAATAAAAAGTGAGTGAAGAGGTTCTAACTCACTTAAGTGAAATAAGACATCCTCCTAGTAGCACAACGTTGTGACTTGAGTGGAGAGTCAAGGAAGGCCTAACACCACGTAGAGGAGGGGGGCCTACGTACACTCTAGAAGTTTCTGCAAGCTTCTGCGTAGATAAGGATGAGTATGTGGAGGAGAGAGAGGCTACGTTGGGTTTTGGAAGGAAACAAACATTATAAAAGATGGAGGAGCCTCCTCATTTAATTCATTCTTGAGTTGATGATTTTTGAGTGAGACATTTGTCTTCTTGAGCACACTAGTTATTTAGCCTGTCTGCAGCATTGTTTAGTGCATTGAGTGTCTCCGGTCAGAGATCTTGCCCTTAGCCCCAGGGGACTTCGAGATCCTGCTCGGGCAAGGTTTTTTTTCAGCATTTTGTGAGTCGTTATATTGTTTGGGTTTGTTGCGTAGCTGGAGCTTATAGAGACTACACAGTCACTAGGAGAGAGGACACAGTCCATTGTGGAGGAGCTTCGGATTGGGGTTTCCGCAGGTGATTTAGCTGGGATTTTGAGCAGAGGGTCAGCCTTTTCCCATCGGAGGTTTTTGGCAGAGTTTGTGGTAGTGTTTGAGTTGTTTCTATCCAGCCACTGCGCAGTGCCTTGGAGGCTAGTGTAATTCACTGGGGAGGCAGTTTATGGTGATTTCGAGGGTTGGCCATTCTCGGAATGGTTTTTGGATTTTTTCCTGGTTGTTGAGGAGAGTAGGTTTACCAATTTTCAGTTCATTCCAGCAAGGGGATCAGCCCCTATTCTTCAGTCCATTCCAGTAGTAGCAGCTACACGGCAGTTTTCCAACAGCTGGGATGCAGTTCATAGAGCAGCCATTTCTGGTATTCTCTAAGAGTGTTTTCTCACTTGCCTTGAGCAAGATTAGCCTATTGTACTTCATTACATTTCTCAGATTAATAAAATGGCTCAGCATTTCCTCTCTATATTTTCTGGATGAGTTTCCTTAGTTGTCGTATTCTCTTTCTATGATATTATATGTCTGCTGCAATATTGTTGTTTTGAGTGTTCTAGTTCTATACCACTTGGTGCGTTTATATTTCACTCTTAGATAGAGTCTAGAAAGGGCCAGGTAGCCTTTGGATCTCATCCTCTTTTCAGAGGCGAAATATCCAGTAAATTCCCTCCCAGTATATCTCTGGTTGGAGTTTGCCACGTTTTAGAGATATCCATGCAATGAGATATTATAGTGGTATCAGAGCATAGTTTTGGCTCAGCCTGTGGTCTATGACATCAGGAAAGAGACCATACAAAGGCAGGAAGTATAGAGACTGTGAGCGTAGGTTGGAGACCACCTACGAAGAGGAAGACTATGCCCGGGTAGAGGACGCAGATCAGGAGAGAGAGCCTATGACAGACGTAGAGCAGGTGGAGCTTGTAGTAGATTTAAGGCAGAAAGAGCCGATGGCAGATGACACAGAGGCCAAACAGTTTGGAGAGGCACTTCTCAAGTTGGTGCAGGATTTAGCTAGATAGATTGAGGTGATGGGACAAAGGTTCACAGCTGTGGAGGCTAGGCAGCATGAAACTCCACAAATTTTCTAGGTCGGAGAGGGATCAGGTACATCCCACCATTTTCTGGAGCAGGGTGCTGCTCAGCGTGATACTCCTCAGCCGACAGCTTCACGTGCACCTACCCGCTCTACCATACCCACTTTCTTGGGAGCAGATACAGGGGTGGGAGCCCAGCAGGAGGCAGAGCCTGGACACTTAGATGAGTATTTTGCAGAGTATCAGCCCTATGGGCAGGAGTTCAGGGATGCTCTCACATTCAGAGATTTTGTGCAACTCTAGTGGGACAGTAGACCTCGCGACCAGCATAGAGGGCACCGGAATTATCATGATGGAGATTCCCATCATGCCTCTAGTAGATTTCATTTTCCTACGTTTGATGGATCATCAAACAGTTCGGAAAATTCTTGGGTGGAGAAGCTAAATATCTATTTGTAGCTTAACCAGATGTCGGAGACGGAGGCCATCAAGGTGGCGACATTACATTTGGATAGTGAGGCCCAGGACTGGTGGTTCCATGGGATGGTTACACTCAAACACTCTAAAATGACGACATATGCCGAGTTTACCAGGAGGTTGATGGAGCGTTTTGACCGGAGGGATCCAGAACAACATTTTTTTGAGCTGACGAAGCTCAAACAGACAGGGAACCCAGAGACTACATTGCAAGTTTCTTGAGACTCTCGGTGATGGTGCCAGATCTATCCATGAAATGGATGATCTATATGTTTATGGAGGGATTGGCAGATCCACTTTGAGGTCTAGTCAGATCTACTAGACCAGCTACACTCCAGGATGTTATCTACAGGACCAGGGACTTATAGGATGCATTGCCCAGGACGTGGACACCTTACCCCCAGAGACAGGGCTTCCATCCCAAGGGGAAGAATGTGAGGGTTCCTCCTCCAAAGGGGAATTCGGGACGGGCATAGATAGATGATGATGCTAGGAGGGAGTTGAGGAAGAAGAGGCTGTGCTTCACGTGTCAGGAGCCATGGGCACCAGGGCATAGGTGTGCTACTGGAAAAGAACACTTCATTGAGGTCTTCTCTGATGATAGCGGGGAAGAGGATGAGGAGGATGATGAGGAGGTAGGAGATAGTCAGACGGCCCAGGATCAGTTGCTGCCTCCACCTCCAGGGATAGGAGGTGCAGCTTTTGCACCCATAGGAGGGGCCCTTGCAGCTTTGCCAGGAGTTCCTAAGTATTTTCCGTTGCGCGTACAAGGGACAGTACGTGGCCAGTGAGTATCAGTCTCGATTAACAGTGGGGCAACCCACAACTTCATTGATGCATAGATGGTCGAGCGGAGGGGTATACCGACCGAGAGTTTTGATGAGTTTTCAGTCTTGGTCCCAGGAGCCAAGACGATGTAGTGTGCTCAGTATGTTCCAGAGTTAGCAGTGACGATGGGTACTTACACCATGACTGATCACTTTTTCGTGGTCAACATACCAGATACCAATGTGGTACTGGGTTTTCAATGGCTGATTACTCTGGGGAAGGTCACCACGGATTGGGAGGCCTTAGAGATGGAGTGGGATGACAAGAAGACTGGAAAGCATGAGAAGATCCGCAGGATGCATACTTACCCACCTCAGACAGTTTCAACACACCAGATGGAGGCAAAATTCCGGAAGGGAGACATAGAGTGGGCGGTTGAGTTGCGGGCGTCAGAGGCAGAGACCACTGGTAGATCAGTTCATCCATATATACAGGCCATCCTTGACAGGCATGAGGTAGTGTTTGGGGATATACCACCAGGACGACCACTAGATAGAGGTTTTGAGCATACCATCGAGCTTGAGCAGGGTATCCAGGCAATGATCACTACACCCTATAGGCATCTCAAAGCATATCAGGATGATATTGAGTGGGCCATCCAGGAGTTGTTGGCTCTTGGACACATCAGACCGAGCACGAGTTCGTTTGCTTCTTCTGTAGTGCTGGTGAAGAAGAAGGACAGCACCTTGAGGATGTGCACTGACTACAGGGCCCTGAACAATAAGACTCTGAAGACTAAGTAGCCTATACCTAGGATCGATGAGCTAATGGATGAGATGAGAGAAACTAATTTCTTCTCGAAGATTGATTTAAGATTAGGGTACCATCAGATTCGCGTGAGGGAACAGGACATTCCCAAGACTGCCTTCAGGTGTCATTATGGGCACTTTGAGTTTTTGGTTATGCCTTTTGGGATGACCAATGCACCAGCCACCTTTCAGTCTTACATGAACCATATCTTCCATAGTCATTTGAGGAAGCTTGTACTAGTTTTCTTCAATGACATACTCATATATAGCAAGACTTGGGATGAGCATCGCTAGCATATAGAGGCATTGCTACGCATCTTGGAAGAGAAATAGTTTTATGCTAAGCTCTCCAAGTGTGAGTTTGGGATGATTGAGAGGCTTTATTTGGGTCACATTATTGGAGTGGACGGAGTGAGGGTCCATGAGGAGAATATTAGAGCCATCAGAGATTGGCCAGAGCCGAAGAACATGACGGAACTTTGAGGGTTCATTGGGATATGTACCTATTACAGGAATTTCGTCAGAGGATTATCACAGCTTGCTGCACCCCTTACAGATTTGACGAATAAGGGGGCATTTAGTTGGTCAGATACAGTGCAGCGAGCCTTTGATAGGCTTAAGGAGGTGATGAGTAGCTGCCCCGTGCTTGCATTGCCAGATTTTACGCAGCAATTTGTCTTGGAGTGTGATGCGTTGGGAGAGGGGATCGGCGCAGTATTGATGCAAGGGGGAAAACCTATAGCTTTTGAGAGTTGGAAGCTGCTTCTGCATGAGAGGTTGTATTCTTTATACGACAAGGAGATGTTGGCCATCATGCATGCTTTGGCCAAATTATGGCAGTATTTGGTAGGGAACAGGTTCAGGGTGAGGATTGATCACAATAGCCTTAGGTTCTTTTTGGAGCAGAAGCAGCTACATGAGAGGCAGCAGAAGTGGATCAGTAAGATCCAAGCATATGAATTTGACATAGAGTATGTCAAAGTTAACAATAACGTGGTAGCAGATTCCCTTCCATGTAGACCAACTACGTTATCTCTTATGAGCTTAGATACAGATTGGAGGGCTTGAATTTTAGTGGAGTACTACAAGGACAGGTTTGCATGTGAGGTGCTGGATGGATAGGTGGCAGATGACAGGTAGAGGGTGGTCGATGAGATCATCTATTACACGGACAGGATCTTCTTGACTGAGGGATCTGAGCTTAAGAAGAAGATACTCTAGGCATCATATGAGTCTCCATTGGCAGACCATCAGGGGTTTACCAAAACCTACAGGGCCATTAGAGAGAGGTTCTCATGGAAGGGCATCAAGGAGGATGTACTCCAGCACATCACGGAGTGCGATGTTTTTTAGAGGAACAAGGGGGAGATGAGCCATCCTGCAGGATTGTTGCAGCCTCTTCCCATTCCGGAGGGGAAATGGGAGAGCATATCGTTGGACTTCATCACAGGGTTGCCCATGGTGTAGGGAAAGGATTGTATCTTTGTCGTCATTGATCGACTGACAAAGTACGCGCATTTTTTCGCCATATCCGTGCATTACACAACAACACAGGTGGCCAAGCTGTTCTTCAGAGAGGCTTTTAGGCTGCATGGTTTTCCTAAGACCATCATCAGTGACAGGGATAGCCGCTTCATGGGCACATTTTGGCAGGAGCTTTTCCGACTGGTGGGGATGGAGTTGAAACCGAGTACCAGTTACCACCCATAGACGGATGGACAGACGGAGATAGTTAACAAGTGGCTGGAGGGCGACTTGCGTAACTATGTTAGTGGACAACAGTGATCATGGTTGAGATGGTTGCATCTGGGGGAGTACTGCTACAACTCGACACATCACATATCTATTGGTATGTCACAATTTTATGCTCTGTATGGGTACCATCCTTTATCGTTTTCTGATGTGATGTTTGGTGCTAGTAAGGCTCCTAGAGCCAAGATTTGGATCCAAGAGAGTCAGGACATCCTCCGAGCTCTCAAGGACAATATGGCTACAGCACAGAACCAACAGAAGCTGTATGCCTACAGAGGTCGGGTGGAGAGATATTTTTAGGTAGGGGACTTGGTCTACCTATGGTTACATCCATACCGACAGTCATCGCTGAAGCAAAAACGGGCTGAGAAGCTCAAGAATCGATTTTACGGGCCATACAGGGTGATACACAGGATTGGGCAGGTTACATATGAGTTGGTGCTGCCCCAAGGCAGCAAGATCCACAACATTTTCCATGTATCATGCCTGAAGAATGTGCTGGGACAGCAGGTGACAATGACAGAGGAGCTACCACCTACATATGATGAGGGGCACTTGGTGTTGCAACCGGAGGCCATTATTGATACCAGGGAGAGGCGGTTACGGAGAAGAATGGTCTAGGAATTCTTGGTGAGGTGGAAGAATTTGTCGGATGAGGATGCCGCTTGGGAGAGCGAGATGATCTTGCAACATCCATCACTTCAGTTGCTTGAAGACAAGCAACATTTTGCCGGGGGAGACTGTAATATTCCTAATTAGCGACGACTAATTGGAATATTCGATTTTTTAGTTTTCCATCTGTAGTTTTTAAATAAAAAGTGAGTGAAGAGGGTCTAACTCACTTAAGTGAAATAAGACATCCTCCTAGTAGCACAACATTGTGACTTGAGTGGAGAGTCAAGGGGGGCCTAACACCACGTAGAGGAGGGGGGCCTATGTACACTCTAGAAGTTTCTGCAAGCTTCTATGCAGATAAGGATGACTATGTGGAGGAGAAAGAGGATACGTTGGGTTTTGGAGGGAAACCAACGTTATAAAAGATGGAGGAGCCTCCTCATTTCATTCATTCTTGAGTTGATGATTTTTGAGTGAGACATTTGTCTTCTTGAGTATGCTTGTTGTTTAGCCTGTCTGCAACACTGTTTAGTGCATTTAGTGTTTCCAGTCGGAGATCTTTCCCTTAGCCCTAGGGGACTTCGAGTGCCTGCTCGGGCAAGGTTGGTTTTTCAGCATTTTGTGAGTCAGTTTATTGTTTGGTTTTGTTGCGGAGCTGAAGCTTATAGAGACTGCATAGTCACTGGGAGAGAGGACGCAGTCCATTGTGGAGGAGCTTTGGATTAGGGGATTTTGCAGGTTATTTAGCCGGGATTTTGAGCAGAGGGTCATCCTTTGCCCATCGGAGGTTTTTTGCGGAGTTTGTGGTAGTGTTTCAATTGTTTCTATCTAGCCACTGTGCAGTGCCTTGGAGGTCAGCGTAATTCACTAGGGAGGCAGTTTCTAGTGATTTACGGGGTTGGCCATTCTCAGAATGTTTTTTGGATTTTGTCTGGTTTGTTGAGTAGAGGAGGTTTGCCGATTTTCAGTTCATTTCGGCAAGGGGATCATACCCTAGTCTTCAGTCCATTCTAGCAGTAGTAGTTGCATGGTAGTTTTCCAGCAGCTGGGATGCAGTTCATAGAGTAGCCATTTACGGTATTCTCTAAGAGTGTTTTCTCACTTGCCTTGAGCAAGATTAGCCTATTGTACTTCATTACATTTCTCAGATTAATAAAATGGCTCAACATTTCCTCTCTATGTTTTCTAGATGAGTTTCCTTAGTTGTCGTATTCTCTTTCTATGATATTATATGTCTGCTACACTATTATTTTTTTGAGTGTTCTAGTTCTATACCACTTGGTGCGTTTATCTTTCACTCTTAGACAGAGTCTGGAAAGGGCTAGGTAGCCTCTGGATCTTGTCCTCTTTTCAGAGGTGAAATATCCGGTAAATGCCCTCCCAGTCTATCCCTGGTTGGAGTTTTCCGTGTTTTAGAGATATCCCCGAAACGGGATATTACAAAAGTTGTGCGATAATGCTTAGGTCATGACACATATCTCACTAAAACTACCTATTTCGCATAATTTTAAAAACATTAAATATCGGTCTATTTGAAATGCAATGAATTGATAACCATCGGATCAGACAAGAATCAAGGGTGGAGATTTGAAGCTAAATGAGCATTGGTAAATGTGCTATGAGTGAAAAATGATAAGTTAATTAAGGTTTATGTTTAATTTCTATTATAAAAGTATTATAATAGAAATAAAGCGGAGTAAAATGGATTTGAACCAAAGTTTAAAAAAAAAAAGAGTATTCTTGATATGTGTGGTTAATAAAATTAACCAAAGATCATGGAAGAGTTTTGTAAGGTTTCACGGAAAGGTTTAAAAGGTTTAGAATTTGGATAAAGAACAAAATAATGCTTCCGCATAAGAGATCACCACTGTTTGGAGTAGTCTTGTTTTATATGCATGAAGACTTTGCATTTGATATGCATATTGTGGGTAAACACAGCTTATGGCTGTGTCATTGTGGTATCAAAGCATAAATGTATTCTGCACAAAGTATGATTAATTAATGATTTATTTTGTGTGGAGTAGAATTAAAATTAATTATAAAGCTCTAACAAGAAGTTACGAGATCAGATTTTAAATCTAAATGACAACAGTTGGAAATTGGAAAAGGTATGCATTGGAAGCATGGTAGTCTAATACTATGAGAAATTCATATTTGCAGAATCTGAATTAAAAAGAAAATGTGCTTTAAGGATTAAAAAAATTATGTTTTGAAAGATGTGTATACAATTACAATGGTGATGATAGGAAGGAGATGAGATTTGAATCTGATAGACAACATGCACTTAGAAATAAAGTGTACCAAAATGTTGGAAGAATTTTCAGAAGCAAGGAAATAGAGAACAATCCATTCAAATGCAAATGAGTGGTGAAACAACATCACACATGGATATTGAAGGTAAGATGGTAAGTGTTATTTTAACTCTGGTTTGAAGATTATGTTTGCAAAATTCAAATTGCAGACAGTTGAAGAAAATATTAGCAAAAGAAGATCATAGCCTTAAGAGTAGAGATGAAGCTGGTAAGATTTTTTGAGTGAAAGCAAAGTGTGGAACAGAACCTTGAAGAATTCCAACAGAGGTTGGAAAAAAAGGAAAATTGTGTTCTTGAAAGGTGCAGATGAGTTGAAGCCTAGAAGGACCAGAGGAAAGCTCAAGGAGGTTCCAGAGATAGAGAACCATACTTGCCAAAATTCCAAGTCCAGAGGAAACTTGGTGAGGTAAGTGGCATCAGGAAGGACTTGTTGTTGTAGAGGCTTAAACAACTCATAGTGAAAGAGTGAGCGATGAACTCATAGAGATGGAAAGAATAATATGACTACAGATAGTCATAACAGGGGTTTTGAATAAGACCACAACAGATTAAAGGAATGGAAATTTAGCACAAGATTTCAGCAGTGGTACTGTAGGAAGAACTTTTGAAAGTTCTTAGAAATTGTAGAAGGACCTTATTCCAGTTAAGGCTTGGAATAGACAAAGACAGTGGTGTCTTTAAATGAAGTGAGTGCAACAACCAGAGAAGAGAGAAATATTTCTCAATACAAGTTCAGAGAAGGAGAGGACTTGAAGACCAGATAGAGGAGAAGCTTGGTGAGAATATCAACTCAGTAGAAGGTTGATTGGTTTCAGGTGCAGAAGTTCACATAGAAGTGAAGATGGCTATGGAAATTCATGTGCAAGGTTCAGAAGAAGGCTACAAATTGAAGAAGAAGAGTGCTAAAGGAATTTGCAGGAAACAAATGAGTCAAGAGGAGCATGACAAAGAGATTTATGAGATAAGAAAAAAATTTAATATATTAAGATGATGATAGAATAAAACCAGAGACATGGTTGTACCATGAAGAAGAAAATAAAGTGGCAGAGGCTACAACAGAAGAGAGAACAACATTTGAATATGTAGTTAGCAGAAGAGATGAGAAAGCTTGACCAGATGATAAGTGTGAAATTGAAATGTAAAAAACTTAGAGAAATAAAGTCAGAGATGGAAGTTTCCATTTGTAGATCGGAATAGGGTGAAATTCTAGGTAAAGATGAAAATTGGAGATCTGTGAAAGATCTTATGAATTATTGTGAGAATTCAAGACACAAGAAGTTTACCTTGCTAAAAAGAGAATTATTGATGATTTCCTGAACTGTTGGGCAAGTTCAGATCAGTCGAATCATGTAATGCCTTTTATTTTTGTAACTAATAATTTTGATGTGGTTACTGGTTTTGCAGAGGATGATAAATCTTTTGAAGTTGTCAAAAGTATGGAAGATTATCTTTCAGAAGATAAATACTCTGAAGCAGAAAGTAATGATGAAGAATGTCTCTTGAATAAGAAAAACAATGACTTGTTGCAGCAGAAAGAATTTAAGAATGCATTGTTATTTGAAGTTGTTCCAGCACAGAAACAATTTATTGTGAACGAAGAAGATGAGATTCAGACTGAAGATATAATATGTGAAGCAACAATTGAGACTGTTGAAACATGTAATTTTCAAACTGACAATTTGTGTATAAATGCAGGGATTGTAAGTGATGATGAAGTTCTGAAGAAATTCCAAAAAGAAATTGCATTGCTGGAATATTTGTTGGAAAACTCAGAGTATGACAAAGAGATTGTAGAAGACAGAGTTCTCTACAATGGATATGAATAGAGAGACATCATGGAAGCAGATGGTGTGGAAGTGAGACTTACTGACAATCTTGATAGTGCTTTAGAGAATTCTTTAGGAAGAATGAATCAACATACTAATGTTTTGATAGAGGAGGAAATTTCAGAGAAGCATATTGAAATGTTGCCAGAGGAAAAAGAGGCACGGAGGCCTTATGTTTTTCATTTTAATAATTATTTTATGAATGCAGATTTTTTTGCGGATGCTAGAGAAAATTTGGAACAGATGAGCAGCCACGTAAAGAGGGAGGAATATATTTCTATGGAAATACTTAATCCATGGAAAAAAGAGATTAGATTGCTGGAAAATATGCTAGAGAATTAGGTTTCAATACAGTAAGAGAAAGAGCTTGAAGAAATGAAAAATGTGAAGATGCAAGAGTCAGAGGACAGCAACAACAAACTAAAGCAAAGAGAAGGAGATAGAAAAAAATGGCAAACTATGTATCAGTCCAAGGAATTGCTGAAGAAAGAGGACAAAGAAATTTTCATCAGTGACAATAAGGAATAAGTTATCAGTTATAATAAACAAGAGGGTAAGGATGATACGGCGATAGTAAGAATAAAAGTTCAACAATCAAAAGGTAAAAGTAATAAGCATTCAGAAGATCTATTGGACAGAGAAATTGAACTAATAAGAAGGATAATGATGAAATTATCCCAGAGGAAGATAGCAGCAGGAAAGAAAAAAAGAAACAGTAAGAGAAAGACAATAGCATACTGTAAAAGCATAGCTAGTGGATCAATGTAGCATAAAGTGTGGAGACTTGTAGAAAAGAAACAAACAACAACAGTAATAGAAGAAAAATTGTAGAACAATGTATGGGATCCAGGAACATAAAGATCAGAAACACATGATCATGAGATCATGATTATTTTTAACCTTGGAAGTCTGATGCAGGAGCATTAGGCTTAGAAAATTCTTTGTATTTTAATAGACATAGGAGTCTTGTGTTTTCAAAGAAAAATGGCTGCCTATGCATTAAATTGATGTAATTTTAAGTATTTTGAGTGAGATATTTAGAATATTGGATTAATTATATATTGAGAGGAATTTTGTAAATGTTCCCGAATGTTGGAGAACATGAGAGAATTAGGTTAGTTTAGAGCTCATAGGGATTGAGAGATTTAGGAATTAATTGTAAATCCTAAATTATAATTGATTTCATGATTTTGTGGATTTGAAAGGATCTTTAGGGATAAAGGATAGATTTTAGGACTTAAAGGATTCAGTATTTTGTGGAGAAGATCAAATATCTGAAACCAAAATTGGTTTCAGAACTATTTGTATAAATTGTAAAGCCTCAAAAGCATGAAGGAGATAGGATTTAGATAGAAAAAGTTTGACTTGGAAGCCTATGGGCCAGAGAGGTGGAAAAGGCCATTTAATTAGAAAATTAGGCCTAAAAGAGAGAAGACAGAACATGAGATGTTCTGAGATTATCTAAATATTGTTTATGAATGAAAGGAGGGTTTTCGTTGTGTTCAGAATTATTTTCTGTGTTTGACCATAATTGAATGAAACTGATCTCTGTTTAAATGAAGTTTTGTGCATGATTTTTATTTAAATGTGGAAGCTTTTGTGAGGGACAAAATTTTTAAATTCCGGATTAATTTGTGTGATAAAATATGTAGTGGTGGTTTGATATGATGAATTCCATAGTAAGGTTTAAATGGAAATTCGAATCATCATTGATCACAGATTGGATGAATGATTGATTCACAAAAGAGTTAATTAAAGTGTGAATTTAAACCGTGTAGAGGTTGCATACATATCTGTGAAGGAGTCACAGCTGTAAATTCTCAAGCCACCAAAAAGAACTTGGCCTTTCGAATTGAGGTCAAATACGCATTGTGTAGAAGTGTGATATCTGCATAAGTGAACTTAGATTAATGCAGAAACGAGATTTAATTGCAATTGATATTTAGAGTAACAAATAAGAAATCTCTTTTTGTTGACATTGAATTGGTATGTTATTTTGAAACCCTTCACTTTGGCATGGAACCGGGAGAGAAGGAATAGAAGAAAGACAAATTTGATGCTTTGAAGTGTGTTCTATTTGGAACCAACAATCCGTAAATCGTTGGTTCAGTGGAATGGTGAAACATGTTTGATAAAAAAAAACCGTGAGTTGAATTTGATCTACGAAATCCGATCCACATAAAAGCAGAGAAGGTTGTGCGTTGAATGGAGGAAGAAATCCATGAATTTAAGGCACAGAGGAATGAAAACATTTTTTCAAATCAGTAAGTGGTTTTTGCATTCATCCAAAATGGTAAGTGGTAAAAATAAAAGCTGTGCGATAATGATTAGGTTGTGACATTTAGCTCACTAAAACTACCTATTTCGCATAAGTTTAAAAACATTAAATATCAATCTATTTGAAATACGATGAACTCATAGCCATCATATTGGACAAGAATCAAGAGAGGAGATTTGAAGCTAAATAAGCATTGGTAAATGTGCTATGAGTGCAAAATTGTAAGTTCATTAAGGTTTATGCTTAATTTCTAGTATAAAAGTATTATAATAGAAATAAAGAGGAGTGAAGGGAATTGAACCAAAGCTATAAAAAAAATCAAAGAGTATTATTGATATGTTTGGTAAATAAAATTAACCAAAGGTTATGGAAGAGCTTTGTAAGGTTTCGCACAAAAGTTTAAAAGGTTTAGACTTTGGATAGAGAAAAAAAAAATTTCTTCCGCATAAGAGATCACCACTGTTTGGAATAGTCTTGTTTTATATGCACGAGACTTTGAATTTGATATGCATATTGTGGGTAAACGGAGCTTATGGCTATGTCAATCATGTTTAAATATTTCTCATATTGTGATATAGAGATATATATCTCATTTTGTGGCAAAAAAAAGTGGAGGGTATGAGGTTTCAAGTGGCGAGTAAAGCCAATGTGGAGGTATTTAGAAGCTCTATTTATTATCAAACCTATTTTGAATGCTTTTAAAATTCTTTGGTTTCTTCACAATTCTCTATGTTATGCACCATATAGTCCTGCACTCTAAGATCTACGTAGATTTCACTTATATGTCCTTCTTCAAGACTGGTGCTCGATGGAAATAAGTGAAAACTTGATGACGAATAACCTTATATTCCTACTACCGGGATAACGATAACTACAACATGATTTCCTTTTCACCTGACTTACCCTCCCGAATTCATCTCTACATATATTAACCCATGGCCATGGTCTATTGCAACTCGTAATCTACTAAATTTTGCAAGGTTTATTTCTTGAGTTTTTATTCTTTCTAATTTCCCACATGGTCGATTTCCATTTATGGATTTAGAGTAAACGAGCACGATTAATTTTTTCATCAAAATTTAAAAAGTTTATAAATACACTTTATGTTTGTAAGCGTAATAAGCATGGGTTGTGGATACTTATACCAAAGGTATACTCTGAATAAAAAAGTTGATATCATTGAATCAAAACACTGAACAAAATGAGTGAAAAAATCTATTAAAATAGGTTGCAGCACAAATGTCAACTTAATGACCTAAGTGCTATAAGAAGTTGATCAAGTTTCTAGAATTGCTATAAAAGATGCGGGCTTCAGAGATCTTGTTGGACGGGGAATTAAATAACATTTTCGAATTATTATAGGTAACCATGTAGGAACCTATGGTTCAGATGAACCTTGCAAATACTATATATTTAACCCAAAGAAACCACTTCTTCTAGGATAGTAATGGACCTACATGTTGCTCCATATCACACCCTTCAACACCACTTTCACCCTTGCGTGGGGATTGGAGCTTCAGAGATCTTGTTGGACGAGGAATTAAATAACATTTTAAAATTATTATAGGTAACCATGTAGGAACCTATGGTTCAGATGAACCTTGCAAATACTATATATTTAACCCAAAGAAACCACTTCTTCTAGGATAGGAATGGACCTACCTGTTGCTCTATATCACACCCTGCAACACCACATTAACCCTTGTGCGGGGATTGGAGCTTGAGGGAAGAAATAATTTTTTTCTGGTGAACTGGCTTCTGCTACAATCAGGACTACCTCAGGGAAGAGGGTTCAACCTTTCTCCAAAATGATATTGCAGCTAACCAAACCAAGCTAATGTCGAACCCCATGTGTCCACATTTCCTCTCACTATTCCCCATAACGCTCATCCATTCACCCACAGTTCTATTTGGATGCTCAGGGGAGTTAAAAGGAATTTCAGCCCATGCTTGTGGCAGGGGGAGTTTCCGAATTCTTAATAGGTAGCCTTGGGTGGGGGAGAGGGAGACTCTAACTAAAGAAGGAAACCGTTGAAATGGGCATTTGTGCGTGTAGAGAGAGTACTAGATCCAAAGATAATACTAGTTATAGAGCTAACATATCCACTAGCATCTAGAACAAAGATAAAAGTTAGGGAAAGGATAGAAGAAGTAGCAAATCTAGGTGCATAAGCCGAGGTATATACATAGACTTATGATCCAAGAAGCAAACCCAACTACGAAGCACATTAATATATCATGTAGCTAAGCAACTACATAGCTAACAACACTCCCTTCCTATATCAAGGGAGCACAAATATATCACTCTAACTAGACCTCATGAGAGAAATATTCATATATCCTCTAATTAGCTTTGTAGGAGCAGCAACACTAACGACTTTCATGAACTTTTTCCCTCCTCTTTAGTATCACAGAATCATTCATTTTGGTTTTAAAACAAAAAACTTATTTCATTTTAGTCTCACTTGTATAGCTAGTTTTTGTTTAAGCTGGGAGTTCGACGTAGAAGTAAATCGAGTCATGGTTTTTTTTTGTAACATTGAATGTATACAATACTGGAAAAGATTCACGGAATAGCAAGAAGTTGTATCCATTTACTGCACAGAAACTGATACCCATTATCGAAGCCGGTTTGATTGATTCTTCCAGAAATTGAGAGGGTTCAGCGCTAGTAGCTGGTGTTTAGCGAGGTACAAATAGATAAGAGTGCTGGTGGTTAGGGGATACAGTTGAACCAACCTGAGAGAGTCTATCACAAGTCCAGTCGATAAGGGACTTTCGGATTGCTAGTTTAAAGCTGACACTTAGCACTAATAGAGTTATCTCAGTGGTTGGAGATATCTATTACGCTCCACAACAACACTAGCACTGCCTCTCCTTCCCCACGTCTCGAGGGGCTTGACGGGAGGGATGGATCAACTGCGTGCGCTTATGACTCTCTAGGCAAAAATGTTAGCAGGACCATCATCGTCAAAGCTAGCATCCTCAAGTTGTTGAAAAGCCAAAGGAAGGTAGGGATGCGTGAGGGAGAGTAGGCAGGACTAATGTTGCTTGGCTGTTAACAAGGCATAAACAATACGAGGTTCAGACAACTCCTAGAGTGTGAAGAGGGGATACGTTGGCCACATGCAAGCCCTGCATGCAAGCTTGGCGTTCCCACCCCTGATTTTTCTTTCCTATATTTCATTTAATTTATATATATTTTTAATAAACTTTCAATATCAATGGGCTCTACAAATTTAAAATAAAAAGATTATCCAACTTTTACATGCCACATGTCTATACGTTCACATATGTATACTCTATATCATCTTAGTCTTCATTACGTTGAAACTCTGAATCAAGGCCACCATCAAGGTATGCGCTAGGTGAATTACGCTGAAACTGTGAATCAAGGCCAAGCCCACCGTTAAGGTTAAGGCCACCATCAAGATAGGCGTTGGGTGAATTAGAGAAGATTTTTTCATTTTATAAAAGTGTTTCCTAGATAATAAGCCTATATAACCGTTTTCTTTTCCAGCAAAGAGAGCCTTCCAAAAGGTTATGCTGAGCGATGGAGTTCGGGTTCTCTGGCCAGTATTGAAATTTTGGCTTTCATTCTAATATGTTAACTATTTTTTTAGTCATTGTTGTTTCCGGGATGACTTCTGGGGATGTAAGTACCTTGGTCTTTTAAATTGTGGTTCCTTTCATTGGGGATACTTTCTTGTGCAGGAACATCTTTACCAAGTGCCTCATTATGCTGACATTACGCGAGTTCATTTTTTCTTTTATTATGTATATATGCTAGGATCTCAAGTTGTCGTTATTATACTGTCTCGAGTGTGTATAAACTACATCAAGTGTGTATAAACTGTATCCAAGAAGAATGGACAATTCGCTCTCTTCACTTGTAATACTTTCCTCAGTGAAACGAAACCGTGGTTATTATTTATAACAATGCAACTTATACCAATGTCATATATGTAAATTTCTCTTTCTTAAATATTGTCAATATTTTTGTTCTGTATTTTTAAGACAATTATACAATGACTGTTTTCTATACACAATCCGTATATATGTCAAACTGTAAATGCGGTAGGATGCCCTTCTTGATGTACTCCTGTAGGTCTAGTGCCAAGATTTTTAGCAGCTACCAGTTGTTGCACTTCCTAATTTCCTACCAAAAGGCCTTGTTTCCTACAAAAGGCAGAGACGTGTTGTTAAACAACTCATCCTGTTTTTCAATGTTCTCATTTATTAAAATTTCAATTTTTTTTAAATGTTATCTTCTCATCAGTGAAAAACTCCATAATTGATTTTGGAAAGTTCTTCCGTTGGTTAGGTTGTTCTGATTTGTTTCCCCTACAAAGGTATTCTGATTTCTCCTCATGATATTGACATTATCAAAGAGATTATCATCGAATATTACTGAAACTAATATTGAGATACTCTCCCTTAATCCCTCCCTTTAACATATTTCAAACACCATAAACTTAAATTCTAATCAAAATTATTATAATTCATTAAAAACTTTCCCATTATAAGATTTTGTTATTGAAAATTTCCCAATATGTACTCGTATATATCCTTTTTAGTTTCTCATTAACCACATGTTGTTGGAACCTTCTTAGAAAAACTTTAAGGTTGAATTATCAAAATCTTCTTCTTTTTTTCCCTTATTTTATAATGGTTAAATTGTGTAAATATCCATTTCTGAAAATTTTCCTTATAGTGTTTGACCTATGAACATGGAATACTTTATTTTATTTTCTTTACAATTCTAATGATGAAACTCATTTTGCATTTCAATTTTTTTTTTATGAATATTTCAATAAAATGACTAATGAAAGCATATATAGAATATTAGTTAAAACTTACCATCTAAAGTTTGTAACTCCAAAAATATGAAAAACCAAATCCTAAAATTTAAAAGTTGTAATAACAAAAGTGAAAATAAAAATGATAAAATAGCCCATTTAAAGCACAAAAACTAATAATCTTTCATTTAAATACTAAATGTCATGCCAATTAGTTAAAAAAGCATAAAAACACCCATGCCAATAATCATGTTCCTAAATAATGACCAAAATTAATATGAAACAACTTTATTCATCCGTTAGGTTTACAAATAATGTATTACGATCCTTAAAATTAAATATTTTAAATATATATAAGAGGAAAAAGACATAGTTATGAATAATCACATCACTAGTAATAACAAAAATAATATAATAATTAGTTACATCAATACATAATATACATTATATCAATTTGTATAATTCTATCGAAAAAACTACTACTTGAGTCAACATGTTATAAGTAAACATGTCATAGTGTATACAATTGAAATAGACTTATATTTTCCATTACGACCAATAGAATTAAGAGAATGTCAAATATTAATAACGTGAGTAAAGTACATGATAATATATTTAATAATATGAATTCAATTTAGAAGAAAATGTTTTTTTTTAATATAAAGAAAGTGTAATCTTTTGGTTTCATAAATTACCTACTTTGTAAATGGGTATGGATATTTTATTAGATAGTGGATCATAAAATTTTTATTAAAATATGTTAAAAATTTTGAAATTCAAACTATTAGGGTTAATTTTCTCTTTTATTTATAAATTTATTGATCATTGTTTATTGTGTATGTGTGTAGATTATAATTATGCAAAAAATAGAAAACAAATATAACAATCACTTATAAACCACAATAATAGAAGATATGATAGGGTAAAAACTTTTGGGAGAAAACCCAGTTGGAAGGTGAGGCTATTATGTTCTCTCTTTCTCTAAATGGAAATTAATGAAGGTCCAAAGGAGCGTGACATGTGGCTTATGGGTAGCTATAGTTCACTAGCCCTCTCCATTTTTTTCATCTCTATCCACTCTTAGCTACAATACTCATATATGGAACCAAGTGCACTCGAATAAAATATACCCATTTTCCTCCTAGTTGTCTAGTTATAACATAGCACTAGAGCCAACTAGGGGTTAAATATGATCCATTCAACTCTCAATATGAGTAGCAAATTTGAACCTTCTATATCCTTCTTTTTGGTTTCCACATGGATAGCCACTTTTCCATGAGAAATGGGGCTAATTTACAATCCTCTCGAACAACGGAGGTAAATTTTGATAGGTCAACTTCCAAGAGGCATAAATTTCTCATAGAAGGTCCAATTGAGGAAATTATTTTGTTGTTGGAAAGTTACAAGTGTTTATATTATGGAATATATGTGTATAATAATATAACATACAACTACCCTAGCATCTACCAACTTTCATTTTCTTACCCGGGGTAAACATGAGATAAGGGGAAATTATGAACACACTCAACCTCCTAGGTGATCTTAAGGAAATCAAGTCGACAAAGAAACCTTGATGAGCTCCCTCATGTGGCACAATACCCTCCAGGAATAATCCAACCCCTTTAGGTGTCTATACGCTAAGCTGACCTAGATTTTCCCTGACTTTTACCCCCAATCACTCCCTTAGCAAGGCATCAATATGACTGCAACCTCCTAGTCACATGGATAAGCCTCCATCATTGTGTCAGTGGAATTTTTCACTCAGTTTTGTGCCAGCACTGTGGATTTATGGTCTGTTTCTAGGGCTGAGGCTAGACCTCTCCCAATAAATCCCTGTAGCTTTCAAAATTCTTAAATTGCACGAGGGAAATGCTTGTAAAACAAAAAATCACAGCAAGACTAGGCTTGACCATCCCCAAACTAGACTGTCATTCCGTCAAACACTTGGAAGTAATGCAATATACACGTCATGAATACAAGACGAAGTGTAAGGGACTATAAATTCATATGAAACTTATTAAGAAGGATCACCACCCTCTCACATTATTTTTCTTAACACTAATTAGGTCTGGCATCCATCATTATTTTAGTTAGAAGTAAAACATGAACTAAACCATGACTAGAACCAATCACATAACCATGCTTATATCCAAGCATATAATGACCAAAATAGCCATAATATAACAACCATTAAAGCCACATAAATACAAGTACAGTGTTATGAAACCAACTCCAAAAATAGAAGAAAAGAGAGATCAATGCCTTCGAAATCAGCCACTTCGAGGGGGAAGCCTCCAATAAATTACATAAATGAACAATTCTGGGATGATACAAATGACAAAAACTCCTTCTATATATAGGAGTCCATGGGGTCACAATATAATCCTAACCGACCTCCCAATAATAATGTAAGGGCACAATAATAACAATATTGGGGTAACAAGGGTACAACAATAACAATAAGGGGGTTACACTAACAACAATAAGGGACCATACTAGTAATATAGGAACCTAACATGCTCCTCTCCTTCAAAAAAGTGTTGTAATCAATGCTTGAGTAGCTCTGAATGCTTCTGTATAAAATTATCATCCTCCCATGTAGAATCTTCAATGGGTAAGTTCTTGCACTTGATGAGATACTCTAAAATTGATCGATTTTGTAGCTTTCGAGTTCTTATTTCCGTGACTACTTTAGGTTCCAATATGATTTTTCCTTCCTCATCAAGTTCTAGCAAAATTGTTTGAACTCGAATTTTTTCACCTATAACATTATTTAAGCATGAAACATGGAAAACTGGATGCACTCGCGAAGAAGAAGGAAGCTCCAATTTGTATACCATAGCACCAATGTTTAGTAACATCTTGTAAGAACCATAGTACTTTGGAGATAATTTATTATCCTTATTACCTTGCTTGAGGGACATTTTTTTGTATGGTTTTAGCCGTAAAAATACCCAGTCTCCTACATCAAAACTTCTCTCACTGTTATGTTGATCTTCCTATTTTCTCATTTGATTTAGTACCAAATATAGGTTATCCTTTAAGCATTGGTGAACTTCCTTCTAATGCTAGATTTTATCTTCCACTGCTTAAACCTTAGAATTTTTTCTTAAATATGATGTGATGGACGGTGGATGATATCCAGAAAGTACCATAAATGGGGTCATTTATGTTGCACTATGGAAGGAAGTGTTATACCACCATTCAGTGAGAGGTAACCACTTGAACCATTGTGTTTGCTTATTAGATACAAAACAATAAAGATATCATTCCAAATATTTATTCACTATCTTAGTTTCACCATCAGATTGAGGATTATAAGATGAGCTATGAGCTAGTTGAGTACCCAAACAGGAAAATAATTCTGTCCAAAAAATTCCATTAAAAATGGGATCTCTCTCACTTGCAATAATATTTGGGTTTCCATGTAGCTTTTCAATTGTTTCCATAAATGTAGTAGCAACCGTACTTGCTTTAAATGGATGAGATAATGTACAAAAGTGTGCATACTTGGTAAGTCTATCAACTACCACCGTGATGACACTCTTTCCTTCAGACTTAGGTAAACCTTTGATAAATCCATTGAAATATCTTCCCAACGTTGAATTGGAATGGATAAAGGTTGTAGAAGACCCAGGGTCTTAATTGTCTCAACTTTATTTTGCTAGAAAACCAAAAATTCCAGCACAAAATTTTGAATATCAGATTTAAGGCCATCCCAAAAAAATTCTTTCTTCAGCCCATGGTAAGTTTTTAAATATCCCGAGTGTCCTCATAAAGGAGAAGTGTACAATTCAAAAATAACCTTTTGTTTTAGTTGGGAATTCTTACAAATATATAAGCGATATTTGTACCATAAGGAATCATTTTTCCAACTAAATGTATCATATGTACTAAGATCTTGCTGCAACTTTTGAATGAGTGTCCACACTTCTTCATCCTTCTTCCATTCATCCCTTGCTTTGGTTATCTAATCTGGTTGGATAATAGAAATGGCACAATGCAATTCTTCCACCTCTTCATCCTTTCTTGAGAGTGCATCTGCAACAACATTTAGCTTCCCTTTTTTGTAGATGATTTCAAAGTCATAACCTAACATATTTTTGACCCATTTCTACTACTCTTCTGAAGTTATTCCTTTTTGCAAAAAGTGTTTAAGACTATCATGATCAGTTTTTACCTTGAAGTGTCTTCCCATAAGGTAATGTCGCCATTTATTTAGTGCATGTAGTATTGCCAACATTTCCTTCTCATAAATAGCTTTCTGTAAATAATTTACTTTTATTGGACTACTTTCAAAAGCAACGGTTCTTCCTGCTTGCATTAAAATAACATCAATTCCATTTCCTGAGGCATCACATTCCACAATAAAGGTTTTGTCAAGTCTAGCATAGCTAAGACTGGTGCTCGATACATTTCCTCTTTAAGATGTTCAAAGGCCTTAATTGCTTCAGGAGTCCATGAAAATACATATTTCTTCAATAATGTTGTTAGAGGTGTTGTTGTTCTCCCATAATTCTTAAAAAACTTGCAATATTACCCTGTTAACCTGAGAAATCCTCACAACTGATTTATGGTTGTGGGGACTTTCCATTCCTTAATGGCTTTAATTTTGTTAGGGTCTACCTTAACACCCTCATGAGATACAATATGACCCATATATTCCACCTCTTGTACTCCAAAGAAATATTTGGATGTTTTTGCATATAATTTTTTCTCCTCCAATAGTTTTAGCACCATGTCAACATGTTGAACATGCTCCTTCCAAAAGCTGTTGTAGATTAGTATATCATCAAAAAATAGCAGCAAAAAATTTCTAAGGGTTTGAAAATGGAATTCATAAACCCTTGAAATGTATGAGGTGCATTGTTAAGGCCAAAAAGCATAACCAAAAATTCATAATGACCCTCATGAGTTCGAAATGTTTTTTTCGTAATATCTTTGGTATTCTTTCTAATTTGATGATATCTTGAACGAAGATCCAACTTGGTAAAATAATTTTCTCCATGTAATTCATCAAAAAATTCATCAATCATAGGAATGGGAAATTTATCTTTAATAGTTATCTTATTTAGCTCCCTATAATCCGAACACATGCACCATGATCCATCCTTCTTATGCACCAATACTACTAGAGGAGAGAAAGAACTATGACTAGGTTGAATTATACCAGCCTCTAAAATTTCTGTAATCATACGTTCAATTTCTCCCTCTTGGACATAAGGATATCTGTAAGACCTTATGTTTGGAGGAACACTTACTAGAATCAAATTAATAGCATGATCATGATCACGAACAGGTGGGAGTCCTTCGGGAGTTTCAAACACTTTGAAATGGTTGTCCAAAATTTTTTGGAGATCTGGAGAAATAGATGATTTTGATGTTGGAACTTCTAGAGAGAATAATTGTGCAATTACGCCTTGTTGTTATTTCTTCAGAAGCTTTTTCATGACATTGGAGCTTATTATATTTCCTAGATTCCCTAAGATACCCCGTAAATTTGACTTCCTTTCCTTCCAAAAAAAATATTCAAGAAACGTTCTCAAAAATTAAAAGCTACTGTACCCAAAGATTGTAACCATTGTACTCCTAGTACAACATCAAAAACTCCCATTGGAATAGAAAGCATTGGACTATTCAATACATATTCCCCCATGGTTAGCTTGATATTATGGCATTTTCCAGATAGATTTATAGTTCCTCCATTTGAAACCATCACTTGAAATTATAGTGCTGGGTATAGGAAACAATTAAATTTCTTGGCTACCTTACAATGAATAAAATTATGGATACTACCCAAATCAATCAACACTATTACCTTTTTATTCTTGTTATGTCCTTCTATATTGATATTTTGAGGAGTGGTAATTCCTTCTTATTGCATTACACAATATGGTCAGACTCATTTCTTCTTCTTCTAGGGTTGGTTTCTCATGTATATCCTCTTATATTGAAGTTTCTTGTTCATTTTCTTCCTCCTCTTCACAATCTATGTAAAATAATTTCTTCTCATCACACATATGACCTTTAGTGTATTTTCAATCACAATTGTAGCAAATCCCTTTTGCTCTATTTTATTCAAATTGTTGTGGTGTCAACCTTGTAGGTTGTGGAAGTCTAGCAGTAGCAACACTTCCATCTTTATAGATTTGAGTGGTAGGCTTCCTTGTTTCCATAAATTTACATTCAATTTTTCTTTCCAATCTGAATGCCTTCTCCAATGAAGCGGGTTCTCGAACACGAAATTCATGTCGGATGTTATCCTTTAAAGTCGCTATGAAGGCATTAATCCTGCGTTCCTCTGGAATATCAGTTACCCTTATATTCAATTTTTGGAAGTCCTCAATGTGCTCCACCTCTGAACCTTTTTGTTTGAGATTTATCAATTGGCTAAAGAAGGTGTTTCTCTTTGTATCCTCATAATGTGCTATCATTTCCTCCGTAAAAATTGACCAAGTGAAAAAAAATTTATGGGAGAAAAGCCATTGATACCATACAAATGTATTTTGTTCTAAATGAAAAGTTGCAATGCATACCTTTTATGTGTTTTGCACGTTATTGAGATCAAAATATTTCTCCATCTGTAGTATCCATGTTACGGGATCCTTGCCATCAAAATTCCTCATATCCATATTTGGAATATGGTGGTTCTTCCATCCAACATTAGAGTTTATGAAATCAGGATTAAAATTTATGTTGTTCTCATCATGAGTTTCCTCTACTATCTTTTCGCTACTAGGAAACATTTCTTGTATCAACTTTGTCAAACCTTCCATGTATGTTTTTAGATCATTCTTCATGTTTTCCATGTTGTCTTTCATTTTTTCTTCCATTTCATTTATTCCTTGCTTCAAACCATCCATCTTAGCTTCTATGCCTTTCTTCAAAACTTCCATTTCATTTTTTGTTTCTCTTTGCGAGAGAAAATTTGCTGCACTTTCTCTTGTAATTTTGATATGTCATGTTTCCATTTTTCATCTTCATAAGTCATAGTAGAGCCTTCTAAAGAATGGGTGTTGAATTCTTTTTAGGGGCATTTTAGAACCCAATACTGATATCTATTCTACAATATGCCCTTTGAATCAATTCAAAATGTTTTTTCACACAAGACTTATGCAATTTGAAAAAAAATACACACATTTTTCTTGATTTTGAGGAGCTCCCTATTGAAACTGAATTATCTCTATGATTTAGAATATTCAATATCTAAAATTCAGCCCTGTAGTAACCCTCTAAAGGTTCTTTCAAACTCCATAGGTTTGGCTTGATTTGGATTCTTCGAGACAAAGTTATGCCCAATCTCCCACGATGGCCTATTTATGGATTGGTTCAGTAGAGTGAACTTGTACGGTGTGCCACGTGTCAATGTTTCCTCCTTCGTATTTTCAATTGATACCCAGGAAACTACAGTTTGTTTACTTGCAATCACTTTTTACATAATTCCAATCTGATGCTCAGAGAGAGAGTTATGACGATTTTCCCACAGTCACCTCTTTGAGATGAAATTAGTGAGCATTCAAAATCTCTAACTTCCACAAATCATATCACCAAAAAATTTGCGGACCAATATCTAAAAAAATTTCACAACGTTCCTCAATATTTCAGCTTCTCTCTGTCAAAATTTTAGCTTCTGAAACTTCGTAGAAAAATAGTTATAGGGAAAATTCCACGATGAATTGTTTAGGTTAAATTTGGGAACCTGAAAAAAATCCTAACTTCCACATATCATATCTCCAAAAATATTATGAAACAAGATATGAAAGTTTCACATGACATTCCTTAGGATTTCGCCTTTGCTTTGTAAAAATTTCAGCTTCTAAACCTTTGTAGAGATGAATTTATAGAAAAAATTCCAAGATGACATGTTTTGAGCATCAAAACCCTAAAATCCAAAGCTCTGATATGAAATGTTATGAAACCAGCTCCAAAAATAGAAAAAAAGAGAGATCAACACCTTATAAAACAACCACTTTGAGGGGGCAATCTCCAATATATTAAATAAATGAAGAATTATGGGATGATACAAATCACAAAACCTCCTTCTTTATATAGGAGTCGACGAGGCACAATATAATCCTAGCCAACCTAACAATAATAATGTAAGGGCACAATAATAACAATATTTTGGTTACAGGGGTACAACAACAAGAATAAGGGGGTTACATTAACAAAAACCAGGGACTATACTAGTAATGTAGGAACCTAACATGCAAAACCAAGAGAAATTAGCTTCCATTAAACATAGGAAAGAGCTAACCTAGTTCAGGACTTCCACGTACCATCCGACCATAGACATGGCTGAACAAAATATTTATTTTATCCAATCACCCCGGTTCCATATTCCAAGAATTAATGCGAGATCTAATCGATAAAATAATCTAAAAAAACCAAGGGAATAGAGAGGTTAAACCACCTCCACCCTCATCATACCATGATCTGACCTAAAATGGCACCAAGATCACAAAATTGAAATGAGCTTGGAATGACTATGGATCTAATCACTATCCTTAACGAATTATCTGTCTCCTTGTATCTAGGCTTTACTACTATCCACATTGGATCACTAGGCCCTTACCGAGACACCACCCTTAGGCTTTACCGTGTATCTCACCAAAAATGGTCAAGGGATTCCTCGGCCTTTGGGAATATTACTCAGACCACCTCTGCCCTAGATTCTAAAACAATCCAAAAATTCGAAACCTCAATCCGAGACTAATTTTGTCACACCATGTTTATCTCAAAATAGGCAAGGCAAGGAAGAAAAGCAGTGTAAAAATGCCGTAAATCCATGCCACTGATAGAAAAATAACCAAATACAAACATGAACATACCATGCATGTCAAAAATTGTAAGTATTCCTATTGAAGTTGTCTGGTCCTTCTTTTATTTTCTTTATCATTCATTTCCTTTTCTTGTCCTTTTCCTTCCCTTGCTTGCTTTTCCCTTTCTTGGTCCAAAGCTGAAATTCTCCAAGAAAAATCTAAGTGTCCAAGAGTATGAGAGAGAGAATAGAGAGAGAGATCAAAAAGTGAACTCACAAAAAGTACCGACTAATCCTCAAAAGAAATTTTATCAATGAGGCATCTATTTTCTTCATTTTCCAATAGTTTCCTTCAATTCCTCGACAAATCCAACCTGTGACCTCCTTTATTTTCTCCTAATTTCACTTATTTTCATAATTAAACCTATCAAAATAACTTTTTTCCTTTTTAATTCCTTATCCATTTCCTTTTCCAATTTCTCCTTATACATAAACACATCCATTGATGCCTACTGGGATATGTTTTCCAAAAATTCATCTTGGGATAAGTATCCCTTAACTGTGGTCTTATTTTGTCCTCTATTAACTTTTATTTCATGGAATTTTAGGCCAGGTCTATTAGAGAACCCTCCCCCTTGGGGAACACCATCCTGTTTTTTAAACCACACCTATACCTCAAAAAAACCACTGAAAATAAAATGTACTACCCATGAAGATTTATAACTTAGCTCGATGCAATATTTACAATGAATAACCTTCTCAAAGAAAAATCCATCATGACATCATGAAAATCTAACAACCATAAAAATTATTTGAGCTTTATAACATATCTCATGGTGGTAGTTACAATAGAAACCATACATAAATATATACATATATGAAAAATTCTCTACCTCAACCAACAAAAATTTAAGGATACCTATCCCACATCTAATTTGCCATCTCCTAGGTTGCTTCATTGAGCCTGAAGTGCTTCCATTGCACTTTAATTTGCTTTATGGATATTTTCTTGGGCATAATTTGTTTCCACTGCAATAAGCATTGAGGTTCCAACTGGAATTATCCTTCTTGCTCCACCTGCAAAGCAGAAAAATAAATAAAATGAGCAACATACTTTATATACATTTCACTAGTGGAGGTAGTGCAAATCAATAGGAGATTGGTCCAGTCCTCTGAAGGATCTCAAAAGGTTCGCAATACCATAGTGCCAACTTGGCACATGATATAACCCTCAACGAGCTCTTCTTAGGCTTGATCTGCATATATACATGCTCCCGAGCCTGAAACTCCTTAAATAACCACTATTGGTATGCATAACTCTTCCACCTGTCTTGTGCTACCTTTACATTATTCCTTATGTCCTCCATCTCCTATTCCATTTCTGCCAACATGTCCGGCCCAATAAGTACCAATTTCACTAGATCACTCTAGTTGATAGGAGTATTATAACTCCACCCATACAATGCCTCAAAAGGACTCATCCTCACTTAATCCTGATAACCATTGTTGTATAAAAAATAAACCAATGAAAGGTAATCCTCCCATTACCTCTATTGGTGCATCACATACATCCTCAGCATGTCCTCCATGATCCTGTTGGCCCTCTCCGTCTGTTCATATGTTTGTGGGTGATAAGCTCTACTAGAACAAAAATTTTCCCCAACCCTATAAAAAAATCCGTCAAAAAATTGGATGTTAACTTAACATCTCTATCCGACACAATCTTCTTAGAAACAACATATAATATCATAATCCCCCCCATGAAGAAATGTGCCACCTCACTAGTTTAATATGTAGCCTTCAATTGAATTAAGTGAGCCACCTTTCTCAACCTATCGACCACAACCATGATAGAATCATGCTACCTCACTATCCTTGGAATACCTGTAATAAAATCCACAGAAATGACCTTCCATTTTCATTCCGGAATTGAGATCAGTTGTACTAGTCTACTTGGTTGCCTACACTCTACCTTTACCTCCCAACAATCCAAAAATATAAACACAACATCGACCACATCCTTCTTCAATTTCCTCCAATAATACAAATTATTTACTGCGTTCAATTTTTTCTCATATCATGTATGACTTGAATATGTTTTTGCATGAAACTACCTCAAGATCACCTTCTTGAACTCACTATTTTCTAGCTCAGATATATTGTCCCTAAATCTCACCAAACCATATGTCATGAGATGAGAGTCTCGGTCTCGATCACTTTCACCTGCACATGCAGTTGTGCTCTGTTGTAACCTGTGCATGAGCTCCACATACCTGTTATCCTATTTTCCTGCCTATACGATTCGATCATGTAAACCTGTCCCATAGCAATTCATAGTTTCTATATGGTTCACCTATACTTTCCTGCTGAGAGCATATGAAACCCTATTATCCTTTCCCTTAATGTATCTGATGTCGAAGTCATACTCACTATGGGTGGCCAACCATCTAGCTTGCCTGGCATTCAGATTTAGTTGGTCAAAACAATATCTCAACCTATTGCAATCACTCAGCAATACAAATCTCTTGCCTAGAATATAATGCCTCCACCTTTTCAATGTGTGAATGTTACCTCCCAACTAACGATATTGATTTTCATATTTCTATTCATTCTCATTCAATTTCCTAGACCCATAGAATACCACCTATCCCTCCTTCATAATGACTCCAACAATTCCTCTTCTACAAGCACTTGTACACACCACAAATTATTTATCTTGATATGCAATCTTAAGAACTTGAGCATTGGTTAACAAATTCTTCGGTTTCTCAAAACTAGATCCACATTATTCTATCCATTCAAACTTATTACCTTTCCTATGAAAATCTGTAATAGGATGTGCAATGCATGAGAAGTTTCTGATGATCCTCCTGTAGTAACCTATTAACCCCATGAATTATCTGGCTTCCTACACATTCTTAGGAGCTTTCCACACCATGAAAACTCTTATTTCTTCTAGATATACTTCTATACCTTTGTTGGAAACAACATGTCCCAAGTAGTGTACCTTGGTTTGAAAGAAATTATACATTCTAAGCTTAACATATAACTGATTCGATCTTAGCAATCTCAACACCATTTCTAAATTCTCGACATGCTCTTCCTCATTCTTATAATATACCAAGATGTCATCAATGAATACAAGAACAATTTTTTCTAGATAAGGAAGAAACACACTATTCATCAAACACATAAATGTAGGCTGGGAATTATTCAAACAAAATGAAACTACATAAAAACTTATAATGCCCATAGCTTGTCCTGAATGCGATATTGTTGATGTCCTCTTATTTAATTTGTACCTGATGATATCATGATCTCAAGTTGATCTTAGAGAACACTATTTCTCCCTTAAAATAATCAAACAAGTCATCAATCTCTGGCAACGGATACAGGTTCTTGATCGTCACTTTGTTCAACTACCTGAAATCAATGTATAACCTAACATTACCATCATTCTTCTTAACTAACAACATTAGTGCACCAAAAGGTGATACACTTGGCCTAATGTATCCATTGTCAAGAATTTCCTTCAGCTGCAACTTTAATTCTACTAACTCTGGAATTATCATCCTATAAGGTGACCTTGATGTTGGTGTTTCCCATGGTACCAAATCAAAAGAAAATTCCACTTCCCTGTTTGGAGGTAACTTTGTAATCCCTGCTTGAAACACACCTTGAAACTGCTGCAATACATGAAACCTTTGGAATATTTCTGCATCCTCAACCTCCTTACCCTTGTCACTAAAAACATGCATTGCAACCATCATTCAACATTTTGTGCAAGTTCCCTTAGCCTGCATAGCGGTCACAATCCTCACTGATGTAGGATTCCTTTTTTCATTTAAAATTCTCTTTTCTGCATTATCATCTAGGCACTCAATGTCCTTGTCATAATTGTCTACTTTGGTCCTCTGAAGGTACAACCAATCCATACCCAAAATGATGTAATACGATCCCAACGGAGGTACATTCAAATGTGTTGTCGTAGGTATACCATTTAGGTCACATGCATAAGCTATAACCAAATGGTGAACTCTCTTCTTCATACCTGTGGCCAACTACACCAACCGATATTATGCATGCACTTCTTTTCTCAAGCCATAGTTATCCACCAGGTCATGATTAACATAACTGTAATTAAATAAAAGATCAATAAAAATATAAATAACTTGATCACAAATATTATCGTCAATCTCAAAGATAAATGTCTGATGATACACTTGCATGCTATCCACATCTACATAAATTCGAGCAATGCTATGACCAACATCCCCAACTTTCTACGCCTTCTGAGAATTGTAGATCTAAGGTCTACCACCCTGATACTATGGATAATACCTCTTGTGATGATCCTTGCCACATATCCAACATTTTAATGGTGATCAACCATCACCTCTAGTATTCTTCTCTCTGAATGTGATCGATATACCTTCTCAACTATATTGAATTTCTTGTAAGTAACGATATTATCTTTCTCACCTACATCTTGAGGTCTTCCTCACTTTGGTGGCCATATTACTTGAAAATCTCCCTTAGGCTCAACTTTGTGCTTTGACTGCTCATAGAAATGATTCAGCTTTCAAATGGCTTCTTCTAGTGATCTAGGATCATCAAAATCAATGTGGTCTTTGTATGCTACTGGCATCCCACTAATGAATCTTTGAACCTTGGCCTTCTCCTTATTGAGGTAAGTCACCTATCTCAACAACTCCAAGAACCTTCTAGTATACTCATCATCTATCATGGAAGCCATCTGTAACTCATAAAACTCCTTAGGTATGGCATCATAGTACGACTTCTACATGTACTTCTTCCTGAAGAGCCTCTTAAATTCATCCAAAATCAAGTCATCCTTACGAATACCTTTAAAATTCTGCACATCCTCCAACCATATGTCTGCTTTCCCTTAAAGACTGAAAGTGGCTATCTTAGATTTCATGTTCTGTGAATAGCTCTGTAATATAAAGAATTTTTTCATCCTAAACAACCATGCCTCTACATCTTTTCACTTATTCATCTCTCCATGAAATGTAGGAGGCTTGAATTTATTGATTTTCTCAAGAAAGTAGTCACCCCTCTTATAAGTATGATGGTGGTGATGACTATTATGATATCTCCTAGAAGAGAAACTAGAATGATTCCCACACATACCAATCCTCGTTTTAGGTGTCTCCAATGATCTGCCACCTATAATTGTGTCACGTTTATCCAACCTATGTATAGACTAAGACTTTCTACCATAGGATCCATAATTCTTTCCTTCCTGCTCTTGAATGATCCTCATTTTTCAGTGTTTAGGAACTCTGACAAGCTCCGAATAATCACTACATTGACCTCTATCTTCTTTTCCTGATCCATTGCAATTATTTCCTGAACCTCAACCAAACTATTATTATATGATTTACAACTTGTGATCTCTGCCCTAAAGCTCCTCAATTTATTTTCTACAACAACAGAATACTCATCTCCTTGTTGCCCAATTGATCTCTAGGGAGAGTCATAGGAACTATATTCTACCATTTCTCTCATCATCCTTGATTCTATTCTTCGTGCAAGTATATCATTTTAGAGAAACAAATATATATCAAAATAAATTCCATACCTTAATATTGTTGAGGGGAGGCTTATCTCATCTGCATGATCATTCCACATTAGCATGTACATGCATAATCATAAACATATCCAAATAATCAATATCTCAACTTATAACATCATGCATGACCATACCAATTGTATACCATGATCCCATGGATGACCATAATAATCTTGACAACATCAGAATTTTTCCAAATATAACACAACCACGCTCTAGTACCACATGTAACGTACACCACCCCTCACATCTATGAACTTTCATCCGCTTACCCAGGGTGAACATGAAATCAGGGGTAGTTATGACCAGAATCAACCTCCTAGGTGATATTAAGGAAATGGAGTTGACAAAAAAACCTTGCTCACTTCCCTCGGGTGTGATGTGACCCTCCAATAATAACCCAACCCTTCTAGGTGTCCATCCCCTCAACCAACTTGAATTTTTCATGATTTTTACCCCAATACCTTCATTAACAAGGTATCAACGTAATGAGAACCTCCAAGTCACATACATAATCCTGGATTAGTGCGACTGTGGAATTTTTCGCTCAGTGTTGTGCTAATGAATGTCGATTTTAAGGCTATATTCCAGGGCTGGGTTTAGATCTCTGCCCAAAATTACCTATAAATTTAAGAATTCATGAATTACACAAGTAAGATGCTTGTAAACAAAAAATTGGCACCAGGACTAGTTTTGACCATCCCCAACCAGGACTGAAATTTTGTCAAACACTTGCAAAAACTATAATATACATGTAAATAATACAAGACAAAGCATAAGGGACTGTAAATTTATATGAAACTTATCGAGAAGGATCACCATCCTCTCCCTTTAGCATCCTTAGCATTAATCAGGCCCGACATCCATTATTATTTCAGTTGCAAATAAAACATGAAATAAATCGTGAATAGAACTTGTCACATAACCATGCATATAATCAACATATAACAAAAAAAATAACCATAATATAAAAACCATTAAAGCCACATAGATACAAGTACAAAAGTAACAGAACTTAGGTTCCATTAAACATATGCAAGAGCCAACCAGGTTTGGGACTTCCACGTACCACCTGACCATAGACATGGCTAAACTAAATCTTTCTTTCAGACAGTCACCCCCATGTCATATTCCAAGAATGAATGTGGGATCTAATGGATAAACCAATCCAAAACATACAAGGGAATATAAAGGTTAAACCACCTCCACTCTCACCATATGATGATCTCACCTAAACCAACATCGATATCACAAAACCAAACCGAGCATGGAACGCCTCTGCATCTCATCATCATCCTTGAGGAATTTTTTGTCTTCTTGTCTCTAGTATTTACTGCAATCCACATCATATCGCTAGGCCCGTACTAAGACACCACCGTCGGGAGTTACCGTGTATCTAGCCAAAACCGGTCAAGGGACTTCTAGGCTATTGGGAATGTTCCTCAGGCCATCTCCACCATGGATTCTGAAACCATCCAGAAATTCCAAAGCCCAAACCGAGAATAATCTCATCACACCATGGCTAGCCAGAAAAAGGCAAGGAAAGGCTGAAAAATTTGTCAAAACCCAAAAAAAACCATGCCACCGATAACGAAAGAACCAAATACCAACATGGACATACCACGCATGTCAAGAGCACCTAGGAAATCATACATGCAATCTATTACCTGTAAGTATTCCTACTGGAGATATTTGATCCCGCTCTTCATTTCTTGATATTTTCTTTCCTTGTCCTTCCTTTTCTTTCTTTTCCCTTTATTAGTCCAATGATGAAATGGTCCAATAATACTCTAAGTGTACAAAAGTGTGAGAGAGAGAATAGATAAAGAGATCCAAAGTTGAATTGAAAAAATGTACCAACTTATCCTCACAAGCCCCTTTATCAATCAGGCCTCTATTTTGTTTATTTTCCATTATTTTCCTTCAATTTTCTCCCCACATGCAACCTATGAACATTCCCCTTCCATTTCTCCTAATTTTCTTTATTTTCATAAATAAATATCCCAAAATGCCTTTTTGTCTTTTTAATGCCTTAGCCATTTCCTTTTCCAATTTCACCTTAGCCATAAACACATCTAGTGTTTCCCAATATGATATATTTTCCTAGCATTCAACTTTGAATAAGTGTCCCTTAACCTGATTGACCTCATATGCATTTGATGATGAGACTAAACATGAGATATGGAGTAGTAAGAAGCCATCTCATAAACATCGCATGGTGTTTGGTTGTGATGCTTATGTACATGTTCGAAAGACAAATAGGAGGAAGTTAGATAAGTAAGTTGATAAGTGTATATTTAATGGATATAAACATGGTCTGATATACTATAAGTTTTGGAACCCATTACATAACAAGGTTGTGTATAACTGAGATGTAGTATTTAGAAAAATCACAAACGTTGTTAGAAAATAGTTTCTAGCAATGAAGAGAGGACAATAGAAGATAAATTTTGAATTGAATGGTGATGAATACACTCTATATAAAAAAAAAATCAAAATAAGAAGAACCACATCCTCTAGTATTGAAAATGTTGGATCAAAACATAAAGAAACTAGAAAGGTATACTCCATGTAACTTATACTCTAATTTTTATTTATTTATTTTGATTATTATCTTAGAAATATTAGGGGGAAATTTGATTCATAAGATGGAAAAATATATAACCAAGCTATTGTTGAAGAAACGGAAACCTTGGATAAGAACTAGGCTTTAAATCTAGTGGATTTTCCATCCGAAAGATACCTAATTGGCAGAAAATGGTTATTTATGAAAATATTTAATATCAAAGGAAAATCAAAGAAACCCAAAGCTCATTTAGTTGCAAAATGTCAATCGAGTTAGAGGGAAATGACTCTAGTAACATTTTCCCCTTATTTCCAACATAAATTTACATGGGAATACTAGTAGGTGGAAATTAAAGAAATATTAGATGGGAATTTAGAAGAAAAAATATACATGAAGTAGCTAAAAATATTTATAGTGAAGGGAAAGAAAGAGCTTTTATGTAGGATAAAAATGTCCTTGTATGGGTTAAAGAAATGATGAAGGATGTGCAATAAAAAAAAATGATACTTGTATATTGGTACTTGGCTTCACAAGAAGAAAAGTAGTTCACTATGTGTATTTTAAATTAGTTGGTAATCATCTTATTAACTTGGCCTTCTATGCGGATGATATGTTTCTTATTGAAAAAGAAAAGGAAATCATCTAAGATGTGAAAAATAAAGTTTCTTCTATATTTTACCCATGAATAATATTTTTTCTCTAAATTATATTTTAGGCATGGAAATTAAAAAAGATCCGGAAAGCATGAAAATATAGTTAAATTAAATGATGTATGTCGAGAAAATATTATAGATATTTTTATTGTAATAATGTAAACGAGGAAAGCTCCGTATTATGATAGGTGTGAATTTATTAATATATTAGTGTCCCACGACAAAAGAAGAGGAAGAGCATATGTCTCATGTTCAATAATTTACTGTGGTTAGCAATTTGATGTATGTAATATTCTATACTAGACTAGACATTTTACATCTAGTGCAAGTATTGAGCACACACATACACACACACACACACACACACACACATAGACATATAGGTATTTATGTATGTATCAAAACTGAGGAAGGATCATTGGACAACAATAAATACGAATTTTAGGTATTTACATGGAAATACTAGTTATGGATTACACTACGAAGGAAACTAAGACTAGATAGAGTAGACATACATCGATTTACAAATGCGTACTGGTATAGATATATAGATTGTAGAATATCTACAAGTGGGTATTTTTTTAAGCTATTTGGAGGAGTAATCAAATGGATGAAAAAAATATCTATAGGGGAAATCTTAACTCTATAATTTGAATACACGGAAGAAGTATGGTTAAAAATATTATGTTTAGGTACTAATTTTGTATATAAGTCTATAAGGATGGATTACAATAAAAATATTTAAATATTCTTCGTGAATAACCCAATTATTATTCTAATACAAAGAATGCATATTTTTAGTATCACTTCCTCAGAATCATGGTCGAAAATAAAAAGGTGTTTTTTCAAAGGTGAACACATTGGAAAATCTTGTAGCTTTGTTAGAAATATTTAAGAGAACTAATAAGTTCTGTTGATGCGGAAAAAATATGGCCATTATTTACGTAAATTGTTTAGCATGTACTCCTATGACTTCTTATATAAAAAGAAATGATAAGTGAGACAATTTTGGGTATGTGTTATATTATTTAAATTACTAGCCCCATGTGATATACATTGTCTTATACATAATGAGGTTTTGACGAGGGTTTGAAAAATTGTTTTAGAGTGGGGAAAATCCTCCGAAACAAATTGTGGTATTGTTTTTTTTTTAATATTTTTTAGTTTGGTTTTTCTAGTGGGTTCATTGCACATGGTGTTTTAACCCATGGTTTTGTAATTTTTGTTAAGGAACTATGGATTTATTTGATTTAAAGGTAATGAATGCTATGGGATATACATATTATATTGAAACATTGTAAATATATAATATACAAAAATATATTTCTGAATTTTTCAATTTTTCTTTCCAGGGTAGAGACTTAGTCTGTGGGTTAATGTTTTTGTAAAATTGCATGTTTTATTCTTTTTATAGTAATTTTTTTATATCAATTAATTTTATAGATGCAAAACGATACTTTATGTCATCAATCCTATGTTGGCAGCATTTTTCACCATCCCATAGATTGTTCACTCACCCTAGGCTATGAATTCATTGTTAGCTTGTGTTTTATACCCCATCACTCACTATATGGTTATTGTAGGAATTCTATTCTTTATTAATAAGTATAATGATTCCATCTCTTAGGATGATCTTGTTGTTTTATTTTTAATAAGTCTTACCTTTATCTTATTAGACCATCTAGCCATTTAGAGGAAAGGAAAATTACTTGCAATATTTTAATGAGAATTTAAGTGGTTACCTTATGCTGCATCAACTTTCCGTCATGCTTGAGTAACTCATTTTCTTGCAGAATAGTTCTATGACATGATCTTATTGTTTCATGCAATGATAAATTAATATTTTGGTGGGTTGATTTATGGTTTCTTTGTTCCCTTACTAGTGATGATTTATTCATACTTTTAGGTCACAAAGATAAGTGTTTTAATAGTTATTTATTTATAAATTTTCTATGGAAGGAATATATATCCTACTTTTATGTCACAAACATAAGTGTTTTAATAGTTATTTCCTTATAAGTTTTCTATGAAAGGAATATATATCCTATATTGAATGAATGGAAAAATATTATTTTTTGCTAGACCCAAAATCCACTATGTGGGGTTTTCACTCCTAGCCTACTTTATAGTAGAATTAAGGGAGCTAAAATGGAAATGTTATTATTTGTAATTAATGTGTGTATATTTTTTTAACACATTAATAGAAACAAAATTAATGCTATTAGCATTTATTTTGATTATGTGGTGATGAAATGGATGGATATAAGCCTACCATTTGTAGGATCATTATAGCTCTAGAATTTTGGTGACAAAGATAGTAGTAGGGTCAAATGCAAGGAACCGTATGGTGACCAAAAGAATTTATATTCCCAAAAACAAAGGGCCTTTAAAAAATAGGTTAATTAAAAGGGTTAAAAATCTAAAATGAAATGATATATCTTGTAGTTCTTTTTCTAGGTTTAATAGAACCATTGATACAATTGTAATTTGAAGCATTTAAAAAATTCATATCAAATTACCATAGTGGATCATAGTATGGAAATGGATTTCTAACCACATACTCTAAGACTGCGATCATTGGAATCTGTTCATATTTATCCATGACATATGTTCTAGCCATATGCTTTATTAGAGCAGCTAATGTGAAGGGGACTATTTTTTATTGCATCCTTGAAATATCGAGAATTTGAGGAATTATATGTCCCACTACCATTTTCTCATCCAGGCATATGGATAAATGAGTTCAGAGTATATTCCTTACATATTCAATAGTTGGAGAACAACCAATTGTTATAAAGCTTCTTCCATAAAAAAAAAAGGAAAAAAAATAGTTAGAATCCATAGAATGTCATGCATGAGCTCTATTTTTTTCTACCGCATAATCATTGAGTATCATCCATGTGGTTAAGTTTTTTGCAATGATATACAAGCATGATTTCAAATATAGCAAATCTAGTATTGATACCAAACCCCTCCCATATTAGAAGCTACCCAACAAATTTTTTATACTATCTATTTTTATGAAAACAATTTTTTTGATCTAATCATTCATAAAACACTAACTGTACATCCTCTAATTTCCCAAATTTAGTATAGAAATCAATGATTTTTTTTGGAATACTTACAATTGCATAACATTTATGAAGAGCTCTAGCATTCCAAAAAGTATTGGGAAAAAAATTAAATGTATTTATACTAAGTGCATTTAGATATTGACATCCTTAATCACCTAGATCTACAACTCATTGAAGTAGGAAACCATACTAATAATCACCTTATCCATTTTCTTATGGAGAAACGCCTCAAAACATTATGCATCCTAATGAACACTATGAACCAGATTTTCTCAACAAAAATTGCTTAATCTTTCCTTTGTTAATAACCCCAAACACATTTTTATCACTAAGCTAAGTCAAGATAGCTTAGTCAAGATATTCATGACAAAAAGGAGATGATTCATCAATTTCTTAACTTTGAAGACAATTTCATAACCATTCATAACTACCTAATTCTTTGCGATGTTGTTGCAACACATAAACCTATATATTTGTATAAAGTTTTATATGTAAAAGTTTTCTTTCATAATATGCATTGCAGTAAAAAAAACCATTTATTTAATTTTATAAAAAATATTAATTATGTTTTATTAGAATAATATTGATTTTTCTTATGTCATAGTAATTATATTTTATATGTCATATTAGTAATATTTTATATCTATATTGAAAATAATATGTATTGTTTTATGCACCCTCTTTTGTTGTGTCATTCATTGTGATCATATTAAACTATAAAGTTTGGTTTTGTTAATTTACTTTAAGAAAAAGTTACCATATTAATTTAACTAAGGAGGAGTCGATAAAGCGAATCGTTTTTCATAATTAAGTGCAGGATCCAAATAAGGAGATGATGGAATTGAAGAGAAGCGTCGATAACTTACAAAGATGGAGAAGGTAATAACTTTTGACGAATATAAGTAACAATTACTTTTCATCATGTAACACTTTAATTTAAAATTTTCAATTCCATGTAGGCATATTATGGGTGAAGATCTTGATCCACTAAGTGTCAAGGAGTTGCAACAACTGGAAAAACAACTTGAAGACGGACTAAAACAGGTCAAATTGAAAAAGGTAATTAAAATCATCATTATTGTGTGATATCTTGATCATATTTAATATTTTAGTGATAATATTTGTTATTTTTCTAAGTATTCCATTAAAGAATCTTAAATAAAAAATTAAATAATGTAATGTTTACTTTATATGGATGAATTTTATAAAATATATAATTGAGAAAATTTTTAAATATTTTGATGGTTATGGCCCAAGCCTGTTGTTGTAACGAGTGTTTAAACATGTGGGTATGCAAATATGGTTGCAATTTTTTTTTCGCATTCAATGAAAATATTGTTGGAATTGTTTTTTCACTTTCAATTAGGTGAATTTTTTTTGTTTGGTGTTTAGAAATGAGTGACGAACTCTCTTCTTTTTCTTTTTTTTTTGACATTTTGATATTTAGATAACAAATCACAATACATAAGCTCAGTAAAATTATTTTGGTAGGTATATTAAATATATTTTGTTGATAATGAGTTATAGATAGTTATTTTTAATAAAATAAAGGATTATAATGTTATCGAAATAAAAACATAAGATCTATGATAATTGAATTATATTAAGACTACAAGTATTCTAAGTGAATAGGAGATATCATTTATAGAGATATATGAAAAATAATTGTCGAAAATAAAATATATTTTCCAAGTCAATAAAAGAGATATAAGGATCGTTTATAGAGATATATGAAAAATAATTGTTAAATACAAAATACATTTTAGGTATAAATAAAATCGTTAGCCAACTTATCCACCTTATTACCACATTTGTTCGATGAAAATAGGTCAACAACCATGATGGACATGAGTCATTTTTTCATTCTAACTGCTTACATTTAATGTTTTAGGTACATAACAAACATGGATTCAAATTAAATAATGGATCCTGATGCTTGGAAGTGATACTTGTTTCCATGTTTCATCTTGGTAGTCACCTCTTCCTTTTAGTAAATTGCAAGCACCTTGGGGATTTTCTTTAACTATCTAGGAGGGAGACAAATTGCAGGCCATTATAGAATTACTTTGTGCACACCTTTTCAAACCTAACACTTGTATTTTTCCCTTAATCCATTGTATTTTCTTTTGGTTGTTCATTGTCCATATTTAACACTTGGTCCTTATTTTCCTCATCCTACAATAAGAGGCACTTGGAAATTCTTAGAGTTTAATGAAGCTACAAAAACGAGAAATCAAAATCAAGTGTTTATATTTGAAATGCAAAAAAATAACATGGGATGGATGCTGATTAATGACCAATTTAACTTGAGCTCTACCCCTATTTTTGATGCCATCACCCTAGTCCCATGCATATCACACCTATCAAAGTAAAAGGGGATTAAAGAAAAAATAATCCAAATCCATATAAGTTTAACTTCCCATCGAAAAAGGGGATTGAAATGAAATAAAGGAGTTTTTGCTAAGAAATCCAAGCCAAAGAAAACAAAAAGGCTAAGTAAAGTGTTGAAAAAGCAATGTTAAGGAAAGGGTAACTTATGTAATGTAAGTGATCCCTCCATAAAGGAACTCATGGATAATGGTATTGCATTATCCATGTATAATACTATGACACATATCATGAAGTACACCCCATAGCATATCACTTATCTCTAACACATATTTATTGAAAGGTAAACTTAGAATTTTTTCTTCTCCTTAGTGCTAGGATAACTAATAGCGAAATTTAATGATTCCCCATTACCGAAATATGAAAACTTGTATAAGGTGATAAGATAGTGTAAAATTTGAAGATGATACATTGCGTGATATTCTTACACACCTTTAACACTAGATATGGTCCATATCTTATGCCTCAACGAATTTTGTGTCTATTTTAGGTCATTTGACTTGATTCTTAGAGCTTTTACTTGATGATAATCCATACATGGTCATGGTCCTTTGCAGGAAATTAATGATTTTTTCTCTTACACTTCATGGATTATGGTTACACACTCTTTGGAGGGACTTCAATTTCACCTTTGAAATTACACACCCGATGACGAGAATTAAGCTAAATGATGACTTTCCATGTATTTAGATATATTCCTTCACCTTCAAAATATTCTAAACTTCCCATTGGGGCTAGGACATCACTCCTTAATGATGACATGGTACCATATTACATAGTGTAGGCATAAGGAGGATAATGTTAGACTTTATTGAACAAATTTTTATGATGAATGTTATATAAATTTACATGGATATTCCATGGGACAATTAATTATAATATATATTAAAAATTAAACTGAAATCCAAAATAATATTAAAAATTAGGGTTACTTTTCCTTAGATTTTTTTTTTTAAATTTAATAAGATAATGTTTTCTGAGTATGTGTGTAATATATACAAATTAATAAAATAGAGAAAAAAAATATTCACTTGTAGTACCACAATAATAGCAAGATATAATCTGGAAACCCTTTGGGCAAAAAAGCTAGTTGGAAGGTGAGGTTACTTTTCTCTCTTTTTCTCTCAATGGAAATGGTACAAATACAAATGAGTGAGACATGTAGCCCAAGGACTACTAAAAACCAAAAACCCTATTTTTTTTCCCTCTCTCTATCAACTCTTATATACTTTTCTCTATTATGGAACAAAATTCACTATGATAGAATTGAACCCCTTATCCTCCTAGTCAAGAAGATTTAACATAGTCTGATAGCCAAATAGGATTTAAATTTGACCCACTCAACCTCAATATCACTTATAACTCAACCCTCGTATATTATTAAAGATAGGGCCCACATGGCTTGCCTATTTTCCATGAGTAGTAGGAGTTGATGTGGCATATTCTTGAATTATGGTGGTTATTCACAATACATCAACTTTTGGAAAGAAATTTTTTTGCATATGAATATTGAATTACATGTTTCTTGCACCACTAGAAAGAAAATTAAATTTACAATGGCTTCAAGTGGTGAATTCATAATTGTTTTTATTTTACCCACCAAAGAATTTATTTTAAAGCCTCAAATTAGCCCTAGAATTGCTTTGACCCTAATTCTCCAAACTACATTAAGATGTTAAAGTTGTTTCTGTATGAAAATGTCTCCAACGTTTCTAGCCTGTAAACATAAATAGAGATGAAAAAAAATATAGTGATCCAATATGGATCAATGAGACATGAAATTTGATAAAGAGACATGACCCTTGACCGTTCATTACACCTTTTGATTAATAGACATGTCTTTTGATGATGCCATCACCATTTTTAGGGTTATGGACTCGCACATGTGGCATTTTTATCTATAGTTTCATGTTTTATCATTATATTTTCATATATAATGTTGTATTGTCGGTTGTCTTGATGACCTATCTAACCTGTATCACACATTTGTTATTTTTAAGATATTTTAACCCAATTATAGTTAAAGTTCTATTAATCTCACTTTTCAAAAAAAATAGTCACCCTCCTAGGGAATTATGAAGATTTACCCTACATTTTTATAACACACATTCTATTCTCTCACACTCATATTTTCAATGCATTTGTTCATATAAATATATCTGGCTTCAATAATATATAGTTGCGAGTGGACCAAGTGGTCGAAATAAAATAAATAATGAACTATATTTTAAAAAACATAGCAATCTCAAAAATAACTAAATTCATTACATAATACCATCAATCTACAAAATTAGGAAAACCTTTTTGCAAAAATATTCATAGAGAGAGCAACAAGAGTAATGGCCTAGATGTTTCAAAGCTGTAAATGATTTCATTAATTTAGAATCATAAGTTGCATAGGAGAACATTGATGAGATATTCCATGTTCTAAGAAGTATTTGAAAACAAAGATTCCATGAACTCCTTGTAGGAATTTATAGCGTAAGTTCCTTAGATCAAGAACCAAAGGTCACCCCGCACAAAAAGATCACAAATCAGTACACCAGTATAATCACATGTTTAAAACCCTCAAAGAGGGAAACAGTCCACAGCCTGAGCCAACGTGGCCACTTCAGGCAATTTATTAATATAAAAAGAAAATTTACATATGTTTCTCTCATAAACGGTTATAGGACAAATGGCCCTCCATGCTCTTTAAATAGAGATCATGGACCAATCGGGAGTTAAGCCATGGATCAAGTGTCGTTAATACTGAGGTGAGAGATAACCTTCAGATCACTACAAATCCTGACCCTCATATTATAAGTTACAAATGTACATGGTAAAGAAACACACTTTACCTAACTCTACACTAGAATAAGTTATTCTTAACTATTTCCTATGTGTCGGAATATCCTAACATACCCCCTTAAGAAAAAATTGGGATAGGATTGAAGGATTTACAAATGTGACACAAAAGGAGCCTATTCCCTATGTGTCGAAATATCCTAACATCCCCCGTTAAGAACAAATTGGGATAGGATTGAAGGATTTACAAAAGTGACACAATAGGAGAAGGAAGGAGGCATTCAAGCCTATCCCCCATTAATGACAACTTTCCTGAACTCCAAGCATGGATTGAAGTTTGGTAAAATTCACTTCTGTGAGAGCCTTTGTAAAGATATCAGCTACTTTATCATTGGTTGGAAAATACTGCACTTCAACAACACGATCATGAATGAGCTTTCTGATGAAGTGTATGTGGATTTAAATGTGTTTCATACGCTGATGCTGAACTGGATCTTTACATAGCTAAATGGCACTCTAATTATCACACCAAAGTGTAGTTGGATGTTGCTGATGAAGACCAAATTCAAACAAAATTTGACGAAGCCACATGGCTTCATTCCTGGCTTCAATTGCACCACGATGCTCTACTTCTGCTGAAGAAAGAGAGATCGCACTTTTTTTCTTACAAGACCAAATAATAGGTCCTGAACCAAGAGTGAATACATATCCTATAGTAGAATTATGATCATCAGGGTCACCAACCCAATCAGAATCAGTGAAACCAATCAACGATGGAGATACTCCTGCACTGTAATGAATCCAAAATTGAACTATACCTAGAATATATCGAAGTATTATTTTAGCTTCTTTTCAGTGACATTCATGAGGTCGGTGCATAAACCAAGTGACAAGATCAATGGCAAAGGAAAGGTCAGGATGTGTATGGATTAGATATAGAAGTTTAACAAAAAGTTGGCAATATAAGGTAGGATCAACTTCAGGGGTAGTAAAAGTGACTGAAAGCTTGACTCCAGACTGAAAGGGAGAAGGGGCTGGCTTACAGTCTTCCATGTGAAAGTGGTGTAGAAGATCATAGGCATATTTGGACTGAAAGAGGGTAATTCCTTCCTTGGATTGCAAGACTTGAAGACCAAGGAAATAATGCAAGTGTCCTAACTCTGTCATTTCAAACTTATTTTTGAGGCTATACTTCACATGGTTGATATGGTTTGGATCACTACTAGTAAGGATAAGATCATCAACATAAAGAAAAAGGATGGTGAAGGACTTACCCACTTTCTTGGTGTAGACAGTGTTGTCAGAATGACACCTAGAAAAGCCATTATCTAATAGAAATATATCCATTTTGGCATACCAAGCCTGAGAAGATTGTTTGAGACCATAGAGAGACTTCCTAAGGCAACAAATAAGGCTGGAGTCATTTTGGATAAATCCAGGGGGTTGTTCCATGTAGATTTATTCATGCAAATCTCCATGTAAGAAGGTAGATTTAACATCCATCTGATGGACTTCCCATTTAAAGGAGGTAGCAAGGGAAAGAATAAGGTGGATAGAATTCATTTTGGCAACAATGGAGAAGGTTTTAGTATAGTCAATGCCTACAACTTGTGAAAATCCTTTAGAAACAAGACGAGCTTTTTGTCTATCCACTTTTCCATCTGGTCCAAACTTGGTATTGTAAACCCATCTGCATATGACAAGTTTTTTTCCTTTTGGAAGAGGAACAAGATCCCAAGTATTGTTTTCCAATAAGGAACGCTACTCTTCAGTCATAGCTTCATCCCAATCTAGATGACCGGAGGCTTCTTCAAAGGTTTCTCGATTAAGTTTTTCTGGAACTTGAGCCAATAAGGAAGAAGCTCTTTCGAACTGAGAATGTGTACATCATCGATCAGCAGGGTCACTTGTAAGAGAACCTGCTGCATCCTGAGTAGAGAAAAATCATCTTGGAAGCGGTGGAGTATAAGGAACAATTTCAAGAGGTGGAGGAGGATTTTCATCATCTGAACTAGAAGGAATGCTATTAAAAATAGAAGAGACAGATAGAGGTGGCACATATGCTTAATCAGGCTCACAAGCCAAAGGTGGCACACCCGTCGAACTACGCTCGTAGGCCGATATATTTTCATCAAATTTTACATCTGTTCTAATGATTATATTTTTGGATTTTGGTTGAAGAATTCTATATCCTTTGACATCTTCAGAATATTCAACAAAAATTCATTTTTCACTCTTAGGTTCTAAGGCTTTATGTTTTGCATCTAGAATATGGGCGCAAGCATCACTTCCAAAAACATGAAAGTGACTTACATCTGGTTTGACTGAGCTCCAAGCTTCTTTTGGAATTATATTCTTTAAAACCATAGTAGGAGTGTGATTTACTATGTAATTTGCACAGTTAATGGATTTTTCCCAAAAATTGAGACCAAGTCCTTTAGATTGAAGCATACAATTAGCCATTTCTTTTAAGGTGCTATTCTTCCATTCAGCTACACCATTTTTTTGTGGAGTATATGGAATAGTATGTTGCAATTGAATTCCAGGCTCATTGCATAAGTTGATAAATTTATTGTTAGCATATTCTCCTCCATTTTCTGTTCTTAACTTAAGAGTTTGATGTCCAGATTGTTTCTCAACAAAGGCCTTAAAGGCCAAGAAAATTTTAAAAACTTCAGTCTTGAGTTTTAAGAAGTATACCCAAGTGCATCTAAAAAAATCATCAATGAAAGTTAAGAAGTACTTGCAACCAGAGAAAGAAACAACATGAAGTGGACCACATAAATCACGGTGCACAAGCTGCAAAGGGGTTGAAGCGTACCGGCAGGCACGTTTGTCAAAACTATCCCAATGATGTTTTCTGAGTACACATCCAGAGAAAATACCATCTCAGAAAGATACCATAGGAAGACCCGTCACCATATTTTCCTTACATAGAGTTTGAAGAGAGCAATATTTTAAGTGACCAAATCACTCATGCCAAAGTTTTCTCATTTCATCATTATGAGCAACAAAAACGAAGGGAAGAAATGATGACCCAAAGTTGTCAAACTTATACAACCTTGTGGAATCATCAACAATGCCAATAGCTAAAATATGTTTAGGATCTTTGAGGTCCTTGATTACAACATCATGCGGTGAGAATTCTACTATTTTCCCTTCACCTGAATGAGTTATCTAATAAACAGAGAGAAGGTTGCATGACAAGGTAGGAACACATAATACATCATTAAACTGACCATTATCGAGATGAATGGTTCCAGATCCTACAACACTAAGAGATCTATCATCACCAACATAAATATATTTGTTGTTACAATCATTTAAAGAAGAAAACATGGCTTTATTTTTGTCCATGTTATAAGAAGCTCCAGAATCAATGAGCCTCTCATGAGAATGAGAAGAGGAAGATAAATTTAATGCATAATCAGATCTTGATGCTTTAAAACAACAAGAAGAATGTGTCGTTTCTGAAGATGAAGGTGAAGAGTGCTCCAAATTGATGTTGTGCTTCTTCATTGCTTCTTCTAAGGCTTCCATCTTCTTAAAACATTTGGACTCTAAATGGCCATCATGATTGCAAAAGTTTCAATGTCTATCTGTCTTCTTTCCTTTGTTTTATATGCCTTATCATTTTGGTGAGTTGCTTTTTCAGTTTGTGGCTGAAATTTCTTAGGACCCTTGTTTGGTTTCGGACCATGGTTTAGGATACTGCTTCTTGGGATTCTTTTGATATGATTGCTGTTGGGTTGCTAAGGCTTTCTTAGAAGCATTTACAGAAGTGATAATACCAGGTGTAAGATTTTTTCTTGTTCTCTTATCAAAGAATCGCAAAAGGCATCAAAAGAGGGGTTCTTGTAGGTAGTTCCTGAAGAAAAGATGGCTTCTCTAGTGGAATGGAAGGCATAAAAAAATATAGAGCATGCAGGGAAAATCTTAGAAATAATGCAATAAATGAGGCTACCATCTTCCTTTTTGATCTTACAACCTTCTAAAAGAATTCGAATGGTCTTGAATTTGGACAAAAAAATTCAATGGAGGAGAAATTATTGGGGTCCAAAGTAAGCAACTCATTTTCAAGCTAGTGGGCCCTGATTTGATTTTGAATGCCAAAAATAGGTTTTAGCTTTTCCAAGGTTTCATTAGGGGTGTCAATGTCAAGAATATGAAATCGAAGATTTTGAGCAATGGACATTCCTATCAACCCTCGTGCTTGATCTTGTTTATTTTCCCATTTAGAAACTTTATCATCATCATAAGGTTTAGTTTCTTATCCTGTGGCTATTCTATAAAGCCCTTTACTTCTAAGTATATCTACCATGTGACGTATCCATTATAAATAATTGGTGCTGTTAAGAATAATCGATCATGCACTTTCCATTTTAAAAACAACTGAAGCTGAGAAAAGATGAAACTAACTACTCCAATGGAAAGATCTCAAAAAATCAGGCCGTTTCAAACAAAATAGCTCAAAAAACGGCTTCCGAATGAATAATTTATGCCTTTTGAAAAATATGAGATGTAGATGCCAAATAGTTACGGGAAGGGGATGAAGTGCAGCTTTTAAAAAAAAAAAATCGTCACTTATAACAAAACATTTTTACAAAAGAAGCTTGAGGAGATTTGAACCCAAGACCTTTATTCTCATAAACTAACCCCTCACCAAGTGAGATAGTAAAAGGATCACGTTATTGTCTGAATGGAGGAAGGGTGTGATTGTTTTTAATTTATTTTTGTTTTTTATTCTTTTTTACTCTTCGGTATGCATGGATTTTCCTGCACAAAAGAACACAAAAACCAAGCCCAAAAAAAAAGAAAATGAAATGAAAATCCTTACGACAAAATTTTATATTTTCAATTAGCCCTACCGGCAACTATCAATTTTTCCACTATTTCTGATTTCCTGAGACCGCACAAAGACGTGGGGAAAGAGCATAAGTAGGAAAAAAGAAACCCTTTTCTTCTTTCTGGTTTTCCGAGATCGAATGCAGCGCATAGAAAAGAGCATGCAAAGAGAAGAGGGTGCATATCCAACAAATAAATGAAACCTATAAACCGAAAATAAGCAGAATAAACCGAAATAAGCAGAACTGTTAACAAATATAACTGCAAAAGAGATGCTTTATACTTCCAGATCTAAATTTTCATAACTTGGGCAGCCATAAATATTTTCACATGAAACTAAAGGCGTTCCTCACTTTAAAAAATGCTCCAAACACAACAGAGCAGTTCTCCTAGCCCAAAAATGTTCAAAAATGATAGATCTACAAAACGACATTCGCATGCAGTCAAACCAACTTTGGATTTTGATCAACAGCAGAGACGACCCTCAAAATAGCTCTGATACCATGTAGGAATTTATAGGGTAAGTTCCTTAGATCAAGAACCAAAGGTCACTGCTCACAAACAGATCACAAATCAGTACACCAATAAAATCACGTGGTTAAAACCTTCAAAGAGGGAAACAGTCCATGTCCTGAGCCAATGCGGCCACTTCAGGCAATTTATTAATATAAAAATAAAAGTTACATATGTTTATCTCATAAACGGTTATAGGAAAAATGACCCTCCATGCTCTTTAAATAGAGATCATGGACCAATCGGGTGTTAAGCCACAGACCAAGTTTCATTAATATCGAGGTGAGAGATAACCGTCGGATCACTACAAATCGTGACTGTTAGATTATAATTTATAAATGTACATGGTAAAGAAACACACTTTACCTAACTCTACACTAGACTAAGTTATTCTTAACTATTTCCTATGTGTCGGAATTTCCTAAAACTCCTAAAATATCTCTCTTAAAGAGTAAAAAAATATTACAAATTAAAGTTTAATGTTGAATAAATTGCGTGTCTATCACACTACATAATTTTCTCAATATTTAGATGATAAAAGGAATGAATTCATCTTAAATGGACTAGGATGGGAGTCCCATGGACCAAATAAAATAGTATAGTAACCTAAAAGAAGAAAAAAATATATTCATAGATTTTATTTACAAACTAAAAATATAATTAATAATCTTAGATGGTCAGAGAATAGAATGAAACAAGTAAAACTACTTTGAGGGGGAAAATAAGACACTCAAAAAAAATGTTTTGTAATGGAGGATGGAATGATATCTCATTTTAGCATTCAACTGTTGCATTACATATATTGGGCTTCAATTATTCTTGATGTAACCACCTTTGGTAGTTATCTAGGATGAAAAATTTGTGTTAAGCATATTTTAATTGAATCTTGTATATACTCCTTCATTGGTGGAACACTAAATTATTTCTTTACCCTCGATGAAAATATTTCTTCTTCCTTTTCTATTAATTTTTAACCTAATTTTTAAATAGTTGTGAGGTGGTCATCATTGTTGTTTACTAAGTCAAGTAGCCATTGATTGACATGCCCATCTGGAAGTCCATGATATTATCAAATTACTTATCCCATAAAGTTATTATTATGCTCAATTCATATTCTAATTGATTTTAAAGTATTAGCACGGAATCCCTTATTATGTAAGTTCCTTGATTTCCCTAAAAAACTTAAGTTGTTTTGAAGAATTCATCACTTGTTTATCATCAATTTTTGTGTAATTGGAAATATAATCTTTTCAAAATTGTACTCCAGCACATCATCCTACTTTTAGATTTTAGGTTCTTTGACTAGATTGCAATCCTTATTGTTTAATCTAGAAGTCATTTAGGTATGATATTTTTTCAATTCATGTTTTAAATAAATTTCACATAGATGATAATCATGTTCTAAAATAATCATGTTTGAGAATATCCTACTGATTTTTTTCTAGAACATATATTCTTATTCCATTAAGTAACTTTGTGGCATTTTTTATCTTTCTTGGTGTGATGGGTGTATGTTAGCGTGTTTGATTTGGATCAGTTATGGATAAAGGAGTTGTAAGGAGATTTTTATGACTTAAATCCTCTTCCAATTCATTTATGTTTACTTTGAATTTTAGATTTTCCAACTCCGTCTTCAAGAGAAAATGATAAAGAGTATTTTCAGTAGTAATATGTAGTTTTAGTACTCCAATGGATCTAATTTCTAAAAAATTAAACTTTAATTTTCATTTGCGAGTTATGTTATTTTTTCTAACATGCACCTTTTGAATATGTATCTTCCTTTCTATTTTTTTCTACTTGGATTTGTCCATTCTCAAATGGTACTCATCAAAAATAATATTCTCTTCTAGAGCCAATCAATCTACTATTTTTTAGATATTATCCATCCTTAACAACGATCCAATTAGGTATTGTAATAATTTTGACTTATTACCTCTATTTTATTTTATTTTGTTGATTTTTATAATTCATATGGACTTTTGGTAGACACTTCCTCATTGTGCACCACATTCTCTTTCTTCTTGAGGGCGTCTAGGTCATTGTTTCCTATTCTCTTTGCAATTCATGTGAATATATTATCATATATCATAGAGAATACATGTTTAGAAAATGAGGGGCTTAGGAGTTTCAAATACTTTTGTGAGGTGAGAATAATTATTTCTAATGAGTTCGTATATATTAAAAGGGAGTGAAATAAACTACATATTCTTATTTTTGTTAAAATGTATAAACCATGAACATTATTTTTTATAAACTTTAGCAACAAGTTATATATCACAAAAAAACATCAGAATTAGTAAAGGAATTCCCTCATACCAAAATAAATTTATATATCTATAATTTTCCTCATACACACAAAGTCATTTTCCTTTCAAGAAATATCTTCCCTCCTAATTCATTTGTTAAGTTTTTCCTCTATTAGCATATATATAATTTTTTTATCAGTGAGTTTAAAATGAAAAGAAATCTAGTGTTTCTAGAGCAAGGTATACTTGTGTTTAATTGATTAAACTTCAATGCATAAATTAATTCTTAATGGAAAAACTACGAAAATGTTATATTAAAATACTTCCAAGATTAAATGACAAGTAATAAAGAACTTATATCTCTTTTAATATTAGGTGAATTAAAATAACCTTTAATTATTCAATCACGGTTTTTTTGTTCAAGGAATAATATAAAACATATAAAATTGACCCCAGAATGCGGAAGGTTGAGTGTCATCCCTTCAATCCTTCAAATAACTAATAAAACTCCCAATAAGTCTCATTAACAAAGAATTGTAAATTGTTGAAATATTAATAGGAATTTCTATCGACTAAACCAAGAATCTTGGGAGTCCAAAAAAGACTCAACTTATGGTAGAATGAGAAGTTTACTAATGTCTAAGTTGATAAAAGCTTTAGCTATGAAAATAATTGGGATCTTCCCTTCAATAAATATCTAAATCCTTCTATTTTTTTCATTAAAACACATATCACACCAAAAAATAATGCTTTGAAGTAAAATAACTCAGGGATACACCTATAATTAAGAAAAAAAACAATCCAAATTCTATTCTTGATATTTTATTCCAAATTTAGATTTGAGAAATGATGATATGAAGTAGACTAGTCAAATTTTATATATTTTCATATGATGGAATTCACAATATACCAACATGATATAGTTATAACTTTGTCTACAAAGTATTGAAGGATGATCTTTTTAATGGATTATTGGAAAGGTAAAGAAAGAGAAGAAGGGTCTTTGTAAAAGGGGAATTGGAAATATGCGTTATATATGAAAATGGATTGACTAGTGCTTTGCTTACCTTGTATAAATAGGAAAGCATCGAAATCATTTGTCTCGTTTCAAATTTTGAGATAAATACATCTCTTAGATCAATAATAATTTTTCTAGTTTGTTATCAATCATTAGTTGAGGGAATTTATAGGATAACTCATTGATTTGAATTTGATGTCTTTTCATCGATGGTTATGGCGAAGCTTGGATGAATGCATGGTATGTTAGGTCCCTATATTACTAAGTTTACTCCCTTATTTTGTTTATTGTAGCCCTCTTATTGTTATTGTTGTACCCCTGTAACCCGCATATTGTTATTATTGTGCCCTTACATTATTATGGTTAGGTCATCTAGGATTATATTGTGACCCCATGGACTCCTATATATAGAAAGGAGGTTTCTCATTTGTATCATATGAGAATTCTTCATTTATGTAATGTAAAGGTGGTTTCCCCTTCGAACTGGCTTATTTCTAAGGTGTTGAGTTAGTTTCATAACATTTTGTATCAGAGCTTTGGATTCTAGGGTTTCACTGCTTTAAATAGGTCATTGTGGAATTTACACTATTACGTTTTTTCTACGATGGTTTAGACGCAAAAACAAAAAACCCATTTCTAAGAAATACCGAGGAAAGTTGTGTTAAAATTTCCGATATTATTTCACAATGTTTTTGGAGATATGATCTGGGAAAGTTAGGGTTTTTGCAGATTCTCGAATGTCTTCTAAAAGAGGTGACCTTTAGAAAATCATCATATCTCTCTCTTTGAGCCTCGGATTGGAATGCTGTAAAAAGTGGCCAAAATTACTCGGACTTTAGTTTTCTCTGTAGATATTTCAGAGCCAAAGGAGGAAACGGTGACACATGGAATGTCTTACAAGTTTTCTCTATTGAACTTGTCCATAATTAGGTCATTGTGGGAGATTGGGCATAACCTTGTCTTTAAGAATTCAAATCAGGTCAGACCTGTGGCATTTGAAAGAAGATTCAAAGGTATACTATAGGACTGACGTTCGGCTATTGAAGATCCTAAATCATAGAGATAATTCAATTTCAATATCGAGCTCCTTTAAAGCAAGAAAAAGGTGTGTATTATTTTTCAAATTGCATAAGTCTTGTTTGAAAAATCAGTTTGAAGTGATTCCAAGGGCATATTGAAGCATAGATATCAGTATTGGGTTCTAAAATGCCCCCTAAAAATAATTCAACACCCATTAAGCCCTCAGAAGGCTCTACTATGACTTATGAAGAGGAAGAAGTGCAACATGATATATCAAAATTATGAGAGCAAGTGCAGCAATTGTTTCTCTCGCAAAGAGCAACAAAAAGTGAAATGGAAGTTTTGAAGAAAGGCGTGTAAGGTAAGATGGATGGTTTGGATAAAGGCATAGAAGCTATTATGGATGGTTTGAAGAAATGTGTTGAAGCTAAGATGTATGGTTTGAAGAATGGAATGGAAGCTAAGATGGATGGCATGGAAGCCAAGATGGATGACATGGAAGCTAACATGGAAGACATGAAGAATAATTTAAAAGTAGACATGGAAAATTTGAAGGAAGGTTTGACAAAATTGATACAAGAAATGATTATTAATGGTGAAAAGGTAGTATAGGAAACTCATTATGAGAAAAAAATAAATTTTAATCGTCATTTCATAAACTCTAATGTTGGATGGAAAAACCACCATATTCCAATTGTGGATATGAGGAAGTTTGATGGCAAGGATCCTAGAACATGAATACTACAGATGGAGCAATATTTTGGTATCAATAATTGCAAAACACACAAAAGGTATGCATTGGAGCTTTACATTTAGAAAAAAACACATTTATATGGTATCAATGGATTTGCGCCTATAAAAAAATTGTCACTTTTTCAATTTTTACGAAGGAAATGATAACACATTATGAGGATACAAAGAGAAACACCTTCTTTAGAAAATTGATAAATCTCAAATAAAAGGGTTCAGTGGCGTATCACATTCAGGACTTCCAAAAATTGAATATAAGGGTAACTTATATTCCAGAGGAACACTGGATTGATGTCTTCATAGGGACCTTAAAGGATAATAGCCAGCATGAGGTTCACCTTTGGGAAATTGATTCATTAGATAAGGAATTCAAGTTGGAAAGAAAAATTGAATGTCAAATTATGGCAACAAGGAAGCCCATCACTCACATCTATAAAGATGGAAATGTTGCTACTCCTAGACTTCCACTGCCTACAAGGATGACACCACAACAATTGGAAAAAAAAAGAGAAAAATGGATTTGCTACAGTTGTGATTGAAAATACACTAAATGTCATAAGTATGCTGAGAAGAAATTATTTTACATAGATTCTAAAGAGGAGGAAGAAAATGAACAAGAAACTTCAAAAGAATAGGATATACACGAGTAACTGACCCTGGAGAAAGAACAAATGAGTCTGACCATTTTAATGCGTTGGCAATAATTACCACTCCTAAAACTCTCAAGATAGAAGGAAATATCAAGAATAAAAAGGTAAGAGTGCTGATTGATTCGGGTAGTACCCATCATTTTATTCATTGTAAGGTAGTCAAGGAATTAAATTGCTTCCTATACACAGCACCAGAATGTGAAGTGATGGTTGCAAATCGAGGAACTATAAATTTCTCTGGAAAATTCCATAATATCAAGCTAACCATGGGGGAATATTTATTGAATAGTCCAATGATTTCCATTCCAATGGGAGGTGTTGATTTTTACTAGGAGTACAATGGTTAAAATATTTGGGGACGATAGCTTTAATTTTCAAGAATTTTTTTTTATTTTTTTTTCGGAAGGAAAAGAATTTGAATTACGGGGTATCGCTAGGAAGCCGAGAAATATAATAATCTCTAATTTCATGAAAAATATTCTGAAGAAATAATAACGTGGCATCACTGCACAATTATGCTCAATAGAAGTTGTAACATCAAAATCATCTATTTCTCTAGATCTCCAAATGTATTGAACAATCATTCCAAAGTGTTTGAAACTCCCAAAGGAATCCCACCTATTCGTGATCATGATCATGCTATTCATTGGATTGTAGGAAGTGTTCCTCCAAAGGTCAGGCCTTACAAATATCCTTATCTCTAAAAGAGAGAAATTGAACGTATGATTGCAGAAATGTTAGAGGATGGTATAATTCAACCTACTCAAAGTTCTTTCTCTGCTCCATTAGTATTAGTGCACATGGAGGATGGACCATGGCATAAGTGTCTGTATTATAGCGAGCTAAATAAGATCAATATTAAAGATAAATTTCCCATTCCTATGATTGATGAATTATTGGACGAATTACATGGAGCAATTCATTTTACCAAGTTGGATCTTCGTTCAGCACATCATAAAACTATAATGAATACTAAATATATTTCGAAAACAACATTTTGAACTCATGAAGGTCATTAAGTATTTTTGATCATACCTTTTGGCCTTACCAATGCACCTTCTAAATTTCAAGGGTTGATGAATTCCATTTTGAAACCCTTCCTTAGTAAAAATTCCACTTACAGATCTAACTAAGAAGGGAGCTTTTAGTTGGACACCCACAACATAGAGAGATTTTGATAAGCTCAAGGAGGTGATGAGTAGCTTCCTAGTATTGTTCCTACCTAATTTTTCCCAACCCTTTGTGTTGGAATGTGATGCTTCATGGAAAGGCATTGAGGCAGTGTTGATGCAAAGGGGACACCACATAGCTTTTGAAAGCCAGAATTTTCTGCCACATGAGAGACTATACCCCATATATGATAAGGAGATGTTGGATATTATGCATGCTCTAGCCAAGTTCTGGCAATATTTGGTGGGAAATAGATTCCGAGTGAAGTCTGATCATAATAGTCTCTTATTGTTTCTTGAGTATAAGCATCTTCAAGAGAGGCAAGAGAAGTGGGTGAGTAAGATCCAAGCATATGAATTGGCCATAGAATATGTCAAATGGAAGATTAATGTAGTGGCAGATTCTCTATCCAGGAGACCAGCAGTGCTATCCTTGATGAGCATAGATGCACATTAGAAGGCTCAGTTTTTATTATAATATTCCAAAGACAAAATTTCATGTGAGATCCTAGATGGAGTGGTGACTTATGAGAGGTATCGAGTGATGTATGAGGTCATCTATTACTGAGATCAGGTCTTCCTGGCTTGAGATTCTAAGCTCAAGGAGAATATTTTTTAGGCATCACATGATTCCCCACTTGTAGGGCATCAAGGATTCACCAAGACTTATCCGGCTATTCAGGAGATATTCTCATGGAAGTGTCTCAAGGAGGATGTACTCCAACAAATAAAGGAGTGCGTAGTTTTTACAAACAGAGGAAATCACAACCATCCTGCAAGATTATTTCAGCCACTCCCTATTCTTGATGGGAAATGGGAGAGTATTTCTATGGACTTCATCACCGGTCTACCTAGCGTTCAGGGTAAGGATTGTATCTTTGTAGTTGTTGATCGACTAAAAGTATTCACATTTATTTGCTATTTCTGTACATTATATTTCTTCACAGGTAGCTGATATTTTCTTTAGGTATTACTCAGATAGAACTATTTCATATCCTTATTCTATTATTTCTTTAACCCTTCTCTATGGGGAAAGATATTCTCGACAAGTAGGCAGTAAATTATACTTAGGATGAGATGGAGATGCTCCCGAGAGAGACATTACAACTAGCCTAACCATTTTCACATTGATTGAGGAGTGGTTACACCTTGGAGACCATGTTGAGGAGGTTGTTTTTCACACATGATAGCCTTGATCTCTGGTTGGTATGCACTAAAACGTTAGACTCCATGGTCTCCCAAAGACCATAGTTAGTGATCGGGATAGCTGCTTCATGGGAGGATTTTGGCAAGAACTTTTTCAGTTAGTGGGTACTGATTTCACACCAAGTACTAGCTATCAACCACAAACCGATGAAAAAACTGAAATAGTGAACAAGTTGATGGAAGGCTACTTGAGAAACTATGTTTCAGGCCAGCAGAGAGCATGGCTGTGTTTGCTCCATTTAGGGGAGTATTGTTACAACACAACTTATCATAAGACCAATGGTATGACCCCATTTTGAGCACTTTATGGATATGATGCACTTTCATTTGCTGATGTGATGTTTGGGGCAGTAAAAGCTCCTAGATCAAAGGAGTGGATTTAAGAGAGTCAGGATATACTTTGGGCTCTCAAAGACAACATTGTTACAGCCCAAAACCAACAGAAAATATATGTAGACCATGGTCAGATATAGATGCATTTTGAGGTAAATGACTTGGTCTATCTTTGTCTTTAGCCATATAGATAGTCTACACTCAATGATAAAGGGAATGAATAGCTCAAACCTTGATTCTATAGAACATATAGGGTGATCTGTCATGTTGGAGAAGTAGCATATGAGCTAGAGCTTCCTGTTTGAAGTAAGATCCATAACATTTTTCATGTCTCATGCCTCAAGAAGGCCATTGGAAAACATGTGGTTGCCACTATGCATCTCCCACCTATTGATGATGAGGGCCATCTAGTTCTACAACCAAAGGCTATCTTGGATACTCGGGAGAGGCAGCTAAGGAGCAGGTTTATCAAAGAATATATGATTTGATGGAGGAATATTCCTGATGAGGATGCCACTTGGGAAGGAGAGAAGATTTTACAGCATCCTTCTTTGCTGTTGCATGAGGTCGAGAAAATTTTTGGAGGGGAGGAATGTAATATTCCCAATTAGCTTATTTCTAGTTGGAATATTATATGTTACTTCTATTTTCAGTTTAGAAGAATAAAAGGGGTAAGGAGACCATTAAATCTCCTTAGTAGGAATAAAACACTTCCAGTGTGACTGTGGTTCAATTTAAGTAGGAAAAATAAGGTCACCTTGTGTGTGAAAGGGAGCAATGCATGTGAACTAGATCAAGGTTGAAAAAATCAACAACGCTACCAAAGAAGAGAGTCGAGCTAGTGGAAACAACACCGTTTTGGAGGAGGAATATTTGCATGGAAGTAACCTCATGAATGAGTGGGGCCAAGGGTGAAAGAGCTCACCATGAATATAAGGGGAGGGATTGTAGCCATGAGAGTCATTCAGAATATTTTATATGTTTGAGTCTTATGACTCATTGCATGCTTCATCTGTTTGGCTGGGTTTGATGTACTGTTTAGTACAAGGGTATTCTCATGCGGGAATTCCCCACTCTTCCTTGGAGGAATTGTTGAATAAATTTGAGAGGATTATTCTGGGATACATTTCCACCATCCAAAATTTGGCCAAGCATATTCTTCTTTGGAAACTGCGTTATTTTTCATGGTGTTGCAGTGGAAGGGTCAAAACCCCTGTTGATGAGCTTGTTTCCTAGTGAAAGGATTAGCCATTCACCCAGAAAGCTAGTGAGGAGAATTTTTAGCCATTTCCTTGCCTTTTCAGCCATATATATGAAAATCTTCAGTCAAAAAATGTGATTCCACCATAGATCTGCAGATTATGCCTTTCTGTGTCTTGTGTCCTTCGAAGAAACCCTTGTCGGGTTATCTTGAGATTATGTAAAAGAGACTAGATCTCCTTTTTCCCAGCTCTTTGAGTAATATATAATAATATCTACTTGTTTCTATATTTCTATAGTAGAAACCCTCAAATATTTTGCTATCACATGCTTCAGAAATTCTATGTTGCAGTATTCATGGGGTTTTGATGTTTTTGGTCTATATTGAGCTTGGGAGATCTGTTTAATTAAGATAGAATGATTTTTTCTAATACAATTCTATATTTGGGTGTTATAATACATAAAATAATGGATCCATGTGTTTTTATTTATTATTATAGCGTAATTTTTTGAAAACTATGTTTTTGGTGCCTATATTGTTGATTTTCCTAAAAAGGAATATTACATAAGCATATCTTATGACCAAATTGCTTTGATAGGATTTTGTACATAGGAATTATATCCAAATTTTTGTTTCAATATTTAGTTTTATTCTTTCATTCAATCATATAGCCATATGCCCTCAAAATAGCCTGCAACCTCACCCATTAAATTCCTTCATCCTTCAGTATTATTTCCATACTATATGGAATGTATACTACCTTGTCATAATGCGTCTTCTGAGAACCTCTTCAATATGATGGTTCTTACTTGATCATGATGACCGATATTAATAATATAACTACCTCCAACATACTATAAACAATATAGAAAATGGTCTATCTATCGTGTATAAACAATATGGAGAATGGTCTATCTATACTATATTTAAGTACTAGATTGTTTCCACAAAGAAAATTAACCAAGTAAAATATGATACTATCACATTCTTAAATATATGATGATATAAAAAATAAAAATTCTTCTAGAGTAAGAAATAATTCATTCTATTTTAAACGAAATACTAACATTCATAGAGAACATGACAACCAAATTTCCTGCTTGAATAGTAGATATCTTTCACATCTTCCTTCTTCATATTCTTCTCGTGTTCTCCCATCTCCTCAGCTACGTGATAACCTCTCATTTCCTTTATTTTATTTTTATGTTGGCTTGGAAGGTCCCTTTTAATGTCTCCATAATCATTGCACTTAAATCACTGAAGCTTAGACATATATTTCTTCTTGGACATTCCAAACTTTCCCCTTTTTTACTACTTAATTCTCACTAGAAAGGCCCGAGACTATTCATCTATTCCAAAGTCATCCTTTACCTTTATCCTAGATTCTTTCAAGATGCATTGAGTCCACAAGTCATCAAAAGGAGTTGAGTCGTTCTTATAGTAGATTTTTTTTGCAAATTTTTTGCATTATAGTGGAAATACATTTAATATACACATGATAACTTATGAATAAGAAATTGTCTCTCGAATCCCATTTAAGGGATATATTAATTAATAGATATTCATTTGAAAGGATTCCATGTCCTAATAATTTTATTTATCAATTTTATATTTCTTATTATACGCAGAAATATTTTGTCCTAATGTAATTATAAATTACAAATTCTCTAGCTTGTCATACATAGACTTAGAAGTTTTAAAATTTGCAATGAATGGATAAAGAGGATGTTTAATGGATTAAAATATGATCCTTTTTACCTTTAATTATCCTTTCCTATACTTCTCTAGTTATTGAGTATTGTCTTTTCTAGGCTCAACGATGAATGCATGAAGATGGGTTACACTTTTGGGCCAAATGTGGCAATGAAATTTTAAAATTGTACTTTTTTATCGGAATGAAGCCCTCAAAATTCATATCCAAATTGTGAATTTTTATTCTGAGCAAAAATAAAAATTTTGGAGAATCATTTTTTTGTCCTAGTGATATGTTTTTGCAAAAAAATTATTTTTTATATAACCTATCAATTTTCCATTAAATGAAATGTTTTTCATCACAAATTTTTCCACATATTAAGAGGTATGTGTGTTTACATAACATAACTTACTCCAAAATGTCTAATTTTTAATATATATATATATATATATATATATATATATATATATATATATATATATATCTGTGTGTGTGTGTGTGTATAAACATGATATACAAAAAGAGGGATAAGTTTTTCATATTAAAGAAATATTTTTTTATGCAAAAATATATTCTTTATCATTTTTCAAATTTGGCAAAGTAATATTTCAATTGCATTTTATAGACACATGTGTTCGCATAATAGTTTTTTCTACTCTTTAAATGAATTCAAAAACCGGAAGTACCCTTTTGAAGAGGGATCATTAAAAAAGGTATTTGTATTTTTTGAAATTATCAAATTTTGTATCTTTCATGTTATTGGTTTTTATTTTAACCTCTTTGAAACTATCAAAAAAAAATTCAAGCATTATGTCTAATATAAATTAGATGAAAAATATCATATGAATTTGAAAATTTCAAACTCATATGCCATTGGATAGAGGATTCCTTTAAGAATCCAACATCATAAACTTCATTATACAAGGAAAAATTATGCTTGGTGTTTGCTATGGTACAAAATGGTGTTGTAGAGAAATTTGGAGAAGGGGATATAAAACTCCAATTTTTAGTCCCACAACAACTCTATGTAGCACTTAAAAATATATATCGAGTGCTTAGGGTAAAATTTGAAATAGCATGATCGATGTTTTAACAAACCATCAATCACGTTCTTGACATGGTTGAAAAAGGGTTCAATTGAGCCCTTTAAACAATAAAATCCCTGTTGTGTTTTAGGTAGGAAGTTAAAAATAAAATATCTCAGTCGAGATTTTAGCTCGATCGAGTTGCTATGTAATTGTGGGTTACGTAGGAGCTTGATCAAGTTTTTATTCTCAAGCACTCAAACAACTCTATCGATTCGTAAAATATAGCTCTATTGAGTTTCTTTTTTCTCCCTCCCAACTCATGCAGTTTCCAAAATGTATAAGCCATATCCATGCAGTGACTCTTAGTCATTTCACCAATAACATATTCCATTATCTGATGTTTTGTAAGTTCCAGGTCAATCCTTTTATTGAAGGCTAGGAAATTGTATGCTTCGATGAGCTCATTTCTTTCCTTGCAAAAATATCCCATATGATCTATAGATTCCGATACACTAATAATATGATACTTAGTTGGTAACCAAGATTCTTCTCTTCCTTTATCATGTCTTCAATATTCTTTATGCTTCTGAGACATTTAAAGAGACTTCGATAATGTCCTTCGAATATGCTTCCTAATATTCCTCCAACAATAGATTCCAAGAGTGATGAAATATACCAACATCCTTTGATGATTCCACAAAAGATAACTTTAAATATATCTCCTTCTAAGTGGGATTAACAACCTTCTTGTAGTCCTCCTCTTTGGGACTTACTTGGATGAGAGATGGATTCTTTTCTCAATGAATGTTTGATGAAGTGACCCTTCTCCTCTTTTTTTCCCCTTATTTGTTTCCACAAGATGATCCTTTTTGTTTCTTTCTTATTCACCTTAGCTCTAATACAATGTTCGAAAATGCAAAGTTGCAGCTACTAATTCTAACTTTCCATAACCTTAATATTTTATTTTTAACTTAGTTAGTCTTCTTATGTTCTTCATTTAGATATTTTCATTAAACAATTACCACGAAAAAAAATAGTAACAACATAGGACACAAAAATTAGGCTCTCAGCCAGGGAAAAACCCCTCGAAGAGGGAAAAAAAATCTTCTTTTATTATAGAATATGCTACATATGAGACAAAAAAGACCCAAAATATATACCAAGTCCTCATACAAGTACCAATCCATCTCTTCCAACAATTCCTTCCATGATCTAGCACCAAGAAACTACAAACTACAACTTCAACCTACAAGATTCAATACTACTACTTCAACCTGCAACTTTGACACTGAAGCTACTGCAAAAATCCCAACTAGCTCTTTAGGAGGGCTTCCTTGATGAAGACAATTTATTCCAAGGTAAATGAAGTCAAACTATAGTACCTCACTCTCCCAGTTACTTGATACAACAAATCATCCTATTGCAGCTCAGACATATACTTTTCACCTTCTTGGAAGCTGCAGAAACCAAAATCCTTAGTACGTGTGAGAGAGATAGATCCTAAAAACAATATTTTCATCATTCCTTTCATCTTCTACACCTTCTTTATCTTCTTCTCCTGCTTCCTAGCTACATATCAAAACTCCTTCTTGAGATTAAACTTGTGAGTGAGTGGATGCCAAATGAGGATGAATTTCTCCTTTATCTAGCCTTTCGAAGGGGTCAAATTCCCTCCTATAGTCCGAAATGAGTCTCTCAAGGCCAACTTGTACTTTTTTTGTTTCCAGGACTTTCTAGACTCATAGATAGTTATTTTTACAATTAAATTTTTCATGGAATGGTCTTATAAACATGACAATTATGCCTTTCACTCATGACAATAAATCATATGACCCAACAAACCCTAGAATCATGAAGAACATGATTTTACCTAGAAAACCATCAATAATGAGCATCAAAATCATTATTTAAAATAATAACCTCTTCTTTTATTCTTTTGTTTGTTACATAGGATAAATATTGAAATGAGTACAATAAAAATTATGAAGAATGAAACTAGTTACATTTCTAACACTTCAGGTATTTGAGGAAGTAACATAATAGCTACTTCATTTAGACAACCTTTCTAGAAATTTAGAACCTTAATCCAAACCCTAGGGTAGCTAGGTTAAATTTTAGTATTTCTATTGATCGTTGTATCTACTTTAATGTTTCCCTAAGTTTATATATTTCGAGACTCCCATAATCCTAGATTGATAAGGCATTAGTCCACTCTTTCTTGTGGAAATAATTTATACTTTTAAAATCATTGTTTTGTCCTAGGGTAAATTATGGTTTTGGATAGTATGGGTTTATTGCAATCAAATCATAAATTTCCAATTTTTTTTATTTGATCATTGATTTCCTAGGGTTCAGAATTATTCTAGGATGCATTAGGCAAGTAAAATTTAAAATCTATGATAATTTTATAATCTTAATTAGGGTTGAATTATAATATTTTATTTGTTGTTATACATATTTTAATCCATGAAAATCGGTTTTATTTTATTCTCTTATTTACTTGTAATTTTATCGCTCATTTCGTACTTTCTCATTGTATGTTTTTGTGAAAAAAAATTATTACTACTGTAACTATTATCTTGCTACAATTTCTGATTTCTTAAGTTAATTTATTATATAAGAGTGTAATTTACTTATTTTGTGTGCCTAGGGACCTATATAAGTGTAATAGGAACTTTTGAAATTAAATATGGTAATTACTCTTAATTCACCCTTAACCTTAATTTCCTATATTTATTATGGGTTAGAAATCATTATAAAATCCTCAAGTCTAATATAACTTAACTTAATTGCATTATTTGATTCCTAAGAGGTTATAAATCCTCCCCTCTTTGTATATTATCAATCACTAATTAACAAAGGGAGTTGTTGTTAACGTGAAAAATTGTAACCTTCCCATTGTTGCACTTGGTATAGGTCACTCGGTGAGCCTTTTAACTTAGATAATATATTTTGTTGCAATATATTTGTCACCAATTCGAGGGAATTTATAAGAACCTATCTTTGGTATCAAAAGTGTAATCTTTAACCTTAATTTTATGAATATACCTCAAATCATTTTTTCCTGTGCTTATCAAAATATTGCATTAAAAAGAGGAATTTAAAGTCCCTTATAGTACTTCAAATATGTTCTTCTTGTTTAAAAAATAATCTTCTAAAGGCATTCAAGATTCATTCTAGCAAGTCCATGGTTATGTATTGCATAAATTGAATGGGATAAAAAATTACTCGTTTGGATTCACATGCATTATTCCATACTTTGTATCTTAATGATATTATAGGATACACAAACCATTATAATATATATGTTATATAAAATATGATGTTCATCCTTCTTTGGCCATTACTGATATTGTAGGATTAATAAAATTCACTTTAAAAACTAATATGTTACATGATTAAGCATTGATATAAAAATGATTAAAAATACAAAAGGGATGAAAAATTTAATTATTAGTATATAATTAAGAAAATGTAAGGGCTTAAAGGGTTCAACAACAAAAATGATGATAAATAAAAACATTAGAATTATATTTTTTATAAAGTCATAATTAAATTTTGGAGTCCATGCTCGGAAGGGGAAAAAAAATCTTAAGAATATAGAATAAAAAGGAAACTAAGTTAAATTTTTGAAGATATAGGTGGTTAGGCGGGGTCCTCTTAAAATAAGTTCAAGGAGAAACTAAGAGAATAATGAGATGATAAAAAGAGAGAAATTAAAATATAGAAGAAGTAGGGTGGGGTTATAGAGGAATATCAAACAAAGGAAATAAAAAAATGAGAGAAATCATTAGGCAAATTCGGAGGTCAAAAATGGGTCGCAAAAAAAAAATGTACAACCAAAATATAATTTATAAGAACCAATAGGATTCAATATGATGATGCCAACCATGGGCAATGATTCACCGTTTTTGAAGTAAAAAGGAAAAAATATAAGGAAATTAAAAATTAAGAAAACTACTTTTTCAACTCGCATTTTCAAATTATCTCACAATGATTTTACTCAAATTTCGAGCGAGAGAACTTGTTTGATCTTTCATCCAAGGAGTACCCATGTTGCATAATTTATATTAACCATACTCTAGTAAAAATCTTAAATACATAAAAAATGTGATTACAATCGCATTCCTTCTTCATGTATTTCACATTTTTTGAGTAGTAGGGTCCATCGAAAGTATGCAACATGGTTACTCCTTGGATGTAAAATTAAATTACATATACAATGAGTGCTAATACTCAAAATTTAAGTAAAATCATAGATATATAAGTTGAAAATACGAGCTGAAAAATTACTCTAATTTTATATCTATTATTTCCACTAATAATTTATAATATTCCATAGAAAACACATTTTAGACCTCAAAAATTTCTCTACACATTGAAGGATAGAAGGGAATGAGAGTAAATGAAAAAAAACTGTGAAAAAAAAAGGGGATGAAGGGAGAAACATTTATGAGTGAGGTCATGAATCATCAATTTTCAGGAACCAGTAAATTTATATCCATCTTCTATATTAAAATGAATAGGGTTATTTTCAATTTTAGTAGCTTCTAAAGTGATGTAGTCATAATAATTGGAATAAGTCTATATAACTTTTGTTTGTTCAAATAAGATGGATTTTTTTTAGTTATCAAAATGATTACCAATAGCTGATTTTCCAGTGTCATTATGGAAGGTATAAAAAATATTCTCTTTGAGTAATGCTTTGAAAGATATGCTTCTTTACCTTTTGTATCTTTTTATGAACAAAAATGGGATGTGGAAAACCCTATGACCAACCATGAGATTAAATATGTCTTTTATAGTTCTAAAAACGATCTTATTTCATTTTTAGGTCTCCTCTATTTTCTCTTCATGTGTCTCACGCCCATTCCCCCTTGTATATTTCCCTTTCAATATTTTCCTCCTCTCCCTAATCTCATCTTTTATATTTGTCCTTTTGTTAAACCCCATCCACCATTTTTCATAAATTTAATTTACATTCCTTCTTATTCTTTATTTATAATACCTTTTGTATGATTCCTTTCTGTGTGGATTCAAAACATGAATTTTGACATTTTAAACCCACATTAATTAATATATTTATTTATTATCATTTTTCTGGTCCAACACTTTAAAACTTTTTATTTTTTTAATTATATACCATCAATTAAATTTTGTGGAGAAATTTCAGAATAAACTATGTAAGGGACTACGATGGATTAATTGGTTGTATAACTATACTTATCCCTTGATTATTTGTATTTCTATAAGAAAGTTAAATTAGATGTTTATATGACATATATTTTTATAATTTTCATATTATAGGATTATTATATTTTCTAATTTCTTAAGTACTAATGAATTTGTTCTTACAAACTAGAAAAATTGTTAGAATGATGGAGGTTGTATTCATTGGAGTAACATAATTGTTCAGTTTTTAAGGTTGGAGACATATGTTACCCATGTAAATTCAAGAGTAACCATTAGAGAATTATGTATCTCCCATGACATACATCTCTAATAGTCATCCTCACATTATGGTCTAATAGAAACTTCTCAAAAGCTTCTCACCCTCTCATTGGTTAGTTCATCCACCTGATTACTAAACTCCTCTAGTGAAGGTAGGTCAAAAAACATGAGGTACATTACCTACTTTTTCATACTGAATGATTATAATTAATATTTTAGGAATATAAGAAAGGATTATGTGTTGTAATCAAATAATGGACCATGATCAATTTTTTTTGTTTTAATCCACCTTGGTCGCCATATGTTGCTTCTAGTAAAGTGAAATTACCTTAGCGGTTTTGTTTCATTTTCTAGAAAGAGCATGAGTATGAGGCATTATTAGAAGTAGAATTTCCACATCCTTTCATACTTAAAAATTTCTATTTTTCCTTAATCTATTGTATTTTATTTTGTTTGTTTAATTTAGGTCTCTCGTGTTACTTTCATGTTTTCCTTATCTTATGATAAGAGGGGCTTTGAAATACCCATCGGTTGATGCAATTGCAAAAAAAAAAAAAAGAGAGATTAAAGTCATGTTCCAATTTTTAAAAATAAAAATTTGGCAAGGCATGAATGGTGATTAGAGGTCAAGTTAACTTTAGGTTTTCAAAATTATAGATGTAGCTTCAGACATTTCCCCTTTTTTGTGCTCTAAAAACTCACACTTATGCCAAAGCACCTTAGCTCTATTATAAACTTATATATCTTTCCAAAAACAGAATAAATACCTCAAACGGATTTCATATGTAAAATTATGCCACTAAGATTTTGGATTTTTAATATAATTTATCATTTCTATTGTGAGAAACATTCCAGTGCAATATCCACATAATTTATAGATCATATTCGTATCAAAGCACATTTCTTCGGCTATATTGTGGGTATTTGCAAGGGATCCATATTGGTTAAGTTGAAAATTGTAAAACCATGTCCATGGATGATGAGTCTATTAATAATCCTAGAGATTCAATAGAGGAAATATTCACAAGGATGGAAGAGTAGGTCATTGAAATCATCCCCAATATGGACCTTCTCATAGAAGATTTAAAAAAATAATCTTCGAATTAAGGAAGATGGAGGTTCCAATAAACAATTAGATTAGAGGTAAACCCGAGGGAACTGAGATCAACCATTGAAGTAGGATAAGTGAGAACTCGAAAATGGATAATCGACATAAAGGTCCATGAAGCACACAAATTTATTTCTCGAGATGGAAGTGAAGGTAAACATCAAGCCATATGAAAGTGATATTTATGATATGAAATTAAATTGCTTGTTTTAGTTGTTATAGGTTTATTTTATCCTTCATCAGATAAAGGAAAAATAAAAAATTACTTTCACCCATTTGAAACTAGAGAACCATGTCTTGTCCTAGTGGTAAATCCATATGAAAACCATTAAATTGACGGGGATCCTCATGTGACTATTTGAGATGATTTCAAAACTATCATAAATTCCCATTTCTACCCTATGAATTATGTACATTCCTAGTGGATCTACTGGAAGTACTTTAGGAAATGACATGGGAATGGTGTATATAAGTACATCATAAAATTCAAGAAGATGGAAATAATTTTAGGTGTCTCTCTCCAAAATGCATATGTACTCCTCAGGTATATTGTAGGTCTACACAAAAATTTGTAGAGATAAGTGATCTCATTAAAAATATGAATGCTATATTCACAATACCTAGAAAATATAGGATACAAGAAAGGGAAATCAAGCAGGTTGGAGGAGAAGGAACACCATGGAATTTTGAAATTGGAAGAATAAATAGAAAGTGAGGAAGGAGTAAAATACAATAGCCAAAGCACACCAGTGCAAAGATCCGAGCAATTGCTAAAACCACTATAATATTGATGGTCATATAGAATATAAGTGTTAGAATATGTAATGAAAAATCCATCAAATAATTAGAAGAAGGAAAGTAACAAGAGAAATACCATTGCCACATATTGAAATAATTAGGTGGAAGGAATATTGAATGCATATCGAAATATTGCCTTCACATTAGCATAGAAGGGAGTGAATTTGAGTAACTTTACTAATATGAAGGGAAGGAAATAACCAAATTTTTTCATATAGATATACAGGTCAATAAGATGAAAATTGATGATATATTCAACTCGATATAATAGGTGAATATCATTACAATAAAGATAGAAAAATAATTAAGTTTGGATGTTAATGAGAATCCTAGACCGTATCCATTGTTATGTGTCAATAAGGAGGTTGAAATAAAGGTAACACATAATGTAGAATTAAATTTGGTGTTGATGAAATATAATTAGATGTAGTTTTACTTCATGTATGTGGACTTTAGTTGCAAGCCCTATATGTACATGTGACATTTAATCCTCATTCAAAGGGCCAACTAGTAATACCTCATCAAGGATTGAAGTTTATTAATCATGAACATGCATAATGGTGAGTCAAATATCTCATTGGTAAATGACAACCAAGCCAAGAAATTGATAATTTATAGCAAAATTTTTTATTTTTTTTTACTCTTGACATAAAACGAGTCCATGTAAGAGTCAATTGGGTCAAATTTATCAGTAGATGGGTGCACTAAGGACCATAAAAAACATCTACAAGTCTTGTTATATGCATACATAGGGTTTTTCTAGGAGCTTAAATGCATAACACCTAAGAGGTAATTGGGGCATGGAACTCAAGCATTTATGGACTCTGCATTACCAAAAATTTTGCTACATTAGAGGAAAACATATGTTTCCCTCAAAGTGGATTGTATTCATTGACTTATTATCATTTCTAGGAAACATGATTCATAACGAAGAAGGTAAGATAAATACATGGAACTAATTTGATAATAGTGCAAACAACATAATTTAACATATATATATATATATATATATATATATATATTTCTAAAACACCCAGAGAATTTCTCTTCCTAGTGCAAACTAACAATTCTATAGTTGATGAAGCAAGATGTTGGGGAAACCCATATAATGGGTTTTTTTCTTACCAATTCATATGAAACCAATAATGTCAACAAGACAACATGTGGTGAAGCATGTTTTTTAAGCCTTAAAAAAATGTATCCTCCCAATCCTTAATAAAATAATAAATTATTGATGAATTGATATTGTATAGGTTATTTCTTTGGTTTATTATTGAGATCAACCACCTACACAAATTTAAATTATTAAAACATGTTAAAATCCTAATGGAAACTATTAATAATTCTTCAGATATATGTATCACCATCCTAATATAAATGGGTTGTATTATTATATCCTTATTTGTATCAAGAATGAGGTATTACTATCTTATTGCAACCCTATTCAAAAGTGAATAGAAGCAACCTATTACTATTTTTTGCATCTTGATCATTCTCTTTAGTTACATCTTATCTTGGTCATTATGTGGATTTCTAAAATAGGTAGGTTGTGTGTTATTCATAGGTAGATATGTGTATCACCCTCATAATATACATGGGTTGTATTATTAGATCCTTATTTGGATCAAGATTGAGCTATTACTATCTTATTGCAACCCCATTCAAAAGTGAATAGAGCCAACCAATTCTTATTTTTTATGTCTTGTTCATTCTCTTGAGTTACATATTATATTGGTCATTATGTGGATTTCTAGAATAGGTAGGTTGTGTGTTATTCATATTTATTTTCATCCTTCCTTTATATATATCATGTTCATCATATTCACTCTTTAATTTTCTAATATATATATCTAGAGAGAGAGAGAGAGAGAAAGGATAATAAAAAAGTTATATTAGATGTTTATATGACATATAGTTTTATAACCATCATACTAAGAAAGAGAGAGAGAGAGAGAGAGAGAGAGAGAGAGAGAGAGAGAGGAGAATAAAAAAGTTATATTATATGTTTATATGACATATATTTTTATAACCATCATACTAAGAGAGAGAGAGAGAGAGAGAGAGAGAGAGAGAGAGAGAGAGAGGAGAAAAAAAAAGTTATATTAGATGTTTATATGACATATAGTATTATAACCATCATACTAAGAGAGATAGAGAGAGAGAGAGAGAGAGAGAGAGAGAGAGAGAGAGAGAGTAAAAAAATTATATTTGATGTTTATATGACATATAGTTTTATAACCATCATATGATAGGGTGATTATATTGACTAATTTTTTAAGTACTCATCACTTTATTTTTAGAAACCAAAAAAATAAAAATGGTAGACTGGTGGTAGTTATATTCCTTGGAGTACCAAATATGTTCATTTTTTCAAGTTGGAGCCATATTTTTCCCATGTAAATTCAAGAGTAACCATTGGAGAATTCATAATCTCCCATGGCGTACATATCTAAGTAGCATCCTCACACAATCGTCTAATAGAAACTTCGCAAAAGCCTCTCATCCACTTGATTACTATACTCCTCTATTAAAGGTAGGTGAAAAACCATGAGGTACATTAGCTACTTTTTCATAATATGAGAATAATTAATATTTTAGGAATATAAGCAAGTATTATGCATTGTAATCAAATAATGGATCATGATGATCAGAGGTTTTTATTTTAACTCATATTGGTGGTCATCTATTGTTCTTGTAAAGTGAAATCACCTTAGGGGTTTTAGTTCATTTTATAGTAGGAGCACTAGTAGGAGGCCTTGTTAGAAGTAGTGTTCCCACATCCTTTCATACTTAACACTTTCTATTTGTCCCTAATATATTTTATTTTATTTTTGTTTGTTTAATTTAGGTCTCTCATATTACATTCATGTTTTCCTTATATTATGAGAAGAGGAGCTTGGAGTTGTTAATAAGGATGTCCTTTCTACTTCACATATAAGAAATAGAAAAAAAAATGGTTCAGTAGTTTCCCTTGGTAGTGTGGATATATAACACATCCTTCCATACTTCATCAATAATTTCCCTATTTTTTTCACTTTACTGATACCATTCTCCATTCATCATGTCACCCTTGAAAACTACAAGTATTCTAGGAATGGAGGAACACATAGGGAACCATTAAAATGCTCTCAAATTATTTAAAGAAAACTTGGTTACAAATTAAAATATAATGAAGAAACAATAAAATTAATTTTGCAGTGAAATTGAATTAGAATTTTTGGATTGGGTATTTTTTAGGCTACAACATATAAACAGATCTCCTTCAAGAAAAAAAATAAGGATGATAAATTAACATAAAACAACTATTTCCCCTATGTGATGTTTTTAAAGATTAGAAGTATGGATTACAAATTGGATCTTCCTCCATCTTCACATGTACGTCAAGTATTCCATGTCTATTTCTCAGACAAGGTAATCAATAACAATATCTTATTCCAAACTATTTTAGTAGAAATTATTGAAGAAGGTAATAATGCTAGAACCAAAAATAGTTCTTCAAAGAAGGATTCATATGATATGGAATTGAGAGATTAATGAGTATATTGTTAAATGGAATAACCTATAAGAGTAATAGGTGGGATTAGAATATTACTTCTTCATGCAAAATCACGTATAAGTACTCAAGTATTAAGGATAATAATTGTTTTAAAGGGAGGAGCATGATAAGCATAAAACACGTTATTAAGTTATGTGTATTGAGTTATTATGCTTTAGGATTATATTATTTTTTTTCCCAGAATATTTCATTGAACCTTGTCATTAAAATTGTAAAATTTGTCTCCTATATAGAAATATACGAAGGAGACCAAGACTTAAAATCATCCCATCTTGTCTTGTGTATCCAATCCATTGTAAAAGGAGGTTTCCCTCAAACTATATTATCTTAATTGACTTTTTATCATTCCTAAGAAACATGATTCATAAAAAATAAGGGATGATAAATACATGGCACTAATTTGTGAATAATGCAAACAACATAATTTAGCATCGATCTATCTCTAAAACACCTATATAATTCTCCTTCGTAGTGGAAACCAACTATTATGTAGTTGATGCAGCAAGATGTTGGGCAAACCTAAATAATGGGTTTTGTTCTTACCAAGTAGGAAGTGTTAAAAATATTTCAATTGAAACTTGAATTAATGAAGGTTGAGGAAAATAATTGTAATTCTACAATGCATGCTTGCATTATGACTAATGGAAAGATGGACATCGCATTATACAAATAAAATTCTTATTATTTTTAAGAAAAAAAGCAATTTATTAATTTTAATTGCATTCCAATAGCATATTATCTAAGTTAATGAAAGAGGTAGGATACAATTGACAAGGCCTTTGCATCAAAGGTCATGTATTATAGACCCCATATTACTAAAACCTAGATTGAAGCATGAATGCTGAGGATGTACTGGTAAAGTAGAAGTAGGTGAATGCTCCAAAGTTTTAAAATATTGTTAGAATTTAGAGGAAAAAGAATGCAATGATACCCAAAAAAACCCTTAAAAGATCTAATGTCACTAATATTGTTTTTTTCAAATGAAAGGAGAAGAGAATGTACATTTCATGTGATGATAAATACAACAAGAAATTGAGTATCGAGAAAATAATTATTTCAAAAATATTGTTCATGAATAAATAAGGTAGAAATAACAAGATCCAACATCTAAGAATTTTGGCCCAAAGGTTACACATGGAGGACAGATGAGTCAATGTGTGACTAACTTTACGATTTCATAACTTTTCATAACCCAACAACCATATAAAAATGAATGATAACCATAAGCATCATATCGTCAATTAGAAAATGCATCATAATTTTACCATAATATCAATAATATATCAAGAATGCATCACATAATAAGAGAGACAAAATATTTTATGTGGAAACCCATACCAGAGAAAACCTAAAATACTCTACTTATAATATCTTCAATTCATTACATAGATTTTCAGCCTATAACATGGTGGAGGAAACCACCCACAAGATATGAACGCTTCCAATTTTATGGAGGCACCAAGCTTGAAATAATCCAAAAAATTGTTCTCTATAGGATACAACCTAATTGAGGCACAAATATCAATGATGAGTGATCTCCATCCCACTCTAAGATCTAACTTGATCAAAGCTCCAACCTAAATAACGAGTGGGCTCCAACCTACTAGAGGATCCAACCCAATTGAAGCTCTAACCTCTATGATGAGTGGGCTCCAACCTACTTTGGGATCTGACCTTAGTGGATGCACCCACCTCCTTCCACAACTCCTTGTGGACCTATGTTTCAAATTATTTTCAAAATGGATCCATTGTCATCATATATTGTTAATAAATACAAATAATCACAATTTGTAATCACTATTGTTACTATCTCAACCTGCACACACCATCATGATCATCACAAATTTCACACGATGTCATTCCAATCAAGGTTACCGCAACTTATAAATACTATCACTCCAATTGACAAAAAAATCAATGTCACATCATGCAATTATTATTACAATTATAGAAATTGTAATATAAACCATTTTCACCGAGTATTATGTTTCTTCCAAAACACTATTTCAACTTCTTCATCAATTTTGTCACTCAAAGCACTTCTCAGAACCTATTTTATTGTATCCAAAACAACTACAACCAAATCATAGATATTCAAAATAGGAAATAGAGATTATTATCATAATTTTTTTGTCAAAAAGGACTTTTCTACCTCTAGAAACATCTGTCGCTAATTTTATATCACCGTGCTTCATTAGACCTCAATTTGAACCAACGTTTATCTCAAAAATTGAAAATAACCATCCAAAACTATATAAATGATTAACCATTCTGTAGAATTATGTTTTTTTTTAATTAGAAAAATGGTTAAATTTTGACATTTATGCTACTATATGATCACCAAAGTCTGGCTAGTTATGTGACATAATGAAACCTATGAAAATATAATAAAAAAATTAAATCTAATCACCACCATAACTCGAACCTATGACCTCATAATCCTAATATTAATCGAATACCAAACACGTTATCCAATGGGTCTTGTTACAATATGCCCTAGATATCATTTTGTTATAAGTCTTATCATATGTATGGCTCGTAGATAGGCCTATCCGAAATATACCTTTGAACAAGGTTTTTCATTCAACTCACTAGTGCACAATTGTCGTAGGAATTGATTGTCTTATATAAACCAATAATATATGTTTCTATATATGGAATTAATTCCAAAAGCATCTCCAGTCTAGTACATCAAACTCTCACATCACTAGTTGAGTACCTTGCTAATATCTCCGTAGTGTAAGGGAAACACCAAACTCGATGTTTTCATCTACAAAAACCATATCAAATATGCCAATGTGATCAATCAAACCATGTCATGATCATTTCAAGTCATATCATACAATATCACCTTATGAAAACCTTAACCAAATTGAAATTAGAATCCCCAGGCTCGCCTCGTAACAAAATTGATTTCACATGGTTTCAATCAAGATCAAATTTTTGTTCGAAAATTTCTTGGCCCTTTTTATTTATATTTATGCAGTGGTTCGAGGTCGCCCATTGAGACAATGGTTACACAATTTTTTGAATATATGGGTTTCGTTCGTAGTCATATAATATTACCCAATAACCTTGCCAAAGGATGAAGCGCTTACATTGAGTCACTAAAGTTTATGTCGTGTCACCCTTCCATGTAACCATCCCTTTTGTTACGTTCAAATTTTTTACTTTGGTAACATGGGAAGTGCTCTAAGTCTCAAATTTTTTGAGGAGGCTTAGATAGATGTATTCCAAAGAAAATAGAAATAATTTATGGAAATTAAACTTGGAACATGTTTTATTAAAATAGTTAATTATTTTAATGGAGACCATAATTTAAACTTACATAAATTAAATGATTAAAAGGAATTAAAAAAATAGAGTATGAATCTTATAGAAAACACATATCAAATCAGGTTATGACCTTAATCGTTGATTAGAGATATAATATTGACTATTTATATCTCAACTAGAAGATTATAAAAGAATACTCGAGGGTCATTTGGAAAGAACACCAGTGCAAATAATCATTTGCCCAAGTAAAATTAATTTTTTCAGGGGCTGAACTTTGGCAGCAAAAAATCAATCCAGAGGGAGAGTTGCAGGTGGGAGGAGAGATAGATAGGGTTCAACATCAGTCGGTGGTGCAGAAATAGTTGACACCATGGAAGGAATGGACAACATAGTGGATGGAAGGGACAACACAGAAGATAGTGAAGACGTGACATAGATCTATGTAGTCTGCATGCAGAGCCAGTGTAGGGGTGGCCCACGAGGCCTAGGAGAGCCATTCCAGGGTCATTTCTCATTAGAAAACTTTGTGAGGAATTCCTCCATTGTCATCATACATAATTTCCATTTTTTACTGCTGATTATAGATTTTACAAGAAGATTTTGCTGAAGAATAATAGAAACCCTTATCTACTGCACCATTTTTCCCACATTGGGGTTTTGCACGCAAAATTGTCCAAAATATATGTGTCAATCTTGTTTATTGATTTTCTCAGTAATTTTGAAGTCTGCATTTGAATTAATTTTGATATTTTTTGAAGATATTTCTGCAAATGAATTGTTTTTGAATAATAAGTAGAAGAAATAATATCAGATAATGAAGTAAAATTTCAATTTAAAATTTTCACATGGAATACAAGGAAATGTTAGGAAAGAAAGTAGGAGGGTTTACGCCAAACAAAACTTGTGGAGCTACCTTGGCAAAAAAATGCATTCCTAAAGGGCTTATGCATTCCTTTTGGAAATCTGCGAGAGAAGGGAAAAGTGAGGAGAAGATGGAAGATCGAGTTTTGTCAGAGTTGGCCTCTAGGCTGGAGAATAATGTGCTTGTTTATCAAGAACTACATCATCAAGTTATTATTACATTAATAGAATAGATTTAACTCATATGACGATAGAAAGAGATCATTTCTCCAACTATTTAGAAGAATGGGTCGATTTCTAAATTACAATGCGAAACAACACAAAATGGACCCCTGTGGGAGAAGGGACCGTAGCATTTTAGAAAGAAGTAGGAGAGAGTCTTCGAGCCACTAATGTGCTTCATGTTCTAGGTATGGGAATGAGTTCAATTTACGTATCTCAATTGCAGGACAAAGGATACAACATATACTTTATCGAAAGAAAGGTCTATGTCAAACATCCAAGCTAGAAGAAGAAGTCTCAAATTGGGACTTGAAGAAACATATTATATTAGTTGCAGCTCGAGTGTCCAATGTCACTGATAGGAAAGAATATAAGCAGTGAATCATATATAAATGAGATATGGCACAGTCGAATGCTGAATCTACACCCTGGAGATCTGAGAATGCTGAGATAAATAGTTACAGGAGTTCTACTTCTTGGTACCACACATGATGACATACGCGAAGGAATCATATTATAGGAGCAATAATAGGGAAAAAAATTTATTGGGACTAATACACTCCAAAATCTGCGAACCGATGTCCACTAGAGCTCTTGGTGGAAGTGAATATTTTTTCACCTTCATAGATGACCATTCCATGAAAACTTGGATTTAATTCCTTAAGACCAAGGATGAGGTTTTTGATAACTTCATATAATTCACAGATCTGGTAGAAAATTTGACTGGGAAGAAAATCAAAGTATTGCATTCAAATAACGGTGGTGAATATACTGATAAGTAATTCACAATTTTATGTGCAAGGGAGGGTATCATAAGAGAATGGATCGTAACTTATAATATGGAGCAGAATGGAGTTTCAGAATAGAAGAACAAGATTATTTTTAAGGCAGTGACAATAATGTTGTATGACCAGTGACAACAATGTTGTATGACCAGGATATTCATAGATTTCTATGGGGAGAAGCATGTAGCACGGTTTTATATATTCAAAAGAGGGCCCCTCATAGAGCATTCAGAAAGACAGTGCTCGAGAGTGTCTTCACAGGGATGAAGCCAGAGGTAATCCACCTCGGGATTTTCAAGAGTGTGGCGTATTTCCACATTCTATATGAGAAATGAAGAAAACTAAATTAGACTATTGAGAGAGGGTATATTATAGGATAAAGTGAGATATACAAGGCATACAGAACATAAATTATGGGTAATAAGAAAGTCGTAATAAGGAGCGATGTGAAATTCATTGAGGATATAGTCTTGAGAAGATTCCATGAAATGCCTACATAAGAACAGTATGAAGAGGAACCTCTTGTCCAGTGTCAGCTAGGAGAAGATCTAGTAGATGAACAACCATCTAGATCTAGCATTGTGACCAATACTATTATTTATTTTAGGGAAGAAAATCTAGATAGTTTGCAATATATGGGAGAGCAGGTCGAAGTGATGATTGAGGCACTCACTACCACTGAAATAATCAACAGATAAGTACGAAAAATGCTGAGGGACGCATAGGAGTTTGTTGGGGTTCCGAGAACCGAATAAAGGCAACATAGATATTCTGACAGATATAAAACTATGGTAGCATAGGTTATAGAGCCCTCTGTATTTCAGGAATCCATTCAATATCAAGTCTAGGTAGATGATATTTTAAAGGACTACAGCTCTATCATGACAAATGATGTCTGGAAAGTCATACCAAGACCTCAAGATATATCATTTGTAAGATCGAGGTTGATATACAAGATTAAGTATGTTTCATATGGAAACACAGGGAAGAACAAGGCTAGATTTGTTACTAAGGGATATGGTCAAAATGTTAAGTACATATATTAATAGTGTAGTCCCTTATTATGTTACTCTAGCCCCCCTTATTGTTATTGTTGTACCCCTGTAACTCCCATATTGTTATTATTGTGCCCTTACATTATTATTGTTAGGTCAGCTAGGATTACATTGTGGCCCCATGGACTCCTATATATAGAAAGGAGGTTTTGTCATTTGTATCATCCAAGAATTTTTCATTCATGTAATGTATTGGAGGTTTCCCCCTCGAAGTGGCTTATTTCTAAGGCATTGATATCTCTTTTCTTCTCTTTTTGGAGCCAGTTTCACAACATTTGGTATCAGAGCTTTGGATTTTAGGGTTTCGCTGCTTCAAACAGGTGATCGTGGAATTTTCGCTATAAATTTTTTTATACTAAGGTTCAGAAGCTGAAATGTTTAGAGTGTGAAGCTGAAATCCTGAGGAACATAGTCACAAAATTTCAGAGCTTGGTTCGCAATATTTTCGGACATATGATCTGTGGAAGTTAGGGATTTTTTCAGGCTCTTGAATTTAACCTAAACAAGTCATCGCGAAATTTTTGCTATAAATATTTTTATACAAGGTTTCAAAAGCTTAAATTTTCACAAAGCAAAGCTGAAATCCTAAAGAACTTCTTGTACAAATTTCAGATATTGGTTCGCAATATTTTTGGAGATATTATCTGTGGAAGTTAGGATTGTTTCAGGCTCCTGAATTTCATGTCAAAGAGGTGACCATGGGAAAAATGTCATAACTCACTCCGTGAGAATATGATTGTGATTCGGTAAAAAGTGGCTACAAGTACATGGAATTTAGTTTCCTGTCTATAAATTTCAGAGCCAAAGGAAGAAACAGTGACACGTGGGAAGTCATACAAGTTCACTCTACTGAACCAGTCCATAATTAGGTCATTGTGGGATATTGTACATAACTTTTCCTTGAAGAGTCCAAATCAGGTCAGACCTATGGAATTCAAAAGAGGATTCAGAGGGCTACTTCAGGGAGAAATTTCAGATATTGAAGATCCTATATCACAGAGATAATTTAGTTTCAATATCGAGCTCCTCTGAAGCAAGAAAAAGGTGTGTATTTTTTTTCGAATTACATAAATCTCGTTTGAAAAAAAAAAATTTGAATTTATTCCAAGAGCATATTGAAGAATAGATATCAGCATTAGGTTCTAAAATGCCCCCTAAAAATAATTAAACACCCATTAAGCCTTCATAAGGCTCTACTATGACTCATGAAGATGAAGGAATGCAACATGAGATGTCAAAATTACAAGAGCAAGTGCACCTATCGCAAAGAGCAACAAAAAATGAAATGGAAGTTTCAAAAAAAGGCGTGGAAAATAAGATGGATGGTTTGAGGAATGGCATGGAAGCTAAGATGGAGGGCATGGAAGTTGGCATGGAAGCTAAGATAGATGACACGGAAGCTAAGATCGATGAAAAAATGGAAAACATGAAGAATGATCTAAAAGTATACATCGAAGGTTTGGCAAAGTTGATACAAGAAATGTTTCCTAATGGCGAAAATATAGTATAGTAAACTCATGATGAGAAAAAAATAAATGTTAATCATGATTTCATAAACTCTAATGTTGGATGTAAGAACCACAATATTCCAAAGATGGATATGAGGAAGTTTGATGGCAAGGATCCCGTAACATGGATACTACAGATGGAGCAATATTTTGATCTCAATAATGTGCAAAAAACATAAAAGGTATGCATTGAAACTTTAAATTTAGAACAAAATACATTTGTATGGTATTGATGGCTTTGCTTCCATAAATAAATTTCCACTTGGTCAATTTTTATGGAGGAAATGACAGCACATTATGAAGATACAAAAAGCAATACCTTCTTTAGCCAATTGATAAATCTAAAAAAAAAGGGTTTAGTGGAAGAGCACATTGAGGACATCCAAAAATTGAATATAAGGGTAACTGATATTCCAGAGGAAAAAAGGATTGATGTCTTAATAAGGACTTTAAAGGATAACATCCAACATGAAGTTCGAGTTTGGGAACCTGATTCATTGGAAAAGGCATTCAGGTTGGAAGGAAAAATTGAATGTAAAATTATGGCAACAAGGAAGCCTAACACTCACATATATAAATATGGAAGTGTTGCTACTCCTAGACTTCCACAACCTACAAGGTTGACACCACAAAAATTGGAAGAAAAAATAGCAAAAGGGCTTTTCTACAGTTGTGATAGAGAATACACTAAAGGTCATAAGTGTGCTGAGAAGAAATTATTTTACATAGGTTGTGAAGAGGAAGAAGAAAATGAACAAGAATATTCAAAAGAAGAGGATATACACTAGGAACCGACCCTAGAAGAGGATATACACTAAGAACCAACCCTAGAAGAGGAAGAAATGAGTCCGACCATATCATGTAATGCATTGGTAGGAATTACCACTCCGCAAACTCTCAATATAGAAGGACATATCAAGAAGGAAAAGGTAATAGTGTTGATTTATTCGGGTAGTACACATAATTTTATTCATTATAAGGTAGCCAAGGAATTGAATTGTTTCCTATACCCAGCACCAGAATGTCAAGTGATGGTTGCAAATGGAGGAACTATAAATTTTTTTGGAAAATGCCATAATATCAAGCTAACCATGGGGGAATATGTATTTAATAGTCCAATGCTTTACATTCCTATGGGAGGTGTTGATGTTGTACTAAGAGTACAATGGTTACAATCTTTAGGGACGGTAGCTTTTAATTTTAAAGAACTTTTCTTGAATTTTTTTCAGAAGGAAAGGAAGTTGAATTACGGGGTATCGTAGGGAAGCCGGGAAAGATAATAAGCTCTAATGTCATGAAAAAGCTTCTGAAGAAAGAACAACGAGGCGTAATTGCATAATTATGCTCACTATAAGTTCCAACATCAAAATCATCTATTTCTGTAGATCTCCAAAAAGTCTTGGACAATAATTCCAAGGTGTTTGAAACTCCCAAAGGACTCCCACCTATTTGTGATCATGATCATGCTATTAATTTGATTCTAGGAAGTGTTCCTCCAAACATCAGGCCCTATAGATATCCTTATGTCGAAAAGAGCGAAATTGAATGTATGATTGCAAAAATGTTAGAGGCTGGTATAGTTCAACCTAGTCAGAGTTCTTTCTCTGCTCTAGTACTATTGGTGCACAAGAAGGATGGATCATGGTGCATGTGTCCAGATTATAGGGAGCTCAATAAGCTCACCATTAATGATAAATTTCCCATTCATGTGATTGATGAATTATTGGATGAATTACATGGAGCAATTTACTTTACCAAGTTGGATCTTCGCTCAGGATATCATCAAATTAGAATGAAGACTGAAGATATTCCGAAAATATCATTTCAAACTCATGAGGGTCATTATGAATTTTTGGTCATGCCTTTTGGCCTTACCAATGCACCTTCTACATTTCAAGGGTTGATAGGAATTTATTTTCAAACCTTATTTGGTACAGTATTTTTTGATGATGTACTAATCTATAGAAGGTCTTGCAAGGATCATGTTCAACATGTTGATAGGGTGCTCAAACTATTGTAGGAGAAACAATTATATGCAAAAACATCCAAATGTTTCTTTGGAGTACAAGAGGTGAAATATATCGGTCATATTGTATCTCACGAGGGTGTTAAGGTAGACCCTAACAAAATTAAAGCCATTAAGAAGATGAAGAAATTACAACCATAAAGCGATTCTGAGATTTTACAAGGTTGAGGTATTATATGTAAAGTTTGTTAAAATTATGGGATAATATCGACACCTCTAACAACATTTAGTGAGAAAAGATGCATTTTCATGGACTCACAGGCGCAACTAAGGCCTTTGAACATCTTAAAGAGGAAATGTGCCTAGCACCAGTCTTAGCTACGCTAGACTTCACAAAAACCTTTATTGTGGAATGTGATGCCTCAGGAAATGGAATTAGTGTTGTTTTAATGCAAGAAGGAAGAACTATTGCTTTTGAAAGTCGTTCAATGAAAGGAAATTATTTACAAAAGGCTATTTATGATAAGGAAATGTTGGAAATACTACATGCACTAAATAAATGGAGACCTTACCTAATGGGAAGACACTTCAAAGTAAAAATTGATCTTGATAGTCTTAAACACTTTTTGGAGCAAAGACTATCCTCAGAAGAGCAGAAAAAATGGGTCACAATGATGATGGGTTATGACTTTGAAATAATATACACTCTCAAATGCACTCTCAAGAAATAATGAAGAGGTGGAAGCATTTCTTTGTCCCATTTATATTATCCAACCAGATTGGATAACCGAAGCAAGAGATGAATGGAAGAAGGACGAAGAAGTGTGGACACTAATTCAAAATTTGCAGCAAGATCCTAATACATCTAATACATTTATTTGGAAAAAATATTGCTTATGGTACAAATATCACTTATATCTTTGTAATAATTACCAACTAAAACAAAATATTGTTTTGGAATTGCACGCTTCTCCTTTAGGAGGACACTCAGGATTTTTAAAACGTTACCACGGGGTGAAGAAAGAATTTTTTTTGGGATGGCCTTAAATCTGATATTCAAAATTTTGTGACGGAATGTTTGGTTTTCCATCAAAATAAAGTTGAGAGAATTAAGACCCCGGGTCTTCTACAACCTTTATCCATTCCAAGTCAACGTTGGGAGGAGATTTCAATGGAGTTTATCATAGGTTTACCTAAGTCTGAAGGAAAGAGTGTCATCATGGTGGTAGTTACTAGAATTACCAAGTATGCACACTTTTGTGCATTTTCTCATCCATTTAAATCAAGGACAGTTTCTACTACATTTATGGACACAATTCAAAATCTACATGGAAACCCAAAGGTTATTGTGAGCGACACAGATCCCATTTTTACTGGAAATGTTTGGATGGAATTATTTTCTTGTTTGGGTACTCAATTAGCTCATAGCTCATCTTATCATCCTCAATCCGATGGTCAAAATCAGATAGTGAATAAATGTTTGGAAGGATATCTTCATTTTTTTGTATCTGATAAACAAAAATAATGGGTCAAGTGGTTACCTCTCGCTGAATGGTGTTATAACACTTCCTTCCATACTTCAGCAAAAATGACCCCATTCATGGCACTTTATTGATATAATCCACCCTCCATCACATCATCTTTAAGATAAAATTCTAAGGTTCAAGCAGTGCAAGAACACATTAAGCATCAACAAGAAGTTCTCCAAGTCTTAAAGGATAACCTAAATTTGGCACAAAATCGAATAAAACAACAGGCACATCAACATCGCAGCGAGAGAAGTTTTGATGTAGGAGACTGGGTATTTTTACGGCTACAACCATACAAATATATGTCCCTCAATCAATCTAAGAAGGATAATAAATTATCGCCAAAGTACTATGGTCCTTACAGGGTGTTGCAAAAGATTGGTACTATGGCATACAAATTGGAGCTTCCTGCTTCTTCACGAGTGCATCCAGTTTTCCATGTTTCATGCTTAAAGAAGGTTATAGGTGAAAATATTCCAATTCAAACAATATTTCGAGAACTTGATGATGAAGAAAAATTCATATTGGAACCTGAAGCAGTCACCAGGGAAAATTTTAAGGATGGAAAATTATTTTGAAGTTTAAAAAATTGGCGAATCTCACTAGTCCCTAATATGCAAACTATAAAATTTTATTGATTTATTTATAAAAATATTCAAATTTATAATGATATTACATATATTGTCTATATAATGTTGGTGATTTTTAAGGTAAAATAATTTTATATTGTAAAATTTGGGCGAATCATTTTTATAAAAAACTGGAAATTGGCGAATCTTTTTTTTTGAAAAAACCATGGAAAATTAGCCCACCTGCGAATATTAGCCCCTAAAATTTTCCATGCAGTCACGGAAAGAAGAACTCGACAGCTATGAAATCGATCAATTTTAGGATATCTCATCAAGTGGAAGAACTAATCCATTGAATATTCTACATGGGAGGATGAGAATTTTATACAGAAGCACCCAGAGCTACTCAAGCATTGAGGACAATGCTTTTTTGAAGGAGAGGGGCATGTTAAGTCCCTATATTAATAGTGTAGTCCCTTATTATGTTAGTGTAGCCCCCCTTATTTTTATTTTTGTACCCCTGTAACCCCCATATTGTTAATATTGTGCCCTTACATTATTATTGTTAGGTCGGCTAGGATTACATTGTGGCCCCACTAGGATAACATTATGGCCCAATGGACTCCTCTATATAGAAAGGAGGTTTTTTCATTTGTATCATCCAAGAATTTTTCATTCATATAATGTATTGGAGGTTGCCCCCTTGAAGTGGCTTATTTCTAAGGCATTGAAATCTCTTTTCTTACTTTTATGGAGCTGGTTTCACAACACAGAAAGAAGGGATAGAATATGAATAAACCTTTTCCCCTCTAGCTAGATACCTCTATCATATCCATGATATCCCTTAAAATGAAAATGGTATCATAGATTCACCAAATGGACGTCAAGACAACATTATTGAATGGGGTGATAGAAGAAGAGGTTTACATCGAACATATGGAAGGATTCGAAACAAATGAGAACAATAATCATGTATGTAGGTTGAAGAAAGCCTTGTATGGACTCAAACAAGAACCTAGAGCATTGTATGGCTTAATTGATGGATACTTCCAAAAGATGGGATTTATTGAGAGTGACGCTGATCCAAATCTCTACTATCTCACAGTAGAGAATGAGGCTCTAATTTTGGTGTTTTATGTATATGATCTATTTCGGATAGGATCATCTAGGCTCATCAAAGGCTGTAAGAGGAACTTCATAGAGGAATTCGACATGAAGGATTTGGGGTTGATGCACTATTTTTTGGGATTGGAAGTTTGGTAGAAAAAGGGAGAAATATACCTTGGGAAAGGAAGATATGCTACAAACATTCTAAAGATATTTAGAATGGACGATTGTAGACACATGGCTACTCCAATGGTAACCAATTGGAAGAAAATTGATGCATCTGAAGAGAAGGAAGTGGAAGTGGACTCTGGTGAGCCCTGATATTGCACCAAGAATGCTACAAATCCTAGAGCATACTCTACTTTACTTTATCAACCCAGGGTTCATACAACCCTGAGTGTGATATTGTTATATACATAGTAGATTCATTCAACTCATGTCATCCTCTTCTGAGTCCTATGAAAGGGTGTTATTTCTAGGGTTTCTAAGTGAAGTCTGTCACACTTCGGAATTAGACCTAGAACTAAAAGAGACTCAAAACCATTACCCTATGAATATTCAAAGAACTATTCTAAAGCAAGAAGATACATATAGATATTCTACAAAGAAATAAATCGATAATGTAGGTTATGGAAATAAATGGAAGCAAACAAGGAAACATTCATGAAGTAAAATGATGAATCAAAATTGCAGAAGGGAGACTAATCTAGCTACAAAATGTTGTGCCAAATGGCTAAACACACTCTAACTACCTCATGGTTTAACTATCATGCTTTTAACCATGCATCTAATCATGACCTAATTATTCTTGTAAATGCATTTTTGCAGCAAGGAGGAGAAGGTGTTAAGGTGGCTTAGGAAGGTCTTGAACTCATGGATGCAGGTTTGAATGTGTTTTCATGGTTATGGCAGGTCTACATGATGCTGATGATGGTTTATGGGTTGAATGTGAGGCTAAATGGTGCTACTATAGTGTTTTCTATAGGTTTCCTCTAGTGGTAGAGGAAACAGGCCAAGGGAAATTCAAGGCAAAAATTGATGGATAAAAGTGTAGGGGAGCTGGAATGAAGGTGTAATTAGATTTATTTAAGGTTGCGAACCCCTTGGCCAAGCTCAAAACATCTTGAAAATCCCATATTTCACTTCTAGGGTTTCTATCGGTGCAAAGGTGAAAATCTCAAAAACAAGGCTGAAGGCGATTTGGTTGAAAGAAGGCTAATGAAAGGTGAGAAATGAAGCTAGCAATGTTGGTGAAGTCCTCCTCTATTTTTCTACCTAAAACTACAAGAAAACTACGTATTCATGTAGCAAACATTGGAAAATATATGACAAATAAGATGGAAAACATGAGTTGAATTTGACAGGAAAACCTAATTAAGAATTCAAACACAAATGTAACTCAATATTCTCAACATGTTAATGAAAATACAACAACCTATCTATTCTTTCTGAGAAATCATAATCTAATGAGAAATTTTGGGCTTCTGATGAAGATATACCCTCCTCAAGCTCCAATAGAATGTATTATAGAGGGAGGCTTTGACACACAAATTTCTAAGTTTATATGTTATTGTACCAACATATATGCAATCCTAAATACAACAAGGATAAAATCAAGCAAACTAAAAACGATAAATTGAAATGTAAAGGAACTAGCTAAAAATCATAAAGAAAACTAGCTACAATGGCAGAAAGATAAATATGAATACACAATAGATAGACTAAGGCCAATGGATTGGGCCCTAACCCACAAGCCTAGTCCTCTGAAACTAAATATGTGAAAGACAATCTAAATACTCATCTTATTGCAGAAAGTAGTCTCAATACATAATTATAAAAGTCTCAAAAACCTATTACAAGAGCTAAGAGTCTACTCGCTTCCTTAAAAATTTTAATCCTAATGAGCTCTTGCTCTGCCCGATTTAACCCTAAAAGGGTAGCTACCAAGAACTCCTTAAAAAGTACGTGATGTGTCCCCTTTGACTGCAAGAGAAGTGGACCTTTGGTGCACTTGATCTCCCACTTGCTTGGCTGCCTTTGATTTCAAGTTGTTGGAGGGAATGTTGTGGACCCCTTGGCTTCCTTTGGGAGTTAATGAGGTGGAAAACCCTCCTTGAATCTCTCCTTGTTGTCTACTCTGAGATTTAATTGCAAAATATTCAACAAAAGTGGAATATCTTCATGACTATCATGCAATTAAACCATATTACTAATTATAAGTATTAAAAGCCTTAATCACCATATAAACTAGCAACATATGACCATAATATAATTAATTTTGATAAAAAGAGACTAATAGGGCTAGAAAGGGGACAATTAATCCCCCCAATTATACCTAATGATGGATCTCATCATCATCCCCCTACCAAATGGTTACACATCCTCGAGGAAACTTAGTCCTCCTTCTTCATCTCTTTCAATGCTTTAGTTGCCCCTCTAACCTCCCAAGGAAGAAGTGAAGGCGTTCCTTCAGGAGGGTATAACCCAAAATTCTTTACTTCATCTTCCCATTTTCAGTTTTCCTCCTCAGAGTCTTTCCCATCACCTAGTCCTAGCAGCAAAGGTGGACTTATTTTGAAGCCAAACCACTTTATTTTCATTACTTGCATAGCCCTTTTGTATAGTGGTACCCTTTCTAGAGCACTCTTCCATCTCTCTAGGGTGTGGTATTCAATGTTTCTAAGACTAAATGCCAGGCCATTCGATATCCTTTGACTGTCCATTATACATTCATCTCCAAAAAACCTATAAACATCATCAAATTCGGCAATGGATTGTGCTTGTGCGTCGAGGTACTTATCTGCAAGTGAAACATCACTTTCTATATTTAGATGGTTTTGATGACTCCCCTAGGGGTGAATAGTTCTGCCTTAATGTGTAGAGCCTCTTTGTTTTCTCTCCTTATTACCCTCCTTAATTCATGTGCTCTTTATCCCTCATTAACCATCAAAGAGGCTAATTCCATCAACTACATGTCTCCCATTCTAGGGTTAGGGTCCCAAATTTTCAAGTCTATAAAAAAAATATTGTGCATGTATAATTATGCCATCTTTACCTTGTCTGCCATGCTTTACTAGTTGCAAAATTCAATGAATTGTGTGCAATTATGAAAAGGTAAGTACCCATGAGAGGCTAGAGTCTTGATTTGAAATTGGAGCCACTATTCTTTGAGGTAGGATGCATAGAAGTTTTATGGGTATATTTTTTGAATGGCCTCCATGCACAAATCTGCCATGGTGTCCATTTGTTTGTCTTTTTGTTGAAGTTGATCTTGCAATATTTCATTCTTCACTTAGGCTTCTTGAAGTTGTTCTTTCAACATCGAATCTGAGCCTAACATCAGAGAAAAGACGTTCCCAACTGAATGAAATTCTTCTCCATGATCCCTATGTCATGCACACCTTTTGTTGTAGCAATATTCATCCAATGATGATTGTGTGTTCTTTCTTCTTCTAAACAATAAAATAAAGGGACTACAAACTTATGAAGAATCAATCTGCCCCCTTCAATAAGTGTATAGTATGAGTTGAAATTTTTCTAAGGGATAGGGTGTGACACTATCAATGTATCTTTTGGGATAGGTTTTCCAGAGGTAGGCTCCTCCTTTTTATCTTTCTCTTCCTCCCCTTTGGCATATTTCCCTTCATATTGTGAATTTTACTCAACTTCTTGGGTCTGTTTCCCACCCCGGGTGTCTTTTCTCCCTCATCCAAGGTTTCCTTCTCTAATTTTTGCCCTACTGGTGTTTCCTACCAAAGACAAAGTTTCTTGTAGAAAACAATATTTTTCCTATGAAAAATCCTCTCTTACTTGTGTTTCCATATAAGCTGTCTTTTGAAGATCTGTGGCGGTTTGTAGATGTGTAGGGGATTCCAACCTTGATTAATGTCTTCTTATGTACATCACATGTTGGACATTGGATAAACCAACACTCCCCATGTGTTTCGTGACATGGACTAACCGCCTCTCATGGATCTTTATCTCTGGCGATGCGATCGTTAACTAAAACCTGCGGGTTTTGGTCTAACGGCAATCGTGATTCCCAACAAGTGGTATCAGAGTGTAGGTCACGAGTTCGATACACACCCGTCTCGCGTTGGGGGGGAGATTGTTGGACATTGGATAAACCAACACTCCCCGTGTGTTTCGTGACATGGACTAACCACCTCTCGTGGATCTTTATCTCTGGCAATGCGATCGTTAACTAAAACCTGCGGGTTTTGGTCTAACGGCAATCGTGATTCCCAACATCACAGGGTTCCTCACAAGTGAGGTGACCTCTTCAAACTTTCCTTCTAATTTTATTTCATCATCCTTCTTAGGTAACTCCTTAATGGTAATAGGGCTTTTATTTGGAGTATGTGGTTTCCCTTCCCTTACCCTTTCACTCTTCATAGTCCTCAATTACATGGGTGTTTGTCTCTTCCGATTCGCTTTCACTAGTGTGCTCAATGTGGCTAGGGTAGTAGCCACTTCATTCTTTGTTATCTCAGGTGATATGGGAGTTTTTTTATGATAGGTATCAGTGCCTAGCATAGGGTCCAATATTTCCTTCTCCTCTGTCTTATATTCCTTATTCCCCTCAATATCTTCCTTCTCTATTTCATCTCCCTCTTTTTATTTTTCTTTCCCTTCCCTCATTCTAATATTTATATGTTTTATGTTTTAAGCTCCATCTCTTATTCTTCTTCCTCATCTTCCCATTTTGTTGCTTCCATCTCCCCCTCTTCTTCTTATTCTATTTCCCTCTCCCCAAGACGAGAGGCATAGGCTTGTCCAGTTTGGGTGGCTATGACGGCATCCCTATCCATGTCTATGAATGACGACCAGGACATAGGGAGGTTTAATATACTCAAAGCATCAGTCACTATCAGTTTGATGAGACCATGATGAGCCAAATGTTGGTTCTTCCTTTCCCTCAACTTTTTTCTCATGTCCTTTATTGAGTTCAAGAGGAAATGAGGGATGCTCAATGTTTGTTCTAAGGGATTTCTCCTTGAAATCTAAGTTCATTAAACGATCTGAAATGGTATCCATAGACTACACTGAGCCTGTCCTCATAGGAAATTAATTTCATGATGTGGAAGGCTACTTCATCATAGGGGTATGGAAGTATTTCTCTCCTCACTCCATTCTTGTCATCAATGAAGTATTCTCCTTGCATAAATAATTTTTTCTTGCATGCAGTGGTGAGCATCCTATCTTCCTTAATCCGCATCACTCCTAAGGTGAAAGTGGTGATTATGCTAATTAGTGTAGGTGAAAGTGTGATAGTGAGGTTTCTAACCATAGTGGTGGGTCTCTCATCTGAGTGTGATTGCAGAGCCACTACAAATTCTCCAGTTATCTCCTCATTAAAACCCTTGGGAAACTCTAAGAAACCTAACCACTGGTGATTCCTGAAAATTTACATTACCTGAGGGTGCAGTCTTATTCTTTTGATATTAGTGAGCTCCCTATGTTAAATCCCCTTGCCATTTTTTTCTATGATACGAAGGTGGTATAATGGTTTTTTTTTAGAGTTACTTGTGAAGAGGTGCCTTGGAGATTATGGTCTCAAACAAACACAACTTTCACCATTTAATTTCGAATTTATGACTGACTATGTATAAATTTCATGGAGAAAATGAAATTATGGAGGGGGGAAATGACTTACCTCTATCCTATGGTCTATTTTATTTTTAATGGTGGTCTTAGGTGGTAATACCACTGAAGAGTGGCTCTTCGTTTCTATTCTTATCCCTGTTGATCTTCCTGTGACGTTTCCTATAGAACTTCACTAATTCTTCTAGCACGTGGATGCATAAAAGCTCAGACTCAATGATTCTCTCTTTGATGGATCCTTTGACTTCTCTTGCTCCTAATTCTCTTGAAATTCTAAAAAGAGTGGGCATCATGAGCCATAACCTACCTTTATGACCTCTTAACCAAATTTGGAGTGGAGTGCCTACACAGATTGGGCACAAGTTTTCGTTTTTGGGATGGTTAGTCCCACTTTAGTTAGTTGTTGCCCCTACCTCAGAATCTCATCCTTATCCTTTTTAACTCTCCCTTTTCTGATTTGACTTTCCCAGGTGGCATGTACACTCAAATTTTCATCCACTTTAACTCTAGGAGGGTGGCCAAATTAACTGGCCACCTTTTTTCCTTTTTAGTCTCTAAATTTGGACTTTAAATCATTTTAATCAATATGAGTGCATAGCGAGAGGTGAAGGGCCCTACCTGAGCCTACCTATTGCTGGTGTGTTGCATACATGATATGGTGCAGGGAGCTAGAGTAAGTTGACAACCATGTCTATGTTTCTCTTTGTTTGTTTTTTAATTTTTAATTTTTAATTTATTTTTTGAGTGAGCAGTTTGTTTCTGAGTGAGTTTCTTAACCTTTTTATTTTATTTTTCTTCTTGCAGGTAATACATGGAGGTAATTAGGTGCCTTGGCCAGTGTGTTAATTCTCTTGGAGTCTCCTGGTTGTCCATTTAAGCCATATTCATAATTTTATCCTCAGATTTTGACATTGTTGTTTCATATATAGAATTGCGACACGAAACTTTTCAACTTCCTATCACAACATTCTCTATACTTCTTGGGGCTCCATATTTCTTGGAGATGAAGTAAAATGGTCTATGGATGTTAGTGATGGAGTGATGGAATGAGTGCTGTGATCGATAGTTAAGGGGAAAGGTCTTATTCCAAGGGATAGATGATCTAGTTATTAGTGGAGCAACATAGGGTTTAGGGAGTGAACCTTTGTGCATGGAGTGAAATTAGGGTTATGAGTGGTAACTATAGAAAAAAATAAAAAATATCATCATATTTTTTAAGTTTAGAAACCTTTAAGAGACCTAATTTCCTTATAAATAAGTTTCCTGTAGCATTACAGGGTCTCCTATAGTGCTACAGGAATCCGGTAGCTATTAGGACGTTCCTGTAGCAATTACAATCAGGAGTAAAAATAGATTTTTTTCTTAATTGAAAGGTCAAATGGGTGAATGGGTGCATGCTAGAGTGGTACATGGAATGTGTAAGAAGAGAAGAGAGAATAGAAGAAGAAACTTCTCCCCTGGATCTAAAAACTCCTTTTATAAACAACCTGCAAAACAAAAACATGTGAGTGCATAGGTACCATTTTCTCTTTTTTCCTTTTTGTTTCTTTTATCTTCTTCCTTTTTTTTTTTTTTCAAGGCAGGTGGGCTGCCTCCACAGAGGTATTTAGCCTGCAAGCCTACCTTGGGTGCCTCAAGGAGTTTTTCACCCAAGGATCTCTTATTCTTTGTTTTTTTTTTCCTCCAGGATTGACTCATGGAAGTTTTCAACCCTGGACATGGGCTTGGGCACCTTAGAGAGGTTTTCACCCATGCCTCTTTATTTTATTCCTTATTTTATTTTTACAGGGGGGAGGTGTTGGAAACTATGGAGTTTCCAATGAAATACATCTCCTTATTTATTGAATTTATAAACTCGGCCCTTGATAGGGGCTTTTTGTAAAATATAAACCTGTAACCATTGACAAGTATGGGAATCCCCTCCTCATCTATGGCACTAAAATGAACTACACCATTATCATATCATTTTTCCACTTTGTAAGGTCCCAGCCATTTTTTCATTAATTTTCCTTTGAAATCCTTAAACCTTAAGACATACATTAGCGCCCAATATCCTCCTTGAAATTTATTCTCCTTAATATGCTTTTCATGCCAGACCTTCCTTTGTAGCTAAATCAGTTCAGTGTGAATGACTGCCTCCATCCTAAACTCATCCAATAAATTTAATTACAACAAAATTTCTATGTTGGGCCTTTTTGATATCCAAGTCTTACTCAACTACCATCCTCAAGGTGTTGAACTCAAACTCAATTGAAAGTAGAGCTTTCTTCCCATAGACTAAGTCATAAGGAGTGAACCCCATTGTTTTCTTCCAAGTGGTATTGTAGGCCCAAGTGGCTTCTACCAATATGTCTGCCCAATATTTTGTGTTTATTCTCACAACCTTGGTGAGGATATTCTCCAAGGCTCTGTTGGTCACTTCCACTTGGCCATTAACTTGAGGATGGTAGGCAGTGGAAGTATTATACTTTGTCTTGTGCCTCCTCGGAATATTTTCAATGGTATGAGATGTGATTTGAGCCCCCTGATTACTGACTACCTCTCTAAGGTATCCAAACTTGTAGAACACATTCTCTCTCATAAATGTTTCTACATTCTCCTCGGTTTCTACGTTTATAGCCTTTGTTTCAACCCACTTTTTTAGGAAGTCAGTGCAAACTATGATACACTTTTTCTGCCTGGATGGTGGATCAATGGGTCCATTGAAGTCCATGCCCCATTTTTAAAATGGATCTAGATCCACCTGAGGGTGCAAAGGAATATCATCCCTCTGTGTAGGTTTCCCCATCCTTTTTCACTGGTCACACCTACTAGTGTATCTCCTGGCATATTGGTGAAGGGTAGGCCAATAGTGACTTGTCTGCAAAGCTTTGAAGGTTGTTATTTTTTCAGCAAAGTGGCCTCCGCAAGGAATATCATGACATGCATAGATGATTTCAAAAGCTTATTCCTCCCTCACACATCTCCTGAGAATTTTTTCAAGGCCCAACTTGAAGATATTTCCACCAATCTAGGTGAAAGGGGCCTTTTTTCTAATGATCTTGCTTTTCTCCTTGGAAGAGAGGCTTGGAGGGAACTTATCAGTGACCAAGTAGTTAGCGATGTTAGAAAACCACGAAGAGAGTGCTCAGATAGAAAATAGGTTTTCACCCAAAATCTATTCATCCATCATTCTGTCCTTTTCTACAAGTATATCTAACCTGGATAAAAAATCTGCAACAACATTCTCCTTCCCAGGTTTATTAACAATGGTTAAGTTAAACTACTATAATAACAACAACAATGATCTAATTTTTCTACCACTAACATTAGGTTTATTAATTAAATATTTGTTGTTTTCATGGTCAGTGTGCACAAATGTCTGATAACCAGTGATATAATGCCTAATTTCGTTTAAATCATGGAGAATGGCTAACATTTCCTTTTCTCTGAGAGTATAATTGAGTTCAGCCTTGGATAAGTTCTTATTAATGAAATAGATTGCATAAGGGAATTTGTCTTCTCATTTCCTCAAGGCTTCCCCCACAACTTTGTTTGATGCATATATGTGGATGTAGAAGGCCAGTGCCCAATTTTCACCTCAAAGAATGGGGGTGTTGGGCCTGAGAAATTCCCTCATTTTCACCATATAAAATTACCATTTATAAAGAATATTCTTGCAGTTTCTACCATATTCATATCCATTTGGTGTAACTGATGTCTAAAACCATCCTTTTAATATAATGGTTAAACATAATAGTTTTATTGTTTTTTTAATGTATTAAGGATGATTTTACCATGATTTATTAATGACGATTTTGCTAAGTTCATTTTTCACAGGGTTCCATTTTTGAAATTCTCCACAAATTAGTTACTACAGGTTGAGTATGGGAAAAAAAAATTTCTATGTGAAAATATGAAGTTTTTGATTAAATGGTGAAGAATCTTGAAGTTATGACACACGGGTTTTTTTTAGAGTACCCTAATTCAAGTAAGCCATAAGAAGTTTGGAAAAATCTAACATTATGAGGAAGTTACGGTCAGGGGAATATTCTGCACCATATTAAGTATAGAATGAGTTCTTAAGTACGAGATCGTCTGAACGTGTCGATTCAAGTCAGGTTTGGCCTGAATGAATCAATTCGGGTTCGGTTGTGCACACATTTTGCTGAATGACCTTGTCATAAACATAGCAGTTGTTCTTCCATATATGCGTGGATCATAATAAGACCAACCATGGCTCCTTAGAAGAATGGGATATGGAAACATTTTATCAATATTCAAACATCATACACTGAGATTTGTATGGTTGAGGATAGAAAGAGGTTCTCCAAGATTGTACACAGCCAACTGAAGCCCAATTGGACCATGCATTGCTAATCCAGGATCGATTTCATGAGCCTGTGATAGTCATTAGTTAATAAATTTGATGTGTTAAGATCTTAGTTAGTCTAGCTTTGTTGCATCAATTGTCTTCTTAAAGGCCTGATGAGTTGATATTAGAGGGAGGCGAGTAACTGAGTAATGATATTATTATAATTGTTGTAATTCTCCAAAATTGTTTATTACAAAATTATGTTATTCCATACTTTGTATGCCATCATTTTTATTTAATACAAGTTCCAGCATCGGTCCCACTCTGAGTTATTTATGATTGTATTTTAGATTTTATTTCACTGAGTTAGTCACCTTGCTCTAGCTGTGGCAAGGGCCCACCACTTCTAGAACTAGGTCCATTGTTGGTTTAGATTCAGAGTTATTTTATTAAGTTTAATTATTATAATATATCATGTGGTTGATCAATTTAAATGGTTTTTTTAATTTATATACTTAATGTTTTATTTCATTCATGTAGGCCAAATCATTGAACAAGTTGTTTTGATTTGTTTATGTAGAATGTCTAATAGTTTTTAACAATTAATTGCATGTTCTAATAGAGCATCAAATTCTTAATAATCGAGCTGATATGAGTATTTCATGAGGATTCTCATATTTACATCTGGAAATTCTTAGGTTCGATAGTGCACATGGATGATCTAGTAGTATGAGTTTCGATTGGTTAATGAACTCCAAGTTTTTTTGATTAGATTGATTCATAGGGTTGTGATATTTCTGTGAGAGTCGTGTTTGATGTCTTAAGTCTTGTATCCTAGACTTAAATCGGTGTGTTTTTCATGGAGAGTTTCTTAGTTCTTTCGAATCTCGTTCTTAAGTATAGGACTTGTAAAACATTGCAAAATCTCATATGAGTTGTAGTTATAATCTAGATATTTGATTTCAGAGTGTGTGTGATTGTATTTACTCCATTTTAATTATATTTTCTATTGAATGTTATCATAGATAAGAATTCAATTTCCTTTTTGAATAAGTAGTTGAGGTTTTTGTAATAGAGGTTTTGATTCATTTAACTCATCATTTAGGATTCTTTCCAGCATTAAATAGGGAGGTCGATTTCATAGGTTTATTAATAGAATATTTTAGTTTCATTGTGTGTCATTAATTTAGATTTCCTAGGAATTATTTCAGTTGTTTTGAGATAGGAATTATGTGTGTTTAAACATCAAATTTCTTTCTTTGATTTAATTGAATTAGAAAACTCTGGAGTTTGATTTCAATCTTGCATTGATCAGTTTGATTGAGTTTTTGAAATTTATTGAGTTTAATTTAGGTTCACGATCAACGTTAGAATAGATAAATGAGTGTTTTCCATTAAACATTCTTTTAATCTTGTAATTAGAATTTTATAAGTGGAAGTGATTCTGTTGTTAAGAGAAATAGTGTGTTAAATGATTTGTTACTGTACTTAAACAAGAAGTTTATTTCTTACCCTAGCTTAGGTTAGATGCTATGATATTGCATTACCTGTACTTGTGCCTTGAAGCTTACGAGACCCGTATTGATATTTTGATGTTGGAATTATAACACATATATTTTCCGCAACATTTTTGTTAATGTTGTGAGGGAGGTGCTAAAGGGATTAGAGTCTAGTTTCTTTCACAAGTTTATTTTTGTCTATGATCTTAGTTACAGGGAAATTAGAGGTCAAATAATATGGTAAGACATGAGTAAATATCCAAGCATCCACTTTGGTTCGGGGTCTCTCCAAAGACTAGTTTTCTGAGCAAACAAGTTTGGTGAGTTTTATTTCAATTAGAAGTTTTAATTGATTTATGTTAAAATTTCAAAGCTCTTTTAAGACAAAAAAAAAATTGGATGTTGTAAGAACCCCCAGGTACTATTCCATGTTGCGAGATAGGGAACATCAACTATTAGGAGAAATTCAAGAAGGATTAAGAGCTTGAAGGATGTCCCTCGTGTGCTTTCTCAAATCCTTCCAGTAGCTGGGATATCCACCTCTTAGGAAGAGTTCATCCTAACCAAATTCAGGAAATTATCTATCTCTCCATAGCCAGAAAAATATTTGGAAGTGTCCCTTGATTTATTTCACCTATATATCAAGGAGATCGATGAATTATGTACCAAATATTTTGAGATCATCCAGCTAAACCTGAGATGGAAGAAATTTCCCCATGCCCAGCAGCAAACCTTGTATGCATTCGAGAGAAAAATTATCCAAGTTTTTCTCGCATGACCAAGGAATAATTTCAAAGAGGTCCAAATGAAGAAATGAGCCAATACCACCAGGATTACATCTAGGATTGGTTCCAGATCACAATCCATCCAAATTACCACTCCCATCTTCAAATACTCTTTGTATCACATCTTTCAAAGCTGTTGATTTTTCATGCTCATATACCTTCTAAATTTTATATGTTAAATATGGGCATGATTATATCTTTGTACCTAATCCACACTTGACTTCATTGGAAGTTCTATTTCACTTGAAGGAGGACATATTTTCTTCAGTGTAGTAGGAAAGTTAGAATTTTAAATAAATAAATGAAATATTAAAGAGAAATAATATGTCCTTTTGTTAAAATAAAATTGTTTGGCACAACTGGATAGGGAATTTTATTGAAAACAAGGTAACTGGAAGGCAAGGTTCCCAATAAATTTTTAAATTTGTATGAGTTCTTAAAAACATGTACTTATGTTTGTACCCGATTTGGTTGATGTGGGATTCCTTAAGGCCCACCTCCCAACAAGCCCTGTCCCATCGACATTAGCACATTATCTGGCACCAAGGTTAGGGTTAGATAAGGTACCTAGGAGCTTGCATGCCTTAATGGTAGGTATCCTTGTCATCTACTAAGGAAATACATCAATGTTTCTTGAGGGATGATTTCTATGGTCCATTCGACTCCGAGAAATCTATTCATGGCTAGCAGAATTTACATAGTACCTTGATTCCCATTTACATAAAAAGTGGGATATATCGCATTAGTTAACAACATCATCAATGATCGGTAATCTAATGATTCTTGCTTATGTTCGACATTGAAAACATTTATTTGCATAAGCAAGACTGCACACAGGTGTGTAGTGGTTGAATACTATATGATTTTGAGATCTCAACATAGATTTGAAGCAGTTTTGATTTTTTTATTAGAATTTCCATTTTCATTTGCAAAAGTTAGGATTTTTTTATTAGTGTTCCATATTCATTTGGAGTAGCAGCCACCTTTCCTTAGTTGTTTGGGAAAATACAAGTCCTGAGGAATGGGGGAGAAGGGTTCCTTCATATTCCTTTTCAGCCTTCAGTTCATCCTTTAGGAGATCCAACTCAACATCCAATGCAGCTCTAGCGCTTCCTATCAAATCCATATCAATACACATCATCTCCATTTAATCCTTCACTTGATCTTTCACGGCATGTTGCAGCACCAACACATCAAAGTAAAGGTAAACCTAAGGCAAACTGGTTTAGGATTATTTATTTCATTAAAAATGCAACGAAGCATGATGGTTAACCACATTCCACTTCATATATTCTATCTTTTATCACCACTATCATCCACCCCCATTTGCAATCCATTTTCATAATAAAATGCATAAGTTCTCTAATCATACCGTATCAATGAAAACTAGATCATAGTGGTACACTAATACAAAGAAACAAATATACTACCTTATCATCCTACATCAAGCATTCATAACATGTGGGAATGTTATTTTAATTATTTTGTTGGAATTTCAATGAGTGAACTTTGTTCCTGCATATTTGTTACCACAATATCGTTGTACCATTTATATCACAAGTCTGCAGTATTATCACATGACGAAATTCTATATGTTGTGAAAAAATTGACATCAAAAGATGAAGTCATTGTTTCCAAAAATAAGAAGAACCACATATAATCCTTGGTCTTAGAGTAAGAATGAATTTTTATCCACCATTACCATTATCACTTCATGATTTACAAGGTACCTCATATATTCCTCATCGACTTAGTGTTTATCCTCAATTATATATCTCTCCACTCTATGGTAGTCAAATATGAATATTGCTGATCCACAAGAACCAACACCTCCAAATCTTCACGTAATGTTGCTCCACAAGAACAAGCTGTTATGAAACCAACTCCAAAAATAGAAGAAAAAGAGAGATCAATGCCTTGTAAATAAGCCACTTCGAGGGGGAAACCTACTTTACATCACATAAATGAACAATTCTTGGATGATACAAATGGAAAAACCTCCTTCTATGTATAAGAGTCCACGGGGTCACAATATAATTGTAGACAACCTAAAAATAATAATTTAAGGGCACAATAATAACAATATTAGGGTTACAGGGATACAACCATAACACTAAGGCGGCTACACTAACAAAAATAAGGGACTAAACTAGTAATATAGGGACCTAACATGCCTCTCTCCTTCAAAAAAGTGTTGTCCTCAATGCTTGAGTAGCTATGGGTTCTTCTGTATAAAATTCTCACCCTCCAATGTATAATCTTCACTTTGTAAGTCCTTCCACTTACTGATTTTTGCTTCTCTTCTGAAGATATTCTTTGTTCCAAAAAGTTTTTAAGACTATCATGATTAGTTTTTACGTTGAAGTGTTTTCCCATTAGGTAAGGTTTCCATTTCTTTAGTGCATGTAGTAATGCTAACATTTCCTTCTCATTAATGTCTTTCTCTAAATACATTCCTTTGATTGGAAAACATTCAAAATCAATGGTCCTTCCTTCTTGCATTAAAACAACACCAATTCCATTTCTTGAGGCATCACGTTCCACAATAAAGGTTTTTGTGAAGTCTAGTGTAGCTAAGACTGGTGCTAGGCACATTGCCTCTTTAAGATGTTCAAAGGCCTTAGTTGATTAAGGAGTCCATGAAAATGCATCTTTATTCAATAATGTTGTTAGAGTTGCTATTATTCTCCCATAATTCTTAAAAACCTTGCGATAATACCCTGTTAACCCGAGAAATCCTCGCAACTACTTTATGGTTGTGGGGACTTTCCATTTCTTAACGACTTTAATTTTGTTAGGGTCTACCTTAACACCCTCATGAGATACAATATGACACAGTTATTCCACGTATTTTACTCCAAAGAAACATTTGGATGTTTTTCCATATAATTGTTTCTCCTCCAATAGTTTGAGCACCCTATCAACATGTTGAACATGATCCTTCCAAGACTTGTTGTAGATTACTATATCATCAAAAAATACTAGCACAAATTTACTAAGGAAGGGTTTGAAAATGGAATTCGTCAACCCCTTAAATTTAGAAGGTGCATTGGTAAGGCCAAACGGCATGAAAAAAAATTCATAATGACCTTCATGAGTTTGAAATGTTGTTTTCGGAAAATCTTCAATCTTCACTCTAATTTGATGCCATATCCTGAATGAAGATCAAACATGGTAAAATAAATTTCTCCATGTAATTCATCCAATAGTTCATCAATCATAGGAATGGGAAATTGATATTTAATAGTGAGCTTATTTAGCTCCCTATAATCTAGACACATGCACCATGATCCATCCTTCTTGTGCACCAATACTACTAGAGCAAAGAAAGAACTTTGACTAGATTGAATTATACCAACCTCTAACATTTCTGCAATCATACATTCAATTTCACTCTTTTGGACATAAGGATATCTATAAGGCCTGGTGTTTGGAGGAAAAATTCCTGGAATCAAATGAATAGCATGATCATGATCACGAATAGGTGGGATTCCTTCAGGAGTTCTGAACACCTTGAAATGATTGTCCAAGGCTTTTTCAAGATCTAGAAAAATATATGATTTTGATGTTGGAACTTCTAGTGAGCATAGTTGTGCAATTATGCCTCATTGTTCTTTATTCAGAATATTTTTCCTCACATTAGAGCTTATTATCTTTCCTGGCTTCCCTACGATGCCCCATAATTTGACTTCCTTTCCTTCCGAAAAAAAATTCAAGAAAATTTCTTGAAAATCAAAAGCTACCGTCCCCAAAGATTGTAACCATTGTACTCCAAGTACAACATCAACACCTCCCATTGGAATGGAAAGAATTGGAACATTCAATACATATTCCCCCATGGTTATCTTGATATTATGACATTTTCTAGAGAAACTTCTAGTTCCTCCATTTTCGACCATTACTTGACATTCTGGTGTTGGGTATAGGAAACACTTCAATTCCTTAGCTACCTTACAATGAATAAAATTATGTGTACTACCTGAATAAATCAACACTATAACCTTTTTCTTCTTGATATGTCCTTCTATCTTGAGAGTTTGAGGACTGGTAATTCCTACCGATGCATTACATGGTATGGCCGGACTCATTTCTTCTTCTTCTAGGGTTGGTTCCTTGTGTATATTCTCTTCTTTTGAAGTTTGTTGTTCATTTTCTTCCTCATCTTCACAATCTATGTAAAATAATTTATTCTCAGCACACTTATGACGTTTAGTGTATTTTCAATCATAATTGTAGCAAAGCCCTTTTGCTCTTTTTTCTTCCAATTTTTGTGTTGTTAACCTTGTAGGATGTGGAATTATAGGAGTATAAACACTTCCATATTTATATATGTGAGTGGTAGGCTTCTTTGTCACCATAATTTGACATTCAATTTTTCTTTCCAACCTGACTGCCTTCTCTAATGAATCAGGTTCCCAAACGTAAACCTCATGTTTGATGTTATCCTTTAAAGTCCATATGAAGACATCAATCTTTTGTTCCTCTGGAATATCAGTTACCTTTATATTCAATTTTTGGAAGTTCTCAATGTGCTCCACCACTAAATCATTTTTCTTGAGATTTATCAATTCGCTAAAAAAGGTGTTTCTCTTTGTATCATCATAATGTGCTATCATTTCATCTATGTAATTGACCAAGTGACAATTTTTTTAGGAGAGCAAAGCCATCGATACCATACAAATGTATTTTTTTCTAAATATGAAGTTGCAATGTGTACCTTTTGTGTGTTTTGCACCTTATTGAGATCAAAATATTTCTCCATATGTAGTATCCATGCTATGGTATCCTTGTCATCAAACTTCCTCATATCGATCTTTGGAATATGGTGGGTTTTCCATCCAACATTAGATTTTATGAAATAATGATTAACATTTATTTTTTTCCCATCATGAGTTTCCTTTACTATATTTTCTCCATTAGGAAACATTTCTTGTATCAACTTTGTCAAACCGGCCATGTCTTCTTTTAGATCATTCTTCACGTTTTCCATTCTTTCATCAATCTTAGGTTCCATATCATCCATCTTAGCTTCCATGCTAGCTTCCATGCCATCAATATTAGCTTCCATTCCATTGTTTAAACCATCTATCTTAGCTTCCATGCCTTTCTTCAAACCATCCTTCTTATATTCCACGCCTTTCTTCAAAACTTCCATTTCATTTTTTGTTTCTCTTTGCGAGAGTGAAATGTGGTGCACTTTCTTGTGTAATTTTGATATGTCATGTTGCACTTCTTCATATTCATGAGTCACAATACAACCTTCTGAAGGCTTAAATGGTGTTGAATTATTTTTAGGGGGCATTTTAGAACCAAATTCTAATATCTTTTCTACAATATTACCTTGGAATCAATTCAAATTGATTCTTCAGGCAAGGCTTATGCAATTCAAAGAAAATTAAATACACACATTTTTATTTCTTTTGAGGAGATCGATCTTGAAACTGAATTATATTTGTGATTTAGGATCTTCAATATCTGAAATTCAGTCTTATAGTAGCCCCCTAAATCTTCTTTCAAATTCCATAGGTCTAACCTGATTTGGATTCTTCAAGGAAAATTTATGCCCAATTTCCCACAATGACCTAATTATGGACTGGTTCAGTAGAGAGAACTTGTATGACATGGCACTTGTCATTGTTTCCTCCTTCGGCTCTGAAATTGATACAGAGGAAGCCAGTGTCCATGTGCTTGTGACCAGATTTTACATAATTCCAATATGATGCTAGGAGAGAGATTTGCAACTATTTTCACATGGTCACCTCTGTAAGATGAGATTCGAGAGCCTGAAAAAGCCCCAAATTCCACATATTATATCTTCAAAAATTTTGCGAACCAAGATATGAATTTTTTTTAGGACAGTCCTCATGATCGCGTCTTTGCTCTGTAAAAATTTCAGCTTCTGAAACTTCATAGAAAAAAATTTATAGCAGAAATTCCATGATGACCTGTTTGGAGCAGTGAAACCCTATAATCCAAAGCACTGATACCAAATGTTATGAAACCAACTCCAAATATAGAATAAAGAGAGAGTTCAATGCCTTATAAATAAGACACTTTGATGGGGAAACCTCCTTTATATCACGTAAATGAACAATTCTTGGATGATACAAATGAAAAAACCTCATTGTATATATAAGAGTCCATGGGGTCACAATTTAATCCTAGCTTACCTAAAAATATTAATGTAAGGGCACAATAATACCAATATTGCGGTTACATGGGTACAACAATAAAAATAAGGGGGCTACACTAACAACAATAAGGGACTAAAATAGTAATATAGGGACCTAACACAAACCTTGCCCAAAGTTGTGATGTCATAACATCTATAATGAGCAAGGTATTTGTTTGGATGACCACTTGAAAATCGCAAGCATGAGGCGGTGTTGGGCCTCAAAAATGCCCTCAATTTTATGATATAAAATTATTGTTTATAAATCATATTCCTACACTTTCTACCATATTCATATTGATTTCCTACAACTCATGCCTAAAGCCATCCTTTTCATATCATGAATAGTTATATTGTGTTTCAAATGTTTTAAGGATGAATTTACAATGGTTTCCTAATGATTATTTTGGTAAGGTGAGTTGTCGTAGGATTCCATAGCAGAAATTCTCCAAAAATCAGTTTTTGTAGGTTCAGTACGGAAAAAAAATTGTTATAGGTTAAAATATGAAATTTCTGATTAAATTGTTGAGAATCTTGAAATTATGACATACGGGTTCTGTTGAGAGCACCGTCATTCAAGAAACCCAAAAAACTCTTTGGAAAAAAATCACGTTATGAGGAAGTTAGGTCACAAGAATATTCTGCACCATCTTAAGTACAAAATGAGTTCTTTAGTACGGGATCATCTGAACGTGTCGGGTCAAGTCGGGTTCGGCCTGAATGGGTCAATTCTGGTTTGTTTTTTCACACCTTTTCTTGAACTACCTTGTGATAGACATAGTATTGGTTCCTCCATTTATGTGAGGATCACAATAAGCCCAACCATGGCTCTCTTAAAGAATTGGATATGGCAGCAATTTATCAATCTTCGAGCATGATACATCGAAATTTCTGTGGCCGAGGAAGATTGAGGTTCTCCAATATTGTACACGTCCAACTAAACAATTGAGCCACACACAGTTGATCGAGGACCGATTGCATCAGCCCATGATAATCATCAGTTAATAAATTTTTCATGTTAAGATATTAGTTAGTTTATCTTTGTTCCATCGGTTGTCTTCTTAAAGATCCGATGAGCTGAGATTAGAGGAATCTGAGTAACTGAGTAATGCTACTTTTTTAATTGTTGTAATGCTCTAGAATTGTTGATTATGAACTTATGTTATTCCATAATTTTTATGCCATAATTTTCATTTAATACAAGTTCCAACACTTGTCCCACTGTGAGTTATTTATGATTGTGTTCTAGATTTTATTTCACTGAGTTAGTTCACCTTGATCTAGGTGTGGCAAGGAACCACCACTTCTGGAGCTAGGTCCATTGTTAGTTTATATTCAGGGTTAGTTTATTAAGTTGATTTCTTAGAATATATCATGTGGTTAATCAATTTAAATGGTTCATTTTAATTTTGTACTTAATGTTTCATTTCATTCCTTTAGGTCGAATCATTGAACGAGTTGTTTTGATTGGTTTATGTACACTATGTAATAGTTTTTAATGATTAATTGTATGTTCCAACAGAGCCTCATCTTGTTAAGAATCGATCCGATATGTGTATTTCATGGGGATTCTGATCTTTACATCTTGCAATTCTTAATTTTGATAGTGCACATTAACGATCTAGTAGTATGTGTTTCGATTGGTTAATGAACTCCAAGTTGTTTGAATTAGAGTAATGCATAGGGTTGTGATATTTCTGTGAGAGTCATTTTTGATCTCTTAAATCTTATATCGAGGATTTAGATCGGTGAGGTCTGCATGGCTACTTTCTTAGTTGTTTTGAATCTGATTGTTAAGTACAGTACTTGTAAAACATTGACAAATCTCATAGAAGTTGTAGTTATAACCTAGGTATTTCATTCCATATTGTGCATGCTTATATTTACTCTATTTTAATTAGATTTTCTTTAGAATTTTATTATATATAGGAGTTCAATTTCATTTTGAATAAATAGTTGAAGTTTTTTTAATAGATTTTTTGATTCATTTAACTCACCATGTAGGATTCTTTCCAGCATTAGATAAGGAGGTCAATTTGATAGGTTAATTAAAAGAAGATTTCAGTTTCCTTAGGTGTCATTAATTTATATTGCTTAATAATTATTTCAATTGTTTTGAGATAGGAAGTCTATTTCTTTAAACATCTAATGTATTTCCTTGATTGAATTGAATTAGAAAACTCTGGACTTTCATTTTAGTCTTTCATTCATCAGTTTGATTGAGGTTTCAAAATTTTCTGAGTTTAATTTAGGCTCATGATCAACATTAGAATAGACAAATGAGTGTTCTCCATTAAACATAACTGGAATCCTGTAATTAGCATTTTATAAGTCGAAGTGATTTTACTGTTAAGAGAAATATTGTTTGAAATTATTATTTTCTGTACATAAACAAGAAGTTGATTTTTTACCCTAGTTTACGTTAGATGATCAGATCCCACATTACCTTTGCTTGTGCCTTGAAGCTTATGGGTCGTGGATTGATAATTTAATGCTGGTATAACACATATAATTTCCCCAATAGGGGGTAGTAGTTAAATTTTCCTTAATGAACTCAAAATATTATTGACAAAGAATGGACCAGGTAAACTCAGAGTCTTTGGCCAACAAACAACATAATGGTGAAGCCAGTTTGATGAAGTCTTTGATGAAAATTTTGCAGTAAGCAACTAAACCTAAGAAACTTCTAAAATATCTCTGATTTTGAGGAGAAAGCACGCTCTTGATGATGGTGATTTTTTTCGGGTGCACCTGTATTCCTACTTGTGATAGTGAGTGACCCAATACTACTATTTATATTTTTAATAATTCACACTTTTTTGAGCTCAGGGAGAGATGAATCTTAATTCACCTTATTAGCACTTTCCCCAAATGAGAGAGAGCTTCATGGAAGTCATCCTCATATGGTGTGAAATATTCCATGTAGATTTCGGCTGAGTCATGAACTAGCTCAGAGAAAATTATGAAGAAATATCTTTGGAAAGTAGCTGGGGCATTGCACAACCCAAAGGGTAGGACTCTATAAGTGAAGGTACCCTAAGGACATGTGAAATTATTCTTGTCTTAGTCTTCAGGGCTAATTTGGATCTGGTTATACCCACTGAATCCATCTAAGTAAGAAAATAACTTTTTCCCTACAAGGCCATCTAGAACATGATCTATAAATGGAAAAGGGAAATGATCCTTCTTGGTCGCTTTGTTGAGTTCCCAATAATTAACACAAATTCACCATTTTCCATTCTTTTTGGGACTAATACCAGAGGATATATCCACTCACTATCTACTATAGGATAGATGAAACATGCATCCAATAATTTTTGCAGTTCTTCCTTCATTATGTCCTTTACAGTTGGGTTCATCCTTATTTGGGGTTGGCACATAGGCTTGCAGTGTAAATATGATGTGTGCACACCAAGGGATGCACCCATTTCATGTCCTTGTATTCCCAATAAAATGCATCTAGGTTTTCTTTCAAAAGTTGGCATAGCTGCTCTTCTTCCCTCTCATAAAGGTTTGAGCTAATTTTCAGATACTTTGACGAGCCAAATTCGACAACCTTGGTGGTTTAAGAAGTTGAATAAATTGAGTGCAGTTCCATCCAAGGGTGACTTTCACACTCTTTGACTAGAGTTTCAAGTGGACTATCACTGGGGAACTGGTTTTGAATGATTTGATCGATGAATTAATCTTCATCAAGATGCCCCCCTCTAAGAAAAATATCTATTGTACAAATGCGGTAGGGTGTACTATTGTATACTCCGTATTATTCTTATTCATCCTCCAACCATAAATGTATATCATGGTCAATCTAAGGCTAGGCTCGAGGATTTAATACCATCTGTTTAGTCCATGGAACGTTCTTGATAGTCAGGTTTTTGTCCCAACCGCTCATATAAGCATCAACAATGGTTAACCAAGGTCACCCTAAAATAAGTGTATACCCATTGAGCTTGGCTTTTGGCTGGAGAAAGATGAAACCTGTAGGATACTCCCAAGAGTCAATAAAAGCCATAACATCCTCAACAATTCCTTTCAGAGCTACTATGGACTGATCTGTAAGTTACATAACCATTTTGGTTTTCCTCAAAGTCCCTTGGAGGTTGATTTTAAGCATAGTTTCCTTAGGCATTACATTGATGGAAGCCTCGAGATTTATCAAAGTATTGAGAACTATGACACCATCTATGTGCACATCTACAACTGGACTACCATGGTTCAGGTACTTCGGGAAGATCACCCTTCCCAACATGAAGTTAGACAACTACCCTACTACATTGATGGTGGGGGTATCTCTCCTCTTTCTCCCAAGTTTCTTAAAGAAATTTTCCTTAATGAGCCTATTGTAAATAGGGACATCCTTAATAGTGTGTATAAGGGGTACTTTACACACTAAATTTTTAGTTCTCCAAGAGGTTCAGTTTCCTCTGGGATATGCTGACTAAAGTGGATCAAGCGCTCAGGAAAACATGGATGCTGGATCTAAGTGTGATGTTCTTCCTTTTTCTCCTCGACCTCTGTAGGAGGATATGGAGGAGAGTTTTCCGAGATTAATCTCTTGTATCTCTACAACATAGCCTAGACACGATGTCTCCCAATTGTAAACATGATGTGCCTACCTCTTATTTGGGTTCAGATTGGGTTGTGTAGACATATGAGGAAACTTGGGTGTAGTAGAAAGAGTGATCCGAGGTTGAGATTGGGGTGGAGGCAGTAGAGAAGATTGTTTATTATGTTGAGGCCTCCACCCTTCTGATGGGTTGGTCCACTAAGGTGGTTTAGGACCATACATCTAAAATGGTTTGTTTACTGGTTGAGGATTATATGGAGGGTGGTAAGGCCAAGTAGTAGGTGTAGGCCATGATGGAGGAGTGGAGGTGTACCAAGACTGCATCGATACACTCTAATTGATATGATAATAGGATTCAGGTGCACCCTGCATACCCTGATGATATAGCTAAGGGCCTTGAGGCCTTCTCTGATTGATGAAACAAAGATGCTCTAGTCCTACATCCCCACTTTGATATACAACTTTGAGTCTAGGTAAGGAGAGACACTTATCTGTGGCATGATTCTCCTCAGAGACTAAGAAAACATCTATGAAATTCAATAGAAATTCATTCTCAGGGTGTTATCAATTACATCTAGGGCATAATATAGCCAAGTATATTTCTTCTTCCTCTTTCTTCCTCTTGATATCCATTGTGTCCAATTGCAAAGAAATCGTGTGCAACATCTCACTCTTGAAGTCCTCCAACATGTTTACAATCTCATGCTTGATGATGGTGGAAAAGGAATGGATATTGGTTATAATTTGGCTATTTCTAGCTTTCTTCCTAGTTTCCCTAGAATGGTTCCAGAAGAAAATTTTGATGTTATCATAAGGAAACTGGTAGATATCTCCTCCTGATACAATATTGAGGGTTTCTATCACCTCCTCCCCGATACCTCAGAGAAGTACAAGTGGAAATGATCCACGATGAAGGGTGCAATTGGATGTTTTGTAATTTAACTAGAATCATTCCTCATAATCTTCTATGGATTCATTATGTTATGAAACCAACACCAAAAATAGAAGAAAAGTGATATCAACGCCTTAGAAATAAGCCACTTGGATGGGGAAGCCTCCTTTACATTACCTAAATGAACAATTCTTGGATGATACAAATGAAAAAACCTCCTTCTATATATAGGATTCCATGTGGTAAAAATATAATCCTAGCTGACCTAACAATAATAATGTAAGGGCAGAATAATAAAAATATTGGGGTTACAGTAGTACAACAATAAAAATAAGGGGGTTACACTAGCAACAATAAGGGACTACACTAGTAATGTAGGGACCCAACATGCCACTCTCCTTGAAAAAAAAAAATTTCATCAATGCTTAAGTAGCTCTCAATTCTTTTGTATAAAATTATCATCCTCCCATGTAGAATCTTCAGTGGGTAAGTTCTTCCACTTGATGATATACTTTGAAATTGATTGATTTTGTAGCTGTCGAGTTCTTGTTTCCATGACTGCTTCAGGTTCTAATATGATTTTTCCTTCCTCATCAAGTTCTAGAAATATTATTTTAACTAGAAGTTTGTCACCTATAACTTTATTTAACAATGAAACATGGAAAACTAGATGTAGTCGTGAAGAACAAGGAAGCTCCAATTTGTATGCCATAGTACCCATGTTTTGCAACACCTTCTAAGGACCATAGTACTTTGGCAATAATTTATTATCTTTATTAGCTTGCTTGAGGGACATTTGTTTGTATGGTTGTAGCCATAAAAATACCTAGTATCCTACATCAAAATTTCTCTCGCTGCGATGTGGATCTTCCTTTTGTTTCATTCGATTTTGTGCCAAATTTAGGTTATCCTTTAAGAGTTGGAGAACTTCTTGTTGATGCTCAATGTAATCTTCCATTTCTTGAACCTTATAATTTTATCATAAAGATGATGTGATGGATGGTGGATGATATCCATAAAGTGTCATAATTGGGGTCATCTTTGCTGCAGTATGGAAGGAAGTGTTATACCACCATTGAGCGAGAGGTAAGCACTTGACCCATTATGTTTTCTTATCAGATAAAAAACAACGAAGATATCGTTCCAACCATTTATTCACTATCTCATTTTGACCATCATATTGAGGATGATAAGATGAGCTATGAGCTAGTTGAGTACCCAAAGAAGAAAATAATTTCGTCCAAAAATTTCTATTAAAAATGGGATCTCTTTCACTTACAATAATGTTTGGGTTTCCATGTAGCTTCTCAATTGTTTCCATAAATGCAGTAGCAAATGTAATTTTTTTAAATGGATGAGATAATGCACACACTCTTTCCTTTGGACTTAAGGAAACCTGTGTTAAAATCCTTTGAAATCTCCTCCCAACGTTGACTTGGAATGGATAAAGGTTGTAGAAGACGCGGGGTCTTAATTGTCTCAACTTTATTTTTTTGGAAAAATAAACATTCCACCACAAAATTTTGAATATCAGATTTAAGGCCATCCCAAAAAAATTATTTCTTCACCCTGTGGTAAGTTTTTAAAAATCCTGAGTGTCCTCCTAAAGGAGAAGTGTGCAATTCCGAAAGAATATTTTGTTTTAGTTGGGAATTCTTAAAAATATATAAGTGATCTTTGTACCATAAGTATGTTGATAATATGATTCTTATGATTGCATATGTTGTCCTTGATGGTAACTCTCTTGGAAATGTTGAGGTATATGACTTCTAGAGAAGCACAATGGTTTTGCAGAAGGCTTAGCAGAAGAAGGGTATAATTGTAGCAGAAGATGGTTAATATTCATATGCAAGGTTCTATATGCAAGTTCGTGCAGGCCAAGTCACGTATACATGTGGAAAAGAATGATCCAAGTAGCGTATGCTTTTTTTCTCTAAAATTATGATATCACAAGGCATTACCATGGTTTTAGCCCACAATATTGAGCGTTCTGTCTTCTATTTGATTCTGTCCAAGAATACCATCAACACTTATGTGGTTTTGGCTCATGGTATTTGGAAAGGCTCAAAAAATATAAGGAGACGAAGATCATAATGCAAAAGGTGCATTTGTAAGGGCTTTTAACTAAATACTTCTCTCTGAAATATATTTGCATGGAAAGGGTTATGTTTATTGGTAGAATTGAAATTATGATGAACCCATCGACACGATCATGGATCATGATCTCTAGACATGAAATGTCTATTTATTTGCTTGATCTATCGGTGAAATGTTTAGATCTATGACCTGGCGCATTATTGCTGAAGTGGCGAAAAAACTTAGGTAATTCTATAGATCTGAAACTTTCTGCAGTATTGAATATTTATATATCTATATGCTAGTTCGTCACGGTGAAAGTGTGTATACACGTAGGTTTGTTTCAACAAAAGCATGTATGAAATTCATGGTTTTATGAAGCTTGATGGAGAGGTTATCTGTTTATTGCTGCTAAATTTCTATTTTATGTTAATGAAGTATTGATGTAGATCTGTGTTTTTTTAATACTATATATGATACTAGTTGAATATGTACAAATCTTGTCAATGAATGATTAAATATGATTAATGATGTTGACTAAATAAGGGTTTTGCAAATCTGAAAAGATATATGACTGAAATCCTCAGATATGTTTCTGAGTCTAATCAAATTCTGGAAATTCGATATTCATAGACCTATGCACAGGTTGGTGTGAAGGAAATCGCATATACACGCAGGTTATAGTAAAGTGAAGTAGTGTATCCTTTTAATAATATAAATGATCAAGGTTTAATTTGGTTCTGCAAGTTGATTCAAAAGTATGGCTTAATAATGTGTTCTAGTTGTAGTGATCCAACTGTTCTGTTTAAATTTTGGGTTATGGTTATTAGTGTTGATCTATATATTGAGTTGTGTTGAAGCTCTTGGATCTAGTGTGAAAATTGATGAAATGCGGTGTGCAGAGGTTCTGATGGTTGAAGCCTTCAGAATGGAAGTAGAATATTCCTGCCAGTAGAAGTTGGTGTTATGTTAAGGGGGTCGTACCTCCCTTCTAGTACTGGCTAGTAAATGAGATCACGAGGTTAGTGCTCCCTTCCAGTAGCAGCTAGAGAATGAAAGAAGGTTGGAGCCTTCTGTAGGTAGTTTCCTGCATACTGATATGAGTCTCCATCAATAAAATCTTGTAAGCATTTTTCCATATAATAAATATAGAAGACAGAGACGACAACACCAGTGGTTTTCTCTTGACTTTGGTTTCCACCTTAAATCTTGGTGTTCTTGTGTGATGTGTATTTTATTATTTCTGCACATGTTTACTGCTTACCTGTCTAATGCATAATTGATGATAAGGTATAAAGAAATTTCTGAATATTTATCTAAAAAGTAAATTTTATTTGGGTATACACATGTCTCTCCTATGATATCTGTGTAAATACGATAGTTGGGCTAATCAAAGTTGCGTATAAAAATCAATAAAATAAAAAGTCTAAATTGTGATTCTTCTAAATATCGATTCACCCCCGACCCCTCCTCTCAATTTTTTTCCCAAAAATTGGAATTAGAGCAGGTCCTTCTGTAGAAGCTTAATCTATAGAAGGAAGGTCATCTAAGATGAGAAATCAATATGGGACAACCTCTATCAAACCTCCATTCTTAAACGGAAACAATTTAATCTTCTGGAAGATAAGGAAAAGATCATATATTCAGTCTCTTGGAGCTGATGTATGGGCTATAGTCGAAGGCGATTATCAATATCCAAACTCTATTCTAGCAGATCAAACAGCAAGGGAAAATATGAAACCAATGCAAAGGTTGTCAATGCATTATTGGGGAGTCTGACCAAAATCAGAATTTGTCAAATTTATGCAGTTAAATACAGCGAAGGAGATATGAGACAAAATCATTCTGAGCTATGAAGTGTTGCCAACGTTAAAAGTTTCTACTATTTAAGAGAAACAAGATCTACAAACTCTTACTATTGTTCAACTTCATGGGATTTTGACTATGTGTCAAATGAGAAAAAGGAGCTTCACTTGAAATAAAAAAAAAATCTTTTAGAGCTACTACAAAAGGAAAGGAAATGGAAGAACCAAAAGGATCAGTGTATATATTAGAAAAAAATGAGATAAATTTTGTAAAGAAACTTCAACTTGGCACTGAAAGATTCAAATGTAAGCTTCCTTTCAAATTTTTTTCTTGTGGAAGAGTTGGTCATTAGGCAGCTAAATTTCCTCATAAAGATAATGATAAAAAGGGAAAGGATTTGGAAAAAGGTAATAAGAAACATTTTATCAATAGAAAAAATTATTATACTCATGAAGGTAGTGATGGTCTCTCAAATAGTGAAGAAGGAGAATGTGATCAAGATATTAGACTAGTGATGGCATTTGAAAAGGACACCAGTGAGGCTAAAGGTACTTTTATGGCTACTTTAGAAGAAAATGATTTTATTGAAGAAATCAATCAACTCAAAATATGTTTGGAAGAGAAAAAAATAGCCATAGATACTCTAAAGTATAAACTTATAGAAAAGGAGAAGCACAATGAGAAATTATAATGTGAAATAGTAAGTTGAAGAAATGAAATTGAGAAAGTGAAAACTTTAAATATTAGGTTTTCTAAAGGATCTGAAACCTTAGATGAAATTATCAAGGTGCGACACTCTCTTGTAAAGACAGGTCTTGGATATATCAGACAATCTTCTCAGTCTCCAAAACCAAGCTATCTAAATGCAGGTAAATCCAACCAACAACACTTCATCACTCAACAAAATAACAAAGATAATGCCCAGTTAAAGCATGACCACTTCAATTCAAGGATTAATAATAACATAAATATCAATCAACAGGTAAAAATCAAATAGAAGGTTCCATCATCACATAGATTCCTTATTCAATGGAAAATGTTTTTCATTTCATAATTTTGGTCATTAAGATGCTCAATTTGTTGCATACAAAACCATCATGACCAGAGAAGCAAGATATCAAAGAAATGAGACAGGAATAAAGAAGAATACTTATAAAAAAATTTCTCCTCTTCAATATGAAACTGAATTTTCTTATTACAATAAATTTGGACATGAAGAATCTGAATACAGGAGCAAACTTCAGCTAAAAGAACATATACCCACAAACTCCAAGGTATGGAGAAAAAAGGACTTACAGTTTGAATGTTGTGGCATAGATTTATTTGCAGAAGGAGAAGAAAATCAATGGTTCATTGATAGCGGATGCTGAAAACACATGACAGGAAATAAAAATAAACTTCTTTCATACAACACATTAGAGAAGGAAGAGACTGTTACTTTTGGAAATGAATCTCCTACTATCATTAAGGGTGAAGGATCTGTTTTTCTAAAAGAGAAGGTTAAATATAAGAATGTTATGTATGTGGATGGATTAGAACATAGATTTTTGAGTGCGAGTCAAATGTGTGGTCAAGGAAATGATGTTTTCTTTAGTTCAAAATAATGTGTAGTTCCTGAATTTGACACAGGAAAAATAGTAATAAAAGGAACAAGAATGCCCATCAATGTATATATATTGAAAGGTGGTCCAGAGAAATGCTATCTAGGTAAATCTACAGAAAATTGGTTATGGCACAGAATATTGGGACATTAAGGCTTCTCTCAAATAAGAAAATCTAGCAAACTCAAAGTTGTTCGTTATCTACCCAACATCACTCTGCCTCAAAGTACCATATGCAAATCATGCCAATTTGGCAACCAAACCAGGGTGCAATTTAATGCAAAAGAAGGATCGATAGGTAAACCTCTTAAGCTTACACATACTGATTTATGTGGTCCCATAAGGAAAAAGTCACCTCATGGAGAAAAATACTATATTCTATTTATTGATGACTTCTCTAGAATGTGTTGGATCGGTTTACTAAAACATAAAGATGAAGCATTTGAAAAAATTAAGATCTTCAAATATTTGGTTGAAAATGAGTTAGATCTAAAAATCAAATGACTTATATCTGACTAAGGAGGACAATATATATCAGATAAATTCTTTGATTTCTATGAAGAATATGGCATAAAAAGACAGTTTTCTATAGCTGAAAATCCACAAAAAAATTGTGTGGCAGAAATAATGAATAAAATAGTTCAGTAGATGGCTCGTGCTATAATTGATGAATCTAGAACTCCCGATACCTTATGGGGAGAAGAATTACATACTGTAGTAAATATTCTCGACAAGGCTCATGTTTGTGTGAATAGTGATAAAACTCCTTATGAGCTCTAGTATGGTAATCTTCCCACTATAACGAATTTTAGTGTATTTGGAAGAAAATGTTTTATCAAGAACAATGATGAAAAACTTAGAAAGTTTGAGCCTAGAGTAGATGAAGGAATATTTCTTGGTTACTATTATATAAGTAAATCATACAAGTGTTACAATAAAAGACTCAAAATATTGTTGAATGTATTGATGTTGTAATTGATGAGTCTCTCACACCTCCCAAAAGGGAAATAACAACAACAAATGAAGATGATGATAATGTATATTTTCCCTCATCAAATAACGAAAATATAGAAGCAGAACCCAATGAAGCACGAGAAGAAGATATATTAGAAATGGCTCCATCAAGGTATCTTCAAAAAAATCATCCAGAATCTCAAATATTGAGAGAAAAGGGATCAGGTGTCCAAACAAGAAGAACTCTTGTAGGATCCCCTATCTATCTCGAATTCTGATCCACTATTGAACCACAGAATGTAAATCAAGATAGTAAAGGTGAATGTTGGATTCAGGCCATGAATGAAGAACTTGATCAGATTAAAAATAATAATACTTGGGAATTGGTTCCGAGACCTCATGATAAAAATTTTATTGGAACAAAATGGATATTCCAAAACAAGTTAAATTAAAATGAAGATATTATTAGAAACAAAGATAGACTTGTTTGTAACAGGTATGCTCACCAAGAAGGTATAGACTTTGAAGAAAAATTTTCACATGTAGCCAGACTTGAAGCCATAAGAATCTTTATTGCTTTTTCAAGTTTTCAACAGTTAAAATTTTACCAAATGGATGTAAAATATGCTTTCCTCAATGGTGACCTAGTTAAATAAGTTTATATAGAACAACCAGAAGAATTCATTCCGTGAAATGATGAAAAACTTGTTTGAAAACTCAAAAAGACTCTATATGGTCTCAAACAGGCTCCTCGAGCATGCGACTATTGTCTTGACAAATATCTTCAACAACAAGGTTTCACAAAAGGATCTGCTGACATTAATCTATACACAAAATTTGAGAATGATAAACTATTCATTATTGTTGTGTATGTTGATGACATCATTTTTGGGAGTAATGAAGAGTCCATGAGTCAGAAATTTTCTTCTATTATTCAGCAAGAATTTGAAATGTCATTACTTGAGAAACTAACATATTTTATTGGCTTACAAGTGCAACAAGAAAGAGATGGCATATTTATATCACAAGAAAATATCTCAAACAAATCTTGAAGAAGTATGGGATGGAAGACTGCAAACTTGTGAGCACTCCAATGGTACTAGATGTAACCTCAATTCTTATGATTATTCTCACATGGTAAACTACCTAGAGTATAGATCTATTATTGGAAGTCTTCTTTATATAACTGACACTAGATCATACATTATGCATGCAGTCACACCTTCATGTTGTAAAAATAATATTCAAATATCTACAAGGGACGCAAGAACTTGGCCTATGGTATACAAAGAATGTTGATCTTACTCTTCATGCCTACACAGATGTGGATTGAGCTAGAAATGTTGATGATGAAAAAATCACTAGTGGTGGTGCATTCTATATGGGGCCTTGATTATTATCTTGGTTAATCAAGAAACAAAGTTCCATTGCCTTATATAAAACAGAATCAGAAGATGTGGCTACCGCATCATGTTGCACAAAACTTCTTTGGATGATGCATACTTTACAAGATATTCAAAGAAATTGTTCTCCTCCTATATCCATCCTATGTGATAATACAAGTTCCATTAACATCTTGAAAAATCTTGTTATGAATTCCAAGACCAAGCACATTCGTATCAAGTATCACTTCTTACGGGAATAATTGCGTGAGAAAAATGTCAAGTTGGAGTATGTTCCCTCCAAAGAAAAGGTTGTTGATATATTTTCTAAACCTATTCCAACGGAAGAATTTCAATATCTCAGACATAAGCTAGGAGTTGTCTTCGCGTCACCTATTACATATTCTTGATTTCAGAAGATTAAATGTGGTAGGTAGGCTTCATAAAGTCGAGTCCCTATATATGCAAGTATCTCTCTATAAGGTTGTTCATGGTTTTTGCTGACATAAAATCTATCGGTCAGATTTGAGAACAGTCTGGGTCATATCTTTGTCCTTCGGTGTTTATGCATAAATTCTGTTGTTCTAGTATTCATCTTATAGTTCCTTTATTTTATATTTATCTCCTTGATGAATATGATTTAATGAATTGGTTTTTGAAGGTGTCCAGGATGCACAAGTTTAGGGGAGCATTTTCCTTATTTAGAAGTCTGCATTTTTGACATTATGATTGGTTGCTATGTTATGATTTCCTGTTGGAGATTCTTTGGTCTTGGTTATAAAAATTCATATCTGTAATTTGATATAAGGGTCATGTTGAGACCTCTGATGTAAAGATTGTTATATTGAGTCATGTATGGATATGTTCATATCTGTAAACCCACTTGGTTGGGTAGTTGATTCAATATGTAATTCAACTTGGTTGGATCCTTTATGTAATTATGTGTCCTTGGTGATAGGAAAGGTCATACTCTATTGAGTTAAAGAGTCATGAATTTTATTGAAAACCTAAAGCATTAGCATGTGCTCAGGGGGAGCATTTTTCCGCCCTTTTCTCTTGATGTCAAAGGGGGAGAGTATTTGGTGTTTGAATACTATTTATGTATCGATAGGTTATTGGTGATCAAAATCCAACATGGTTTCCATCAAGTCAAAAGGGGGATATTGTTGGCAATATGATTATCATGATTGCATATGTTGTCCTTGATGGAAACTCTCTTGCAAATGCTGAAGTATATGAATTCTGGAGAAGCACAGTGGTTTTGCAGAAGGTATAGTAGAAGAAGCGTATAAGTCCAGCCTAATATGGTTGGTATTCATATAGAAGGTTCTATACATTAGTTCGTGCATTCCAAGTTGCATATACACGCAAAAAATAAAGATCCAAGTAGTGTATGCCTTTTGCGCTCTAAATATATGATAACATGGTGTATTACCATGGTTTTAGCCCACAATATTGAGTGTTTTGTCATCTATTTGATTTTGTCCAAGAATACCATCATCACTTGTGTGATTTTGGCTCATGGTATTAGGAAAGGCTCAAAATATATAAGGAGAATAATATCATAATGCAAAAGGTGCATGTGTAAGGGTTTTTAACTGAAAAATTCTCTCTGAATTATATCTGCATGGAATGGGTTTTTTTTATTGGTAGATCTGAAATTATGATGCACCCATGGGCAGAATGATGGATTGGGATCCCTAGACCTGAAATGACTATGTATTTCTTGATCTATTGGTGAGATTTTTAGATCTGTGACCTGGCACATGATTTTTGAAGTGAAGAAAAAATCTAGGCAAGTCTATAGATCTAAAACTTTCTGCAGTATTAAATATTTATAGATCTATACGCTGGTTCATCCCAGTGAAAGCACATATACAGAAGGGTTTGTTTTAGAAAAAAATGCATATGGAAGTCAAGTTTTTCTGAAGCTTGATAGAGAGGTTATATGTTTATTGCTACTATATTTATGTTTTCTGTTAATGAAGTCTTCATGTAGGCCTGGGTTGCTTGAATACTATATATGTAGCTAGTTGAATATGTACAAATATTCTCAATGAGGAATTAAATATGATTAAGATGTTGACTCAATAAGGGTTATGCAAATCTGGAAAGATATATGACTGAAAGCATTGGATCTGTTTCCAAGTCTGATCAAATTTTGGAAATTCAGTATTCACAAATCTATATGCAGGTTGGTCTGAAGGAAATCACATATACACATTGGTTATAGTAAAGTGAAGTAGCGTATTTTTTTAGTAATATGAATGATCAAGTTTGAATTCGGTTCTGCATGTTGATTCGGAAGTATGGGTTTATTATTGTGTTTTGGTTGTAGTGATCTAACTATTTTGTTTAAATTTTGGATTATGGTTGTTAGTGTTGATCTATATATTGAGTTGTGTTGAAGCTGTTGGATCTAGTGTGAAAATTGATGAAACATGGTCTAGAGCGGGTCTAAGGGTTGAAGCCTTCAGTATGGAAGTAGAAGCTTCCTTCTAGTAGAATCTGTTGTTCTGTTCAGGGGGTTGTATCTCCCTTCCAGTAGTGGTTGGTAAACGACATCAAGGGGTCAATGCTCCCTTCTAGTAGCAGTTGGAGAATGAGAGAAGGTTACATCCTTTTGCAGGTAGTTTCCTGCATACTGATATGAGTCTACATTAGTACACTATTGTAGGAAATTTTCAATATAATAAATATTGAAGATAGAGATGAAAGTAGAGGTGGCTTTCTCCCGACTTGGGTTTCCACCTTAAATATTGTTGTTATTGTGTGATGTGTATTCTGTTATTTCTGCAATTGTTTATTGCTTAATTTTCTAATGCATAACTGATAATCTGGGCTAAATAATGTTTTTGAATATTTATATTAATAGTAAAAGTTATTTGGGTATTCGGAAGTCTCTGTTATGGTATCCGCGTACATACGCTAGTTGGGCTAATCAAAGTCACATCTAGAATTAAGTAAAATAAAAATTTAAAATTCTGATTCTTGTAAATACTGGTTCACCCCCCCCCCCCCCCCCCCCCCATGTATTTTTTCTAAAAAAGGAATCATTTTTCCAAATAAATGTATTATATGTACTAGGATCTTGGTGAAAATTTTGAATGAGTGTCCACACTTCTTCATCCTTTGTCCCTTTATCCCTTGCTTTGGTTATCCAATTTGGTTGGATAATAGAGATGGCACAAAGCAATGCTTCCACTTCTTCATTCTTTCTTGAGAGTGCATCTGCAACAACATTTAGCTTCCCTTTTTTGTAGATGATTTCAAAGTCATAACCAAACATCTTTGTGACCCATTTTTTCTTCTCTTCTAAAGATAGTCTTTGTTCCAAAAAGTGTTTAAGACTATCATGATCATTTTTTACCTTGAAATTTCTTCGCATTAGGTAAAGTCGCCATTTCTTCAGTTCAGGTAGTATTGCCAACATTTCCTTCTCATAAATATCTTCTTGTAAATACTTTCCTTTTATTGGATGATTTTAAAAATCAATGGGTCTTCCTTCTTGCACTAAAACAACACCAATTTCATTTCCCGAGGCATCATATTCCACAATAAAGGTTTTTGTGAAGTTTTGCGTATCTAAGACCGGTGCTAGGCACATTGCCTCAAGATGTTCAAAGGCCTTGCTTTCTTTAGGAGGCCATAAAAATGCATATTTATTCAATAATGTTGTTAGAGGTGTTCCTATTCTCCCATAATTCTTAATAAACATGTGATAATACCCTATGAACTCGATAATTCCTCACAAATACTTTATGGTTGTGGGGAATTTCCATTCCTTGATGGATTTAATTTTGTTAGGGTCTACCTTAACACCCTCATGAGATACAATATGACACATATATTCCACCTCTTTTACTCCAAAGGAAAATTTGGATGTTTTTGCATATAATTGTTTCTCCTCCAATAGATTGAGCATCCTCTCAACATGTTGAACATGATCCTTCCAAGACTTGTTGTAGATTAGTATATCACCAAAAATTACTAGCACAAATTTTCTAAGGAAGGGTTTGAAAATGGAATTCATCAACCCTTGAAATGTAGAAGGTGCATTGGTAAGGCCAAAATGTATGACCCAAAATTCATAATGACCCTCATGAGTTCGAAATGTTGTTTTCGGAAAATCTTCAGTCTTCACACTAATTTTATGATATCCTGAATGAAGATCCAACTTGGTAAAATAATTTTCTCTATGTAATTCATCCTATAATTCCGCTATCACAGGAATTGGAAATTTATCTTTAATAGTGAGCTTATTGATCTCCATATAATCCGAACACATGTGTCATGATCCATCCTTATTGTGAACCAATACTACTGGAGCAGAGAAAGAAGTTTGACTAGGTGGAATTATACCAACCAAAAATGCATAATGACCCTCATGAGTTCAAAATGTTGTTTTCAGAAAATCTTCAGTCTTCATTCTAATTTGATGATATCCTGAACGAATATCCAACTTGGTAAAATAAATTTCTCCATGTAATTCATCCAATAATTCATCAATCACCGGAATGGGAAATTTATCTTTAATAGTGAGCTTATTGAGTTCCCTATAATCTAGACACATGCACCATCATCCATCCTTCTTATGCAACAATACTACTGGAGAGGAGTAAGAACATTGACTAGGTTAAATTATACCAGCCTCTAACATTTTTGTAATCATATGTTCAATTTATCTCTTTAGGACATAAGGATATCTGTAAGGCCTGATGTTTGGAGGAACAATTCTTGGAATCAAATGAATAACGTGATCATGATAAAAAAATAGGTGGGAGTCCTTTGAGAGTTTCAAACACCTTGGAATGACTATCCAAGACTTTTTGGAGATCTGGATAAATAGATGATTTTGATGTTGCAACTTCTAACAAGCATAATTGTGCAATTACGCCTTGTTGTTCTTTATTTAGAAGCTTTATCATGGAATTAGAGCTTATTATCTTTCTCTGCTTACCTGTGATACCCTGTAATTCGAATTCCTTTCCTTATGGAAAAAATTGAAGAAAAATTCTTGAAAATTAAAAGCTACCGTCCCCAAAGATTGTAACCATTGTATTCCTAGTACAACATCAACACCTCCCATTGGAATGGAAATAATTGGACTATTAAATACATATTCCCCCATGTATAGCATGATATTATGGCATTTTCCAAAGAAATTTATAGCTCCTCCATTTGAAACCAAGATTTGAAATTCTGGTGCGGGGTGTAGGAAACAATTCAATTGCTTGGCTACCTTATAATGAATAAAATTATGTTTACTACCCAAATCAACAAACACTATTACCTTTTTCTTCTTGATATGTCCTTCTATCTTGAGAGTTTCAGCAGTGGTAATTCCTGCCAATGCATTACATGATATGGTCAGACTCGTTTCTTCTTTCTCTAGGGTTGGTTCCTGATTTATATCCTCTTATTTTGAAGTTTCCTATACATTTTCTTCCTCCTCTTCACAATCTATGTAAAATAATTTCTTCTCAACCCACTTATGACCTCTAGTGTATTTCCTATCAAAACTGTAGCAAATCCATTTTTCTATTTCTTCTTCCAATTTTTGTGGTGTCAACCTTGTAGGTTGAGGAATTCTAGGAGTAGAAACACTTCCATATTTATAGATGTGAGTGGTAGGCGTCCTTGTCACCATAATTTTACATTCAATTTTTCTTTCCAACTGGAATTCCTTCTCCAATGAATCAGGTTCCCAAAGGCGATCCTAATTTTGAATGTTATCCTTTAAAGTCCCTATGAATACATCAATCATGTGTTCCTTTGGAATATCAGTTACCGTTATATTCAATTTTTTGAAGTCCTCAATGTGCTCCACCACTGAACCCTTTTGTTTGAGATTTGTGAATTGGCTAAAGAAGGTGTTTCTCTTTGTATCCTCATAATGTGCTATCATTTATTTCATAAAAAATTACCAATTGACAACTTTTTTACAGGAGAAAAGTCATTGATACCATAAAAATGTATTTTATTCTAAATGTAAAGTTTCAATGTGTACATTTTTTGTGTTTTGCAGATTATTGAGATCAAAATATTGCTCCATTTTTAGTGTCCATGTTACGGGATCCTTTCCATGAAACTTACTCATATAGATATTTGGAATATGGTGGTTATTGCATCCAACATTAGAGTTTATGAAATCACAATTAAAATTTATTTTTCTCTCATCATGAGTTTCCTATACTATCTTTTCGCCATTAGGAAACATTTCTTGTATCAACTTTGTCAAACCTTCCATGTCTTCTTTTAGATCATTCTTCATGTTTTCCATGTTGTCTTTCATTTTTTTCTTCGATCTTAGCTTCCATGTCATCTATCTTATCTTCCATGCCAACTTCCATGCCATCCATCTTAGCTTCCATGCCAGCTTCCATGCCATCCATCTTAGCTTCAATGCCTTTCTTCAAACCATCCATCTTAGCTTCCATGCCTTTCTTCAAAACTTCCATTTCATTTTTTTTTTCTCTTTCTGAGAGAAAAATTTGGTGAACTTTCTCTTTTAATTTTGGTACGTCATGTTGCACTTCTTCATCTTCATGAGTCATAGTAGATCCTTATGAAGGCTTAATGGGTGTTGAATTATTTTTAGGGGGGATTTTAGAACCCAATACTATTATATATTCTAGAATATTCCCTTGGAATCAATTCAAACTGATTTTTCAAGCAATACATGTAATTCGAGAAAAATACGGACCTTTGTCTTGATTTTGAGGAGCTCGATATTGAAACTGAATTATCTGATTTCATATCTTCAATATCTTAAATTCGGTCCTGTAGTAGCCCTTTGAAGCTTATTTTGAATGCCATGACTCTAACCTGATTTGGATTATTCATGAAAAAGTTATGCCCAATCTCCCATAATGGCCTAATTTTGGACTAGTTCAGTAGAGCGAACTTGTAAAACGTGCCACGTGTCAATGTTTCCTCCTTTAGCTCTGAAATTGATACAAAACAAACTAAATTTGGTTTTCTTGTAGTCAATTTTTATAGAATTCCAATGTGATCCTTAGAGAAAGAGTTATGACGACTTTCACACAGTCACCTCTTTGAGATGAAATTCAGCAGTCTGAAAAAACCCTAAATTCCACAGATCATATCTCTGAAAGTGAACCAAGATGTGAAATTTTTAAACGATGTTCCTCAGGATTTCAGTTTCGCATGATTAAAGTTTCAAATTCTAAACCTTCATATAAAAAAAGTTATAGGGAAAATTCTAGATAACCTCTTTGGAGCAGAGAACCCCTAGAATCCAAAGCTTTGATACCAAGTGTTATCAAACTAGCTCCAAAAATAGAAGAAAAGAGAGATGAACGACTTATAAATAAGTCACTTTGAGGCCACAACCTCCTTTAAATTACATAAATGAAAAATTCTTGGATGACATAAATAACAAAACCTCCTTCTATATATAGGAGTCCATGGGGTCGCAATATAATCCTAGCCGACACTACAAGAAAAAAGGTCATTGATGAGGGTCTAAAAATGTCACCATAAGCTCATTGGTGGCAGTCAAAAGAGCCTTCGTCACTAAAAATTGAACGTCACCAAAGTTGGCATCGCCAAAAGTATAGGTGTTGTGGTGACATTCAAGGTCTTTCACCAATAATAATTTATAGTGACAGATAGTGACCGTCACCATTTCATATGAGCAATAGTGACGAACCTTAGCCTCTGTCGCAAAAAAACTTAACGTCACTAAAGGTGGCATCACCAAAAGTGTAATTTTTTTGGTAAATTCAAGGTCTGTCACCAATAATGATTTATAGTTTGGATAGTGACCGTCACCATTTCATATGAGTAATGGTGATGAACCTTGGCCTCCGTCACCAAAAAATTAAATGTCACAAAAGGCGGCATCACCAAAAATATAGGTGTTGTGGTGACATTCAAAGTCCTTCATGAATAATGATTATAATGACAGATAGTGACTGTCACCATTTCATATGAACAACAACAATTTATTTTGGTGATGTTCGTTGACTGTCAACATTTCATATTTTGGTGAGGGTCAAAAAATGTCACCATAATCTCATTAGTGATGGTCAAAAGAGTCTCTGGCACCAAAAACTGATCATCGCCATTCCATATGAATATTAAGGAACGGTGGAATCGAACCACCAACCTCCTTCTTGTAAAGCAGATGATATTCCATTAAGCTAGCACCCTTTAAAGAATCAAACTTTAAAAACTTAGACATTGAAAATTTATAAATTGTAAATTCAAAAAATGGAAATAAATTATAAAACATTGTAAGGTATTGGAAAATATTTTAATAAACAATCAAAATAACATCAAATTTGCAATTCCCTACCTATTGGTTATGGAAGTTATGAAAAGTGAGTGGATGGAAGAATAGTTACGTATCAGATACTCAATATGTATGGTTGAATACTCAATTAGAAGTATAAATTTGAAGACAATTACAGCCTATAAATGACCTATAATTTAAAACCTAAAATCTGCAATTACACTAAAGGTTTATTTCTCACCTTGTGAATCATATAAATATGTTGTGACAACATAAAAACCTGTCTCTAAAGAGTTTATTTGCATGTGAAAAAGCAAAGAACAATGAGTATATATGACGTAGTTATGAATAATCGAAAAGACAACGATCCCATTCGTAAGCTTCAAAAAGAAGAATACGTATATACTATTTAGGTTTGAAATATCAACAATAGGTCTTCCAACCTACCCATCACTAATGATCACCTCTTGCAGTAAACCTATTTGAAATTGATAGATTGCATCGAAAGAATGAATTACTCTATAAAGAAACTATTTCCAACTCAGCAATTTCTATAAACAAATATGGAAATATTCATTAAACAGAAAGATTACTCTAGCATAATATCATGTTAGGCAACCTAAGGTATACTAAACATCCTTTATATACATCTATAATATCACTTCAAATGCAACTATCTCTTTATTCAACAGTCCTTCAAACTATACAATTTTCCTCCTTGATTCAATAACCTTAATACCAAAATTAAGGATCTAGATGTGGTCATTTTATGTCCTATCTAATAGAGAAAAGTAAAAACCTCTATAAAAAACATTTCCACTTTATCTGTAACCTATACATTTGCATCAAAATGCACATTAGTTTGGACATGGGGGGTGATATGCCATAGGTATGATAGGCGTATAAATTAATTAGCAAAAAGCTACCCATATCTACAATTTGTATCATAAAGTACCTTTGCAACTTCCTTTATGATCCAATATTGTTGATGTGGATCATGGAATTCTAATTTTGAAGGTGGAAAATGCACAGACAAAACACTTATGGAGGAATATCGAAAACATGCAATCATATTTCCAAAACTCTCACAATGAATTTGGGAGAAACGTAGGTCCCATATATTAGTATGGAATAGCCATTAACTATCATACACAATTATGGGTACTCCAGAAAAATCATGAGTTACATAAATTATGTAAGATATCACAAAGCCAAAATAAAATTAAAAAATTAATATGAAAACTTCTTGCAAAATATAAAGCAGTAGAATTTAGTGGCATACCCATAAAATTGAAGGAAACATCAATGTAATGAATGACCACAGCTAACAACTCCACTTTCTACAAAATCATTATAAAAAATAATCTCTAGGAATTTTCCAAAAGATAAACCACATGGAGCATCAGACATGACTACTCATTGGTAACTACTCATCGGGTTTCTTCTGGAACTTCATATTTCCATGAAAATTTTAATTACCTATGCCACATACATTTTTTCCCTTCACTTTCATCAGGTAATGTAAAAAATGAAGGTAACTATCTTACCAATATCGTGAGGTTTCCTTGACGGTGTGTGTAGCAAAGGACATGTGCTTCTAAGGGTTCATTATAGAAATGAAAACCATAATTCTGCATGTTTTTGGTATTTTGGTACATCAAAATTTTCCAATTATTACTGTATAAATGCAAATTATACAAGATAAAAAGATAAAATTATGTAAGAATAAAAAGACATGAATAACTGGGTATCATAGAAATAGATATATCTAAATTTAATTGTTTGTCTGGTAATTCAACATGTAGACAGAGGAGGTAAATGGTAAGTTGCAAACACTGCATACTGAACAACATGTTAAAATTATTCAACTGATCATGACTTGCACCCATAAGAAGAACCTATAAACATAAGGGAAAAGAAATTCCCACAAATTCCGACTTCAAGAAAAGAGAATATCACATAAGATAAGGGTGTCACCTAGTTTGGAGACAATCAACCACATGAGATACATTCAAGAATGAAATTTTGAGAACCTCTTTACTTTGATGCAAATATTTCATAGATAATATTAGATTGATTTCTAGGTTGAAACCTCCATCTGTGAATTAGATTATCATAAAATACATAATATTATTACCATCTCTGCTAGACAGGTTAGACATTCAAGGAATATTAAGCATAAATATAATAATTATTTTACTGAAAATGAAATATTAAAAATACGAAATGAATCATAGTTAGCTTTCCACCCTTGGAATCACCATCCTATGTTGTTAAACGGGTTTCCATTTTGTATTAGAAACATAGATTTATTTATTCACATCAAAATCTCTAGGATATAGCACTGGTCAATATGAGAAACATTTCCTTCATAAAGTCAAAAATAAAGTTGTAAAATACCTTACTGATTTTGGATGGAACAGAACAGGTAGAGTGGTCCATAGGGCCTCCCCACACCGACTAGAATTTGAAGAGGGTTGGGCCCCATATTTATCAAAGTTTCCCCCCTATCTCTCTATAGAACTACTTTAAACCACAATTCATCTCATTTTTCAGTTTCATACTTTGGCGAGTAGATTTGGACACCATAAATGAGAACAACTTAGGGTGGAAAATTTTGGTAGAACAACATTAAAAAAAAACATTGGAAAGCAAATTTGAAGGGAGGAACTAATAACAAAGTTTTTTCCAGCAAAACAACACTCAAAACTCTTATTTGTTATTTTGTTTATGACTCTTCAATATTCTATTGATGGAATCTCATTCATGATCTCAGGGAGGGTATTATGATAGAAATGGTGGTGGAAGAAGTCGTGAAAGAAGAGGGGACAGGGGAAAAAACGACATAAATTTCCCATTGATTCCCCTTTGTGGAAGTGGGTAATAGAAAGAGAAAAAGGAGAAAATTAAGTTGGAAACTACTTATGGAATTGCATAATTGTGAGGAAAATTTTTGATTCATAATCAAGGGGTAAAGCCCTTTTTTTTGGATTCCTAGCAATGGGGTTGAGTTTTGTAATATATCACCCCAAACGTTGAGGCACAATTTCAAAAGGAGAATGATGACACACAGTTAGCCATGGAAGAAAGGAGAGGCACCAGAATGTTCTCGTAGGTTAAAAAAAGGCGCAATAAGTTCCTTCAATAGTTGAGGAAGCATGAATATATTGACCACAAAACTCTTGGAAATAATGTTTGATTGTGGAAAGAGAGAACAAACAGATAGCGAAGTTTCCCTTTCCATGCATGCATGTGGTGTTGGAACAAGGTCTCCTAAAGCTGCGAATTTTTTCCATTTTTGTATATTTTTGTAATATTTAGTCTAACGCAGGGGTTTTGGGGTGGGCCAAAGTCCCTAATGCATTGTAACGGGTCAAGGGTAGACTAAGGGCCCGCAAACCACGATTTTCAGACCATTGGATGTGTAGGCTAAATAGATATAAATATATAAACCTTTTTGAGTCATAGTTAAGGAAAGATAGAAATTGACGATAGTTTCAAATTGTTAGATCTGTTTGGGTTGCTAGGGTAAGGAATCTTGCTAGCTGTGTGCATAGAGATCCTCAGTCCTACTGTGTGTGGACCCTACTGTTTGTGTGCATGGGCTGTGTTGGATTGTATTGGGTTTTGGAGGCTAATATATATGAATTTGGTTAGAGTACCTCTGTGATACCCTAGTTTATGTATTATTGTTGATGCGAACTGTTGAATATATTACACTTACTATTGGCTATTTGTTGTTGGTATGGATTTGTCTTTATTATAATATAGAGTATTACTGTGATCTATTGTCATGAGTTTATGATATTACCTGTGATAGTGCTACTTAGATCTATGACTGATGGTAGCTCTATTAACTGTGGACTATACTGATTAGTGAACTTGCAAATAGATCTGTTTTATAGCTTTTTATAGTATCCTCATTCCTGTTATATGAATCTATGATCTTTCGATTACTGCGATTATAGTTGCTGTACTGGTGGCTTGGTATTAAGCACATGGATGCGAAGGTAATTAGTAGCTAGGAGCTCTACGATATAAGTCTGTAACTAGATCTGTTAAACACAAAGCTGGTAAGCTAGGAATATAGCTCTGCTTGACTTACCTGCTCTCTCTCAGGGTGTGGAAACCTGGTTCCATCACCCTCCCATACTGCTTCAAGCGAGACTTTGGCCTGCGCAAGCAGGTCACTGCCAAAAGGGCTAGTAGTATAGGGGTTTGTTGGAAAACCTTAACCTCCGAACTTGGGTCAGGACCCCTCAAGCCAACATGTGGTATTCTCTAGAGAGGTGAATGAAGCACTCATGGGTTACAAGAGACAAAATTTGAAAAATTATGCACCACTGTTCTACTTAAGGAGAAATTGTTGTGGACTAATACATCAAATCATCCATCAATAAATTTGAACGTATGTCCCATTCAGGCCCATACTTTGAGAGAAATAAATGCTTCAAATGAGGGGAAGAACATTGAATGCATGATTGAGACTTACAAAATTTATTGAGATTTCAAATCATGGATACAATATATGAATATGGATATTGATTCTATACAAAAAAAAATGTGTACCTACACAAATCCCATACAACGAGATGTAGGTGTCAACATATCACAAAATGAAAAATATGTGAATTTTCCAAAATTCTAGAAAAAAAAAGAAAAAAAAGTAGACAAAATCAAATATGTGCTATAAAATTATACAAATTTTATGCCATATACCTATCAAATCAAGACGTTTGAGGCCTTTAGTTTTTTAACAATGATTTTAGGGGAGATTTTCCCTGAATTTGTATCAGAAATATTTTTTTATTGTACCTTTCAATACAGATATAGATACATTACAATCAATCATATGTTGACCATATTGTATATGTACAATACAAAAAATGTACAAAAAAGACATACCCCAAGCCCAAACAAGGTTGTATGGTGAGTATGCTTCAAACATCATGTAAGTTATCACAGACAATGCAATGTCATGCAAAGAAATTGATGCAATCATTGAGTAGGTATGACCATATGTTTGGGACACAATGTGCAGTTCATAGTTTAAATCTTGCTTTCAAAGCTATTATTTTTCAAGTTTCACAAATAAAAAATCATTGTGATGAAGAAAAAGAAATATAATATTTTATTATGAGGCACCAACATGCATAAACAATGTGTGGAAATTTTACCAAGCTCCAACTTCTTCAGATTGGAGAAAATATATTTTCATCACACTGTGTCTTGATTCACTTATGCAGCACTGGGGTTGCTTTGTCTTTTATGGTATTTTTTCCCAAGTGGTGAACATGGAGATCACCTAACACTGTAAAAGAAATGCACATCAGAACTATCATTCTCGATAAGGCTTGTGGGGCCTATTTGAGTTGTTTCTTTCCACATTGAAGCCATAGTTGATCTGTTATAAACTTTTTGATATGGATATTCCTATGTTTGGAGACATTTATTAGCATATGATTGTATTTTGGAAATAATTTATCAGATTATTCAAGGGTGGGACCCTGTTTTGTATGGAACCTATGAAGGGGATAATTATTAATATATGGGACATATAAAATACCCATTTGCATAATTTATCCTATTCATTAAATCCAAAGTATACAAAAAGGCTTACTTGGTTAAATTTGGTAATGAAAGGAAAGCTCCAAACAAAGAAAATGACAAGCATGCACACTTGCATATCTCTTCCAATCACAACGGGTGGTGTGCTGCTGAAAATAGAAACGCGACCAAGTAGAAGAAATTAGGATTACAAAAGTGAATTGGTGTGGAAAAGTGTGTTAAGGGACACTACAAAGTTTTTCTACCTAAGAGTTATAGTGAGATACAATACAAGACACCCAAACCATATGAAAAAAACAAGCAGACAATAAGACCAAAAGAAACAATGCAGATTAACACAGAGATAGGCTTGCATGTACGTTTATTTCGGATATAAGAGAATGGGCTACAATAATGCAGGCATCAAATATATATGAGAAATCAAAGTAAATCTTAATTTTCAAAACAATTGTGACATAGTTCAATCATATGACCCAATCAATACAAAAAGTTCTAGATGCAATGTAACATTGTATGATAAACATTATGATTGCATAATCCTTTACAAATGAAGTGTAAATATTCTTGAATGTCAAGCCTCAATGAATAGCTATGTATCTATTTGGTTCTTGGAAAAATCTATTGGACATGCAATAATATCAGACCTACGAATGAATTCTGGTGTAATTTCTTGGATATAGGGTGCTAAGTGAATAACTCCATGAGAAATTCATGCCAATGTCCTTTAAAATTCACTGTCATAAAGTATATTCTTATTTTTTTTTGGAAATGAAGTTCTCTCGCATATACCAAATGGAACAACACTAGCCAGTGTATAACAAATCGCTAACAAAGAACACACCACTTAGCCTAACAACATCTTTATTATCAGAAATTCCAGTTTGATTTAAAAGCCAGCACATGAGGAGATTGGTCATATTTTATCCTTTTCTATATTTTCAAGTCACAGTGATGAGCTCGAACCTTCCATACTATATCCATTTGTGGTCCCATTACTGCTACCAATAATCTCAGCATGTGTTCAAGTGCTAACTCATCTTTCCTATGGGACTATGGACAACTTTCAAAACATATATATACTTTGAGAGCACATCATCCTCAGAACATGACACATAATGATTCATGTATCCAAGAAAATGTTACTATTATACATTAAATAATGAGTGGAAATAAAATATGCATCAATACCAACTACCTTCATCAACTTGGAATGTCCATGCATCACCAAGATCTACCTGGAACAAGAAGAATGAGATCACCAAGAAGCAAACCATCAATGAAAATATGGAAGCAGTGTAGTAGAGGATTTTTTAACATCATCATCAAACTGTTGTACAACCACAGGAACAATATCATCTCAACGTTGGGCATCACTACATTCTGGAAGGAGAAGCATTGCTAGGCTTTACACCTCAAGATGAAGTACCAACAATGATGACCTCATCTAGTACGGGAAGGATGGAAAAAACATCCAAAGGATAGGATTTACTAGATGATAAAGTAATCCCTTTAGTCCCGACTCCCCATAGACTATTCAATAACTACAAATGATGAACTCAAAGGAGTTTGTATAGGTGGACCAACACAAGATGGAGATGTGGAAATGTTAAAATTGGAAACTAGGGCCAAATTCCATTTTGAACGGCGCCTATGGGGAAGATAATTACAACATTGAATTCCTCTCTTCGAGAGAACCAAAATCGATCTAAATATTGTCAAATTTGAGTAAGTAGAAGTGATATTTTCAATTTATTCTTCCATGCAAAATTTAACAAGGTCAGCCTCTCCTATATGTCAGCTCAATAAGCCCAAGTTTTATGTCTTTTCAATCCCATCGAATTATATATATAGAGGAGCCTTCTCCCTCATTTCAGATCGAATTTCTTAGATAGAAGTATAAGGTAGTCGAGTTCTTGGAGTAGGTCGAAGGAGGGTTTTGTCTCTGGGTTTTTTTCTACATCTAGGCCAATAAATATGTTTGTTTGTAATCACATTTAAGGATTCTAAGGGATAAAATCATCCAGAAAGAGAGCCGATTAAGTTAAGGCTTATTTTAGGGCTATTTTGTGTGCGGTTGAAATGATTTTTCCTCATATGATTATGCCGTAGACTCTGTCTCACTCCAGAGTCTGAATTTTATATGGGAAGCAACCTTAAGTAAGCCACAAGTCTGTTCAAGTGAATGCAGAAGGGTTTGAGCCCTAGTGCTACATATTGGAGGGAGATGTAAGGCTATGTATTGGTTTAGAATAGTTGTTGAATTGGAGGTTTATAACACAGTCTATTTGATGGATTATTGCTTTATGATGGGCTGCTGAAATAAAGTTTAAGAAGGATCTGATTTGGTTATAGACCAGCTATTGGAGACATGGAAGGGAAACCTCTAGTAGGGCAAGGAAGACCGTAGTAAAAAGGAAGATCTATGGACCTATTTTTTTAGGCAAAGATGATATACAGTTGCCCTAACTAGACCAACGCTCTTAAGTGTTACAATATTGATTAGCCTAAGACCTGTGATCTCAAATCTTCTTAATGTCAAGTCTTTTGACTCTAAATTATTGTACTCACCCTCATCTAAATATGAAAAATAAGGCTAAATGATGGAATACAGTAGTATAAGTAATGCTATAGAGTTATATAGGCTTGATTGCACTTCTAGCTATTCCTTATGTGCTATAAGAAGCTTCATTATGGTCAATATCATAGGTAAAATATGACCCTTTAACCACCAATATGGGATAATTAATGGCATAATGTATCAAGTAGAGTGGAATTCTTTGTAATAAGAAAGGATATGGTTCTCTTCGAATGTCTTTCCACAACAACACGAGTTTTATTTTGGACAAAATACCAAAAATCCTATGCAAATTTAGGAGGTGAACTTATATGTTGAAGGGATCGTGATCAAACTACTATAGGAAGTCAAAATTTCAAATCTAATTTATCATGACTAAAGGCTGGAGATGCATAGCTTCCCGCCACTAAGCATATATGTTGATGATATAGCATTATGACAGTTGTGAGACCCTCGATGACAAGTACTGCAATAAATTTTCAAGCTCTACTTCACCTTTAGCAGACCTCTTGAAGCCTATCTATGCTGGGAAAAGCCTAATTTTTTTAAATTGGTTGAACAAGTAATTATTTTAACATGTAATTTTTCTAATCCACTCTACTTCTCATAAAAAAATATGGGTTTTTCAAATTTAATATTTCATGTGTTGGTATCATGTGAAGTAGGTCGATATTTTTCTTATTCATATCTTTTTCAAGAAAAATGAGATAGTATCCCAAGGAGTGATCTCTAACTATGGCCTCCACAACCTCATGTCCATATATTCCCTTGTAACCACATATGGTTCCTCTACTTCCGTATTATTCTCATCTTCCTTGGCCCATTAGTATGGCATTTATATCCATCCCTATTTCATTGATTTTCATTATGGTTGAAAACCTGTGTATGATCAACTATGTGGTAATTTGGATTATTTTTACCATTTAGTTCGAATTCTTGTGTCAAGTGACTTTCCTATTGAAAATTTGTGCACCATTTAGGCTTTGCATTATTTTTATTATCGGGGAAATCTCCTTTAATATGACTTGTCAAAGAATGACATATTTCATAGTAAAACTTTTCCTCAACTTTACAAACATATTGACCTATTTCAAATGGGTCTCTACATTTGCAATTGTCTTTTTGTGACCTTCATTTATAAATTTTTGCACTAGAACTCATTTCTTCCAATAATCATTTTTTTTAACAATTGTTGCAGCATTTCAATTTTTTCTTCCAATTGCGTATCAGTTGACGATGAAGTCAATGGCTAGTTGTCATTGGTCTCAATGTGTGAATATTTTTGCAATGCTTCCTTGCATGAATGGATCTCTTACTTTCACAATGATCCTCTATTTTTTGTGGTAATTTGGATACATACCACTTAAATATGATCTTTTCACCCATTATGATGGGATTTGGCTGAGAAATTTATTAAACCTATTTTCATACTTATGGATTATCTCTACTAGTTTTTTCATCATTTCATCATATTTTTTGTGGCAAGATGCTGAACATATTATACTTTAGAGAAAAAATAAACTTTATCTTTAATTTTTGCTTTGGTATTTTTTTGGTTCCTTATGAAGTTCATAAAACAAATTAATCCCTTTTTCTTAAAGGAACCAATGAATTGAACCATGTTCTTGTCTTCATCAGTTATATCTACCACATCTCACAATTTCTCACACACCAATGCCTTTTGGGGTCCTCATCACCATCATTAAATGCGGTGTCATTCAAGCCAATTTTGTCTTTGAATAGAGCATTTGGATGTATATTACGAGGATGATTTTGTTTCTATCAGTTAAAATAGGAATTTAACTCTGAATTCGATTGTACTTAAAATAAGATAGTTGAATGTCCAATGGTCAACTTGACTAGCATAGTTGATTTCTCTATTTATGTCAATGTATATTTAGACAATTATTTTAATTATACCTCTTAATTTTTTAGGATTATGTTATTGTTCTAGAAACCCTTATCTATATATTCCATGAATCATATTTCCTAGGGATATTGTAGTTCATCTTGACTATCAACTGTTTTTAATTCTTCTTCCTCAATAAGAAAATTTGGTAGGGACAATGAATTTGTGACATCCTTGATGTGGAGGAGTATGTTTTTGTATCCTTGATTTCCTACCTAATTTTGATCTATCAAAGGAATTTCAATGAAAATTTTATCACATATATTTCCTTTCTCATCCATTTTATACCACATTGAGGAGGGTTCAAGATATATATGTAGTCTTTGTTGGAGGAATTCTTTAATACAGGGACTAGCATCTCCATGAATGGGGGATTGGCGCAACATGGGCTTGAGTCATTTCAATAATATCAACTATTTCTATTAGTTGAAGGGTGGAATTTTCTCCCTCAACCAATTGCAAACTCTCACTCCTCATAGGAGTCATCCATAACTATGCCTCTCTAATCTAATTGGTCCTTACCAATCTCAAATGACTACAACACATTGGTGATCAATTGATTGTGAGAGTATTTTATGTTTGAACTATAGGATCCATCACCTTACACATCTCTTCTCATATCCTTTACATATTGTCCCATTTTGATTTCTAAAGTTTTATTGAATATTTATAGCATTGTGTTTGACATGCAATATTTATCCTCAATTATTCTTCCAATGTGTATGCTCTTTCAATCAACTTCCTCATTGTCTCTAGTATTTTACTCTTGAGTGTGGCAATTTATATCTACTCCAACTGAGTAATCTCATAAATCACCAACCCATGTATCACCACTATAACTTACTCTATGTCAACATGGTGTACATGATTGCAATACTTAATTCTTTAAAAGGAAATACCATGCATCATATCTATCTTTGAAAATAGCTTCTAATAATTCTTCCAAATATATATTTTTTTTATCCCAATTATAATTTCATAGTGATTTATGTATAGGGGCATGGTACTTGAAATTATGATTGACTCCCTTGTCTAACAAAAAATTGTGAAATATAGAAGATATTGTATATAAAAATCAATTGTGTAAATTGTTATAAAGCCTTTCTTTATGAAACCTTTACCTTATTATATTGAATAATTCCTTTTCTTGAATTATTTATTCCTCATAGTATTTTTTGGAATTTTCTTTACCCATTCATGCAAATTATACAACCATTGTTAAAAAAATTATCATCAATTGTTCATATATGGTAAGTTTACTCATTACTAGGTTGGTTAATGTATTTGTTAATTTCATTATGGATGGCTTTAAAGAAATTTTCATGGGCCTCTATGAAGAAATGAACTCTCACTATAGTCAAGGTCATTTTATTTATGCATGCATATTATTTTGAGGTATTCATTGATATTATGCTTCCATCACTCACCTTTCTCTTCTACGATTAACATCTACGTATGCATTACCCTACATGATTGAGTTAATAAACTAATGTCAATGGAACCAATGTTGTAATATAGGGGTTTGTAAGGAGAAAGTAGAAGTAATATCCTTGGAAAAATAAATAAGAATTATTATGCAATGATATATGGTACACACATAGAGAAGAGATGAAAGAGAAAAAAAGCAATGGGGAGACAAAGAATATTCACTTTATTAAGATAACACAACAAAAACTATAATCAAACATATTATATGTTGCATAGATACACATATTTATACCCAGGATTTATTTATAAGGTAGTTGTAGCTGCCTAAATACCTTGGTTCGACGAATCAACTATGTGGTTGATCAACTTACATATATAACTAGATACAAGACTTCCTCTTTTACTTGATTGACTATGAAGTCTAGTTGATTAGCCCTTCAAATAAGGTTATTATAGCCTAAAAATGAAAAATTTACCAAAAAAAATCATCTTGAAGAACTATTAGGATACAATATGATGACCTCATCCCCAGGGGTAAATGTTTTTGGAAGGAAAAGAATAAAACTACTTTTTTAATCGTACTTTTGACTTATCTCCTTGTAGTTTTACTCAAATTTAAAGTTTGTGCATTTTTTGGATGAAAAATTAGATTTCACATCCAATGAATACTCACTTTGCATTATGTCATAGCATGATATAGTACCTGCACCTACAATTCCCTCATGAAAATATGACATCAGTCTGAAAAACCCCTAGTCTAAGATGTTGCATGATGATTTTTTGGGTGAAAGGATGAGAGAGAGTCCTAGTGACTACGTAATTGAATAGCTCAAATAGCCAAGGGTAGTGATTGAGCCTTGAGACTACACAATGTCCAGTTCAGTGGACTGGTCTTGAAGATTACACTCTTGAGGGGTTGAAGGAGCCAGGCTGAGGGCTTGAGCACAAACATTTCGCACTGCACAGTTCTAAACGGAAGAGGAGGCCAGGAGATCAATAAATTTTACAGATTAGGAGCTCAAGGCTGAGGCCTGAGCCTTGAGACTGTGCATTGCACAATTTTGACTGGGCAGGAGGGAGAAATTGCGTAATATTGGAGGTCAGAGGTTGAGCTTGAGCACTGTGGTTGCACAGTGCACAGTTCTGGGAGGCATAAACTACGCATTGTGTAGTTCCAAGGGATACGGTTGTTTCTTTATGGTAGAGACTACACAATGCATAGTTCAGGTTCACTAAGAGAGGATGAGTGGTTCGGTGTGGGATTTTTCCCAAATTTGACTAAGTGTTGGATTAGTGTCATGAAGTTGAACAGTAAAAGACTATGATTATGATATAACACTTATTTTTCTTGATGAAACACCAAGGAAAACACATAACTCATGAATAAAACACTGCCCTTAATGTGACAACTTTGTGATGGCTTGCACCAAGTGTGACACCAAATATACACTTTGTAGCGCCCGTGACGACACTTGTGTGAAAATTCTTAAAATTTTGGAAATGAGTGTGACACATGTTTACATGCTAATAAAAAATCATTTTTTACGCAAATAGTACCTTTTGAAAACACCAAAACTAGATTTTCCACATTGTCCAACACTTAACATCCTAGAATATGACACTTTTATTTTATCACAAACAAGACCAAAACACTTAGAGAAAACTCATTCAATGACTCTTGATATTTGCAATGACATCATGCGAAGTAAAAGTAGACTCCAATATTTGTGTGTAAGACAAAATTTTGGAGGGTGTTGTAGCAGCGGCAATAGGACCTTAATAAGGAGAATTAATGACAAAGAGAGATAGGGATGTGGAGAAAGAGAAAAGGATTAAGAGGGGGATGGGAGGATGAGGAATGAGAAGGGGGACAGATGAAGGGATAGATATCAGAGAGAGAAACATAGATATGGGAATATGGAAACATAGTGTGTGCATGTTTTATAATGTGTTTATTATATCACACGTGCATTCTAAGCACATGTATGTTATTTTATTACTATGCACAAGTTATTAATTTCAAAAAATATTTGGAAAAAATACCTTTTTCAAATGTGTTTTGGATGAAGATGTTCTTTGTTTTTAAGCTCAGATAGACAAACCTCTTGGTTTGGCCTGTATATATAGAAAACAAATTTTTTTTTACAACTTCGCAATTTTGAACCATGATTATGTATATGCTCTATGCATTCATTTCTAATGAAACTAAACACATTTATAGAGATCTGTGTGAATATTCTACATGTATATGTCTGTACATAAACTCATTATTATTTTTTTTATTTTCTATTCTTTTAACATATATCAAATTTATAAAATTCATAGGTCTTCTATTTCTGCTATAAATTTTGATTGGTTGGCTTATCTTGAAATTGGAAAATAATTCACACTAGAATAGATGAATATTGTGACAGCCCCTAGTTGATTTTTCATGTACATAAAATAATACCAAGGTCATGGGACATGTATTATAAGTTGAATGTTGGGAAAAACATAGTGATGGGTGTCACTAGTGATTAATTAATGGCTATGGAAATTGACAAAGCCATTGTCAAGGGAAAAGTGGCATTATTTGGCACTTATTTATGAAAATAAAGGAAAATAGGAGAAATGGAAGGTGAAGAGACAAATATTTACATGAGAGGTAAATTTAAGGAAAAATGAAGGGAAATGAAGAAAAAATAGGCCTCAATGATAAAAATTCTTCTAAGGATCAGTTCAAGGCTTTGGTTAGTTGAGCTTTTGATGGTTTAGCCTTTTGACAGTTTTTGGGTGGAGTTCTCTTCTATTCTCTCATTCTCTCATACTCTTGCACACTTAGAGAAATATTGGAGCATTCTTGGAGCATGCTTGTAGAACTCTAGTATTCACTTGGATTGAAGAAAGAAGACCAAGGAAAGAATTAAAGCACAAGGGAACAATTAGATCAACAACTACAACTCGATTTCTTGGTAGGTAATGGGTTACATCTATGATTTCCTTGCTGATTTCTAGATGAATGGTATATGCATTTAATTTTATGATTATGTGTTGTCATTGGAATGGATATTTTCTTAGATTTACTTTGGTTTTAGCCTTTCCTTTCCATTTCCTAGATAGAAATGGTGTTATGGGATTTTCCACTCGATTTTTTTATGATTGGTGCTCATAATTCCTTATGTCTCTAGGTTGGAACAAATTCTCTAGTAGTCTCATAACAAATTGGGTTGAGTCAACAGTCCTAGAACCTAGGTTGGGATAAACACTATGGAGCCCTTGCTAGGTTGAGTTACTAGTCCCTCGAGCCGCGTTGGAAAAACTCTCTCGAGCACTAGAAGGTTGTGGGTTAAATTAATATTTCTTGAAGCCTTGGAAAACTCGAGTAGAGACTGATATGGTTGATTTTAGTGATGTATGGTCGTAGAGGTGGAATCACTATGGTTGAGGGTTGAGGTGGTTTTCCCTCTGGAAGCCCTAGTTTGGTTTTGTCTTGGTTTGGTCCATGAGATCCCAAATTCATATTTGGAATATGTTGTGGGGGTGATTTGTTGAAAGAGATATTTGTTTCAACCCAATATATGTTTGGGTGGTACGTAGAAGTCCTTGACTTCATTCATATTTTCACATATTAATAAGATTTATTATTATTATGTGAATCATGTATAAAAATAGTGATTATATTGGTTATATTATGACTGAGTTGACATGGTTTCTATGTTGGTTATTTTCTAGATATATGCTGGATATATGATGAGTATTATCTATGGCTCTTTTCATGAAAGGTTTAGTTATTGATTGGTTGATGGATCTATGGACTAATAAGTATTGTTGCAACTACGTGGAGAGGGTATATACCCTTCTTGGTGATTCTCAAATGAATATTAGAGTAATATGATCAGATAAGCATTCATGACCTGTAACTTACATGTTTTCTATGTGTTTGATGAAATTTCTAGTGTGTTCTAGGTATTCTAAGTCGATTTAATGATTTGAGTTTGAATTTTTAGCTTTTTCCTCATGTCATTGAATGATTTTGGAAAGTATCAAGCAGTTTTGGGGAGTGGTCTGGAGGTTGAGCTAGAATTGTGGTCTAGATCTTAGGACCACACCCTCTCAACTAGGAAATTTGGGTCACAAATACATGAACGTAGTGTTATGTGTGTCGTTGGAGGCCTATAACCACACCCAATCCTTTTCATGTATGCATTTGGGGATCTAGGTCAGTGAAAACGATCCCTAGCTTAGGGTTTGGTCACCTAGGGTAGTGCTTTGGCCCCAGAGTGTCCTATAGCCTAACGAATGATGTGATTTGTCATTTTGTGGTCAGTTTGTAGGCCCCACTTCCTTAACTAGAGCTTGGAGATTGGGTCATGTCATAGTAACTATTCCTCTCATGTTTACATTCACAATCTAGTGAAATGGGGTAATTGAGAGTGGGTTGTTACAAATTCGTATCAGAGCATGTTTCCATTCTCTTTGGTTGATATTTAATACCAGAGGGGGGTATCAGAGTGAGGTTGAAATGCTAGAACTTAGGGTGGAAGTGATTGTTATGCATGCTTGTTATTTGTTGATGTGTTTTTCATACATGCATGTTGGTTGCCTCTCGTGTCGTCATGTAAGTGTTGATGATGTTGATGTTGAGATGATTGATATGTTGATGTTATATATATATATATATATATATATTACGCTAATCTAGATTGACTATGCATACAAGATATGCTCCCCTAAACTTCCCTGAGGTATGTTGATTATGTTTATATTTGGTTTATCTAACATGGTATGTTTGTAGGAAAAATATCATATATGACAAGAAAAACGGTGGATTACAGTTCACGTGAATCTCCTTATATATTTGATGAGCAACACAAAGATGAGTACTCCCTTGAAATAACAAATACCTTGATAAGTTTAAAGGCAGAAAATAGGAATTGAAAAGCAGATAATGATAGAATCATTCAGTCACAGGAAATTCTTACAAGAGCACAGGAAAGATAAGTAGAGGTCAATGCAGTGATTCTTCAAAGTTCATAATACTTGTAGACACAAGGATAGCCACGAAACAGTTATGGATAGGAAAAAAGGACTAATGGGGCATATGGTAGTAGGTCTCATGGAGGACAAAAATTAGACAAGTATGGCATAGTTAGAGGTGACAACTGGTTGGATACACCTGACAAGAGAGGTAGTGGTTGTCGGTTCTATTCTAGTTCTAGTTCAGATATGTAGCATGGATATCATCGTTATCATCCTTACAGGAAGAGTGAGAAGAATTTCTTGTTGGATGAGTTTAAGAAAGAAAAACCTCCTACATTTGATGGAGAGATCAACTTGAAATTAGAATATGAATAATAATGGATGCTTAGGATGAAGAAGTTCTTAGATTTGTATGATTATACAAAAAATATGAAAGTAAAGATAATTGTTTTTAGTCTAAAGGGAAAATAATACATCTAGTGGGAATATGTGAAGTGTGTCAGAGACATCAGGAAAAAGGAGTTGAGATGGCATGAGTTTAAGGGAGTTTTCAGAAATAAGTATTTGTCAAAGAGATATTGTGATGGTAAGGCTAAATATTTTTATGAGTTGAATATGGGACCTATGACAAATGAAGAGTATACAAATAATTTTCTGGAGTTGTTGAGGTATGTTCCATATCTTAAGGATGAGAAGACGAATGTTCAAATATCCATTAGTGGATTTCCATTATCATTTAAGGATCATATTGAGTAGATGAACCTCAGACATCAGAGGAAGTAATTGATAAGTTGAAGCAATGTTATGAGTAGTCTAAGAATAAATCATAACCTAAGAAGGGTGGGAAAGCTAATGAAAAGACTAAGGGAAAATGGGATAAGAAGCGAGGAAGACCTCATGATGCAAGTAATAAGGATAATGCAACATAGTATAAGAAATTTAAAGAAATTGATAGAGAACTAAATCTAAGTAACATAACAAGGGTGATGGAAGGAATCATTTGTAGTGTTAGACTTGTGGCACATTAGGGGAATTTTGAGGTCTAAAATGGGCCTCTTAAGAAAAACTTACAAAAAAAATAAAATTTATAAGAGCCAAGAGGATTCAAGATGATGATGTCAACCATGGGGGATGATTCACCATTTTTTAAGTAAAACAGTAAAACGATAAAAAAATCATAAAACAATAAATATACTTTTTCAACTCGTATTTTCAACTTATCTCCCAAAGTTTTTACTCAAATTTCGAGTGGGAGTACTCGTTGGATGAAAATTTTAATTCCTCATCCAAGGAGTATCCATGTTTCATACTTTCGATGGACCATGCTACACGAAAAACGAGAAATACATAAAAAAACGTGATTGCAATCACGTTTTTCATGTATTTCTCATTTTTTGTGTAGCAGAACCAATCGAAAGTATGCAACATGGGTACTCCTTGGATGAGAAATTAAATTTTGCATCCAACAAGTACTCCCGCTCGAAATTTGAGTAACAAATTGGGAGATACGTTGAAAATATGAGTTGAAAAAGTAGTTTTTTCTTTTTTCCCTCTAAAATTTATTGATGTACTCAAATCGTATTTTATTATTTCCACTATTATTTTATAATTTCCTTAGGAGGCCCATTTTAGACCTCAAAATTCCCCCAATGAGGATAATCGTGGGAGATATTTTCTACAACATGAGGGTGGAATACCTCATATTTATAGTGCTCACGAGGCACAAATAGTTGGGTATGTTGGATAGAGTATTCCTCGGATTAATGCATATTTAGATAATAGGTAGGTTGATCATCAAAAATATATTATGAACATGGAAGGTAAGCTTTCTGATAATGTTTTGTCTATTTTGATTAACCCTATATCTAACTATAGTTATATTAGTCCTAAACTGGTGGATAAGTGTTTCTTGAATAAATAAGTGCATACAGAGTCTTGGTTGGTGCATTTCAATAAAAGTACCAAGAAAATATTTCATAATTGGGTTAGGTCTTGTGAATTTGAGTTGAACGATATGTTTACATCAACACAACTAAATGTGCTTCCATTGGGATTATACAATATTTTTTTGGGTATCGATTAGTTGTACATTCACAAGACTAAGGTATATTTCTGTGGTAAGGATATTGAGTGCTTTGATGATGATGCAGAGAGGGGAATATTGTAGGGTAAGAATAATCCTACATCAGTGAGAATGGTTGTAATTATTTAGGAAACGTGTAGTCACGAAAAATAGTGTGTATTGTTTGAAATTTGTATTTCTAGTGACAAAGCGAAGGATGTTGAGGATGTTGAAGTAATAAATAGCTATCCAATTCTGCAGTAGTTTTAGGATGTATTTCCATGAGATATTTCAGATTTACCACCTCATAGGGAAGCTAATTTCTCTATTGAGTTAATGCCTGGAGCAACACCATCAGCTAAGGCACCTTACATGATGAGCATTCTAGAGTTAGTGGAACTAAATTTGGAGCTTAAGGAAATTCTTGATAAGGGTTACGTTAGGCCAAGTGTGTCACTTTGGGGTACAACCATATTGTTTTTAAATAATAAGGATGATACTCTCAAGTCATGTATTTATTACATGCAGTTGAACAAGGTGGCTATCAAGAACATGTATCCTTTTCTACGGATTGATGACCTGTTTGATTAGTTGAAGAGAGCAACAATGTTCTCGAAGATTGACTTGAGATTAGGATATTATCATATACGCATAAAAGAAGATGATATCTACAAAACCAAATTTCATACCAGGTATGGGCATTATGAGTTTGTATTGGTTAATTTTGGTCTTACTAATGCTCCAACTACTTTCATGTGTTTGATGAATAGTGTGTCATGTCCTTATCTGGACAATTTTATAATAGTATTCATTGATGACATATTGATATATTCTAAGAATGGGGAAGAGCATGTAGAACATATAGAAGTAGTGTTAATATTGTTGAGAGAGCATCAGTTTTATGCCAAGCTTAGTAAGTGTAGTTTCTTGCAAAAAAAAATTCATTACTTAGGACACATTGTTTCCAAGGAAGCCATAGCAGTGGACCCGAAAAAATAAGATGTATCATGAAGTGGGAAACTCCTAAGAATATGGATGAGGTCATATAATTCATGGGACTATCAAGATATTACAGGAGGTTCATGAGTAAATTCTCACGGATTTCCTATCCTATTACATATTTTCAGTGGAAATGGAAGAAGTTTGAATGGAATGAGTATTATACAGCTATTTTTGAGTAGTTAAAGTATTTTCTTACAAATTCCCTGGCCTTGAAAGTTTCATATCCATATAAAGAGTTTGCGGTATTAAAAATTCTTTAAATATAGGACTTGGTGGAGTCTTGATGCAGGAAGGACAAGTGGTACTCTATCATTCAAGGAAGTTGAATGAGCACAAGTAGAACTATGTGACACATGATCTTAAGTTGGCAGATATCATTCATGCCTTGAAGATGTGGAGAAATTGTCTTCTTAGCAGGAGGTTTATCTTGATGAGAGATCATAGTGGGTTGAGGTACTTATTTGATCAACCTAATCTGAATGTCAGATGATCTAGATGGTTAACTACTCTCAATGAGTTTTATTTCGAGATCAGGTACATCAAGGGAAAAGAGAATAGGGTTTCATATGATCTTAGTAGAAGAGTGTAGGTGAATCACATTTGAGTAGTGAGTTCTTATGGAACATAGTTAAGAGAGAATATCTGACATGCAGGGCAACATGATGACAAGTACCAACATTTAAGCACAAGTTACAACAATAGGGTATATGATGTGGATTATCATCTCAAAGTAGACTTCTTGGTTAGATTCAAGAGCAATATTTATGTGTCAGACAATAGTGAGCTTGAGAAGTGTTGGCAATATGATGCAGAGTGTTGTCCTTGATGGCAACCATGATATCACAACAGATAGATACATTGATTATAACCATTATTCAAACACCATGATACTCTCCCCCTTTGACATCAAGGGCAAAGGACGGATCAAAACCAAAACAAGGTTTTTCTCCTCATGTAGAAAGAAGAGCTCTGTAGATCTGAAGTGCACTGAAGTTACCATGCTCCCCCTGAGTTCATGCTGAATCTTCAAACATATTTTTTAATGAATTACATGACTCTATGACCTTTCCTATCACCAAGGACTCTTACTTACATCAATGATCCAACCAAGTGGATTTACATATGTGACTCAAGTACCCAACCAAGTGGGTTTACACATTTTGACTCAACTACCCAACAAAGGGGGTTTACAAATTTGAAGAAGTCCTTACATGACTGAATATAAAAATTTACATCATAGGTCTCAACATAACCTTTTCATCAAAATATAGAAATAACTTATACAATCAAGACCAAAGAATCTCAAGCATGAGATCAGATCACAACAAGTAATTAGAATGCCAACAATGCATCCTTTCCATATGACCAAAGCTCCCCCTTAGCTTGTGCATCTTGAACACTTTCAACAGAAAATCATCAAGGCATATTCATCAAATATCAGAGAATGAAATAGAAATATGAGAGCTGAAACATCACCAGAGATATCCAACAGCACCACAGTTGTGCTGAAGAATTCTGACCCAAAAAAAATTGTCAGCAACCACTCATACGCAGATTTCTGTGTATAGACTCGCATATATATGCGACTGTCCTTCATGAAATCCACGTATCCAATTTTATCTTCTGAAATTAAGCCGATCTGATCTTCTGCATGGCAGAGAAAACTCCCAGCTTCTGTCTGAGATATTCGAATGTTTTCCTGGAATATGTATGAGAGAATATAGATAGGAAAATGTAGCTATGTTTTCAAGAGTCATCCAACAGTTGTATCATAAGCACATCAGTAACCAAACCTTCAGGCTCTTTGCAGCATCAACATATTATTCAAGAGGAATTATCATACTAGAACAATCTTCTTCAATAGACAATATGTATCAAGAAATCATCCATGTGATCTGTTACCATCAAGATCTTCATGATTTATTTATTTCATAATCATGATGTAACATGTGTAGGAATTATGTATAAAAGGTCTCAACCGTGTCAAAAGTCATCAACAACAAACTCTGCATGATCTATCCTTATCTCTGCATCATAAGACTTCCATCTCATCCATGTGTGAAAACAAAAGATACTCTTCAGCAAAAAGAAATCAGGGCTCATCCATAATCTCATCATAAGAAACCATGTATCATGTCATCATCATTTGAGCATGAGTATTACAAGAACTAAGGAATAATTAGATGCAATGCCAACAATGCAATCATTAGTAGTTAGACGGATGCTCCCCCTGAACCTGTACATGTCTTCTTCACATCAGATGCACTGCGAGAATTACCAAACCAACCATGGGAATCACATGTATTGCTCCCCCTATGATGATACATTACTAATCCCTATAATGTATCTCACATCACTCCTGCAGTCATTGTGATAAGTAAAATTTTAGAAACAGATGACTGCAGTAGGGTCAATATTCCCTACGTTTCTGACCGGTCCTTCTTCTTTTTCCAGCTTTGCTTGAAATTTCTTATTGTGTGCTAGAAATTATCCAATTTCTCAGATCTATTCATCCTGCATTCTTTTTCTACATGTCCATACTTGTTACAAGCATAACATCTTGCGTGACCAGAAAAATAAGCATAGGGATCATAATGTGTTTTTCTATTCTTTCTTCTATTGCAATCAGTTGCTTTATGACCATACTTGCTGCATGAAAAACAATATCCCTTAAAGAAACCTGAGTACCTTTCTGTGTAGAACATGTTTGTTTGTGACTGAAACAATCTGCTTCTGCAATTGGCTGTAACATGCCCATAGTTCTGACATTTAAAGCATTCAAAATTATTGATCAAAGGAGGGAATGATTTCTTTTGAGAGTTCATGATTGTCGGTTGTCCTTTTGTTTCTTCCAGTACTTCAGGTTTTGCATTGATATCCTTTGAATCTTTAGCACTTCCTTGTGAACTAGATTCTCCTTTAACAGTTTCATGAAAACCAAGAACAAATTTAACAGAAGGAGACCTTTGACTACTAAGAATATTTTCCAGAATCTTAGTACTATCTTGAAACCTCAAGACTTTATCTTTTTCTTCTAATTTACCTTTTAAAATGTTTACCTCAACCTCCAATCTTTGGCATTGCTTCTTCATAATTTCTTCGATCTTTCTTCCTTCTTCTACTTGATCATTCAATTTTAAAATCTCTTCCTTCAACCCATTTTCTTGTTCTTCAAATGTTTGTAGAAGTTATTCATTCTTCTTATTTGATTTTTCCAGATCTTCTTTCAGAGAGATGATTTCTGCTTCAAGTCTTTCACTTCGATTGGTTACTTCATCCCGCAGTCTTTGATATATTTCTATCTGTCCCTTCATTTTTTCTATCTGTTCACTCATTCTAGAGATCATATCTTGGTATATAGATTCCTTCCTTTTGATTGGATCTTCATCATTGATTTTGAGATTTGCTTCTAGACTTATACTATTACTTTCACTATCTTCACCATTTCATGCACAATAAAGTGAATCACAAGAACAAAAATCAATACCTATTTCATCTTCTTCATTTTTTGCTGCACATGTTTTCTGAGGTATCTCATTTCTTTGATTATCCTTCTTCTTTTGCTTCCTTGCCATGATCACTTGCAGATCTTGGTCAGAATCTTCTTCATCCTCATTTGACATTTCATCATTATCTTCATTTGTATAATAACTCTTTCCCTTTTCAAATTGTTTCCCTTTATCATGATTTTCTTCATAAGGACATTTTGCTGCATAATGACCAACTCTTCCACAAGTAAAACACTTGAAGGGAAGCTTACCTATGAATCTTCCAATACCTGGTTGGAGTCTTCTCAAAAAAAAATCTTCTTCTTCTTCTGATATATAACTTGATTCCTTGACAACTTCCTTTTCTTTTCCTTTTGCACATGCCTTAAAGGCAACCTCCCTGATTTGAGAGGGACCTTCTTTTCTCATTTCAAAAACAGTTAGAATACCATGTAGTTGAACAATAGTAAGAGTTTGCAGATCTTGTCTTTCTTCAATAGCTGATACTTTTGACTCAAATTTTGAAGTCAAAGATCTTAAGACTTTTTCCACCAGAGTAGTATCGGTTATGGTTTCACCCAAAATTCTCATACGATTTACAATATCATCTAGATGTAAAAATAAACTGGCAATACTCTCATCACTATGCATCCTTAAATTTTCATATTCAATTCTGAGAGTTTGGGGTTTTGCAATTTTTACCTTTGTATCTCCTTCATAGCTTAGAATGATTTTTTCCCATATTTCTTTTGCTGAATTTAGCTGCATCACTTTAGCAAATTCTGGTTTAGACATGCTTCCTAATAAAACATTGACTGCTTTGGCATTGATTTCATATTTCTTCCTTTCTGCTACATCAATAGGAATAATTCTCGGATACTGATAACCTTCTTCCACAATTTCCCATACTTCTGCACCAAGACTTTGCAAATATGCTTTTGTTCATATCTTCCAGAATAACAGATTACTTCCATTGAATAGAGGTGGTCTTAGAGAAAGTATTCCTTCATGACATCCCATTGCGACAGATCTCCTTCAAGTGATCAAGCTTTTGCAGAAGGACCTGCTCTGATACCAATTGTTGGGAAAAATACTGAGAGGGGGGGGAGTGAATCAGTATTTAGTGCAGACTGAAATTTTTTTACTTTTTCTTTCTCTAAAACCCATACGCTACTTTATTGAACCCAAGTCACGTATCTACGTGGATATCCTTAATGAAACTTGTGTATTACCAGAGCTCTCATTATGCAGATAATTCTTTACTTAGATCATTGCATCATTCATTCATTAGATGTTTAGTAAGAAGTAAACATGTGCAATAAGAACAAAATAAATCATCACACATAAGAAACACATATGAACACCAATATTTAAGGTGGAAACCCAATTCGGGAGAAAACCACCGCTGCCGTCGTCTCAGTCTTCAATATTTATTATAAAGAAAACATCTTACAACATTGTACTGGCGCAGACTCATACCAGCACGCAGGCACCCACCTACAGAAGGCTACAACCTTCTCTTGTTTACCAGCCTCTCCTGGAAGGGAGCTACGACCCCCTGCTCTCTTTTACCAGCCTCTCCTGGAAGGGAGCTCCTACCCCCTGCTCTCGTTTACCAGCTACCACTGGAAGGGAGCTACAACCCCCTCACTGAAGGCTTCGACCCTCAGCACCACTGCGGACCACATTTCATCAATTTTCATACTGGATCCGATAGCTTTCACAGAACATACCTTGCAGGCCTCTCCTCATTAGATTTTCAGACTTGACCCATTCCACACATACATCAAACTGAACCTTATAACCCATTCAATTCATTCATTGAATCATAAACCAATCAACCAACCAACCACTGATATTTTAAACGTAATCTACCAACAGCATAACCCAGATCCAGATTTCATCATTTTATACTTGCGCCAGGTCTTCATCATTTCTTTGTTGATCTTCATAGAGCTTTATCACTTCACTCGATCAACTCCATAGGTGCATCATAGATTCAGCGTTAACAGAAAACAAAGTTCGATCATGCAGATATCTTGATAAAGGGGGAGATTGTTGGCAATATGATGCAGAGTGTTGTCCTTGATGGCAACCTACTTGATAAATTTGATGGCAACCTACTTGTTCTATTTGTTAATGATGTAAATCTGATGTATCTATAGAGAAGTTTAGATGTAATAGAGAAAAACAAAGTTGCAAAGAAAAAAGGTAAAGACAGGAGCAGCATCTAAACTATCAATTGGCAAACTAGACAGAGAACAAATTATTGATGGAGAGGAGAATTAACCTTTGTTATGGGCGAAGTATTTTTGAAGAAGGAATGAAGACATTCGTAGTTCCAGACTACAGAGGAGCAGAGTTTATTTAAATATAGTCATTTCGGGTTTTAAAGCTTTCAACAACCGATATGAAGAAAATTGAATAAAACAGCCAAAGACTTTAAATTTCTGAAAAGGGAGGACAAGTGGTCCCCACCACTTTAGCGCAAATCGCAAGATTGCAAGTTTTGAAGTTTAAATGTCTTGTTGATGTGGATATTTGTGATGTGCGATCGTTGCACCATCGCAACATCGCATATTATAATCATCGCCATCCTCCATCGCAAGTTCCCTTGATTGTTTGCGATGTGCGATTATCGCGCCATTGCATATCGCACCATCGCATATTACAAAGTGTTCTGCCATATGTTTGATTGCCAATTTGCGATGCGATCCCATCACAAATCGCAAATGTTAAGTTTGCGCACTTTTTTTTTATCGCGCCATTGCATATCGCACATCACAAATGCCCGACTGCGATGTGGGCCCGGGGTCAAAGATTGAAGTCCAGTTTGTTTGAGGATTGAAGTCCGGGATTAAAATTTCATTGAAATTTGATTAAAAGTAATGTTACGCTGGCACTGCATGCCAAGTCAGCGGCACGTTAATGTTTCTTAACCTTGGCTATAGTATTATTTGGTGGAGATAAAGATTACCCTTGGGACAATTCGTGCATGGAAGAACAAAGCTTGGGGTTTCAATCTGGATTGGCTCGGTTTTTAATACGCTGGATTATCTATTTTGACCCCGTCCAGGAATACCATTAGCGGTTCGTGGTTTTGAATCATGGTTTTACTAAAGGAAAATCTATATAAGGAGAAGATAAATAGAGAATGAGGGGGGGTGTGCAAGGATTGAAAAAAAAAAATCCCTTTAAGAGATATTTGCATGATCGAACTCTATTGTTTGTTAACGCTGAATCTATGATGCACCTATGGAGTTGATCAAGGAAGTGATAAAGCTCTATGAAGATCAGCAAAGAAATGATGAAGACCTGGCGCAAGTCTAAAATGAAGAAATCTAGATCTGGGTTATGCTGTTGGTAGATTACGTTTAAAAGATCAGTGGTTGGTTGGTTGATTGGTTTATGATTCAATGAATGAATTGAATGGGTTATAAGGTTCAGTTTGATGTATGTGTGGAATGGGTCGAGTCTGAAAATCTAATGAGGAGAGGCCTGCAAGGTATGTTGTGTGAAAGCTATTGGATCCAGTATGAAAATTGATGAAACGTGGTTCGCAGTGGTGTTGAGAGTCGAAGCCTTCAGTGAGGGGGTTGTAGCTCCCTTCCAGTGGTAGCTGGTAAACGAGAGCAGGGGGTAGGAGCTCCTTTCCAGGAGAGGCTGGTAAACGAGAGCAGGGGGTCATAGCTCCCTTCCAGGAGAGGCTGGTAAACAAGAGAAGGTTGTAGCCTTTTGCAGGTGGGTGCCTGCGTGCTAGTATGAGTCTGCGCCAGTACAATGTTGTAAGATGTTTTCTTTATAATAAATATTGAAGACTGAGACGACGACAGCGGTGGTTTTCTCCCGAATTGGGTTTCCACCTTAAATCCTGGTGTTCATGTGTGTTGGTTATGTGTGATGATTTATTTTGTTCTTACTGCACATGTTTACTGCTTACTAAACATCTAATGAATGAATGACGCAATAATCTAAGCAAATAATTATCAGCATAATGAGATCTCTGTTAATACGCGAGTTTTATTAAGGATATCCACGTGTATGCAAGAGTTGGCTTCAGTAAAGTAGCGTATGGGTTTTAGTAAAAGAAAAAGTAAAAAATTTTCACCGCCCTAAACACGTATTCACCCCCCCTTCCCGCATTTTTTTTTTTTTCCCAACAAGAAGATTATCTTGAGGTAATTTCATGTTAAGCCATATTCAAGTCACCCATGATATCAGAAGACATTGACAGTAGTTAAGAAATTCTACCATTGACCGAAGTTGGAGAAAGAGGTGGTTGAGTTTGTTGCGAGATTTTGGGACTAATAGTAGGTAAAAGAAAAGTGTAATCATCCATGTGGTTTATTACAACCAATTTCGATTCCAGAGTGGAAATGAGAATTCATTTCCATGGACTTCATTACATTTTTTCCAAGGACATTGAAGTAGCATGATTCTATTATGGTTGTGGTTGAATGGTTAAGTATGATAGTTAATTTTATTACAGTTAAGTCTAGGAAATCAAATAGTGATGTAGCTCATATTTTTATTAGTGAGATAATGATTTTTCATGGTGATCCCAAGAATATTGTATCCTACAAATATTCCAAGTTTACTTCCAGGTTCTGGAAGGAGTTTTTTGCAATCTTGGGGACATAGTTCACTTTCAGTACAACTTATCATCTGTAGACATATGTACATATAGATAGGGTTAATGGGATTCTTGAGGATGTTTTGAGGATGTATTTCATGCATCAACATATTAAGTGGGAAGAGTATATTCCACTAGTAGAGTTCACATATAATAATGTGTATCAATAATATTTGAAGATGAGTCTCTTTGAGGCACATTATGGCTGGAGTTGTAATAATCCTATCAGCTGGAGTGATCCTATGAACATGGTACCAATTTTTCTGGATATGTTGGTAGAGATGGAAAAATAAATGCAGGTTATCAAGAGGAAATTGAAGGAAACACAACATAAGCATAAGAGTTACGCATATTAACACATGGTATTTAAGGAGTTTCAGGTTGGGGTGACATGTGTACTTGCACGTCAAGCCTAAGAAGAGCTCCTTGAGGATTGGGTCATCTGACAAGATGTCACCTCAATATTGTGGCCCTTTTGAGATCACTGAGAGGATTGGAATAATGGCCTTCAAATTTGCACTTCCTCTAGCAGTGAAGCTCCATGATGTTTTCAATATTTCATTGCTTAAGAATTATGTCCAGGATGTTGATCATGTGATTAATTGGTCTGTATTGGAGGTTGAACTAGAGGGATAATTCCATCCAGAACCTCAATGCATATTGCAGTGGAACAACTCATGCTCTGAAACAATGAAATCAATCAGGTTAAAGTGCAGCCGAAGCACTTTGGGCCCAATAAACCTACATAGGAGATGGCAGACGAGATGTGGGCTAAATATCCTTTATTATTTGTTGGTTCAAGCGAATGCTTTTTTAGTATATGTATGTTATATATGGATGTTTTTGTGGACACCACAATTAATTGTGTTATAACTCTCCAATAAGCGATATCATGTTTGTCATGATTGGTCGTGGTTTGCAGTAGTTGTTCATTGTAAATACTTCATCGAGCTATGTTATAAATATATATAAGAAGTATGCTTTTCTTTCAATGATTTTTTGGTCATAGATGTCATTAATCAACGCGGATGGTGTTCCCCTAAGGGGGAGGGGTTTGTAAAAAGCCCTGGTTGATTTTTCATGCAAATAATATAATAAAAAGATCATCAGACACATATTAAAATTTGAATTTTGGGAAAAACATAGTGATGGGTGTCACTGGTGATTAATTAACTATTATGGAAATTGGAAAAAGCATTGGAAGGGGAAAAGTGGCATTAATTGGAATTTATTTATGAAAATAAAGGAAAATAGGAGAAAATGAAAGCAAAGAGACATAGATTTGCATGAGACACAAATTGAAGGAAGTTGAAGAAAATAGAGACCTTGATGATAAAAAGGCCTTAGAGGATTAGTTCATAGCTTTGGTCAATTGAGATTTTTTTGGGTTATTCTTTTGACATTTTTTGGGTGGAGCTCTATTCTATTATGTCCTTCTCTCATACTCTTGCACACTTATAGAAATCGTGGAGCATGCTTGGAGCATTCTAGTATTCACTTGGATTGAAGAGAAAGGGCCAAAGAAAGTAGGAAAGTGAAAGGAAACAATTGTATCATCAACTGCAGTTGGATTGTTTGGAAGGTAACACATTGTATGTGTGATTTCCTTGTTGATTTCTAGATTCATGGTATATGCATTTTATTTATTGGTTATATGCTATCACTGGCATGGATATTTTCCTAGATTGATAGTGGTTTTAGCCTTTCCTTTCCATTTCATGGATATCCATGGTGCTGTGGGTTTTTCCACTTGATTTTTTTCTAATTGGTGACCATAATTCCTTATGGATGTGGGTTGGAAAAAATTCTCTAGAAGCCCTGAAACAACTTGGGATGAGTTACTACTCCTATATCCTAGGTTGTGAAAGAAACTCTAGATCCCTTGGTGGGTTGATTTACTAGTCCTTAGATCCAGGTTGGACAAACAATTTGTAGCCCTTGAAGGTTGTTGGTTTAGTTTATAGTTCCTAAAGCCTTGGATAGCCTGGGTATATACTGGTGTGGTTGATGTTAGTGATGTACGACCATAGAGGTGGAATAACTTTGGTTGAGGGTTGAGGTGGTTTGACCTCTGGAAGGCTCGGTTTGGTTTTGTATCAGTTTATTCCATGATATCACAAACTCATGCTTGGAATATGGCACAAGGGTGATTGGATGAAAGAGAGATTCGGTATAGCCCAATCTATGGACGAGTGGTACGTGGAATTCGTTGACTTGGTTCGTATTTTCACATATTAATAAGAGATATTCTTTTACTGCAATTCATATATACTTATAGTGATTATGTCGGTGATATTATGGCTGAGTTTCGATGGATTCTATGCTAGTTATCTTTTGGTTATATGTTCGTTATATGATGAGCATTATGTATGGCTCTTGTCATGAATGGTCTAGTTATTGATTGTTTTATGGATGTGTGGACTAATAAGAATTGTTGCAACTATGTGGAGAGGGCATAGAGCCTTCTTTGTGATTATCATATGAATTTCATACTATTATGATCATATAGGCATTCAAGGCCTGTACCTTACATGTTTTCCATGTATTTTACAAAATTTCTATTATGTTCTAGGAGGCATAGGTCAAGTTCTTGATTCGAGTTTTACTTTTTAGCTTCGTCCTCATGTAAATAATGATTCTGGAAATTTTAAGGGAGTAGTATGGAGGCTAACCTGTAATTGTGGCTCAGATCTAGGGACCATACCCTTTGAACTAGTAAATTTGGGTCACAACCACATGGAGGCAGCGTTGTGTATGTAGTTTGAAGCCTATAATCACACCTATACCTTGTCATACATGTGTTTGTGGGAATAGGTCAGTGGAAAAGATCCCTAGCTTAGGGTTTGGTCACCTAGGGTGGTCCTTTCGCCTTTAAGTGTCCAGTAGCCAGAGGGATGATGTGATTTTCCAGTTTGTGGTAAATTTCTAGGCCCCACTTCCTTAACTAGACCTTGGAGGTCGGGTCATGTTATAGTAACTCTTCCTCTCATGTTTACCCTGTTAGGTCGATGAAATTGGGTAAATGAGGATGGGGTGGTTAAAAATACCTACATAATTAAAAGAAAAAAAAATATGAATATTTTAAGATCCTCATAGAAGGTCATAATAGTCAACCTTATCATTTTAAGGATTCATTGTTTTTCTTAATTTAAAAAATATATAAAACCAACATAAAAAATTATGGGAAAATAATGATGCACAAGATCCATCCATTATTTGGAATCATACAAATTTGTTTCAAAATTTTCCATCATTTACATATCAAACTTGAGGCCTAACATGAAAATATGTGTTGTGTTTTAGAGAAAAAATGACATAAATATTTTAGGAAACACCATTTTTTTTAAGTTACACCATTTTTTCGTAGGTAAAATTTACATATTTAGGAAAAGAATTTGATTATATATGTTTAATCCTTTTACACATTGTCTTCAAAAGTTGTGTAAGTACCTTTAATAATTCCCTTTAGTGATTAGATTTATATTTTTTGAGATTTCCATTGCAACTAAAATGTCATAATCGGGTAGGATGATGTTGCACCACCGTTTCACTTATTTAGTGGACTCATATGTCGACTCTGGCATGTTGACTACGTGTCTCACTTTTAAGAGTAATTCGTATGTAGATTACTTATGGAGAACCACTTATTTATGTCACTTATGGGTTTCACTTATGGGTATCTCTTATGTTGTGTTGGGTATAAATTAATCACAATGATATAAAAAATAATTCCGTCCTTATAATGTTTCATGAGTTCAAAAATTAATAAATCTAATGAACAAATATGACATCCCAAGGAAAGTGCAAAAATAGAGAGCTTATGTTCACCTCTTAGAACAAAATTAGGTTACCCTAACTTCTCCTTAGCCATCAACTAGGCTTTTTACACTTTGTATTAACCACCATAGCTTAGTACACATTGGCACAAGTGAGACTTTCCAAACCATTGATTGGGAATTCCCCATAATAAGAAATATTAATCATGAACTAGGATTTTCAAATTCCACATCAATAGGGTTTTCAAATTCCAAAAAACTAGGATTTTCAAATTGCACAAAAATAAGGTTTTTCAAATTACACTTCAATATTATCTCCACCTTATCATATTTATTCTTACACTAAATTTTTCAAAAATAGAGGCATCAAGTTTTTATCAACATTAGGGACTATTCAATAAAAGGTGGACATTCTTTACATATCCTCTCATGTATATTGTAAACAAAATGTACAATGATCAATTTAAATTATTTTTGTTTCTTATGGTATATCAATTATGTTTTTCACATAAAATCATTAATTATGTGTCACTTATGGTGCATCAATTATGTGCATCGATTCATATGTGTTTATGCATAACTTTCATTTATTATGTGCATCACTTATGTCTTTTTAGTTAAGGTGGATCACTTATATGTGACACCTATTATGGTATATCATGGATTTTGTGCATTACCTTAGTGCATTGATACATAACTATGCTACTCATGGTTGGTATATTATGACATGTTGAATATGTGTCTTATTTTAAAGAGTTTCAATTATATTCATTTCTCATGGGGAATCACTTAATTATATCACTTATATTTGTTGCTTAAGTGTCTCACGTATGGGAGTCCCTTATGGTGTGTTGTGTATAAATCAGTCATAATGGTCTAAAAAATAAGTCCATCCACATAATTTTCATGTGGTCATAACATTCATAAATATAATGATAAAATAAAACATCCCAAGGAATATGCATAGAGAGAAATCTAACGTTTACCTCTTTGAACAAAATTCCACAATAACTAGGGCTTTCAAATTCCACAAAACTAGGGTTTCTCAGATTCCACTTGAATATACATTTACATATATTGGTAACTTGTGATACAAGGTCAATATGATGTGTTTACTTACATTGTCTAATTATGCACTCAAATTCAAACCCATATGTTGGAGTATTTTTTCACAAATCTTGGAATTTTAAATTTGATTCCCTCCACCTTATATTTATCCAAGTACACCACATTTTTTATAAAGAGAGGCATCAACCTCTTTGAAATATCATTTATTGGTTAATAGAAGGAAAAATCTCCTTCCATATCGTCTTGAATATATTTCATCCACTATGTACATTGTTCAATTTAGAACATGTTAATTTCATATGGTGTGTCGATTATGGCACATTAAAACATTAATTATGTAACATATATGGTGCATCCATGCATAGGTGTTGGTGGTCATGGTTCATTTTCTCTGTACATCACTTATGTATTTTTAGTTAAGATGCATCACTTATATGTGACACCCAATATGGTGTATCATGGCTTATGTACATTGCTTTAGTCAATTAATTCTTAACTATGTCACTTATGGTAGGTATCTTGTCGCATGTTGACTATGTGTCTCACATTGAATAGTATCACTTATGTACAATTCTTATGGTGCATTACTTATGTACATTCCACATTAATAGGGTTTCCAAATTTCAAAATATGTTTTCCACCTTTAGGAAAAATCTCCACACTTTTTTAAAATTTGATCCCCAAAACTAGCCCCATGTCAGGTTCAATTTCAATATTGCAACTACAAAAATGCTGATTGAAAGTCATACATATACATGAGTTTTTGTTGTTAATTCTTTAGTTTATCTTATATTTTTTTTGGAATCAAGAAATGATGTTAAAATCCAAATAAATAATAAAAACCATTTTTTTGAGTCCCAATAAACAAGAGAGTCTCGAAGAGGAATGATGCATATCAATTCTTACACCCATAGACAAAATTATCAATATGTGCATAAATGGCTCTTGGAAATGAGTTGAAACTCACCATAAAATTCAAACCAAGACTCAAATGGGAATATCATCAATTCCATTGGACTCCTAGCATCAAGTTACACCTAGGGACACCCCCCTCTTAGGACTCCATAGGTAGAAAATTTTTTACTTGCAAATAATTAGAGCAAAGGATTTGTTTAGTAAATATCAATGTAAATTTTGCATAAGGGGTTGGATTATGCAAAAAAATCTGTTGGAGCGGGTTCCCTTGCATGAAATTTTGATATATTTTGATAATATTTTGTAATAGTTTAGTTTGGCACAAGGGCTTTGGGGTGGGTCAAAGCCCCTAATTAATTGTAATGGGTCAAAGGGTAGACCATAGAGTAGCACAGGCTAAAATATTATAAATAGATGAATAAGATCAAGTTTAGAGGTAAGTTTGATTAATTCCGGATGTGAATGTTGGATCTATGACACTTGTTGATTTGTCTGAGTAAGGGCTCCTACTGGCTGTGTGCGTGGAGACCCTAAGTCCTACTGTGTGCAGACCCTGCTGGCTATGTGCGTGGGTGTATGAATGAGTTTATAGGTGGAATATGAAGCATTAATGAATGAGAAGACCTTTTGATGATAGTGAAATATTTCTATGTTTTGTTATGAGTTACGTTATATGTTGATTTCTGAGATATGTATGTGTACTAAATACTATTAGTTAATTGATGTGCATGTGGATGTGATACTTGAAAGAGTAATGATTGCATAGATATAGTGATTTTTGGTCATATTTCTTCTGTTAACTATTTATATTACGATTTGCAGGCTTCGTACAAGTTATTCAATAAAGTATATTGTTAAAGTTTTTTGGTTAGGGCTTCCTTGGCATAGGCTTGTTATAGATCTGGAGGCACCCACTTCATTAAAATATCTCTCTCTCTCAGGCTGTGGAAACCTGGTTCTAGCACCCTCCCATAATACTTCAGGTGAGACCTTGACTTGCACAAGCTGGTAATTTCTGAAAGGGCCAGTAGTACAGGATTTTGTTGGTAAAACTCAAGTCTAAACTTGGGTCAAGACCCCTCAAACCAACAAATGGCTCCAATAGATTTATGCCCACAATTTCACGCCTGCTTTGAGGTCTGCCTTGACCTGGCCATTTTGTCGAGTGAGCAGCTCCATGCATTGTACACCTTCATTTTAGCGGAGCTTCAGGAAAGGGAGGCGTGCGCCCAACATCAGGTCGACGAGGTTGAGCACGTCGCAAATTCCAAGGCAGAAGAATATGAGTAGGCTCAGATATCATAGCAGGCAACCTTATCTCAACAGGTGGAATTAGAAAGTGCCATCGACTGGTTATGCGATGACATCCCCAACATTTCTATCTCAGCCTCGGTCGCACTACAAGTTAAATTCAAAATCCTGGTTGAAGCTCTCAAAGCCTCACGGACAGAGTTTAGTTGGTAAATTTAGAGTTTGAACAATATATTGTAGTGTTGCAAGTGTAGCTAAAGCCCAAGACCCTCCCCGCAGTGCACACACAATGAACAACTACAATCCAGAATGCGGTGGCTAGCATCTTAGAATTTGTCACGTATGGCTCCTCGTTGCTTGACAAGTCCATGGGGATGTGGAATTCAGTGCAAACATATCCTCTAGTCAAGTAACTTAATCAGGAGTTGTGTGAAAAAGAGTAGGATTTCGATGACTTACAAGAATTTCTCCCCACCCTCATCTGTGTTCAATGAATGGAATACCTTCAAAACAGCCAGGTGCTGTAAGGTGAGGTATAGGCACTCTATTGTCAGAACAAAATCATCACTAATCACATCAAGCCTTGGGCGGAGGAGGCCATGTAGCTCTCTCAGGACCTACATGCTGTCGTATGCAGTCTAAACCACAGGATGAAGCAGGTCACTCTGGTCGTTGCAAGGCCTCCATGTTGTGTAACCAGCTCCAAAAATAGAAGAAAAGAGATATGAGCGCCTTAGAAATAAGGCACTTCAAGGGGGCAACCTCCAATACATTACATAAATGAACAATTCTTGGATGATACAATTTACGAAACCTACTTTCTATATATAGGAGTCCATGGGGCCATAATGTAATCCTAGTGGGCCACAATGTAATCCTAGCCGACCTAACAATAATAATTTAAGGGCACAATAATAACAATATGGGGGTTACATGGGTACAATGATAACAATAAGGGGGGCTACACTAACATAATAAGGGGCTATCCTATTAATATAGGGACTTAACATGCCCCTCTCCTTCAAACAAGTGTTGTCCTCAACGCTTGATTATTTCTTGATGCTTCTGTATAAAATTCTCATCCTCCCATGTGGAATCTTCTACAGGAAAGTTCTTCCACTTGCTGAGATACTCTGAAATTGATCGTACTTTTCGAGTTCTTGTTTTTGTGACTGCTTTAGAACTTCTTTTGATGTGATGTTGATATTCCCGTTGTTTCATTAGATTCTGCACCAAAGTTAGGTTATCCTTTGAGAGTTGGAGAACTTGTTGTTGATGCTCGATGTCATATTCCACTAATTTATCATCCATATTAGTTATTATTTTATCCTTCAAACCATCCAAATTAGCCTCCATTTCTTCTTTTAAACCATCTATTTCATCTTCGGTTGCTCTTCGTAAGATCGAAATTTGTTGCACTTGGTACCGTAATTTTGATATCTCATACTGCAATTCTTCCACTTCATGCATCATAGTATAGATTTATGAGGGATTAATGGGTGTTGAATTATTTTTAGGAGGCATTTCAGAACGAAATACTGAAATATATGCTCAATGGGCCCTTGGAATCACTTCAAACTGATTTTTCAAACAATATTTATGCAATTCGGGAAAAACAATACACACCTTTTACTTGCTTTTGAGGAGCTCGATATTGGAATTGGATTATATAAGTGATTGTGACTCTTCAATATCTGAAATTAAGCAATGAAATATCCCTCTGAATTCTCTTTTGAATGCCACAGGTCTGACCTAATTTGGATTCTCCAAGACAAAGTTATGTCCAATCTCCCACAATGACCTAATTATGGACTGGTTCAGTATATCGAACTTGTACGACTTTCCACGTGTCACTGTTTTTTCCTTTTCCTCTGAAATTGATAGCTAAGAAACTGCAGTCTGTGTACTTGCAACCAATTTTTACGGCACTCCAATCTGATGCCCAGAGAGAGAGAGTTATTGAACTTTTCCCACGATCACCTCTTTGAGATGAAATTCAGGAGCCTGAAAAAGCACTACCTTCCACAGATCATATCTCCAAAAATATTGCGAACCAAGCTCTGAAATTTTTTTGACGAATTTCCTCAGGATTTCAGCTTCGCACCATATGAATTTCAGATTCTGAACCTTCGTAGAAAAAATTTTATAGCGAAAATTCCACGATGACCTGTTTAGGAGCTTGAAAAAAGACCTAACTTCCACAGATGATATCTCCGAAACTATTGCGAACCAAGCTCTGAAATTTTTAGACAATCTTCCTCAGGATTTCAGCTTCGCACCCTAAAAATTTCAGCTTCTGAAACTTCGTAGAAAAAACGTTATAGCGAAAATGCCACGATGACCTGTTTGGAGCAGCGAAACCTTAGAATCCAAAGCTCTGATACCAAATGTTGTGTAACCAGCTCCAAAAATAGAAGAAAAGAGATATCAACGCCTTAGAAATAAGCCACTTCGAGGGGGCAACCTCCAATACATTACATAAATGAACAATTCTTGGATGATACAATTTACGAAACCTCCTTTCTATATATAGGAGTCCATGGGGCCATAATGTAATCCTAGTGGGCCACAATGTAATCCTAGCCGACCTAACAATAATAATTTAAGGGCACAATAATAACAATATGGGGGTTACAGGGGTACAATGATAAAAATAAGGGGGGCTACACTAACATAATAAGGGGCTATCCTATTAATATAGGGACTTAACACTCCATCAGAACGGTTGGTCAAAATCGTGCAGAATGCCGTAGCGCAAAGTGCAGGCATTTTGACCCACTTTTTTGCGGCTATCGACGTGCTCGAGCTCAAAATGAAGACCCCACTGCTGCTATGACTTTGGACGAGTCACAAAATTTTATTGGGGGCCTGTTGGAGAGGGGTCCCTTGCATGAAATTTTAATATATCTTTGTAATATTTTGTAATAGTTTAGTCTGGCGTAGGGGCTTTGGGGTGGGTCAAAGCCCCTAATGAATTGTAATGGGTCAAAGGGTAGACCAAGGGTCTGTAAACCATTATTTTTGGATGATAGAGTAGTGCAAGATAAAAAATTTTAAATATATGAATAAGATCGAGTCTAGAGGTAAGTTTTACTAAGTCTAGATGCGAATGTTGGATCTGTAATACTTGTTGATTTTTTTGAGTAAGGGCTCCAACTGGCTGTGTGCGTGGAGACCCTAAGTCCTGCTATGTGCGGACCCCGCTGGATGTGTGCGCGGGTGTATGAATGAGTCTGTAGGTGGAATCTGAAGCATTAATGAATGAGAATAATTTTTGTTGATAGTGGAATTTCTCTGTGTTTTTTTATGAGTTGTGCTATATGTTGGTTTTCGAGTTATGTATGTGTACTGAATACTGTTAGTTAATTGATGTGCACGTGGATGTGATACTTGAAAGAGTAATGAATGCATAGAAATGGTTATGTTTTGTCATATTTCTTCTCTTAACTGGTTATATTATGATTTTCAGGTTTCACACAATTCATTCAGTCAAGTATATTGTTAAGGGTTTCTTGTTAGGGCTTCATCGGCGTAGGAATATACTAGATCTGAAGGCACCTGCTTCATTAAACTATATATCCCTCTCTCTCAGGGTGTGGGAACCTAGTTCCAGTACCCTCCCATACTACTTCGGGTGAGACCTTGACTTGTGCAAGCAGGTCATTTCCGAAAGGGCTAGTAGTACAAGGTTTTGTTGGTAAAACTCAAGTCTGAAGCTGGGTTAAGACCCCTCATACGAACATGATCACTTGAGAAATTTTGGGTAGTGTTCTAACATGGGCCTTGGAAAAACAAATATGTTGATGCTTATGAAAAACATTTTTACTACTCAACTTATTTTTTATACCATGAGACAAAATTCACAATATGTCCCTAAATGTGTCTTGGAAGAAATTTACAACTCTCCATAGAATTAAAATTGAGATCATTTTGGAAAATAGTAAATTTTTTTGGACTCCTGGAAATGGGTTACAACTAGGGACACTCCCTATAGGACTCCATAAGTTAAAATTTTATTTATTGAGGATATCCAAAGCTATGTTTTTGCTTAGTAAAGATCACTACAAAATTTGCACAAGGGGTTCAATTTTAAAAAATTTCTCACTCAAGTGATCATCGGTAGTGTGCTTGCATGGGCCTTATCCAAACACAAATTTTGGAGCTTAGAAAACACATTTTTTTTGTTGGATTTTGTTTTTATACCCCAAAAAAATTATTCATAATATCTCCTCCATTGGCTCTTGGAAGTGAGTTGAAACTTTGCATAAAATTCAAATCGGGACTCGGATGGGAAAACTATTGATTTTTTTGGACTCTTGGTATTGGGTTGTAGTCAAGGACACCCAAAAATTAGGAATCCATAGGTAAACAAATGATATATATATATATATATATATATTATTAAAGATTGATGCAAGTTTTGAAAAAGTTGTTGGATTTTGCCACAAATTATCACTTGATGGGTGCGTTGTAATTTTCATTAGAATCTTGGAGCTCTCCGGAGGAGCTACGCTGCAAGAGGGAAGCTGATGGCCCAAATATGCAGCTGTGATCACCCTCCTGTAATCATCGCTTCTCAGATCTATCTAGCTGCACCGGATGAATAGAGCCTAGGCATGCCTTTGCCTAAGCACGAGACCTCCAGTAACTGCAGTAGAAAATATTTGATGGAAGCTTAGATCCACCCACCTCTACCTCGGGATCTGACCAGGACCAAACCCAGCAATGCGGGTTCAGCAGCATCCTGTGTAGATCTTAGTTTGAAAGGCTCCATAATGAAGGACACCATCAATAGTTGCGCGAATTGGATCAGTTCCCCTATGATGACCATTGACAGGGAAAAAAATGCCACTCACAACCTACCTCCACTCCATATCAGACCATCGCTCCATCACACCTCTCTCGTAAAGGCAGACATGAACCCCTCTTTCAAGATCCAGAGCATACTTCTCAATGGAAATATGCTACTCTGCTGGGTGTGATCTGTAGATTAGGTGCAAATTCTAGAGCATGTCCTCGAACTCAAGGTGAGGATCCCTTCCATCATGGAGTGATTCCTCTACATAGGTAAAAAACTCGAGAAAACCCTCTAGATTTCTTTTTATAACATTGAGAAAAACACTACTCTGGTTTTATCCCATCGTCTGCAAGGAGGGGCTTCTAGAAAGCCCTCCTCTACACAAGATTTCTCCTACAAGGATGTTTTCCATGCACAACACCCTACGAAAACTGCACCTCCTCCTGATGCTCCCAAGCCTTTTTTAGTGAAAAAAATGCAGGATATACCAGTGATTGAAATCTCCCACCCACCATTACATGACTAGTTTCAATTATATGCAGAAAAATCCATAATCTCCCAATTCAATGGATTATGGCCATGCTTAGCAGATCTCTATCAATGGGTTCACACTACATGGACCAATAACCGTAGGATTTTATTCTGCTCAAAGGGTTTCTTCATAGTTCTGTTCACTTTCGAGGAGGACTATCAAAAAGCCTTAACATGAGGACCTTGGTTTTGGGGAAAAGCTGGGTTATTCCTCACACCATGGTTCCCATACTTCGATTCCTCCACAACCATCATCACCAAGCTTCTTATTGGGTCAGGCTGCCAAATTTGTCGGCCCCTCTATGGCAATTTTCTGTCTTTCAAGGAATCGGATATACTCTAGGATGCTTTCTGGCAACGTACACCTCCAGGGGGGAATCATGCATATACACATTCAGTAGAATATGCGTTGAAATAGACATCAGCAAAGAACTACTAGATCAAATAAATCTCAGAGTGGGAGACTTCCATTGAACACAGACCCTAGGCTATGATAATACTGCTTTCCGATGCTGCCATTACCACCAAACAAGAAGAAGAGAAACCAAAAATAACACTCCAAAAGTTGGAAGCCATGTGTTTCGCCTCCCATGTATGACATTTATTTCTTCATCTCGAATGAGGAAGAGATCGAAGTAGATGTGGAGGTTGTAAAGCAAGAGAAGGACATGACCTAGGCAGACCCTGAAGTGCTCACCGGTCCCACGACTGCTCAGAAACGGTCTCATCAAACCTCCCCCTCTGATTCAGATAAAGAGGCCTCTCCTTGAGACACCAATAGGCTCTAAGTGGTACTAGCCCAACAACACTAGGATGGTTGGGTCATAGTTTCAAAAAAGAAAGGAAAAAAATGTTGTACTAAGGAAGCAACCCACTTTTGGTAGTTTCTAGTGTTTTTCTTGCGGCTGCCTTGCTTTTCTTCTTATATCTCTTTCTTCTATCTTGGCTACTCTATGGGACTGAGGTTCAATGTTCTCCATTTCTGATTCCCTATTGTCTAGCCTCTACTGTTCGTAATTCATCTTGTACCATACACTCTTCTAATAGAAATAGACTAATTTACCAAAAAAAAGAAACATTAGACTCTTGGCACTAGATTTTAGCTAGCATAACCTTGCTCAGGATTACATAGGGAAAAAGGTGAATTTTTAGGGTCGTCAAGTCTAGTTTTTTTATTTGTAAAGTCCAATACAAATTTTACACTAGGTGGCAGAATTTTCAAAACCTTGGCTCAAGAGATAGTGGGTAGTGTATTCACATGGAGACTTCACCAACCACACTTGTCAGAATTGTGTTATTAAGGAATTGGAAAATAAATGACATGTATATTTTGATAGATTTTCCTCTGTTTGCGTGATGCGTCCTAGACCCAGGTTCAAATTATATGGATGCATGAACCAACCAAACCCACTATTACAGGCCCTTTCTGCAATGATATGCCCGCGCAGACAAAAGTATCACTTGAGGCAATATAGGGAGATTCTAGAACTAGGTTTCTGCATCCAGAAGGAAAATGGAGTGTGGCTTTAGGGATTATACCCCTTTCAATACTTTACAAATCTTCGTAGAAAAAATAGCTTAATTATACAACCGCAACTCAACACTTCTATTGAACCAACTTGTAGACTGCATGATCTTACTTTAACAAGCATAAAACAACATAAATAATGATAAAAAGGAATTTGCGATGGAATTATAAGTAAAAACATAATGAAACATATATAATATCAAAGAAAAAGTAAAGCAAAGACATAAACTCAAAATATAGGTTTGTCTTCAAAACTCTTTCATTAATGCTTAGATCTTCCCAATACAATCAGTTCCACCTTACGCACTCAGCTGAAGGAGCCTTTTCTCTAACTCAAACCAAAGAACATGCTCAATTTAATCTTACATCCAAGTGCATTCTATGATCTATCTATCAAGTATGATCTATATATGATCAAGACTATTCTAAACTCCTTATATAGTCTTTACATTTACAATACCATGGTCTGAAAATGATGGGTGGAGCTCAAAGCATAAAAAATATTCCCATTATTTTACAAAATAAGTGGCCTTGACCAACCCCAAAGGCCCTAAGACTCTAACTTAGCTCCGCATTATGCACTTCGATCGTCAATCTGTGGAGTATTTTTAAAAATATTCAATCGAGGGGTACTCTATCCAATAGGCCCCCAAAACATTTCTTCACTCTAGTCATTGAGAACCTCTAGGGATAGATTTATCTCAGTAAAACTTCAATTTTTTGCCATTAATACGTCCATCAAATAATTCTCCATTCAATGTTTTGAGCTAAACTGCACCCCCTTTCAAGACATTTCTGACAATGTAAGGTCCCAACCAGTGCATTTGCAGCTTTCCCGAGAAATTCATGAACTTGTTATCATACAAAAGAACTAGGTCCCCATCCTTGAAGGCCTTCTTTTTAATATGCCTACAATGCTAGGCCTTTTCCCTCTCCTTCTGTACCTATTGCTGAAATTCAGCAATGAACCTATCTTACTCTGCCGCAAACAATTGTGCCAATATCTGCTCCATAATATCGTTATCCTCCATACTTGTAACTGCTGCAATGTAGATACTAGGCACAATGTACTTCATGGGAATCATAGCTTCATGTCCATACACTAATATGAGTGGATTCTGACACATTAACCTCTTACAGGTATTCTTGTAGGCCCATCAAACTGCAAGAAAGCACAGATCCAAGTTATCCCTGTTGACGTTGCACACCTTCGTCAAAGTGTTCTCCAAAATTTTGTTAAAAGCCTCAACTGTCCCATTTTCCTGTGGATGATATGGCGTGCTATTATAGTAATGAATTATGAACTCCATGTTCAATGCTTCAATAGTGTTATTTAGGAAATTTGTACTGTTATCTCTCATCAAGATATTTGGGCAACCAAACCTTGACAAAATATGTTCAAAAATAAACTTTGGCGATGGGTTTGCACTACAATTCTTCATCGGATGTGCCTCAACACATCTAGTGAGGTAATAGGTAGTAGTAATAATGTACCGTGCACTTTTTTTCTTCCCAGGTGGATCACCAGTCCCAAAAAATCAATTTCCCATTTATCAAATGTCTACAAAGTAACTTGAAGGTGGAATGGAATTTCATCCCTTTGAAAAGTTATACTAATCCTTTCACAAAAATTGCAAGCACTAAAATATTCCTTCGAATCCTTATGCACCATAGGCCACCAAAGTCAAGCTCATACAATATTCTTCGCAGTGGCATTTCCTACATATTTACCTCTGGCAACTCTGCCATGTGCTTCAACCAAAATATTGTGTCGTTCATGCAGAAGAACATATCTTCACAGAATCTCATTAGCCTCCATATTGAATAGATGTTCTACGATCATAGTAAAATATGATACCTTTACTACCAGCTCTTTCTTTTGTTGCATAGTGTACTCTGGAGGTGTGAATCATGTACTCATAAACTAAATGTTATCTAAAAAATTTTCATATGCAACCCAAATAGAAAACAATTTTCCATCAAGTAATCCTTCCTCAATATTCGTCGGCTCTCCGCCTATCTCGACCCTAGACAAATGATCTAGTCCTGCATTCAACTGTCTTGGCTTGACTATTACTTAAAAATAATCCTCTTAGAATAGCAATAGCCACCTACAAACCCCCCCCCCACCCAACACAAGATTTTTTACCAAGTATTTCAAAGCAAAATGATTGTCCCAATAGTCGTCAAAATTCACGAACTTGGGCTCCGCTTCTGAGCCTATGTTGACTTGATAAGTCTTGATAGGTTGTGCTATGTATGGCATCTCAACTTCAGGACCTAAAACCTCGTGATTTCCTTCTGATTCAGGAATATTGACATCACTCAGATCCTCCTCACCTTCATCTCTAGTTATATTGTAACATTCTCGTGCTTGTTTCAACTACGTAGCCTAGTCAGGCTGGTTTGGATCCCTTGGCTCAACGGTAATTCAAAATATTCCCATTTGGAATTCCTGGAGAGAATCATTAATAAATTCCCATCCATCGAAAAAATTATAAGTCAGTAAGAAACCTTCCATCATCTCATACCAATATATGGTTCCATGGTGTAGCTATGTTTCTAGATACCACTGTTAAGGTATTGTATCCAAGGTATGAAAGAATATATACATCGATTCAGGTTGTGGTTCTTCACCTCAAGATACAACCCAAAGTGATAAATTCTCGTTAGGATCATCTTTACCATTGTACTTCTTCTCGATATTAGTGTCTACATGACATAACCTGAGTCTTATCAGCCTGTAAAGTTCCTTCCATCCTCCAAATTTTTCTCTATGCGTGTCCCAACATCGGGCTAGAGTGGACGACAAGCAAAAGTCAAAAGCTTCATATCTTTGTTCCTCAGGTACCTTCTTCTAAAATTCCTCCAGAAATAAGACAACGTTTGTAGTTCCATCATAAAATGGCAAGTCGCACACCTCTGAGGTGACACAGTGAGGTGATTTGGTAACTTTTTAGACCACTTAGTAGATACTTCATGCAAGCAATGCTACTAATGTTCCAATTCCTCATTGAAGTCTGAAACACACAAAATATCGCACTCCAAACTTATTCTGCGATCAACACTAGGATTAATCCAATCCTCATCATGCTCAATGATATTATAGATCGGATCAATATCAACATCACCATATTCATGTTGGATCGGTTATGTGTATCGCACTCCTTCAGTGGGGTCTAAAGGCACAAAAAACCTTGTACCATTCTTTCCAAACACCATCTATCTATTTTTCAAATTGATTATAACATCCATGTTATATGCCCAATCAAATCAAAGCAACGAAAGGTACAGATTACAGTCATCAACAATCTCAATAACTTCAAAGTCGGACAACGCACTTTATCCATCAATATCTACACTGATGCCATGCAGTCGACCCATGGGAATTATTTTCTTCTTGTTTTCTATCATTAGCTAAATTGATGAATCATTGTAGCTTATTTCTCCCCATCCGTTCCAATGTTTGTTTTGGTAAAACATCGGCATCTGATCTAAGATCAAGCATGACCTGATCCATCTCATAATCTCCTATTTGCACAGTCAACCACATCTCTCCGACGGTTCTCTTTTTATTTTTGTAGACCTTATTTACTGCGTGTTGTTCAATTCATGGCTCTTCTTTGCCATCATAGCTATCTATCAGCTCCTGCAACCCTTCCATAGCCTTTTTATCCCTTACCAACTTCATACATGTCTACAAGAAGGAATTCAGAATGAATGTATCTACTTCCTTTGTTTCAATAATCTCCTTTGGCTTGGTCTTCTATTGAAATATTTGTAACTGCATTTTGGAATTGTGGGGAAAAATAAACTTTACCTCGAAACCCCATGAGGGAACCATGAACTACCCTGCGACATATCACCCACAAAAATTAGAGATAAAATTTTACAACAACTGCTCAAAACGCAAAAGTGTGTATAATATAACAAAGAGACGTGAATGTAAATGAGGAAAAGGGGTGTCTTGAAGAATTGGCATGTAGAATTCTATTATGGTCAGAGGGAAATCCTTGTCTCTTTAAAAGGGAAACATAAGGATACAATCCTGGTGGTAAATATTTGAAGGAAGGACATCAAAATTCTAGTGTTGTAGAGATTGGATCCCAACCTAAGCCAAACACACATGATTTTTATGTGGTGAAGAACTTGGGTAGGTAGTTACCCTAATGATGTAATACCAACCCCACCATAAATTATTAGGGTAGTAAATCACCACAATTGAACGAGACACTTGGCTAGAGATAATCATGCTTTGTGAACCTTTTTCCATGTACTTCCATTCACGTGAACAAAGTTCCATATCACTACAAGTGTTTGAAGGTTCCATGAAGATCTTAGGGTTCCCAAAATTCAACGAAATTCAATATATATATGACCCCAGATATTAGTTTTCCAAGCTATGTAAGTAGTGTATTTATGTTTTGTATCCATGGGATTGGTATAGAAAAGGTTATAATGATTATAAATGCATTATATAAATATATATATGTTACCGAATCAAGATCAATTACATGGTGAATCATTATGTTCATGGTAATTGAAACAAGGGGATATATATATATATACAACCAATGTAAAAGTAATAATGATATATCCTTAGTCTTGGAGGGGTCTATGCTAGAAAAAAAACATAATTTGACTTTATGATTGAAACTTAAATAGAGATATTTGTATCATGGAAAATAGTGAATCGAAGAGGGATACCATGCCTCCTAAGGAAAGATTATTATAATTGAAAACATAAATCAAGGAGAGGTTGCCTCTACATAATAAAGAAAATTAGATATATCACCTTGTAATGTGGTAAAATGTATATATTGTAAATGTGATATATGGTATCAAAGATGTAGGTTACAATATTGTGGCCTATGAGCCCAACTATAGCTGAAATAAAACATCGTAAATGTTTCGTACATGATTATGAACAAAGATTTTTTTTTTGTTATACAACAAAGAAAGAAGTAATTAATAGAGGCATGTACTATGAGTAAATTGATATAAATAATAATCGATTATTTTGAAAAAAACCTTGCTTATAGGAATAGGTATGTTGGGAATTTAGGAGTAAAATTAGTTTCTCATAAAATTGGTTGAGCATAAGACATGCTAACTAGTGGACTTGATTCCATGACTATTTGAATAATGAAGTAGACAAAGAAGCTCATAATCTATCAGATTGAGAAAGTAATTACATATCCAAGATGAGAAATGTAAACATGTATAGATATGTAAGAAATGAAAATTATAGAACCACTTATCTTAATTCATTTAAAAGTTTGTAACAATATAAGGGTATGTTTGATATACATATGAATTACCTCTAAAAAAAATCTGGGAAAAAAAAACTACCTGCATGCTCATAAAAGTTTGAATTATGTTGAGTAATTTGTGGATGTTGTACATGAAGTAAAAATTCTTTAAGGTTAATCATCTATCTTACTACTAATATAGTGAGATTTTTTTTTTTTTTGCACAAAATGATTTTGGATACAAAAATTCTAAGGTTGTGTTGTAGCCGCTACCACACCCTCCAAAATTTCACCCCTTTAAAATTTTTGAGCCCCTAACCTTTCGATAAAGATAAAGCCTAATCCAGGTCCACTCCTTTAAGATTCCAAGCCGCAAAGTCACATAATTTATTAAATCCTAAGAATTGTGACCCTACAACCTTGTGACCCCCAGGTCGTGAAGTCAGAAGGTCGCATGAGAGCCTAAAACCTAAGAATTGCGACCATGCGACCTTGTGACCTTGTGACCCCTAGGTTGCTAGGTCGCAAGGTCACATATCTCATCAAAATGACCTGATTTGTGACCCAGCAACCCTCATTAATTGAACGCATGTGCGACCCATTTATAAATAAAAGGGTTGCATGGGTCGCATTCGACCTAAACGATGGAGCAAGAAAACGCATTTGACAAGTCAGCTAGAGTGTGTTTTTCCCGGGTAAGTTGCCTAATCCTCCTGTTGTTTCCTTTGTGATTAATTGTTACCATTTTCCCCTTTTCCCCTAGCTTATTTATCCTTGCCCTGGCCCTATTCAAGCTCCCTGCTAGCCCTATTTAGGATTTAACTTTCTCCCTCATGACATATACCCTCTGATCTTTTCTCTGAAGCCACTCTTCCCCAATGACGGTCTCAAACACCTTTCTCAGCATGCCTAGGGAAAATATCAAGGCCCAAATGTGCTTTCTTTTGAGTGTTATCTCACCTTTTCCCTCTCCGAAATCCTTGATCGCTGCATAACCCATCGACGGAGCTCTAGCGCGACCCCGTGACTCTACAACTGGGTGACCTCATGACCTTCTGACTGGGCGACCTGACGACCCCGTGACCTGGACGCTAAGTCACTAGGTCACGAAGTTTCTCATCACCTAGCACCATCCCACCACACAACCCAACGACCTAGTCGCCAAGTCGCGTTTCCTTGAGAATTCACACCGACGCGACCTAGTGACCCAGTGACCTGGTCGCAAGTCACCAAGTCATGTTTCTTTCAAATTTTCACTTGGAATGCCTTAGCAACCCATCAACCTAGTCATAAGGTCGCCAAGTCGTAGGTCTACCCATTTCCCTAAATAATAATTAAGCAGAAGTAGCAGCATCCTAGGTATCTATAATTATGTCATCCATATTATCGTGGGACTGTTTCATGAATATGCCAAGGAACATCGAAGCTGAGCTCGAGTGTGTGTCCATCTCTTTGGCCTCAAGCAATATGGGCCCCTTGGTAGTGCGAAAAAGAGGTAAGAGTCCTGAAGTAGAAATTTCAGAAGAAGGGATGCCTCCTTCCCCTCCTCCTATCTATGGATACATGGCTTGCATATTTGGGAAAGGAGATAGCATGAGTTGGTATCAGGTATATCAAGAGTTCACGAAGCTTGAGTTTCTAGAAGACCTCCTAGACTGACAGGTATATGTTCAGGTAAAGAGGTCTAAACTACACTATGCAAGGTCCCATCCACCCATTTTTCCATGTAGAGAGATGACCGAATGGATCTTGCAGAAGGTCGATTCCAGAATCTGGGTCATTCGAGATCATGCAGGAAGTTCATTTGCATATCTCGAAGGGCAGGATGCGAAGGTTTACTATGCACTCCCCACCCAGGAAAAGACATTAAACCTTGAATGGGCTACTACTCATGTAGTCCCCATACTCGAGACCTTAAGGGGATGGTGGGAGGACCCAAAAAATTTCAAATTCAGGAAGGATCAGGAATATAAAACAACGGGCCTCAAGAAATTCTATAAGTTGGTGGCGGTAATGTTATGCAGGATGTATGGCTGACAAGACGCCACCACCTTCAATGGTACTTGGGTTTCCCTCATGTGCACTGTTACCACGTATGGCACCCATTTCAACTAGGCCCGCCTAAATATAGTAGCATCCCTCAGGTCAAACATATCATCAACGCAAGCACCCAACGAAGGATGTGCATCCAAATTATACATGGCCTCCTATCTATTGGACGCAGTATGTGTGAGATGTAAATTTACCGAGTAGTCTCATAACTAGGATGTAGAGTGTGGCGGGCCAATCCACAAATATTTGCAAGTATTCTGGGCCTCTAATTACAATCAAGACATAGAATCAATCTCACATAACTTAATCCCCGCCCTCTATAGAAAATTGTTTGGAAACGATTGCCCATGTATGTCTAGCCGAGCCATGGAGACAATAACCCAATTAGATAACTGGTTTCCCATTAAAGATATTACTTTTATCAGGGTTTTCAGTTCATACAAGGCACCCCATGCACTACCTCAATTCATCCCTGATAAATTTCTCTTACAAGAAGTATGTTACCAGATTATGAGTGGGTTTTCAAAGGTTCCCACCAAAGGCAAGAAGAAACCATGGTCAACTCTCCCACTTACTATTGTCATCTACATAGTCAGAGATTTCAGAGAAGTAGAAGCAGAGGCTGGGGAAAACAAGGGTTTCCATTTGCCACCCGTATCGCACCAGACATATGATCTTGAAAGAATTGTCCCCGCGCATTGCAAATGGGCCAAATACCAATGGAGATGCCAACACATGGAGTTCCCAACCAAATATAAAATAAGGAACTACTACAAAAAGGACAGGGAGGTTGCTCTAGAAGAATCGACCAATCAAGAGGAACAAGATAATCAAACCTTAGAAGAAAGGATCCACACGCTAGGAGGAGCCTCATCTTCCAAAGCCAAGAAACCAAGCACTGATACAGGCAGTGGTATTTCTAAATAGCAACAGGAGAAAAGAGATAGAGAGGCTAAGGCACTACGAGAAGTCGAGGAGAAGGCGAAAGAAGAGGAACTCCAAAGGACCCAAGATGCCCTAGCACAACAGAAAGAAGAGGATAAGAGAAAGTAACAACTTAGGGAAGAGCAGGAAAGGAAGTAGGTAGAAGAAGCCCACAGGAAAAACGAGGAAGATGAGTAGAATAGGAAAAGGGAGGAAGAGGAACAGAAGAAGAAAGAAGAGGAAGAGAGGAAAGAGGATGGGCGTAAAATAAAAGAAGAACAAGACAAGAAAGAAGCTGAGTGACAGTTAAAAGAAAAGCAAGATGAAGTGGAAGTTGAGCAAAGGAGGGAGGAAGAAAGTCAGAAATCAAATGAATATTCCTCCAAGGAAGCAGAAGGTAGCAAGACACCTCCTCCAGAAACAGGGAAACCGTCAGAGTTTCCACACATCTAGGTGTTTCAGACAACCCCTACGAAAAGTGCGCATCTTACTCTCTCGGAACTTGGAACCTCTGAAGAACAAGAATATGAAGTCTTGGATCTGACGAGGCTAACTTATGACCAGTTCACACACAATATCAGGCAAGAGAACAGGAGATGTCTAGCGCGGAACTCTGCTACACCTCTTGCAGCCACAACAGAAAAAGACATAGTCTTGGATAGCAAGACCAATCCAATAATGACCGCATCAGCAGGAACCGCCTTTGTAGCATCCATAGAGGAAAACATTAGCAGAATTAGTAGAGATATTCTCTCTTTACAAAACAGGCTGCAAACTTTAGAGCAGAGAAAACCTCAGGCTGAACAGGATAACAAGGGGCTGGAGGAATAATTTTAGAGGCTACAGTTTACAAGCACCTGATCCAACGACTTGCCTCTCACCATTCAAAGGGAGTTAGGCACTTTAGAAGTCACTATGAAACAGGTATACGAAGATATTTTCACAATAAAATGGACAGTCACTCCATTACTGAAAGCACAAGCAGAGACCAAACAGAGGATTTCACAGCTAAAGGAGGCCTCCACTGCTTTGGAAAATATGCTATAATGTTCAAGCATATAACCACAAGCTCTTGACACTCTGCCCAGGAAGGACTAGGTCTGCACATAGAATGATAAGGTTCAGATTCGGATGAAGATATAGTCCAAAGACAAGATGGTCAAGGATTTGGAAAAGGTAATGTCTTCATACGAACACTTGATCAGTGGGATCGACTCAATGGAAAAATATCACCACATCCCTTCTCTGGGTACATTAGACTCTGAGAAAACAAGAGAAGAAGTTATTGAGGACATTCAAACATTCTTGCAACCCATGAGACAAGTAGCTTCCTTTCGGTATCTCCATGTGTCACAAGAAAATCTCATACAGTTCATCATTACTCTAGTTCGAATCTACACCAAATTGGCTTCGTTATTAAATCAAATCACAGTGAAAAGGCGCACCTTGATCCCAGCCACTCTCAAGTGCTTCCATAGACTGAAAGAATATACTCCCTAGGTAACTCCAGTTATTGTAGATTACCTAGCACGGTAGAAGTACCTCAAGGATTAGCTACAAGTAGACATACTGGACCTTGGAATCACACAGTTGCTTCCCTGACCAAGGAAAGGGCACAAGTCGTAGGTTGCAATAGGAGGAAGGTCACAAGTTGCATCAGGACCTCAAGTCACAAGTCACAAATGTACCTCAGGTCACAGAGTATGCCAACAGTCAGAATGCGAAAAGTCAGGGACACCCAAGGGTCTATTTGATTCTATAAATACTCCCTTCAGGGAATTGTAAAGGACCTTTTTTTTGGGGGGGACTCCAAAGGAGCAAATAATTGTATAGAATTGAATACACCTTTCTGCGAATGAATATAAAAAAATGTTATGATTCCACTCTTGGATATGATGAGGACTAATGTGTTGACACTATGATATGTTTTTTCTGCTTATATCATTTATATATTTTAGCTCATTTAATGTGTTAAGAATACTAAGTTATCGAATTAGGAGATGTTAGCAACTTCGTTATTAACATTTATATTATCTTTGATATGCTTAAGGAAGTGAATGGTCTTTTTACCATAGAGAACTATTTCTTTTGTGGTTTGAACAGCTTCTCCAAGCATGACCCTAATGACGTGCTGCTAACAACATTTCCTTTGGCTACATGCTTTAACACATCTTGCTATTTGTAGTGTTTTATGTTCATTGAGATTCATCAACCATTTGTCTTGTATTATTCGAATAATCATGTATTCATAAGTTTGTAGCGCTCGTTTGTGTCTGAAAAAAGGAATATTCAGTGGTAGCCTGACCCACACCCTGGACGGGATCCCTATCACAAGCGGTTTTGAGTCTAATTAGGAATTTTTACCGGGGAGATTCCTTACTGTTGGCCAGAAATTATTTCCCATCAACATATTTAGCACTATAAGGAGGGCTTGAATGGTAGCCTCCCAGCACACAAGTAACAACCCATTGCAAACCCCGCAGGGGGAGATCATGTATGAAAATATTGGTCCTCCACCCCTTGAAAATTCCCTAAGAGATGAACCCCCTTACTATGAGATCACCTTAGACCAGCTGAGGGCCCTATGCCCTATTGCCCATGATCTCATCAGAGGCTTGAAAAACGTCCTGGCCATCATTTCCCTGGTCAACCCTCGAACTCCCGCAACTAACCAAACTCGCTAGGGAGCCCTAGTCAATTCCCTACCTCGGCTGATAGGTCTCATGATAGAATATTATGCAGATGTAGTAGAAAATAATTCAACAGAACCTCCCGACAGTCCTCGAGGGATTGAAGGAGGCAGCCCTGAAATCACTGAAACCCAACCTAACCAACCTTTGAATGATGACGCTCAAGAAAATAACCAGCCTGAAAGAGAAACTGGGAGGGGCTGGGGAGACAGAGGCCATGGGAAATGTTGAAATATGGGTCACCCTCACCACCACCAAAACCAAAATAGATTCCGTTTCCTTTATAACTGAAGAAACATCAAGAATGTAGGGAACTACGGGGGGAACCAGGACATGCACTCTCACCATGAGGGCGATGCCTCCGGATCTGGCATGCGAAGTGAGTTCGAATGTGAAATGGGGCATATACACATACCATGCCACCAACAGGATAGGCGTGTACAACCACTGGCTTGGATGGAGCAGTCTCCCCTAGGTCTCCACGGTCTCCTCCATGACATGCCCCAAAACCCTGAGAAGCACCTCCCTAAGTTTGACCCCGAGAAAGGTACGCTGGCCGAAGATCACATAAGAAAATTCTACTTGGCTTTGAAAATGATGAGAGTGAAGTATGATGATGTAGCCTGCTGGATCTTTCCTCATAATTTAGAAGATAAAGCCACTACATGGTACCGGTCTCTCCTTGTTTCTTCATTTCTTCCTGGGAGAAATTCCACCGTACTTTCCTTCAAAAGTTTTCAGAAGATAAAACTCCTTCTATGATCCTCACTGAACTTAGTACTTTGAAATTCCACAAGAAGGAGAAATTCAAAGACTTCAATCAAAACTTCGCTACTATATTGAAAAAATTCCCTCCAAACATGGCCCTAGATGATTCCATTACCATTGACTACTACACAAGGGTTCTCCCTCGGGATATTGTCATGTTTGTAAAACGTGAAGCTAGAGATACCCTAGTAGAAAACTACACCACCGCCCTTGCTGTCGAAAAGGACATGCTATCCATAGGAGCCATTGACCATGATGGCTATGACAATCCAATTCCGACCATGAAGAGAGCTCAATCCTCAACTCATAAGTCCAGAGACAAAGACAAAGACCCTTTCGACTTTGAAAGTATCACAAAGTCTCTCAATCTATTAACAAATGAAGTCTCCAATTTAAAGAGGAAAAAAGATGACTCTGCCTCAGGCACCAAAACACAGAAACCTTTCTTTAAAAAGAATAACCCAACTATCAACTGGCGTCCGTCAAACTCGAGTGCTTGCCTCAACGTTGAAGAAATCGGCAAAGATAACTTTTGTTCTTTCCATCAAGCCTCCCACTCAGAGAAAACTTGCCCCCAATGGATCAATAGCATGACCATCGTGGTGAATCAAATTTTAGAAGACCAGACCCCTGGGGATTTAGAGGAGGAGGCTATTTTGGATAACAAGGAAGCCTCTCCCTTGGATGAGGATATGGGTTCTTCTATCCTTTCCTTTGAGGTGATCCGCAAGGAAATCCCCCCTTCCACAACTGAAATAAACTTGGCTGATGACCCCAAATCCAAACCCCCTCAAAACTATAGCTTAAGGAGCAAAGGCCTAGTCCTCGAACAATATTTCGAGGAGAAAAGAAAAAATTTCTTACGGAAAATATTGCCACCCAGCAAAGAGAACCAAACTGCAACTCTAGAAAAATATAGCCCAACCAATGCCCAAGAAAATCAAAAGGCTAGATCTTCATCAGGTTCTCTGAAAGCCGTGACTGGACCTATGTCGCACCCAGATTCTGGGTACAACATTATCAAAGATATGAAGAAAACACGGGCCAACATTTCCCTCTACAAACTCGCTCGTATCTCGAATCAGCGAGATCTTATTCTCACAGCATTTTCCAACCTATCAACGTCCAAACTCGTGAGTACCATGTCTTCCCAAGCTGCTGTCAGCCCCCAGTCTATCGTGAATGTCGTTAATGCAAATTGCAGGGGATCCACGCCCCCCTTTCCTCCTATCTTTCGAGATCTTCAACTTCAATTTCCATAACTGCCTAGTCGATTCTGGTGCATCCACAAATGTTATGCCCTTGTCTGTATGTAAGAAGCTAAATATTCACCCCGAGAAAACTAATGTCGGGATCATTCAGCTCGATAGATCCCAGGTTTCTTCCATGGGGGAATTGAATAACGTCATTATCTGCTTATCCTATGATCCCAGGGTACATCAGTGCATAGAAAAAGTTATCGTGGACATCCCTGAAGCCTATGGTCTTCTCTTGAGTAGGGATTGGTCTATAAAATTGCAAGGATACTTCGCCACTGACTGGTCCCACTTGTTGCTCCCATACAAGGGTAGGAACAATCAAATCTGGGTGGAGAGAAAACCTTACATGAAACACACGGTGAATGACCTAGATGCAACCAATGAATCTATTAGTTTCACACAAGAAGAACTCAGCATGTGTTTCTTAGAATCTATCTTTGGGTGCTATCAAACCCCTCAGTCTCTGGTCACCCAAGACATCCAGTCAGAATTTTTTTTGGTCACTGACAAACACTCTGCCTCAAAAAAAGAACCGCTAGAAGCTGCTGCCCCAACTACGTCTCCCATGTGCTCAGATAGCTTTGTGAAATCAGAAGATGAAATTTGGACCTTGTACTATGATGGTTCAAAGACCCATGATGGGGTCGGTGCAGGCTGTATTCTGTTGGATCCTCAGGAGAACAAGTTTCTAATATCCTGCCAGCTAGAGTTCCAGTGCACAAATAATATAGTTGAGTATGAAGTGTTGATTCTCGGGATCAAGAAAGCCATAGATCTCAAAGTCAATTGTATATAGGTAATTGGAGATTCTGAGATTATCACACGTCAGGTACGTAACACCATTCATTTCTTGTCTCTGCATTTAAAAGGTTACCAGCAAGAGGTATGGCATTTAATTTCTACTTTTGACACTTTCAGTATAAAATATGTACTTAGAATGCACAATGCAGTAGCTGATACACTTGCCAATGCTACTGCTAGGTTCACCCCACTTAGAGATGGATTTTCTATTAAAATTATTTACAAGCCTTCTATACCAGAAAATGTCACTAATCTATGCATTTTTAATCATGATCAACAGGTTCTAGATTTCATGCTCAATACGGACATGTTCAAAGACGTGGTTATAGAAGAAGAGGATCATGATCAGGCCTTGCAAATGGAATAAGGGAATCGTAAAGGAAACTCCATACCCAAAGGGATTGTGTCGCTCAAATTTTTTTTTTGATTTACAAAACCATTTTCGAGGACCTCCCAACATGAAGGTGTAGAGTTCCACGTTAGCACACCAACAAATAAACCTTGGGACGTAGAAGGAAGCCAAATTCGTCAACCTCAGTAATGAATCCACTCCTCAGGAGAGGCAATATTTCATCGAGTTATTCAAGAAATACTGAGATGTGTTTTCCTAGACATATGGTGAGCTGCGAACCTATGACACGCGAATCATTCAGCACGTGATACCCATGAAAGTAGTAGTGAAACCGTTCCAGCAGAAGCTGAGAAAAGTACACCCTACTTTAGAGCCGTTGATCCAAAAGGAACTGAAGAAACTCTTGGATGCGCATATAATTTTCAAAGTCTGGCATTCAACCTGGGTGTCGAATTTGGTTCCCGTCCATAAGAAATCTGGAAAAATCCATTTATGTGTAGAATTTCAAAATTTGAACAGAGATTTGGACAAGGAAAACTACCCAGTGCCACCTATGGAGCATATATTTCAAGCAGTATCGGGGTTAGAAATGTTGTCGTTATTAGATGGTTTTTCAGGTTAAAACCAAGTACTAGTGGCTGAGCCTGACCGACTGAAAACCACATTTAGAACTAAATGGGGGACATTCGCATTTAGACACATGCCCTTTGGCCTGATCAATGCTGGGGAAACCTTCCAAAGAGCCATGGAAATTGCTTTCCAAAGCCTAATGCGGAAAAGCGTGGTAGTATACCTTGACGACGTTACCATATTTTTAAAGCACAGCTGTGACCATTCACATCACCTCAAGCAGATTTTTGAAAGGTGTCGAAAATACGGGATCTCACTTAATCCAAAGAAAAATGTTTTCGCTGTCTCCAAAGGAAATCTGTTAGGACACATCATAACCTGGGACAACATAGTGGTGGATCTAGAATGCACAAAAGTCATCACCCAAATTCCTCCCCCACATGGCAAGAAGGACATGCAGTCTTTCCTTGGAAAAATCAACTTCGTGAAAAAATTTATATCAGACTTTGCCCAAATAGTGAAACCTCTGCAAGGTATGATAAAGAAGAACACAAACTTCAAATGGAATTCTCCTGAGAAAGAAGCGGTCAATAACATCAAACAGGCCATCGCAGAAGCACCTGCTCTTCATAGTTCGGATTTCAGCAAAGGATTTACCTTGTACACCTTCGCCTCAGATTCATCTCTCGCGGTCGTACTCACTCATAAATATGGCAAAAATGACAAGCGGCCCATATCATTCATGAGCGTGAAATTGCAAGGTGCCGAGCTGAATTATCTAGATATTGACAAGCAAGCTTATGCAGTGTACAAGGTAGTCTAACACTTCAGGTCATATATTTTGAAGAGTCGTGTCATAGTGTTTGTACCTCACCCAGCTGTTCACTCACTTTTCATACAACAAGAGCTAGGGGAGAGACGAGGCAACTGGATGACTTTCCTTCAAGAGTATGACCTGGAATTCAAGCTAGCACACACTATAAAAGGCCAAGGGCTATGCCGGATGGCCATGGAAGCTGCAGAATCGCGAGGAGATGAAGAGGAGAGTTGGGAACATGAAATCGACATGTATTAAATTGATAGTACACCCCGACAGAATACCTCCTCATGGTACGTTGATCTTCAACAATATTTGAGTCACGGTATCATGGACCCCACTTTAACCACCTAGCAAAAATGTGGGATAAGACTAAAAGCTGCATCCTACCAGCTAGTGAGGGGTAAGTTGTTCTGCAAGCACCACAATGGAGTTCTGCTATGCTGTTTGGAACATGATGAGGCACAAAAAGTCTTAACAGAGCTTCATGACGGTCCAGCCGGTAGGCACTATAAGGGGGACACTACCGCTCACAAGATCATGCATGTTGGTTTCTATTGGCCCACTCTATTCAAGGATGCATACGCTTATGTTTGGAAATGACTCCAGTGTCAAAAATTCGCCAACAGGGAAATACAACCATCGCCAACGGGTTAGCTGAGTCAACTAATAAGAACCTCATCCGCATCATCAAAAAGACTTTGTTTTCCCAACAACGAAACTGGCATAACGCACTCCATAATTCCCTATGGGCTGATCGGGTCACACCCAAATCCTCTTTTCACACCTCCCCATTTTTCCTTGTGTACAACAAAGAGGCTATCCTTCCTCCCAAATTGTCTCTCCCAGCCCTTCAATTATCTCAAGAAACTCATGGCACTCCTTGCCCTGCCTTAAAGGCCTGAATAGACACATTGTTGAAACTGGAGGAGGAAAGGTTAAAAACTTGGGAAAAATTCACCATCCACCAGAGTCGGATAAAAAAATGGTTCGATAAAAAGTCCACCGGAAGCAAGGTTTTTGAATTAGGTGACCTTGTCCTCAAATGGGACAAAGCTCATGAAGATAAAGGGAAACACTCCAAATTTCAGGCCTTATGGACAGGTCCCTTCCAAATCAAATAAAAGGTCGGCCCTCACACTTATAAGCTACAGGCCCTTGAGGGAAGGATTGAGGTCCTCCCGATAAACGGGCACGACCTTAAACACTATTTCACTTGACAGCCCCAAGGGGCCGTCACCACACCCTGTACCATAGTTTTGTCTTGTCTTCTTTGTTTTCGTTGTTTTATGTTTTCAATAAATCGCTTGTTTCGAGCAGGCTCTCGGTGAAACTTTCCCTTCGGTACCACAGGTTGAAGGAGAGTTGTAGAAGTTACTCAATTGGCATACTTTGACAGAATCTATGTTGGTGAAGAATCGCCCCTAGAATGAAAAAAGTGGCACGAGCTTAACTTTGATAGGCACTCAATGGGGAAAACATGACCAAATCCTAGGAACCAAGTGCAGGTAGCCTACCTAGTATGCTGGCCCAAGGGACTGTTGTATAAAAGAAATATTCGGTGAAATTGGTCACTAGACAGAAAGGGGATAGAGAAAACCTCAAGTGACAAAAGGATATCTGGGAAAACCCATAAGTCCTCATATAGACCAGGATCAACTTCTTTTGCAAGAAAAATAAGTCGGGATCCCTCATCCACCCAGGTAATACTTTCCACCATCAAATAAGTGCCTCAAGCACAGCCAGATAAGTGCCTTGTGCATAATTAAATAAGTGCAATTAGCACATCAATAAAGGGAAAGGATTGAGAAAGGCTTCCTGTGTAGAGAGGTGATGCGGTGACTCCATCAGGGTACTGACTAGGCTGGCTGGTAGTGGAGCAAATTCCGTGACTCCATCGGGACCACCAGGTTCGCTGGAAACAAAGCAACACAATGAGGATGAAGTAACTATACCAGATCCTGGAAATCCTATAAGTTACTCCAACCCTTTCCATCCGATCTCTAGGAATGAAAACACGGTGAACCAGCACCTTGGGGCATGCAAACAGGTGGAGAAAACATGCAAGGTCTGAGGATGAAAGTATTGGGACCCAGAGGGTGAAAGGAACAGCCTGCTAAGCCCACCCCCTGCCCACTTCAAGATGAGACACTAGCAGAGATCCTGGGTCCTACCAGTGAATCGCCATTTGTTGTAGTTGCTACAACACCCTCCAAAATTTTTCCCCTTTAAAATTTTTGAGGCCCTAACCTTTTGGTAAAGATAAAGCCTAATCTAGGTCCACTCTTTTAAAATTCCAAGTCGCAAAGTAGCAAAAATGATTAAATCCTAAGAATTGCGACCCTGCGACCGTGCAACCTAACGACCCCTAGGTCGCTAGGTCGCAAGGTCACTATCTCATCAAACTGACCTAATTTGTGACCCAGTGATCATCATTAATTTACTGCACGTGTGACCCCTTTATAAATAAAAGGGTCGCATGGGTTTCATTCGACCTGCATGACAGAGCAATAAAACGCCTCTGACAAGAAAACTGGAGTGCATTTTTCCAAGTAAGTTGCTTAATCCTCCTATTGTTTCCTTTGTGATTAATTTTTGCCATTTTCCCCTTTCCCCTGGCTTATTTATCCCTTCCCTACCCCCATTTAAGCTCTGTGCTAGCCCTATTTGGGATTTACCTTTCTCCCTCATCACATATACCCTCTGTTCTTTTCTCTGAAGCCACTATTCCCCAATGACGGTCTCAAACGCCTTTCTCGGCACACCTAGGGAAAAAATCAAGGCCAAAATGTGCTCTCTTTTGAGCGTTATCTTGCCTTTTCCCTCCCTAAAAGCCTTGATTGCCGCGTAACCCATCGACGGAGCCCTAGCGCTACCCAGCGACTCTACGACTGGGTGACCCCTCGACCCCGCGACTTTGTTGCTAAGTCGCTAGGTCTTCAAGTCACTCATCACCTAGCACCAACCCACCACGCGACCCCATAACCTAGCGACCCAATGACCTAGTCACCAAGTCACCAAGTCATGTTTCCTTGAGAATTCACACCGACGTGACCTAGCGACCCAGTGACCTGGTCGCAAGTCGTCAAGTTGAGTTTCTTTGAAAGTTTGAACTAGTGTGTCTTAGCAACCCATCGACCTATTCACAAGGTTGCCAAGTCACAGGTCTACCCATTTACCTTAATAATAGTTAAGTAGAAGTAGCAGCATCCTAGGTATCTATAATTATGTCATCCATCTTATCGTGGGACTACTTCATGAATATGCCAAGGAACATCAAAGCCAAGCTCGAGTGTGTGTCCATCTCTTTGGCCTCAAGCGATATGGGGCCCCTTGTAGTGCGAAAATAGGCAAGAGTCCTAAAGTATAAATTTTAGAAGAAGGGATGCCTCCTTCCCCTCCTCCTATCTATGGAGACACTGCTTGCGTATTCGGGAAGGAGATAACATGAGTTCGTATCAGGTATACAAAGAGTTCATGAAGCTTGAGTTTCCAGAAGATCTCCCAGACCGGAAGGTGTATGTTCAGGTCCAGAATTCTAAACTACACTATGCAGGGTCCCATCCACCCATTTTTCTATGCGCAGAGATGATCAAATGGATCTTGCAGAAGGTCGACTCCAGAATTTGGGTCATTTGAGATCATGCAGGAAAGTCATTTGCAACTCTAAAAGGGCAGGATGTCGAGGTTTAATATGCACTCCCAACCTGGGAATAGACTTTCAATGCTGAATGGGCTACCACTCATGTAGTCCCCATACCCGAAACCTTAAGGGGATGGTGGGGGGACCCAGAAAAGTTCAAATTTAGGAAGGATCGGGAATATAAAATAGTGGGCCTCAAGAAATTCTTTAAGTTGGTGGCGGAAATATTATGCAGGATGTATGGCTGACAAGACGCCACCACCTTCACTGGTACTTGGGTTTCCCTCATGTACACTGTTACCACGTATGGCACCCATTTCAACTAGGCTAGCCTAATAGTAGCAATCCTCAGGTCAAACATATCATCAACGCAAGCACCCGACGAAGGGTGTGCATCCGAATTCTACATGGCCCCCTATCTATTGGACGCAGTATGCGTGAGATGTAAACTTACCCGATGGTATCATAACTTGGATGTAGAGCATGTTGGGCCAATCCACAAAGAGTTGCAGGTATTCTACACCTCTATGTACAAGCAAGAAATAGAATCAATCTCACATAACTTCATCCTCATGCTCTACGGAAAATTGTTTGGCAAAGATTGCCCATGCATGTCTAGCTAAGCCATGGAGACAATAACTCAAGTAGCTAGCTGGTTTCCCATTAAAGATAGTACTTTTATCAGGGTTTTCAATTCATACAAAGCGCCCCATGCACTACCTCAGTTCATCCCTGATAAATTGCTCTTCCAAGAAGTATGTTACCAGATGACGAGCGGGTTTTCCAAGGTTCTCACCGAAGGAAAGAAGAAACCATGGCCGAATCTACCACTTACTATCGATGCCTACATGTTCAGAGATTTCAGAGAATTAGAAGCAGAGGCTAAATAAACCAAGTATTTCCATTTTCCACTTGTATTGCACAGGACATATGATCTTGGAAGAATCATCCCCACACATTGCAAACGAGCCAAATTAAAATGTAGTTTCTAGCACACGGAGTGCCCAGCCAAAGATCAAATCAGGAACTGGTACATTAAGGACAGGGAGGCTGCTCTAGAAGAACTGACTGATCAAGAGGAATAAGATAATCAAACCTTAGAGGAAAGGATCCACACGCTAGGAGGAGCCTCATCTTCCAAAGACAAGAAACCAAGGACTGATACAGGTGGTGTTCTTTCCAAATAGCAATAGGAGCAAAGAGACAGAGAGACTAAGGCATAACAACAAGTTGAGGAGAAGGCAAAAGAAGAGGAACTCATTAACACATCAGTCCTCATCAGATCCAAGAGAGGAATCATAACATTTTTTTATATTCATTCTCAGAAAGGTGTATTCAATGCTATAGAATTCTTTTCTCCTTTGGAGTACCAAAAAAAAAAGGTCCTTTACAATTCCCTAGAGGGAGTATTTATAGAATCAAATCGACCCTTGGGTATCCTTGAATTTTCACATTCTGACTGTTGGCATACTCTGCGACCTGAGGGACATTTTCGACTTGCAACTTGAGGTCCTAATGTGACTTGAGACCTTCCTCTTGTTGTGACCTGCAACCTCTGCCATTTCCTTGGTCAAGGAAGCAACTATCTAATTCCGAGGTCCTATACATCTACTTGTAGCTGATCCTTGAGGTACTTCTTCCATGCTAGGTAATCTGCAGAAACAGTAGTTACCTAGGGAGTATATTATTTGAGTCTATGGAAGCACTCAAGAGCATCTGAGATCAAGTTGCGCCTTTTCATTACTCCGATTTGAATATTAATATGGAGTAAATTGAGAAATATAGAGAGTTTCTAAAATAAAAACAAAGATAATATAAAAGTTAGCAAAATGTTATTGCGAATATCTCGAATGAAGGATGTTTGAGAATAACTATGGAATGACAATTATTACAAGGTTATATATTTATACATACACAAGAGTTTTTTTAAAAGAACAATCTCACTATATATTGTAGGAAGGTTTGAAAAACTTCACTACAAATAAATGGTTTTGTTATTTATGATTAAAATAGAGGAAAACATAGAATATACACACAAAATGAAGTGCACACTAGATACTATTAAGGTATCTATATACCAAAAAAAAACACGATTAAAAAATAGGTTTAGAACTTTGTATTACACAACTAAATATATGAAGTATGTAATGAGTATATTTAGCAATAATCAAGGAGGACATTTGTATCAACCTGTATAGATATACAAAGCACCAAAAGAAAATGAAGACTATATATTAATACCATAACTCATGTATGAGTATGAAAATTATAGTGATAAATGGATATAAATAAACTATCATGACTAGCGTGAGTAGGCTTTGAGTTTCATGATTGATAAGACCCGCAAAAGCATTAATAAGTTAAGAAAATTACTTAACTGGAAGGTCTTTTTGTGGGAAAACCCCCATAAAGTTGTTACAATTGTAGAATGGTTAAGAATATATTAAGAAGCGTCAAGAATGGAGATTGTGGTAATAATTATTTCTATCTAAAATCATTTGAAATCATAATGATGTCCATTGTGTTGTAAGAATTTTCCTAGAATTTTAAAGCCTTTATAGAGTTAAAAAAAAATGAACTACTTGATTAAGGAATCACAAAGATCATTTTTCTAATAGCCTAAATTTCTTGAATCATAGAGTATGTGACTATGTGATAGGGAATTTCTTGGAAAAATTGACATCATAATGAGATGATAATTGTGGCACAAAGCATGGCCAATAAGACTTCTAAAAGAAGAGAAAAAAAAGGCACATGTAAGGACACGCAATTGGAGGGTGAAAAGGGATTGTTGGTTAAAAATATTGTTCAAAACCATTAGAATGTTGGTAAGTTGAGATATAATATCAATATATATCATTATTGAAAGAAAATTAACCTAAAAATTATCCAAATTTATGTAGGAACGAAATCAAATACAATTTCAAATAAAAACACATGGATACAATGAATAAAAAACTTCAGTTAATAAATAGAAAATGTTGAAAATTGTTTACATGCAGAAAATAAGCAAACTAGTCGAGGCGATGGTAGCTTATCTCTGAGAAGATATGTCACAATTACATTCATTTTTAATTGTGTTATAACAAGGATCATAGGAATTTTATTCATCAAGAAACAATGGAAAACCCTAAACATCCAAAAACCTAACCCTAGGAGATGAAGCACCAAAATCTTGTGGGCTCTGTTAAGGTTAGTTGAAATGTCAACTACAAAGGGTCGTAAATTTGGCATACGATCTCTATTTGGTGTGCATGATATCTTGTTAAAAATATATATCCAAGGAAAATAAGATTTTAATACAAAATGATGACCACATTTTATTTTTTCCCAAAAACAAGTCATTTAGGGTCTCTCAACAACTCTAGAATTTTAGGACCCGAAACAATTGCCAAAAATAAAAAACTGCAAAAATAGGAAATTGTGTTGGAAATTAGGAAAATGCAAGGAAAAAATGTTGGGGGTCCAAGTGGAATAGGCAAGTGGCCACCAATATCCACTTGGATCAGTCCTCCCCCCTTAGATAAAAATGGTCTCCATTGTGTTGAGTACCTCCATGAGATGGGGAAACTTCTGTTAGATTTGGTTTCTGGTGAGTGACTTTCGTTGGTGCAAAAGCTAGCCGACTTTGAAAATCCAATATAGTTGGATCCTCCATTGTAGAGTGCTCTTAATTTGTGTGACCATTATATTATTATTCGTGGCCTATTTAATGCAATATGGGTTGAGCTTTGTTGGTGTCAGCTACTCAGCAATGCATAATGTGTCAAGCAATGTTTTAAAATATAGTTGAAGGCGGTCCACATTTAATATTGGGTGTAGGCCAAGGAATGGGGGAATACTTAGCTTGAAATCATTATCAACCATAGCCTTGGTGATGGGGTAATGCCCATATCAGAGTGGTTGAAGCTTCAAATGGGCTCTGGTAAGGTGTTCCTTATTCAAATGCAACAAAACTTTGTCTCCCACTTGAAACTTATGTGGCACCCGATGTTGATCATGACGTTTTTTAGAATTGACATTGGATTTATCTAGGATATCATGAACCTGTTGGAATATGTGCTAGATTCATTCAATAAACCTGGTGGCTTTATAAACTTGAGACTAAACATGTTTATATTTTTCCTATGTAGTCGCAAGAGGCATTGCAACATCAGTTGGACACAATGGTTGAAATCTCAGGCCCACTTAAAATGGGTTATGGTCATTTAAGCTATGGAGAGATATTTTATAGTTGTGTTGCACATAGGAAAGAATCTCATCCCATGTACATGGATGGTTCGAGTTGCACATGTGTAGCATGTGGACTATCATCTTGTTGATAACCTCTATATGGCCATCATTATGAGGATGGAATGCAGTTGACTTGGTGAGCTTAGTGTCCAACAATGACCAGAGGCTCAACCAAAATACACTAAGGAACATGTCAACCTAATCTAATATAATGGTCTATGGAATCCAAAAATGTACCAATACTTGTTCGAAGAAGAATTTGGTAGTGCCTTCTAGCTATATAGCTATCTTGGAATATATATGAATATAGCTATATTGGAATATATATGAATGACCACAAATATAAATTCTTTACCATTCTTGGTAGAAGGAATTTCGGACATATATTCGATGGAGATGGATTCCCAAGGTTGGCTAGGAGTAGGAAGAGGAATATACATGCCTTGTTTCTTAATGGTTGGCTTAGCGATGGCACAAATTGTGTAGGATGTGATGTATTTTCCAACATTCAATCGTAGTTTTTGACATGAATATACTTCTACAATATTTCCATTTTTTTCTCCAAACCAAAGTGTCCTACAACCCAAATTGTAGTGCACCTCCCAAATCAACTTGGAATGCTCACTTGAAGGAACACAAAGGTGCCCTAGGTAGGATAACAATCCATCATAGAGGTGGAAGTATGGTACATTCTTTCCATCCATAAACATTTGGTATGTGGTGGAAAATTCTAGATCATTTATATACAGCTATGGCCATCCATAGGTTTCGTGCCCACAATGGTTGCAGAAAGTGGTCAGTGCCACAACCAAGGGTTGATTAAGGCAATCAAAAACATTTTTGGTGCTTCCCTTCTTGTATTTAATGCTTAAATGTAATTGTTGCAGATATGTGGACAATTTCTGATGGCAGTCATTCCGCAACTTCCCTTCTATCTATATAAACTAAAGAGGGTAGTGATCTATCTGGATGATCATCTCCTTCCCCAGAATTTAATGTTAACATTGTCAAAAAGCGTTCACAATGAAATACATCTATTGATCATAGGTGGGGTATTCCAGAATCGTATCTGAGAGTGTGTCACTATGATAGGCCACTGAATTTCCTTACTAGGTGAGAAATACACCAATAGAATAATCATAGGAATCTATCTCAATTTCAAATGGTAGTTACAGGTGTAACAATGTTAGTATCAGCGCAGAGAAAAGGCGATGGTTTAGCTGAATGAATGCCTTATTTTGGGATTCATACCAAAAAACTTTACTTTTGCTCCACCCTCGGTAACATGACTCAAAGTCCAAGTGATATGAGAGAATCCTAACATGAACCTTTGAAAAAATTGGCAAGGCCCAAAAGGTTTTGAATATTTTTTATAGTTGTCAAGGTTGGCCACTCTCGAATGAATTAGATCTTAGTTATATCCACATGCATGCCTTTTTCATTAATGATGTAGCCTAGATATTGAACCCAGTTCATGCTAAAGGAGCATTTCTCCAAGTTGGCACATAGCTTATGCTGACATAGGGTTTGAAGTACCTACAGATTCTGTTGCAAGTTATTTTCCCAATTATTTCCAAAGATGAGGATGTCATTCAAATACATAACTATGATTGAGTTAGTGAAAGGCTGCAATATTTCATCCATCAACCTCATAAAAGTTGCAAGGGAATTTTTCAACCCGAAGGGCATGGCCAACCACTCAAAAATGTACTCGTTGGATTTTAAGGCAGTGTTCCATATATATGTGGGTTTCATTGGAACTTGGTGATAGCCAGACTTCAGATAAATCTTTCTAAATTACTTTCCCCTATTGAGTTGGTCAAGAAGGTCATCAATCCATGTGATCGAGTACTTGTTCCTAACAATGATTTTATTCAGTGCTTGATAATCAATGCATATTCTCCAGGTCTTATCCTTCTTCTCTACGAGTACAATGGGGCTCCCATGAGGTGAGGAACTTGGTTGGATATGCCCTTTTTTTAGCATCTCTTGGATCCACTACATTATTTCTTCATTTTCCAGAAGAGAGCAACAATATATTGTACTATTCTATAGAGGAGCTCTAGGAGTCAGATTGATCAAATTCTTGACCTAAAAGTGAAAGGGTACCCATATGGGTGAGGAGAATATGTTCTTGTATTGTTCAATGACCTTATCAACTTACTTCTGCTAAGTGGAGGAACCCTTTCTATGGGCCATGGGCTCCTATTTTCCCTATCTCAAAAAAACATTGCGTAGTGCCTCAAAATGAATATGGAAGTTCAAGACCTGAAAAAATGCCAAAAATATAAAATATCCTAAATAGGAAACTGTGATGGAAATTAAGAAACTGAAAGGAAAAAATGTTGGGAGTACAAGTAGGATTGGCGTGTGCCCATCAATATTCATCTGGATTATAAAATCAAAAAATGAATGAAGTAACTAAGACTTTTAAGTTGAAAACAAAAATATAATAACATTTTGGTTACCCCAAGAAACCAAATAGATATGGAATCATTTAGGAATGGTGCTACAAATACTTAGGAAAATATCAACTTTACGCCAAATTTATTCAGTATGGACTAATCAAGACCAGAGTCAATTTTGAGAAAATGTAAATTTCCTAAGAAAGAATTTTTCATGAACCCTAGGAAGGTCAAAGTAACCCTTTATTGACATATACCTGAAGGATGTAGTGGGAATAATACTTTTATGAGGTTACAAAATGTATTGTAAATTCATGGTATTTTTCATTAATTAACATATTTTATAACATTTTCATAATGGAAAAGGATTAAATCTTTCTATAATAAAACATTCCAAGAAAAAAATTATTGGATGAAATGGTTGTTAATTGTAAAACCCATAATTAAAAATTCATTTGAGTTTTTTCACTAAGATAAATATGAAGGATGTCAGACAGATTTCCTGGAACAACCTAGTATAATTGCGAAAAAATAAATTATGGCTAAATGATGCAGCCATAACCATGAAGGGGAAATATCCTAACCTAGCTTTTCTAGTTGGGTGTATTTCTTTAATAACTTTAGAAAGATGCAATAAGATGATGAATGAAAATATAGGTATGTTCATTAAAAGAATATGAAATAATGATATGATAGGTAGATACAATAATGGATGTGCATGCATAAAGGCTCGAATTAGTGTGCCATCCGAACATGAATTAGATGATTAATAGTGGATAATGGTAAACTATGTCTAGGAACATATGGATAGCCAGTTGGAGAGCCAATGAAATTGTGGTAGGTAATATTAAGAAATCAGTATCCTAGAAAATAAGGTGTTTATGAGAGATTGACATAAGTGACACTTATTCCTATTGGCATGTGTGCTGGGCAAAAATGGTAAGTGAAATGTGATACCAATTAATGGTTCTCTAGATAAGTATCATAAAAAAATATTAATGATGACCTTCTAACTATAAACACACTTGAATTATTGTTAAATGGTTAATTAAATTTATAATATGAATATGTGCTAATGATATCGCATAATACAATAATTATGTTAATACAACTATACTCATATGATATGTGTTATGATAGCTGACATGCACAAAAGTGTAAGAGGAAAGTACTCCATATTTGTTGCACAGAAGAAAGCACATATAACCTCCAGACACCTTAACCAATAATCTATAGTTTAGAGATGAATGGAATATATATATATATATATATACACAAACTCCAAGAAGTGAGTTGTGAGAAATTCATGAGTGAGGTGTGTCAGGATGAATATGTTTGCATGTCATGTCGATGCAATTTTTCTTATTATTTTTTGTTTACTTTGAAGCATGGCCATGTTTTTTTTTTTTTTTTCCTTGGTATTGTTATGGTGATTTCTTTCTTATTTCTCCTTTTTGGTTTGGTCTTGATGGTTTTTGGGTGTGAAAAAAAAAAGACCTCCAGAAGGAGAGATGAATAAGAAACTCAATCTAAGATGGAAAATCCTAATGAAACCCTATGTATAAAATAGATGGCGGAGAAGGGAATAGAAGAAAATGGTTGAATAATTGAAATTTGGACATGACTGAGTCCAATCAAACAAAAATACATTGATATAATAGCAATGAAGGTGACATAGAAAGGAAGTTACCCTAAATTTAATAATGCATGTATAATTTATATTTGATATTGTAGAATCAGGATAGAAGCATGATGATGTCGTTTTATATGAAAAATCATTAGTTGTGAAAAATGTAAGTAATCCCTAAAAATTCTACATATGATCATATTATAAAAACGGAATGGGGAAAATTATCATGTTTTGATATTTCATAGTGAAATTATTTATTTGACTCAATGTCGCTTGGGATATCCATTAGATAATTATACAAGATAATCTATTATTGTTAATTAATATTGCTAATGTGCTTATATTAATATATTTTACCCTGGTTGGGTACACAAATAAATAATTGAAAACATCTGCTTAGCATGTGCGAATACATGTTGGAATTGTATATCAAATTGAAACAGGAATGAGTTGTACTATATAAATTAACTTGTCTCTTGTTAAAGTCTCAAGGAAAAATTTCAACCATGAGAAGGCCACCCGAGAAATGAAATATGAAATGAAAGAAGATTTTCCTATGTTGTTCCAAGGAAAATGGAAGCATAAAAACATCGAGGAGTATTTTCCCTTTTAAGGGGATGGGAGATGTAATACCCTTAGTAATTTTTTTTTTTATATTGAACATGTGACTAAATGGGATAAATGATATGATGTGTCAATGTAATATTTATTTCTATTAAGTAAAAGAAATATGGTTTTCTTTAGTCTGTTATTATTCTTGAAAATATGTTAAAGGCTATTAGGTGAGATTAGACACCTAACTTCCAGAAAAGCAGTTGGAATTAGTTATGCACAAGAGAGGGGCAAGAATAAAACATAAAACTGCCCCCTTTTTGCAATAGTGGAATTGTTGGAAATAGACACCAGCAAGATTTTCATGACAGGAGATAGATTTTATGTGGAGGAACATGTGTAGAGAGAACTATGGGATATGAGGGAAATTAATTTTAAGAAATTTTAGTGTGAGAGAAAGACTATTCCTCAACCATGAAAACTAGGAGACTGCTAAAGAGTTAAGGAGGTGAAATTGAAATAATTCTTGTGTTGTTTTCTTGGTAAGAAGGAGTAGAGATTGCGGATAGCTAACTGAGAAATGTAGTTCTTGGTTGGGGGGAATGTGGAAACCTTTAATATATTTGCAAGAATAAAATATTTGATAATTATATGAAAGTTTAGTTAACTTTGTGTTATTTATGTTATTATGATTGTTCATATTTGAGAGTGTAGACATTGATTTTTTTATGACACTAAATGTTTTTGGTATTATCTAGGAAATGATGAGATAATATTACTAATATTTTGTGAGAAGACATTTAAATGAATGCATGTGTTTGTTGTTCCTAGGGTTTTTTTTGTTGCAGGAAAAAACTAAGTTACAAGTGCCAAATAATCCTTTTAGACAACTAAAGGTGTTGGGTAAGTGAAATTTTGATGATATACTAGTATCATAATTTCAAGTCAAGTGGACACATGCACTACAACCCTCATTCATGGGTATAAATCTAGTTATTGTCAACTATTGTAGAAAAGAACTATTTGCTCAAGAAAAGAAGAAGGTGAATTTATACCGAGGTTAGCATGCCATAATCCAAAGGGATATGATTTTTTCCATTGGCTATGAAAGAAGTAGTGATGGAAAAAATAATAATAGGGCATATAGAGGAATCTTTTCAAATTCACACAACGAGAGCTCACCAGGCCTCTAGCTTAAGTTGTGTATTTTCTATTGAAAGTAAGTGAATGAAAAAATAATTATATACAAACAAGTTGTAGAAAAAAATGTATACAAAATTTCGCAAAGATAATTTACATGCACAGGTAAAGGAGAATTTGCATGAATATTGCAATACTTAACATCTAATGGAAAAATAATTTTATAAAAAAATAATAAACAAAAATTATGTGTAAATTTTTCTCAAGAACAAAGGAAAGAATTACATTGTTTGAGCCATAGGGTAGTCGAAAGCATTTTTTCATAACATAATAAATTTGACAACAAAAGGAGAGTAAAACCATTAAAATAAAAATCAATATGCATGTCTTGTTTTGGTGTCAACAAATTATTTCAATTAAAAGTCCCTAAATGATTACACCAAAAGCTTGCTTTTGGAAAAACCCTAGGTTACAAAGGTTTTCTTTCTTTGGAAGTCAAAAACACTAAATTATCATGTCACCAACAACAACTGAAGATGAAATTGACATCATAAACGAATAAAGAGGAATACATGAATGAGTACCTTAAGGCCATAACACAAAATAATTTTTTTCGGCATAATGTTTGATCCCAAACCTTGTCGCAAGGTAACTAAGTCATCCATAAACTAACTTGTGCACATTAAGGGAATCCCTTAAGTCGACTTGGATCTATGTGAAAAATAATTTTGTAATGAAAATTATGAATGGTTGAGATAAACATATCTTGAACTTAAAAATCTATTTCATAGCCCCTATCCCATTGTCCTAATGCAAAAAGGGGATAATATTACTATTATAAAAAAATTTGTTGATAAAAATAATTTCTATGACTCTGAGAATCAAATTAGGGATTGGTTATGAGTGAAAAATTTTGGAAGTAATGGTTAATTGAAAGCGAATCCATGGATGAAGGGTAATTTTTTTATGGAATTGTGGGGAAAGTAGACTTTACACCAAAACCTCATGAGGGAACTGTAGACTACCCTATGACATATCACCCACGAAAATATGAAGTCAAAGTTTACAATAAGGTATAAGATGACAATGATAAGTGAATGTAAGGAGGAAAAGGGAAAAAACATGGCATGCATAATTTTATTTCGTTTGGAGGGAAATCCTCATCTCTTTAAAAGGGAAACATAAGGATTGAACCCCACTGGTAAACCTTAGAGGGAAGGAAATAAAAACCTAGGTTTGCAGAACTCGTATATGCCGGTTCCTGCAATTGGTATCTCTACATTTCCAACCGAAATGAAATCATGCAAAGAAACTGAAGAGAAATCAACATTGTTTACCTTAGTTGTCAATTGCGAAACAAGTGAGCAAAGCTTCTGTAAGCCTTCATTTTGCTTCACTTCCCCCAAGGCCTCTGTCACGTTTTGTAGCTGAAGCTACAACCACTATTTCTCCTCCTTCTCTTCCTACAGGAGTGCCTTCAATGCATCACTCCAAAACTGATGAAGAACACCTTAAACATTTGAGAAAATTCTTTGAGAAATGCAGAAGGTATGGGCTATCTTTAAATCCCCAAAAGACATTGTTTGGTCTCCAAGAGGGTATACTTCTTGGTCATATCATATCTGAAAAGGGGATTAAAATAGACCCAAAAAGGTTTGAGGGTATATTGCAAATTATCCACCCTAGAAACATCAAGGAATTGCAATATTTCATTGGGAAGACTAATTTCTTGAGGAGGTTCATACCCAACCTTGTAGAACTCCTTAGAAACATGAAAAATATGCTAAAAAGGGAGGTAGGAGTTAAATGGATGCTAGAAGCCAGGAAGTCCTTTGAACTGGTAAAAAATGCACTCACCCGAGCACCAGTTCTCATTAGCCCTGATTTTACTAAGGATTTCTTCATGTTCTCATTTGCATCAGAACATACTATGGTTGTTGTCCTATTACAGGAAAATCCAGAGGGACAAGAGCAGCCAATTTCATTTTTCAGCAAGGCATTAGGAGATGCACCTGTGAAATATAATATCATGGAGAAACAGGGTTATGCCTTGCTAAAGGCCTTGAAGGATATCAAATTTTATATCTTACATTCTCATATTATTGCCTTTGTGCCTAATGTAGTGGTAAAAAAAAAATTGTCACAAGATCCAGATGGAAAAAGAGGCAAGTGGATTGTTGTGATACTAGAATATGATTTGGAAATCAAACCCACTAAACTCACCAAGGGTCAAGGCTTAGCACAATTGATGGCTGAAACTAACTTACAAGCCCTTGACATAAATATGGTAGATGCATTGGATGAGCATGAAGGGTTACCAACTCCCATTGTTGAAGATCATTTCCAAAACTCACCTTGGTATGCTGATATCTTGTATGTGCTTATCAATCTAATTGCTCCTCCTGACTTATCTAAGACTAAGGAAAGGATTTTAAAGTTGAAAGCTAGAAATTATTGCATTTTAGATAAATTTTTATATTGGAAAATTTTCAATGGTTTATTTCTTAAATGTTTGCCTGAAGTTGATGCAGACAAGATCAAGCATGAGTTTCATGAAGGGGAATGTGGAGGCCATCTCTACTGGAAAACCACTGCCAATAAAATCCTTAGAGATGGCTATTACTGGCCCACCCTCTTCCAATATTTCCAAAAAATGATAGTTGTCTGCCATAAATGTGAAATCTTTGAAGGCAAAATAAAACGCCTTCCTTTACCTTTACAACCAATCACTGTTGAAGCTCCTTTTCAATAGTGGGGCCTAGACTTCATTGGGGAAATCCACCTTGCTTCATCTACCCAACATATATGGATACTCATAGCCACTGATTATTTCAATAAATGGATAGAGGTCGTCCCTTCTAGGAATGACACAGACTCAGTTATCATAAAATTCCTTGAAGACCATATCCTATCTAGATTTGGCTGCCCTAGGAAAATTATCACTAAAAATGTTGTTGCATTTGGTTCCAAAAAGATGATTGATTTTTGTCATAGGTATCAGATTGTACTTGGTCATTCCACTGCTTATTACCCTCAAGGTAATGGGCTGGCAGAATCATCAAATAAAATTTTGGTAAACATCATCAAGAAGCTGCTGGAAGATAATAAAATGTTATGGCATAATAAGCTAGTGCATGCTTTATGGGCAGACAAATTGACAATAAAGAAATCCATTGGAATGTCTCCCTATCAGCTAGTTTATGGAGTAGATGCATTATTCCTTACCAGTTTAGGAGTACCAGTGATATAATTGGTCCAAGAAATACAGTCATAAGAAGATAGCATGGTGAGGAGGATCAATCAAACCATACATCTCCTGAAAACAAGGGAAGAAGTCTACAACAGAGCTCAGAAAGTACAAGAGAATATCAAATTTTTTTTTGATAAAAGGACAAAGGCCTGTGATTTCAAAATTGGAGATAAGGTACTCAAATGGGACTCTAGGAGGGAAGATAAGGGTAAGCATGGCAAGTTTGAAAATCTATGGCAAGGCCCTTACATCATTCAATCTGCCATTGGTCCCAATGCATTTTTCCTACAAGAAATGTATGGTACATATTTGTTTGGGGGTCTTGTAAATGGAAAGATGCTTAAGCATTATTTCTGCTGCACCCAGTTCAAAGTTTTCACTCCCATTATCAATACCATTTCTTTGCTTTTTTTTTTAAAGAAAAGAAAAAATATACAAAAAATAGAAAAAGAAAGGTTCAGACAAGCTCAAATCTTGAACCTATGGAGCCCTAAAAAGAATGGCTCAAACTAGAGAAAAACCTGAGCCAGAGAAAAAGGAAGAGAACTGGTTCTAACAAGATCAAAACCAGAGCTAAAATGAAAAAGAAATATGACTCTAAGAAGCTACAAATCTAAGTCACAACAAGAAGGAAGAATTTTTTTGAATTTCAGATCCTTAGCCTTCAAAGTTTTGGTTTTTGAAGTTCTGCAAGTTTCAATTCATGTGGAGTTTGTCTTTATGCCATGGACCCACAACAAATTAGACAGTCTAATCCTGGTTTGGCTGTGTTTTCAATTTCTATTTTAGAATATAGAGAATGAAAATCTGTCATACTTTTTAATCCTGGGAGATATTAGTTTAGGTAGAGAAGCTATGAGTCCAAATGTTTAATCTGGTCTCATGGAGGAATAAGGTTAGACTTAGATTAGTTCCCTGCTTTCAATAAAAAATGGTGATAAGAAAGGTCTGTAAGTCCAAATGCACCTTGAAGTAAAAATGTTTGAACAGTAGGATGGGTAGGAAGTTGTTGGGAAAGGTATTGCTACTGATATAATACTCATCATGTCTAAAACAACTGAATCAAAGAGAGAAAAATATGTTCAAGAACAAGGCACTGGCCTACTTCCAAATATTTTATCTGAGATTCTTGACACCTTCAAGAAGATGCCATCCCCAAGTGGAGCCACTGTTAGCCACCTATAATAATTTGACAAAGAAAAAAGGTGGCTAAATTTGTGACCAAGCCTTCAAGTGAATCTTCTCTTTAAAAATATATCACTCTTGAAGTCTCATGTGTCTTGTATCCTTCAGAAAATATTCACTACTATTTCAATCAAAGGTGTTAAAAGACTGCTATTCTACTATGAAGGGAACTATTTTAAAGGGCCTCCATATTCTCCATTTCATCCTCAAATTTACTCTCCATTTTCCTCATTCTCCCTTATGTTTTAACCTTTCAAAGCCCATTTTTCCCCTTTAAACCTCGTATCTCCCTCATGTTCAGTTTAAAAACCCCCTTCTCCACCTATTGGAACCTTCATTCAGAATTAAAATCCCTTTTTAAGGCCTAAAGCATCCTTTTTACATTATAGAGGTATTAGCCCCAAGCACTTAAAATCCCCTAGCCCCTCCCCCACATATGACCCACGCTACGACCAAGCGCTTAAGTCTTCATCGCAATCACAAACCTCTTCTTTCCTGAACTTCCTTTCCTCATTTTTCCCAGATGCGTTAAGCGCCTTCCTCTAAACCCCTGGTCCCTCTTGCTCCCATAGGACCATGCCCCGGCACTTATTTCAGCCCATACCCATCGCATCAGAAAATTTCAATTCATCAGTCCCTTTCCTTTCCTTCTACGAAGAGTGATCTCCCGATGCGATCCCAGCCATCCACCCAGCAGATTTGATGGCTCACGCTTAACCCGACCGCTACCCCACTGTCTGCTCCACGACGAAAGGGTTATGTCACCTACCTGGCCCACGGCTCGTTCCACCTGTGCACCTTGCCGCTTGCCACGCTTACTCCACATCGTCAGATCTGGCACCCTGGATCCAACAGTTGTCGATCCATATCGCATTATTTTCCCCCATCCCTAGCATCGCACAAATATTTTTCAAAATGGGCAGTATTGAAAATCCACGTGTCGACCATTTTATGGAATCACACTCCATTCAGCCCAAACCGCTTACTACCTTTTTGCTATGCGATAACCACAAGTGGTTTTCTAAAAACCATTTTTTCTCATTTTCACACCCCATTTCATATTTAAACCTGGCTAGCTGCTCTGCCATGGTTTCGCTCCTCCGTCGCTACATTCCGTCACTCACATTGCTCCTCCTCCATGCCCCCAAGCCTCTGTCACAGTTACCCAAGCTCCCGCAGGATTTTATAATATGTTTATTGTGTTTTGGAGGTTTCAACGGATGATTAATACATATTATTTCCACAGTCACAATCAGGTGGCAGAGGTTGCAGGGTGACGATCTTGTAGCCAAATATTGCAAAGAAAGGAAACAGGAAATGGTTTAGTTTTATGTTTATTCAATGAATCATTATATCCAATCTTTGTCAAACCTACCAGATCTGCAAAAAAGCCAGTCAGCAGTGCAAAAGAAACAACAAATATTATCAGAAAGGATTAACGTTTAATGCATAATATTGAAGATTTGACACTCAATCTGAATATTAAATTAAAATTATCAGTGGTCCGACTAACAAAGGAGACCTATGAGCATAGAATTCTTTTCCTAAGGTAGGACAAACTCCCACAATCTACCTCATTTTTCATTGAGCCCCAGAATAGTTATTACTATGACAGAAATTCCTAGAATGTCAGTACATTGGTTGCACAGCATGGAAGACCTGGAGGGCAATATCTTCACCTTACTTGTCTTAGAGGATTAAAAAAAGTACTACAGCCAAAAAATTACTTCAAGAAACATACCGTGGAAGTTATTGTCACCTGACAAAGACTTCTAAGTCATCAAAAGGGTACCAACAGTTAATGTAAACCATTAAGCAGAGTGGGCATTCGAATAATTCGTCCCCTCTGTCTTAATGAATCATTTAAGTCCTATCTACCACTACTATCACTCATTCAGCTATAAGAACTCATCGAAAATAGGTTTTTTGTGGTTGGAAATTAACTGATTGTAAGTTGTTTATTGAGTTAGAGTTCCCTGAGTAGCTGTTGGAAATAGGCTGGGAGATGATTTCTAGATTGTATCAAGCTATTGGAAAAGAATGTTTGTGACTGGTTTTTCTCTACTAATATGTCAAGCATGTTTAGGATCTAAGTCATTGGTGATGTGTCCCTTCTCTGTTATCATTTTCCCTCTGTGTTACATTATGTTTCATTTTCTCTGATAAGAAATAGTAATTTTAGATTAGGATATACGGCTGCAAGTACCCTAATGGTTCATGCACATTCTTATCTTTATGTTTTTTTCTATTTGTGTATCTTAGAACAAATTCAATATAATTTAACCAGTTAAAGAGTTGGTTTTCCCATGCTTACTGATGTATGAATTTAGAGTTTGTCTCTTAGATGTTCTTGTTTGGTTTAGCTAAAAGAATAGGAAACTAGGGAGATTTAGTGATTAGCCTTGTCCCCTAAGTTCCCTTTCCAACAGTTAAATTTGCTAAGATTCCTTTGAGTTGAATATAAAAAGTAGATAAGGTTAAAATTCTTTCTCTGATCTTAGGTTTCTCTTTGTGTTTGAAATTAAGTGTTTTCTACTGTGTGAAAGTAGTCAGGAGGACTGTTGGATTTTTGTCTTTGAGGTTAGTCTCATCAGGAGTATTGATCATAGAGGTACAAGGTATGCCCTGTCCCTTGACTTATTCTAAAGTGATCACCTTGGAAGGTTTTCCTTGTCATTCCCATTCATTTCCTTATTGTTTCATCTCATACAATCATATTAAGAGATCCTCTATTTTAGATGACTAGCCCTTTGAAAGCCTTGGATATTTGAATTGCAAGTAAACCCTTTTATGATCCCATTTCCCAATGAGCTTGTATTCTCTTTGAATTATCTCCCCATTGTCAGAAATCCTTCACTAATCATTCCTTTACCTTGCACTAAACCCTTCTGTCAATGTTTCCCAACCAAACAAACAAAACAAAAAACCTTGTGCTCTATAACTAGCCTAATAACTTAAACTGAACTTTAAAGATACATTATTCTTTACCTTTATAGAGAGATCCCTCTCTGGATCCAGGAGGGCTAGATCCTGAGATCCCAAAGTGGTTTTGATGTTGCCTGGTCATTTGGTATGCCAGTAGACCAAATCACTAGGACCACAACATAGACCTCACCAGGTACAGTCAAAATTCACCAGGTACTTCAGAAAGCATTAAGTTGAGTAAAATTTTTTATATGAATCTCTTATGCATGGTGAACTTTCCGAAGAAATATGCATTCTCCTTAACCCCATGAATTCCAAAAGTGAGTGCATCAGTCCCTGATGCAATGACAAGTTTTCCATATGAATCCTTAAAAATTCCAATTCTTCTGAGAGGTTAATACATTTTTATGCATGATAGCCTCATAGTAAACCTTAATCCAAAACAAAATTTTCTTTAGAAACAACTATTATCTTGCTTATTTAAGAAATTAAAGTTATATTGTAGTCCTACAAAGTCAGTTATTTGACAACTGCTTCTCTAAAAAACACAAGAAATAATCCAAGGAAAGAAAAACATTCATATTCTTCACATATCAGGTCTGCAAGTAAAAGTGGAGGAGAAAGAATAAACTCAAAAATAGCTCTTTGGTTCCTTGTGCTCCAACACCATGCTTGCAAATTGGAATCTGGATTTATTTTGAAGACTATTAAAAAGACTTATCTTTAAGATTCAATCGATTATTTTCATTTCACATATTTCAATTCAGGTGCGTCAAATCATAGGCATTATATTGGAGGTCTAATAAGACATGATTTGAATCAAGCTTCAATGGAAAAAATTCATGTAACTGTCTGGGATCCGGTTCATATTCCCCTATATATGGGTAGAGTAGAGAGTGAAAATAATATCAAAGTAAAAAAAAATTCATAAGAGTTGTAGGTATGATAGTAATGCCCTTTTTTGATCCCCGAACTTACAATTTAAACAATATTTTGCTGCAGATTAACAATGCAAATGTTGTGTTTTTGTTGTTTCCTTTAGAGTACTTTGGCTCACTTTCATTGTCATTTTTGTTGCCAACATGGAATTTTTGTTACTATGCATTCATCAACCTCATATGTTGGTGCACTAAAAGCTAGTATGCACATCCTTTAAATATTTATTTCTCCATTTTTTATGCATAAAAGTACACCTACATGAGGTTGTTGAAAAAACATCTTTCTTGAGCAATGAAATATAATCACATACCTACAACAGGGATCACAGTTTGTAATTCCTAATTTAGTACATCAATAAAATAGGCTTAGCATGACAAGGATAAAAATAACAAAGGCTCGGAAATAACAGTGGGCCAATGGCAATTTGTAGAATTTGCACATATAGAATTGACCTAACTATGCTGAGAATTGACCTAACAATGTTGAGATTTCATATAGTGAGAAACTGAAGCAATCAATGTCCTATGAACATGAGCCATAATTGAGGCTTACAAGAAAATGAACTAATTCTGGGACATGTTGGCATATTCAATTTATTGCATTAGAGACAAGTGTCTTCAAAAGGATTTGGGATTGATTAACAGAGTGATAAAACCTGTTAGATACTCCAGAAAGAGGGGGAACTTCGCCAGTGTAACCAATTCTGGGACATGTTGACATATTCAATATATTTCCTAGAGAAAAGTGCCTTCAAAAGGCTTTGGGATTGATTTGTAGAGTGAGAAAACCTGTCAGATACTCCATAAAGAGGGGGAAATTGTTCAGGGTCACTAAGTTTAGTTTATTTAAATCAAAAGTGCATAAATGAATTCCAGTAAAAAATGCTAGTGGACTTTGGACCCCAAGTGACCAATACATCCTAAGAAAACTAAGGATCTATATGAAGGTTAATGAAAGAATTTTTTTGGTAAAATACATGCTTTTCGGTGTTTTTGGATTCTGTAACTACTACACTTTAGTATTATAACAAGTCACTTAATCATGTTGTGGATTTTTGTGCCCAACGCGGATGGTGTAGAATCCAAATATGCATGTCAATAAAGGCTCATAATACTTAGCTTCCCTTCTTAAAATATCTCTGTTCATTATTTTTTAATATCACCCTCATGATTTTTGGAAAATTTGTGCCACTATTGTTGATTCTTGTCTATTTCCTTTGTGATAAATAGAATCAGGTAGAAAGAGGTGGTCTATTCCATTACTATGGAAACCACTAGAAGTTCATAGTTTTGAGGTATCTTGTGCTACATTCCTAGTTTTGAGTGCCGAAGCAAACTTTGGAAGATGTTTTATTTGTTGAGTTGATGTATTTACAAAAACTTTTGTGAAACTTAAATTATTGTTGGAGAAATAGGCACCACAGATAAAGGCATACAAAGTAATTAACTCCTATAACAAGTTGGGTATGTTCATTATATTGCAGTATATAATAATACCTTATAAAGTATTTGTAGAAATAATTATAAGAGTTACACAGCTACCTAGATAATATATCGGATGATTGGGCTCAATAATTCAATGGCTTGGAGAAACAATGCATGTAGATATGAAAATTAATTATCAAAACCTAGGGATTTCGGACCTCAAGTAAGCATTAGCTGTAGTAGCTTCCACCAAGAACTAAAACTCCAGCCAAAAATGCTATAGCATTAATTCATTTTTCTAAATCACCAAACTTCCAGTAATAAATAATTGACATTTTGGAGTTCTAGGATTATGGAGTCTATGGTTACTACAACTTCTTGGTTACTATAGTAGATGGAAAAGAAACCAAATATTCATGTGTTCATAAAGGCTCATATGAGCTGGTAAGAGGACCTTTGTTTATGTGCATTCAAGTATCGTTATTGTGAAGATATCTGCAAATTTGCCAAAAATTTGAACTTGTGCTACTTATTTCCTATTTGTAGTGCATCTTAGATAAAAATATGATGTTAAGTGGTGGTTCACTCCATTACTACATTGAAACATCCAAATATTGAGCATTTATTATCAAAAGAGAACTCTTGACCAAAAGTTGATGGTGTACCTCATCCTTCCAAATAGAACAAAAAGAAGAAAGAACTAACCTCACAATCAAGAACCAAATTGCACGTATGTTTCCAAAGAATAAATAGAGTTCAAATCTATAAACAAGGCCAAATTCCTACAAATGCGGGATAAACCTGATGATGAAAATCACCAAAGACTATAAAACACCATAAAATCACTACAAAAAATTGGTTATGAAGTTACCTCTAACACTTCCTAGAAAATTAACACTGCCAAAAAAAAATCGATGCTTCATTATCTCCAACCTATGAAAAACTAGACAATAATCATGAAATTCCATGCTTGATCTATTAAAAGACCTTGATAAATAACCAATGAAAAATTGTACCTTATCAAAAAGCCACATTAACCATGCACCTTCAGTCTTTGAATCCACCAGTCCTCGAAGTCCATAAAGCACCAACGAATGTTATGAACAACAGATAATAGATGCCTTTCAGGAATCATAAAATACAATGAATGTGGATCATACTGCTAAAAAGGATGAAAAAAGCACCAACCCCAATCCTTCCAAGGTGTGGTGAACAAAGAAAGAAACAAATGTTCTCAATATTGACATGAAAGAAAATATTTGTTGTGTCAATATTGGATTTGTTGTGTCAAGTACAATCCTAGATCAAGCTATTATGTTGCAGTTGGTTCAACAGATCATCACATTCATTATTATCATTTATGACTTGAGGAATCCTAGTGTTCCATTATACCAATTTAATGGTCATCAGAAAAGAGTTTCCTATGTTAAATTCATTTCAACAAATGAAATAGCTTCTACATATACAAACATTACACTATGTCTATGGGATGTGAAGGATAAATTTTCTTGTACGCACTTTCAAGAGGCATAATAATGAGAATAACTTTGTGGGGATTACAGTAAACTATGAATACATAGCTTATAGGAGTGAAACAAATGGGGTGTTTGTGTATCACAAGGCTATTTCAAAGCCTACTACGTGGCATCAATTTGACAATCTAGACTTGGCTGACAGTGACGATGATTCATCACATTTTATAAGAGTTGTTTGTTGGAAGACTGAGAGCCCTACAATGTTAGCTGCTAATATCAAAGGAAAAATTAAAGTTCTTGTACTTGCACGGTGAATTTCAAATTTCTCATATAACTCTTCATGCCCCATCCTAGATAACAAAGTTGGAGAGAATTTTGAAATTTGTTAAATTAAGATTCTTTCTGGAACTTAGCTCTATGGATTTCTTGGTTGAGAATGTTGAGAAATGAGGTTGATGTGTATTATATGCATCAATTTTCAATTTACCCATATTTCTATTGTCATATGTTTCTGAAAATTTATTGGTTGCCATTGACCTCTAATAGAATAGTCGTAGTATCTTCCAGTAATGCAGTATGTTATTGCATGTTCTATATGCCCTCTTAACACTAATTTGAAGGAATATCAACCTCAATTATGGAAACTTCTTTGGTCTAGCATGAGCCCACTGGTGAAGTCTCAATCTATGAAGGCTAAATTGTTTTACATATGTCTGAAGGCTAAATGTTTTTTGCAGATTTCATAACTCACTTGTAGCAGCAACAATTGATGAGAGAGTTGAAGAACCTGATGGTACACTAGTGATTGGACCTAAAAATATCCTTCAGAGAGAAATCGTGGGCTCCCACAACCTAAATTATCTTCTGAAGTTTTTAAATAGAATTAACATTTCCCACAGACTCTCTATGTGACCCCTCGTTTTGCAGCACCTACAAATCACACAGGATGAGTAATTTCATCTTGCTCTTGCATGTTGATAAAAAAATAAACAAACCCCCCTAAACCACGCTCTCATTCTCGTGAATACAAGTCTAAAAACGTATATACATGCATACATAGAAGCCCTATACATGGGTAATGTATTCAGTGAAGAAATTGTAAATATGGAAGATGATATCAGGGTTTTATTTCAGAAGCTAGTTGTGGGTAACTGGCCAAACCAAAACTATGTTAAACTATTGACAACGTATTTTACAGTCACGATAGGAATTTAGCAAGAAGCCATCTTGCACACCACTCAATGAATGCACTGCAACCTCTCTGTATTTCTTGTTTATCCAACATGAATCAATGGTCTGATATAGGTTTCAAACTTGAAACTACTTTGTTTCCCACCAAGGGAATTCGTGGGCGGGTCAGGGTTTTCAAAATTTTTCCAACCCTTTGACATTGTGCGCGGGGCTAACTAGATTCTTCGTAATTATGTGTTCTTGGTTTATACTGATCAAGTGGTAACTCATTTTGATTTCTAATTTATTTTTTTGGGGAAAGATAAATTATTTATATAGGCTTATTTATATATGATTATCACAATCAATTTGGATCTATGTTGATTACATGTCTTGTTGTCATGTTGTGCCTTGTTTTTCAGAGACGAATAATTTCATAGTGATTAACCTATGAGAAATAAACCTATCAATATATAATCAGCTTACTATTGAAGAAATAAACCCTAAAACTAAACTTTGTACATAACATTAAACATTAATTTTAATACAAAATTTGAAATGCAAGAAAACAAATTGTTGCATCAATATGTGTTTATCATCATCCATCTTTAATTTGCATCATAATAGAAAAAAGGTAATAAATTTTTCTCCATCTCAATTAAATTGATACATGTACCATAAAATTGAACATCAAGGTTATAAAGAGTTAATGTAATATATCTTTTGGAAATAAAAATTGTTAGATTCATTCCCTTAGTTTCAATGAAAACATATCTTTCAATCATTGTTATCATTAGAATATTTTGTTTTCATGTCCTTCACTCAACCAAACCCGACAATCCTATTACTCTAATATCCCTACAAATTATGATCATGGAGAATGACCAATATTGGTATCAGTAGCTCCATGCCTTTTGGAATATTAAGACTCTCAATATTGACTTAGTTATTTCTCCGTCTGAAAAGAACTACTAAAGGTTGATATAGTCTTAGAGACTCCTTCACAATCATGTCCACCTGCAAGAATAATTGAAAATCACATTGATTATAAGGCTATCTCCCAATTAAAAATATGTTGATCTTACAATCATGATTTTGTTCAAGTTATTTTTATATAGATCATCGTTCTCGCACACATCCCTAGCCATTTTTTGCGATAGCCCACAGATCCAATCCAGAAATTATTTCAAAGATTCAAAATTGCAATGGATTCAAAATTGTTAGGTTGCAAATGGATGAGTTGATCTAATCGAATTGCAATGGATTAAAAAAAATTATGATTCCAATGGATGATTTTATCTAAATTGCAAAAGAATGTAAGTGGTGGAAGATAATAAAGTGTTATAATAGGTTTAACAGGTGGCTACACAAATGAATATTTAAATTTAGTTTGTTCTTATTTGATGCGAAATAGAAAAATGATTGAAAGAAATTTGATGTCATCTGTTAGATGGTGTATTAGATGAATAATATTCCCTTAACATGAAATATTTTCATTCATTTATTCAAAATTCAAAATTCTCCAAGCCTAATGCCAATAAAGACCTTGTCTATCGACGTAATAATTTATCTCATTTTAAAATGTGTTTGTTGTAACTACTAATATGCTTGGATAAATTTAAGGAGTTAATTAAAATAGAATTAGAATAATAATATATTTATGTTGAGGATATTATTTATTTTTTTGTTTATAAAGGGTGTGTATTACATAACATCTTAGATTTTTCACAATTAAGTGATTTAGTTGTGTTTATTCCATGCCTACATTATTGCATACATCTCTTCTCTCAACAAGAAGCCATTGAGTTCTCATACAAATAACACCTCCAACATTGCATATTAATGCCAAATACACAAGCATTGATTGTACTTCATGTGATCAAAATATGACTCTCCAATGATAAGGAGCTTTTTTTCTTCTCCACAAGTTCCTACGTTTCTCCTTTAACGATAATCTTCCAAAAAAGCAGGGAAAGCCTTCTGCGACATAAATGCTTGTGTAGATGTGGTGAAAGCACAAGGAGAGCACCCACCTTATGTGTGGCCTTATTTTACATACATATATGCATGAGAAACTTCCATATACTTCACCACCTTTGATGGATGGTAACTTAGTTAGACTATCAATGCCCAAGTTCCAAGCATATTTCCTCTAGAAGACCAAGAGAATTAAACCTGTGACCTCAAAAAACTAGGGAGAGAGATCTCACATATTACTTATGAATACCTAAACTAACCCCAAAGGCTACAAGACACCTAGCCCATATTTGGAGAACAATCAATGGAATAGTAAATTAGTGATATTTTGTTGGATCCACACTCACATCTAATGTCTATTATGTCTAACTCTCTAAATTAGAACCACCCAAGGGTGTTAATAACTTTCCCTCCCCCACGAAAGTTAGCATGGGACCTGCATCCATGCATTTGATGAGCTTTGTAAACATAATCATTTTCAACGTAGGGTAAGTTCCTTACTCGAAGGTGTTCTTCTAAATTCATATGTGCTTCATCTATTGTTCAACCCCACTCCAGTCCTCACTCCTTGACTTTGTGTTATACCCCTCTCAACAAAATTTTATTACATAAAAATTGAAGATAAATGCAACATTTGCCTACTTGCATTCCATTTGGAATTTTAACCCTCCATGCATTCGACATGGATCTCCAACCCAAACTTATTTTATATCATAAATTTTATGCTTTTACCATTGTTCTATTAGAATGATGTTGGTGGAAATTGAAATTAATGGAATTAAAGGATGTTTTGTTGAACCAGAGAATGTGGCTTATCACCTAAGATATTACAAAAAGGCCACCCTTTCTCACTATTATATTTCAAGAATTTGGAATTCATTTGAGGCTAGTTGATTTCTACTCTGGATACTTCCCTCATCACACCACTCATTTAGTGTTCAAAGGAAACAATTAGCAATAGTTGCAGTTGTCATTTTGAGATTTTGGGTTTCATTATCATCGGTTACATTCATTATGCCTTATTTTATTTTCTTGTATTTTTTCTTATATCTAGGACTTAGGGAATGGGGCTTTCATGAGCTTGGGAAAACTCATATATATAACATTTACATGAATTATTTTCACTTCAAACTTACAGTTTAGATTTAGATACATCATTCTAATGTATTCTTAACGATTTTGGATTTCAATTTTTTCTTTTATTTCATCACAATGACAAAATGGGAAATAATTTGCCACAGATCTATGAATGCTTAATCATAAAGGTCTCACTTGACGAAAATGAATGAATATCCTATGGAATGACATGGAATAAAATTTGAATAAGGGAAATAAGGGATAAAATAATATTGATGTGTAGTACCTACTAAATCACCAAGTATATTCCCAAACCATCAAGATGGCACGCTTCTTTGAGTAAATTTTTGAAACACCATGGAAAAATTTAGCTTAAAACTTATAGAAAAAGCCTCAGTAGTTAGAATATAGTGCTTAAGTGAAACAATACACATTGAAGATATCATATACACATGGATCATACATATCAAGCTAAATGTGGTAGCTAAAGAAACATCTTCCTACACCTAGGGTCCTGCATGGGCAAGGAATAGTGCCATCAAACCAATGAGGGATACCAGGGCATGTCAAGAAGTGGAAGTGAGTGTTAGGGAGTGCCATGGAAACACAAGGGAGAAATATTTCAAAATGCATGGAAATGAATTGATAAGAGTATGTGATAGGGAGTGGTAATGAGTTCCAAGTGTGTTAAGGAGGGAGTGACAAGGTTATATTCTAGGAAGTGCTAAGGAATGATAGAGTGTTAAGGCATCTCAGGGAGTGCTAGGGTGAGCTAGGGAGTGCCAAATAATGCAAAGGAATGCAAGGGATGCTAACATGCACGAAATACTGCCAGGGGTTTTTTAGATGTGCGAGGTTCTATGGCACATCAAAATGTAAAATATGTTTCTTAGTTGTTTTATGGCCACAAATGGATGTGAGCCTTGACTTGGTAACTTGTTAAGTGGGGTGAGTTGAGATTGGAAATGACAATCCTAAGATGTGTTATAGGCAGTTCTTAGGTTAACAAGGCATAGTCTAGCTGGAGTAAGTGTAACTTGGTCAAGCTGTTGTAATAGAGGAAGGACATGGTTGGGTTCCCATGTCTAAAAAAAAGTAAGGGTAGTTGTGAGGGAATGGTAGATAAGGACTGTTAGGGCATGCAAAGGAATGCAAATATGTGATAATACATGCCGGAAAATGTCAATGCATGTTAAGGATTGTTAGGGAGCATCAGGGGAACACAAGGAAGAACTAGGTCAAAATGCTTGGAAATGCATGAATAAGAGTGTGTCCCAAGTACTGTCAGCAAATTCTAGGTGTCTCAAGGATGAAGTGTTTTAGGAGAAGTTCAGAAGAGGAATTTCAAAAGGCAAGCCTATGGTTGTGATAGGTTTTTGAGAAATCAATTTCAAAAAAAGGGATATTTTGGGTTGGGCACAATATTTTTTTTCCAATGATTACAGTGTTAGGGAATGTTAGGGAGTGGTAGTGTGTGCTAGGGAGTGCCAAAGCATGCCAAAGAATCTAGTGGATGATAATATGTGTTAAATAATGCCAAGGCATTCTAAGACGTGTCAGTGATATGGAATGTTAAGATGTAAACTGTGTTGCTTAGTTGTTTTACTACCACAGTTGGATGTGAGCCTTGTCTTGGTAACTTGTTAAGTGGGATGAGTTGAGATTGGACATGAGTAGCATAAGATGAGTTATAGGTAGTTATTAGGTGAACAAGGTATATGTTCAATTTCCACGACACATAAGAATCTGGGTTTTGTCTTAGAATCTTTGGTGCAAACACACTACTTTAATGCACAACGAAAGCTACACAAATCAAGGAATCGACTAGTGAAAATAATAATTTTACCTTTCTCAAACCCTTATTCATCATATTAAAAACTAAAACACAACAAGATAGAGCTCCTATACCATGGATCGTGACCCTTTACAATCACACGGATACAAGGAATACAACTACGGCTTGGTGTTAGTCCTTTGACAACAAATCTATCGCGAACAAGACAACACTTAACCTACTTGCTGATGGTGGCCACACACAACCCTTTCAGTCCTCAGGTTTAATGATTGGAAAAAAAGTGGCCATGCCATTGTCCAACATTTTTTATCGGTCCCATGCATCATTATGGCACTCATGGACCCAATTATGCCTTCTATAAAGCCTTAGGACATCAGTGGACCTTTTAGGAGGCTTATTATTCCATATATGAGCTAGTTTGGTGGGATTGTGACCAAAATTTAGGTTTAATTGCACATTATTTTATGTTTAGGGGATAATGTAGGCCCATAAGCTAATTAAATAAACTCCTAATAGGAGTTATGGCATGGTTTTCTAATAATTTCAGAAATGTTTCAACTGAAGTGAGGGGCAGTATTGGTAAGGGGATGGTTTGATCGCAGGCCAAGAGTACAACGAAGGAGGAGAAGCACCATTCCAGACCAACGCAGAGGCAGGTTGGTGCTACGCTGTCTAGCCAGAGCCCAGCAGGGGCAATGCAGAGGTAGGCGGAGCCACGTAGGGCTGACGCAAGCCCAGTCAGGGCAGTTCTGGGGCAGTGTAAGCCCTTCAGGGGTGATGCAGGCCAGCTAGGTTGACACAAAGGGATTTAGAGCATCGTTGGGGTTTTTGGGTGGCCAGAAAGGGCTCCAGTTCTGTAAATGACGCTTGAGGGTGTGAAACAGCCATATTTTCTCTCTATGAGGATACAGGTATTACTATCGTTTTTTTTTTATCTATTGGGTGAACCTGTTTTGGTGCCCAGGATTGTCGTACTTAGATTTTTCATAATAATGAAAACCCTACAGAGCTAGCTGCACTAGTATTCCTGCATTGTGTTTTTTCTGGGGACATTTGTACATAAAATATGTGTATCACTTTCTCTATGACCATGCTATTCAGTATTTGATATGTATGTGTAGGATTCTAGTTGTATTTTCTTCGCTAATTGACTGAATATTTCAGAAATTAACTTGAAACTTAATTCAAGTAGGATAAGTAAATCAAGACATTGTAGTAGGTTCTCTTAGATTAAGAAATTTTTTCATGGAATCAGAGCGATTATAGATCAAGCTACATCTCAACAAATCAGCTAAAGAAATATCTGCTGCAGAGAGTAGCAGAAGTAGCACTGAATTCTGAGAGGGAAGTGTAGCACTAAAAGGACGTAGAGGCAACAAGAGCCACGTGGGGGCTGACATAGTCCCAACTCGGTGATGCAGAGACAACACATTACCTTCTAGAGGGACGTAAGAGCAGCCTGCGCTATGCAGTCACTACGTAGAGGCTGCATTGAGCCAATTTTCTCATAAAAAGTACAACCAAGGTGACGCAGTCCAGTATCGAGTGTTGTGTATATTTTCCATGGACCGGAAGTAGAGCTTCACATATTTGGCAGTTGCTAGTGGGGCGAATATTTGATCGGTGCAGAATCGTGCCTAAGCTAAGTTTAAAGAGAGCAGGAGGAGAACAACAACTCAACATATTTCATTGCAAAAGAAATCTAGGGATCGATTGTAGGGTGATTAAAGGGAGATGATTTGTTGTGTTTAGCAGATTGATGAGGAGGAAATCATTTGTCAGAGGGAGGAGAGGGTGCATTTTTTCCCCAAGGACCTTAGATCTAAGCTTATATTAAGAATCAGGGAGAGGAAGATCTTTTCCGACAGAGATTTGAGCAGATGGTGCCTCACAGACTGCGTGATTAGGATAGGTTGGACGACATGTCCAAATTTTCTATCTCGAAGGCTAGAATCCTAGTAGTCTTGGAGGCATACCGCTTGAGGGAGCATGTAGAAAAATTCATGGCTATCATTGGTTAGGGGTCCTTCAATTTCTTACTTTCAGCGTCTGAGTTACACTGCAATTGTTCACAGCACGATGAAAAAATTTGAGAGGGAGCTGCATTATGAATGTAGCAGTGATGGTGGCAGAGTCAATGGTATAAGTACAGAGAGCAACAAGAACATGGTGATGTAGGGAATAAGGCCAAGCATTAGCATGGAGACCGATGCCAGAGATCAGAGAAGTACTTCTGGGTGAAGTGTATTGCTAGAGAACATTCCTTGCTAAGAGGGGGTGTTTAGATTTTAGGGTAAGATCGGATGTGCTCTACCTCCCAAATTTTTTGGAGGAGCTAGAGTACATGAGATCTCCAAGACACAAAAAGAATTTGGAGAAATTCCATCAGGTTTAAGAGATATTCAAATAATTAATATTTTTAATTAAGGACCCTAAGTGTAACTAAGGAAAAATAAAAGATTAAAATGAATTAAATTAAATGTGTGATGAGAGTGACATAAGTGATGCGGATCAAGAAACTTATAATGTTAGTTTTCAATTAGAAATTAGATCACAGTATTTGATGTTTCAATGAGAAAAGTATAAGAAAAGGGCTTGGGGTCAATTAGAGTACACACACATTGGTAGAGAAATGAAGCTAAGCTGAGATTATAGGGCATGGTTTGTTAAGAATTTTAGAAGTGTTTCAGTTGCAGTGAGGGGAAGTATTGACAAGGGGTTGGTTTGATCCCAGGTCAAGAGTATAATGAAGGCAGAGAAGTAGCATTCCAGACCAGCGTAGAGGCATCCAGGTGCTGTGTAGTCCATTTAGAGTCCACCAGGGGCAAGGTAGAGGTAGCGAGAGCCCGACAGGGCTAACTCAAGCCCAATCAGGGTAGTGTAAACCCTTCAGGGTTGATGTAGGCCCTTCCCGAGCAGGGAAGAGGCTGACATAGGCTAGTCAGGATGATGAAGAGGGCTTCATAGCAAAGTCAGAGTTTTCGGTGGGCCAGAAAGGGCTCGAGTTCTTTAAATCTCATTTGAGGGTGTGAATCAACAATATTTTTTGTCTCTGAGGATAGAGGTATTACTGCTATTTTTATTTCTCTGCTGGGTGAAATAGTTTTGGTGCACAGGATTGTTGTACTTATATTCTACCTAATAATGAAAACCATCTAGAGCTAACTACACCAGTTTTCCTGAATTCATTTTTTTTCGGAGACATTTTTCCAGAAAATATGTGTCACTTTGTCTATGAACATGTATTAACTATTTAATCTATATGTGTAGCCTTCTAGTTGTATTTACTTCACTAATTTACTGAGTATTTCAGAAACTAACTTGTAACTTAATTCAATTAGGAGAAGTAAATCAAGATATTGCAGTAGGGTTTCTTAGATTAAGAAATTTTCACATTCTCTTTGTCTAGCCCCATTAGGTCACCTAGGGCATCAATTTCCCAGGAATCTAGCAAGAGGAAAACTTATATCTCCTAGAGGAAACTATGTTGGTGGGTCCCCTCACTCTCCTCAGAATTTAGGCCAATTCCGATGGTGGAATCTGTGGATGCCTCAAGCCCCAACTATAGGATCAAGTTTTTCCTAGGTTCTCCCAAGGTTAGAACATAATAGGATCAATTAGACCTATCGAAGTAAAAAATCTTGCCTGATCTTTTCCCCTCACCTTTCTAAGGATAGGAACATCATTGGTTGTTAAATTCCATCCGTGAACTTCGGGTGGGTCCACTTGGCCTTGTGTGGTCCCATTTCGTGTCAAAGGCCTTTCATCAAGGACCATTTGGGAATCCAAGTTTCAAAAGTATTTCAGGGATTCAGAAATTCCTTCATAAGTCTTATTATTCTCCCTCAACTCTTCAATCCCCCTCCTCTCTTGCTATAAGATCAACTCCCTTTCTTAAAAGGAAAGCAAGTACCACTCTTTATTCTATCATAGGGAAAGGGTTTCTAGGGTCACTTCCCACCTATTCATTAACCTATAATATACAAGTGACTTCCTAAACTATCGGGACTCCTCCCATCAGTGAAAGTCTATGAAGGGAAAGGAGCCTTAGCTATGGCGACAATGGGACAATCCTCCATCGTTTCCCTTGTCCTATAATTTTCCCTCTTAGGAACCCCTTTTAGGTCCACTATTAGTTTATGTGGTAACAATTTGTTCACAACTACATTTGTGAAAAAATATTTGTTATGCCCATTTTTTCCATACTACGACTCCAAGATGAGAAGTATAGGTCTATGGAGGCTACCCTTCTTCTCACTAAATCAATCCTCTACAATATAGTGAACTAGCGCTAGTTGGTTGGCCCACTGGACTACTACTTTAGTCCTTCAAATTCTGCACATCCTTAGGCCCTATACGCCTACCTTCTACCAATCTTGTTGTGCTTCACAAGAAAAGGAGTTAGGGCTCTTGGAATACCATCAATCTTCCCAAACACAGTCAATTATTTTTACTTATCTAGGGCCCACAATATTGTCTTCATCTAAGGCTCTTCAAATCTACCACCTAACAATGGTTTGAGTGCTCTCAAAAACATTGTTCTTGTGTATCGACAATTTGATCTTTTTGGTCCAATATATGAACAAATCTAAACTATTCCTCTTATCATCCTTCTAACAATCCATAGATGACTGAACTAAGGTCACATGTTAGCCACCAATAGTCCATTGACTATTTTTTTATAGGTTTCTTTAGATATATTTCTAAAACTCTATGGAAAATCCACCAAAATCAACTTCTCTTCATGTCAATCCATTCTTCACATGGCACATTTCTTCTGCATGCTCAATATTCTACTCAGGTTCCACCCTCCTTTGGATCTGTTTTCTCCACACATATTGAATTTGCAAACCATCTTCCATATATGCAGTCTATATTGTATAAATAAACCTTTCTCTAAGGGTCACAACCTGTCTTATTCTATGCAAAATTTTCATAGTCTTAAGGGCATACCTTCTGAGCTAAACATGCTAGGAAATTGTCCTAACTAGGGAATTATACTTATGTACTTCTAATTGTAGTAGAAAAAACCCTATCCACCCATAGAAAAAACATGACTCTTGCCTCCATAAGGGACTCGACCGAGATCATATGGATCCATAGATTCTAGGCATTTCTTTGAATGAATATTGACATGAACTTCAGATCTTAATGTCGACCCTCAAACTAGGGTTACCTCAATCAATATTATGCCCGCGTCTACTTCTGTTATAGCTCTAAATTACAGTCCAAGCCCTCCTCCATTTATTTTGGTATTTATCAAATACCTTTCAGCCTACTAACCAGCACAAGGAAATATGGTATCAACCCTCTCTTTTATTTCATGTAGAAAATCTAACCAATAGGATTCAATTTGATCTTGTAATTTACTAAAACAAGATACTGAATCCTTCCTACAATTTGTGGAAACAAAATACTATCGCAAAATCACATATAAGTAAGATAAAGAAATTATGAATCTCATAACGCAATATGTATCTGGTGAAATCAATTGCTCGAAACCCTCTATCTTTAATTTGTATTAACTCAAGGAATCATGAAACAATACAATGATTAATTTCTCATGAGATTCTCCAACACTCTGCCAATTGTCTCTTGCTGATCTAGGAAAAATTGGTATAGTACTTAGCCAATTCTCAGCCTTCCTTCAGTGTCCCTTGCTCACACAATTCCTATGGAATTAGCTCCCTATAAATTAGGAGAATCAACCTTCCTTTATTGTGCAATCCATCATGGAATCCCAATGATTTTATAATTGCACATGGACAATTTTCTATAAATACAACTGATAGTTATGTTCCTCTGAACTGTGTTACAATAAGGCTCAAGAGTTTTTTCATGATTAAAAAATAAGAGAAAACCCTAAGCAATCAAAACCCTAACCTGAGGAGATGTAACACCAAAAGTTTATCAGCCTTGTTGGGGTTAGTTGGGAAACCAACTTGCCGGGGTGATAACTTGGTCATATGATCTATGTTTGATGCACATGATAACTCGTTAGAAAGATCTATCTGAGGAATACAATTGCTGATGTGATTTCTATGAAATTGCCAAACCTTTCATGCCCAAACAATGTTTTTTGGGGCCTCAAAATGGCTTCGAAAGTTCAGGACCCGAACAAATAACAAATATAGTAAACTGTGCTATAATTAAGGAAACTAAAAAACTGAAAGAGACAATGGTAAGGGCCCAAGTGGAATAGGCAGGTGGCCACCAATATACACCTCAATCACCTCAAATCGAATATCTTCAGCTAACTTAGTCATCATGACTTAGTTAAATGAAACAAGTTGTTATGAGATGAAATTACAATTTATTGTCTGATTTATTTAAGGGAAAAATAAATTAGAAGACCCAAATTCCTCACTCCTTGTACATAAAAATTCCACACCAGTGTCGGTGCACTTTTTTTTTGTCCTTTCTAGTTGCCAATTTCATAGTTTCTTGTTTCCAATTTCAACACTCCCTCTCAACAAGAAAGGAATTCAATATATCCCCATTTAGTGCCTTTGGAATGTTCTGCATGTAGCACTTCGCTAATATTTTTTTCACATGAAAACCCTTAAACTGAATAGCCTTTGGAAAAATGAATTAGAATAATGCATATGTCATTCGAGTCTTCTAACTGCTACTAACTACTGCACCTGTCTACTAGATTCTCTACATTGTTGTTGACATCTGCATCTGTGCCCTTTCAACTATTGCCAACTCTGATCTGTGCTCTAGTATCTGACATCTGTCACTCTGATTTCTATCTTGCTGACTTCTGACTGCATCAATCTAATTGATCCTTCCTGCTAGTGTTGTATTATGGGCTCCTCGTAGCAAAGTTCGATCCATGAGACACGCCATCTCAATGGACCCTGCCCAAATTACTTATCTTTCCATTATGTCCACACATCACCCCAAATTTCACTAGGAGGTATGGATGCATGTGCTCCATCTACCCATGTGGCTCGAAATTCCCCCCCTCATGGAGGTCTCTGCTTGAGTGGATGCTTCCACTCGGTCTCCTCTCTACTACTCCAATTGTTGTTGCTCCACAACCTTTTGAGATTGCTTATGAGGCTGCATGTTGAGAGGTGATTTGTGCTCCTTCTCAACCAGCAAGTCTCTAACATATTCTTTGCTCTTCAAAGTGTTGCATGCATCTGGTACCTAAAATGCATATTGGTTCTTGACTCGCACATGTTTTAATTTTCCGACCACTAGAAAAGTTTCAAAAAAAGAGCTAATTTTAAATCGATGATATCTCCCTCGTCTGAGCTCTGATTCAACCGATTTTCTTTTCCCATTTGGGAATTTTTTTGCAAAGAATCCAAATATGCTATTTGTTCTTGAATTTTTTACACCAAAATCTTCATATATTCTCTACAAACTCGTCACCCAAAAAAATTCCTTCTATGATACCATGTAGAGATTCAAACCAACGACATTCAATCTGATCTTGTAATGTACTAAAACAAGATACTGAATCCTTCCTACAATTTGTGGAAACAAAACATGATCGCACAACTACATATATGTAAGACAAAAAAATTATCAATCGCACAACAAAATATGTATCTGGGGAAACCAACTAATCAAAACCCATCTATCTCTATTGTGTATTAAGTCAAGGAATCATGAAACAATACAATGCTTAATCTCTCATGAGATTCTCAAGAAATCTGCAAATTGTGTCCCACTGATCTAGGCAAACTCTGTCTAGTACTTAGCCAATTCTCAGTCTTACTTCAGCTTGCCTTTCTCATGCAATTACAAAGGAATCAACTCCCTATTAATTATGAAAATCATTCTTCCTTGATTGCACAATCCATCATGGAATCCCAATGACTTTATAATTTCACATGGGAAACTTTATCTAAATAGAACTGATAGTTATGTACCATTTAACCTCTGTCTAAACTGGGTCTTACTCGAAACTGACATGCATGCAACTATTAATAGTGAATTATCAGTTATCCGAATGATCACCCATTGTGAATTAAATCTAATTTAATTCAGTAGAACTCTCACTATCTCATCACTCAATTAGAATTAGTTAAATTGGTTTTAACTCATTGAATTGAGTTAATTAATTTACACTTTTACCCCACTAATGCATCAACTACAAATGGACCCCAAAAATATTAGAATCCCTCTAGATGCCTCGTATTAGACACTCAACTCGAATTTATTGAGCTAACTCAGTCATCATGACTTAGTTAACTGACACAAGTTGTTATGAGATGAAATTACAATTTAACATACATTTTATTTAAGGGAATAATACATTAGACGCCCCACATTCCTCACTCCCAGTGCATCAAAATTCCTCACTAGTGTGGGTGCATTTTTTTTTGTCCTCTCTGGTTTCCAATTTCACTGTTTCTTGTCGTAAATTTCAACATTTCAGAATTTGATGCGACCTTCACACAAAGACACCATTGAAATCACATGTCTAGATTCTGATGAGAACCTCTCTTAAGCTCAATCTGCTAGAAGAGAAACAACAATATTCCATCCTACTTCCTAGCTTGAACCGACCATTAAGGTATGCAACATTCTTGTGAACCCTCACATTATGATCTTGCTCTTGGAAAATGATCATGACCTCACTTTAGCAACCCTTACTTGGCCCTCATACTTGACCTACTCTAGGACTACGTCTCTCTTCACCCCCTTGATCAAATGAGTTCCTTCTCACTTGATGTTCTTTCCTTCACCTTAAGGTCTCCTTAAATATTTTTTCCTAGACCTTTTAAGAACCCTCTAGAACTTATGGTTTTTATCCACTTAGACCTTAGGAAATATTAATTTTCCTTTTTAACTTTCTTTTAGATTTTAAACCCCATATTGGGTCCAAAGTCCCTCTGCTTGCCTTATTTTCCCACAAACCCTTTTTGTGACCAAACTCAGAAAAATCCATCTCAATAGGCTTGTGTAGTACCTCAAAAGCTACACAATTCAACAACATAGTCTAGTTGTAGTAACCATAACTTGGTCAAGCTCTTGTAGTCAAGTGAGGGCTCGATTGGTTTCCCAAGATGCAAATTAAGTAAGGGTAGTTGTGAGGGCATGATAGCTAGGGAGTGTGAGGGCATGAAAAATAATGAAAAGGCATGCTAACACATGTCTGACAATATCAATGCATGTTGAAAAGTGTTAGGGAGTGTCGAGGCATATCAAGGGATAACTAGGTCAAAATGCATGGAAAGGAACAAATAAGAGTTTGTGTTAGGGAGTGTCTTCGAATTCAAGTGTGCTAAGGATGAAGTGTGTTAGCTGGAGAAGTTTAGAATAGGATTTACAAGAGGAAAGCCTACAATTGTTATATGGGGCTCGAAATAGCACAATTTTTAGACAAAGGGAGGTCACTTTCTGCTAGGCACACCATTGTTTTTCCTTTAGCTATTTTTTTATATTGGATGTGGCACACTTTAGCTACATGTTCATGTTTTAAACTATTCTATATAATTACATATTTTACATTGTTTTGTATAATTTTTGGGGCACTCATCTTGTGTCGGCTTATATCTTGTGTGGCTTGTGCACCTTGATGTTCTTGCAAACTCTCCGTTAATGTTATACTATTTATTTGAACTGAACATACATGTGAAATATTTCCTGTGTAAGCTATGTTTCTTAGTTGTTTGATGGCCATGGCTAGATCATGTGATCCTTGTCTTGGTAACCAGTTAAGTGGGACAGGTTGAGCTTGGACATGAGTGGCATAAGATGAGTTATAGGAAGTTCTTAGGTGAACAAGGAACAATATACTTGTAGTAGGTACAATTGATCAAGTTGATGTGGCTGAAGCAGCCCAATATTGTCACATGAATTGCAGTAGCCAAGCACTTGATTGGGTTCCCAAGTCATGAAAAAATGTAAAGGATAGTTGTGAGGACATGAGTTCCAAGGTGTGTTAGGGAATGCTAAGATGTGCTAGATAGTGTGAAGGCATGCCAAACATCCTAAGATGTGCCATGTCATAAGGCATGCCAACATATGCAAGGGTGTTTCAATGTGTGGCAGGGAATCTCAATGAAACAAAAGGACAGACAAGTTAAAATACAAGGAAATCAACCCATAAGTCATCAATTTACCTTTTCCAAGATTGGAATTCTAGGCACACCAACACTATAAGGAGGTAATAGGTGCCAAGTGCAAGGTCCTAGTGCATTCTAAGTGCCAAGTATTCCTTTGGTGCTTCTCATCTACTTTCCAACAATTGATCTCAAATAAATTTAATATTAAACCATGCCAAATCATACAAAGGCATCTCAACGTATTCCATACATGCTAAGACTTTCCAAGAGACAACATGTGCCAATCGCCAATATGTGTCAGGTAGTGTTATGCATGTTATGAAGTGGAAGGGAATGTTGAAGAGTGCTAAGGTGTGGTAGAGTGTTCTAATGCATGTTGAGGAGTGTTAAGGAGTACTAAGACAAAAAATTAAGGGAGAAATAGGTAAAAATTCATCGAAGTTAATGAAAATGAGGAATGTGTGGTAGAGACTACTGTTAATGAGTGCTAGCTCTCATTCCAAGGAGGGATTGATAAGGTATGGTAAGAACTGGTAAGGCATGCTAGGGAATATCAAGGAATGTCAAGAACTCCCAAAGTTTGCTTGGTAGTTCCAGTGTGTGCTAATTATATGTTCCAATTAATAGTGCCAAGATATGCCAATACATGCCAAGTGCTAAGGATGTGAAGGGGGACATGCACAAAAGGAAGAACCAATAAGAGGTTTAATAAGTCGATACTTTATCTTTTTTAAAGGGGGAATGCTAGGCACACTACATTCCAAGTGGCATTGTGTACCAAGTGCTAATGTATGTCAATGCATTCAACCATGGTGTTCTAGGGCATGCTAGGGACTAGATGCATGCCAAAATATACTAGGAGAGTTCAATGTTGTGCTAGCGTATGACACCATGTGCTTGGGCGTTAGTGTCATGACAAGATGTTCTAGGTACAAATATGTTCCAAGACATGCGAGGTGCTAAGAAATGTTAGTGTGTGCCAAAGAATTAATTTAAGGTGTACCCAAATTTTTGAGGAGTGTTAGGTCTTTATCATTAATAGAATTGTCAGAGCTTGATTATGTATTAAATAATATATTTCATATACACACTACTGGAACTTTATCTAAAGCGAATTTTCTAGATAATAAAATTAATAGATATGAATCATGTGTTGACTGATAGGAAAACTCTATTCGAATAGTCATTACTTGAGGGAAATGATACACAGTAATTACTTCTTAAAAAATTGACTGACTCTAACCACTATGGCCTTTGACATATTATAAAAAATACTCCACAATAATGGTCTTAAATCATTATATATTAAAAGACACATAGCATCATAAAAATTTCATTGGAATGATCAATGTTGACTAACATTGTTTTACCGTCACCAAAATTAACAAAAAGAGCATTGGTGAGGGTAATTAAAAGTTCGTCACTATAAGTGTCACCAAAGAGAGAATTAGTGATGGGCCTTTAACGACCCTCACTAAAAGTGTCTTTGAAAATGACTTTTGTGATGAACCTTAAATGACCATCACTATATACACTTACAGTGACGCTTCTTTAAGGACCGTCACCATATTTGACATTGGTGATGAACCTTAAAGGTCTGTCACAATCATGACCCTCACAATGTCCTTTTTTCTTGTAGTAAGACCTAAAAATAATAACTTAAGGGTACACTAGTAACAATATTGGGGTTACAGGGGTACAACAATAATAATAAGGGGGTTAAAATAACAACAATAAGGGACTACAATACTAATATAGGTACCTAACACGTTAGGCCCTAGATTAATCCTAAATATCTCCTCTTTAGTTTCCTTGGACCTATAGTAGTCCATGTACTTGTTGTTGAAGACCTCTTGCATTCGTGCCCAACTAGTGATGTTGTCCCCAAGGAGACCTATGAACCAGTGCAAGGTTTCATCCTTAAGGGTAGATGGGAATAGATATAGCTTTTGATCATCTGAGGCATAGTGAGGTCCTACAGACAACAAAAAATTCAAACATGAAGGTGTCAGTGTCCTCAAAGGTATGACCATGGAAATGTGGAAGGGTTGAGGGGCGAATTTTGTTTATCTTAGTTTCCCCATCTGTCTCTCTTATGGGAAAGTTTCTCTGGGTTAGAATATTACCCATGGCTCATATTGGTGAAGCAGGTTCATCTGTTGAAACAAGTTCTTATTCATCTCCAATAGGTTCTTCAAAGTTTTGAAAAGGCTCACCTATGATGAGTTCAACCTCACAGTCACTAAAGAAGAGTGAAGGTTGACTATGTGAGGATGTGGGGGTTTTTAGTAAAAAATTTCCTTGATTATCCCTACTCCTACGTGGCACGAAAATCATTTTTTTGTATTTTTAAATATTTTTGAAACTACATGTAAAATGAAAGCAGAAAATAATTCTAAAATAGAATCAAGGAATCTACTTAGACACCTCCCCAAAAACGGCGCCAAAAAATGGTGAGCCTTCGTATTGCACCAAGAGCGTTGCACCACCCAGAGGCTACTCTACTTTACTTTATTAACCTGGGGTTCATAAGAAATTGGAGGTGACAGTGCTATATACACAATATATGCATTCTACTCATGTCATCCTCTTTTTGAGTCCTAATGTATTCTCAGTGAACTTTGTCACACATTGGAATTATACCTAGAACTAAAAGAGAATAAAAACCATTAATCTATCAAAAATCAAAGTAATATTCTAAATCAAGAAGATACATATAGCTATTCCACAAAGAAATCAATCTACAATGTAAGCTATGACAAGAAATAGAAGAAAACTAGGAAACATTCATGAAGTAAAGTTCTAAATTTAAATTACAGAAATGAGACTAATCTAATCACACATTGCTGGGACAAATTGATAAACACACTCTAACTAATTCATTATTTAACTATCTCACTTTTAATCATGCATCTAGTTATGACCTAATTATGCTTGTAAATTCACTGTTATTCAGCAAGGAGGAGCAGGCGCTAAGGTGGCATAACAAGGTATTGAACTCATGGATGCAAGGCCGAAGGTGTCTTGATGGTTATGGTATGTACATATGAGGTTGATTGTGATATATGGGCTGAAGATGAGGCTAAATGCTGCTACTACATGGGCTACTACAGGAAATTCTTGAAATCCTACAAGAAATAGGACAAGGGAAATCCTAGGCCAAAAATAATGGAGAGAAGTGTATGATAGGTGGAATGAAGGTGTACATGGATGGATGGAAGGTGGAAAAATAATTTTCCAAGCTCATAACCTCTTGCAAATTTTGTCTTCCACTTCTATGGTTTGTCATGGTGTGAAGGTGAAAATATCAAAAACAGGGCTGAAGGCGATTTGGTTGAAAGAAGCCTGATGAAAGGTGATAAATGAAGCCAGGGGTGTTGGTGAATTCCTCTTCTGACGTGATACTTGAACCTGCAATAAAAATAGCTATTCATGCAAAAAAAATTAGAAAATATATGATTAAGAAGATGGAAAATATTACTTGAATTTGATAAGAAAACCTACTTAAGCATTCAAAGAAAAATCTAACTCAATATTCTCAACATGTTCATGACACTACAAAAATCTATCTATTATTTCCAATAAATTGTAAACTAAAGAGACAATTTGGGCCTGTGGTGAAGATCTACGCTCCTCAAGCTCCAATGGAAGATAAGAGAGAAGGAGCCTTTGATACACGACTTTCTAAATTTATATGCTACTGTACCAAGATCTATGCAAGCCTAACTACAACAAGGATATAATGAAAAAAACTAAAAATAGTCAATTGAAATGCAAAAAAAGGCTAAAACTCATAAAGAAAACTAGCTACAATGGCAGAAATATAAATATGAATACCCAAGAGAGAGACCAAGGCCAAGGCCAATGGGTTAGGCCCTAAACCACAAGCCTAGTCCTCTGAAACTAAATCAATGAAGGAAAATCTGAATACTCATATTATTGTAGAAAATAGTGTCATTACATAATCATAGAAGTCTCAAAAACCTATTACAAGGGCTAAGAGTCTACTAGCTTCCTTCAATGTTCGAAGCCTAATGAGATATTTCTCTACCCTATTTAACCTAAAAGGGTAGCTACCAAGAGCTCCGTAAAAAGTAGTTGATGTGTCCCTTTTAACTGCAAGAGAAGTGGAGATTTGGTGCACTTGATCTCCCACTTGCTTGGTTGTATTTGATTTCGAGATGTCAGAGGGAAAAACAAGGATCCATTGGCTATGTTTGGGATTTAGGGAGGTGGAAAACCCACCTAGAATCTCTTCTTGTTGTCTACTCCAAGATTTAATTGAAAAATATTCAAAAAAACTGGAATATCTTCATTATTATCCTACATTTAAACAATATTAGGCATTCAAAGTATGACAAGCCTTGATCACCATTTACACTAGAAACATATGACCATAATATAATTAAAGGTGAGAAAGAGATATTAATAAGGCTAAAAAGGTGACAATTAATCCGTCCAATTATACCTAATAATGGAGCTCATCAGACCCCACGTTATACAGGCACCTCATAGGATCTATCATGTATTAAATCAACACCAAGCAAGACATTTCATATGTTTTTAATTCCCCCAGTAATTTCATGGTAGAACCAAAGAGGACACACTTGACAAAAACTAAGCATGTTCTCTACTATATTCTAGGACTAGTCAGATGGATTAAAATACACCCGAGGTGATACCATCTTTCTGCGTGGATTCAAAGATGTAGATTGGACAGGAAGTTAGGTGGATCATAAACATACCACAACATACTACTTCAACATTGGATGAGGTATGACCTCCTAGTACAGTAAGAAGTAGAAGTCTGTAGCACTGAGAAAAAATATAGGAGAGTATATGCCAGCCAATAGAGCTTCGTATGAGGCTATATTTCTCTAAAACTACTAGTGAATTTATTCAGAAGGAAGATGGAGGTGACCAAAATTCTATGTGATAATCGGAGTTGCATCAAGATATCTGAGAATCCAGTGTTTCATGATCAGTCAAAACACATCAAAATTAGGTGTCATTTTATCAAATATTGTTTTCAGCAAGGTGCAATATAGTTGCAGTGTATTCCCAGAGAAGAACACGTAGCAGACATTCTCACCAAGGCCCTATGACTTGGATTTATGCAGTAACGTAAAAAAATACACATAAATACAAAAGCGTAGGGAAATACCACTTCATTTAATTAATATCAAATAACAAAAATTTGTTTACAGAAAGAATGGAAACCAACTCACTAGGGCGTTGGTTTCTTATCTCTAAGAAGAGATGTGGTGGCTACATGCCTCTGAAATGTCTTCAAATGAGGCTCTAGGGCCTACTAATTATTTAGAAACAATGTAAAACCCTAAACATCCACAAACCTAACCCTAGGAGATGAAACGCCAAAACTACGGGTCTCGTTTGGGTAAATTGGTACATCAAATTCTCAGGGATGTAAAATTGGTATACGATATTCATTTAACGAGAACCATACCTCGTTAGAAATATCTATATATGACACATGTTGATCCCATTTTTCCCAAAAAATGTCGTTTAGGGCCTAAAAAAGGCTCCAGAAGTTGAGGACCAAAAAAAACTGCTAAAAATAGTAAACCGTCCTATAATTAAGGAAACTGAAAAACTGAAAGAAAAAATGGTAGGGACCCAAGTGGAATAGGTGGGTGGCCACCAATATCCACCTAGATCATTCCTCCCCCCTTAGGAATAAATGGTCCCCTTTGCGTTGAGTTCCTCCCTCAAATGAGGAAAAATATTTTGAACTTGGTCCCTGGTGAACCACTTGCCTTGGTGCAAGAGTTGGCCAGCTTTGACAACCCGATATAGTTGGATCTTCTGTTGATGAGTGTTCTTGATTTTCATGTCCATGCAGTCTGGTTTTAACTCTCTTGGTGTGAGTTGTTCTGCAATTTCGGAGGTGTCTAGTAGATGTGGGAAGTAGGGCCGAAGGCGGTCCACATTGAATACAGGCTACAGACTAGGGAATGGTGGAATATTGAGATTGAAGGAATGATTCTCTATAGCCTTGGTGATGGTGTATGACCCATATTAGAGTTGGCGAAGCTTGCGGTGGGGTTCATTGAGGTGCTCCTTCTCCAAATGTAGCCACACTTTTTTGCCCACTTGGAAGTTGTGTGGCACCTGATGCTGATCATGTCGTTGCTTGAAATTAGCATTAGCTCTGTCCAATATGTCATCACCCTATTGGAGGACGTGCTAAATATTCTCAATGAAGTTCTTCCCTTTGTCAGCTTCAGACAGGACCTGAGTCAAATCGGCTTAAGTAGCCACAAATGGCATGGCTACATCCATGGGACATAGTGCCTCAAACCTTAGTCCCACATGAAATGAGTTATGGCTAGTTGAGTTGTGAAGAGCTCGATTATAACTGTGTTGTACATAGGGAAGTATCTCATCCCATGTCTGTGGATTCTTTGAATTTTACAGGTGCAGAATGTGTACAATCATCCTGTTGACGACCTCTGTCTAGCCATCAATTTGGGGATGGAAATTTGTGCACTTGGTGAGCTTGGTGTCCAGCATTAACCAACGGCTAGACCAAAATGTGCTTAGGTACCTGTTGTCCCAATATGAGATGATAAATTGTGGGATACCAAAGTTCACCCACACTCGTTCAAATATGAGTTTACCAGTGGATTTTGCTGTGATATTATTTTTGTAGGACAACATAATGACCATCTTCGAGAATATATCCACAACCACAAAAACACAGTCGTTTCCATGCTTAGTAGAAGGAAGGTCTTACATGTAATCCATGAAAATGGATTCCAAAGTTAGACTAGCTATAGGTATTAGAGTATAGAGGCCTTGCTTCTTGATGGTCGGTGCAAGAAGTGCAGGACCCGATATACTTCCCAACATTCGGTCGATGGCTCGGCTAATAGAAATACTTCTGCAGTACTTCCAATTTTTTCTGAACCCTAAAAAGCCCACTGACTCGAATGTAGTATGATTCCCAAATCATCTTGGAACAATTTCTTGAAGGAACACAAAGGTGTCCAAGGTGACATAGCAGTGCATCCTGGAGGTGGCTTGTATGTGTGGCATAATTTTGGATTTCTCTTGTAGAGAAGTGGACAATCATAAGTCTCATGCCCACAAGAGTTGAAAACAGTGGTTAGCCCCCTGATCGGTGGTTGAATGAGGAAATATGAAACATTATTGGTGCTACCCTTCTTGTACTTGATGTTAAAATGAAATTATTGCGGATATGTGGACCACTTCTGATGGCGATCATTCTGCAACGTCCGTTGTGTTTGTATGTCATCCACCAACCTCATGAAGGTTGCAGGAGCATTCGTCAACCTGAAAGGCATGACCAGGCATTTGAAAAGGCCCTGCGTGGCTTTGAAGGCTGTATTTCACACATCAGAGGGTTCGATTGGTACCTCATGATACCTAGACTTCAAATCGATCTTGCTGAAATATTTCTCCCCTTTGAGTTGATCCAAAAGTTTATCAATCCGTGGGATCGAGTACCTATTCTAGACAGTGGTCTTGCTCAGCACCTGATATTCAATACAGAGTCTGCAAGTCCCATCCTTCTTCTATCCCAACATGATCGGACTCCCATAGGGTGATGAACTCAGCCATATGTGACCTTTTTTCAGCAACTCTTTAATATGCCTCTTGATTTCATCGTTCTCTAGAACATAGCGCCAATATATTGGTCCGTTGAACAGCAACACACCTGGGTTTAGATCGATGGGGTGCTTGACCTGACAGTGCAGAGACAACCCTCTAGGTGAGGTGAAGATGTCTCCGTACTCCTCCATGACCTTGTCCATTTGTTGTTGTGATATGGAGGAGCCCTATCTGGAGGTCCTAGCCATAGTCATATGCTTTCCCTGGGGCAGATCATCAGGAAAAAAATTCCCCGGTTTTGGAAATGAGCTTACTGCAATGTTTTGCAGAAACCAAAGAGATAATAGCAGGCGGTGGTACCTATATTATCCTGTACAACTTATTTCCCAAAGTAACAATAACAACGTGAGGCTGGGACTCATACACAAAATGTCACTTCCACAAGTATGGTTGGCCTAATAATACATCACAAGCATCAAGAGGATAAATGTCACATAATACCTCATATGTGAAGGGCTTGATGATAAAGAAAAGGCGAAATTGTTGGCTAACGCAGAGATCCTGTCCTTGGTGAAGCCACCCGATGGTGTACGGTTGTGGATGTGTTGTGGTCGACAAGCCCCAACTACTTCATGACCTCTACTGAGATGAGGTTATTTTCGCTTCGACTGTCGACAATGAACTATAGAGAGGAACCCTTTACCCACATCTGGGAGTGGAAGAGATGCTCCTCCTCCTTTACATATTTTGGTTCCTCCTTTTGGATATTTGCAGTGGAAATGGTGGCATTGGGCTCCACATCAGTAATATGCTTCCCTTTGTCATTCCCCTTGTTGGGTTATAATTCAGAGTCAGAGCCTTCAACTGATTCAAAAGCCCTCATCTCGACCATGAGTGACTGCTTGGCCTGACAGTCACTTGTGTTGTGACTGGAGCTCTTATGTAACTCACACCACTTTCCCGTGTCATTCTTTGGATTCATGGTGTTGTTCTTTGCTTGTGGTTTCAGTAGGTTGTCCTAGGCCGCCATGCCTTGGATTTTTCATTTGTTCTGTAGTTTGGGGGACCATTTCCCTTTCTTTTGATTCAAATATCCAAATCTCACTTCTTCTATTTTAATTTTTGCTCAATATTGGTAGCATACCAGTATGTCGTACCAAGCGAGGAGATGTTGAGGAACCCCAGTTCCTCCTGAATGCATCTGTCCAGATAACTACGGTACTTTAGCATGAAATGTTTCTCTGAATATTTGATATCGAACTTTGTGCACATGGTATGAACACATTCGTCAGCTCATGCAAATCCTGATCCCTTTGTTTCAGCAACGTATTCCATTGTATGTACTTGTCCTCATAGCTCCCCATGGGAAAATATTGTTGCTTAATGGAATCTCATAAATGATTCCCAGTGAGTAAAACCGAGAACACAGTGGGTTCCCCCTCATCCTTTTTCTCATAGTACATTTCCCACCAGTCCTTGACATGGGGGGTATATTTTAGGAGTGCAAAAATAATCTTCTCCCTGTCAGAAAAGTCATTAATTAAGAAATATCCTTCTAATAGATTCAACCATCTATCTATGACATCTACATCTATTTGGCCCTAAAATAGGGGAATGTAAAAGTTTACTTGTAGCTTAAAAGGATTTGCGCCTTCAGAGTGGTTGTTGGATGCAGATGCTGTTGGTCGGATAAATTGATCTTGCGGACAAGATCGATCTCCCTAGTATCAGAAGACAGTGTAGCAACAAACGAACAACTAAGTTTGTCTTTCTCTAAATATATTCTCTTTACAAATAAATGCTATAAATTTGTTGATCCTACCTTAGATCCAAATGCTTATTTGCAGTCATAAAGCTTCCATCGCAACAAGATTTCTTTCGTCGCAAGAAAGTGTCGTCTTTCATCGCAACAAAGTGTCGTCTTTTGTCGCAACAAAGTGTTGTCTTTTGTCGACCTGCAATCACAAACAAGAAAATATTAAATAGCACCTGTATAAAAAATAATTATAAAACATACCTATCATAGTGATCAAGGAATATATGAAATAAACGATCAAATGACATCTTATTGAAATAAAAAATCGAACGACAATTTATTGAGAAAAACAAAACTTGATTGTATTAATCTTAAAATAACAGAAGAAGCTTACAACCTTAGCTTTGATGTTTGAGTAGGCCTTCCCGGGGTCAGAAGAAGGAGTCTCCTCTACTTTGATAAGTCTTGCACTCTTCCTCCAGGAGCACATAGAGGTATGTGATATTTCCTCTCAAAAGCTCAGCAGAAAGAAGTCTAAATCTCAACAGCACTTCAACTCAATCACACATAAAGCTTGAACTCCCTTTGAGGCTACCCAATGCCTCTTTTTATAGAGAAGATGAGGAGGTTAGCATTCAACCTTTGAAGGGATATAATCCTCCTTCAAAGGGATAGGCTCCTCACATCAATGGATTAGTTCCTTAAGGTGTGGGATACATGCACCTTACTAAAGCATACTCATCCCCAAAAATTCTCATCTAGAACCTTCTAGAATTGACCTCAAATCAGCTTTTTGACTTTACTTTCTCGATTTTTTGACTTTGAGGAGGGTACGTAGGAATTGCAAGGGAAAAATATGTTTTGGAACGCAGGTAAGTAGTTTATTACATGCGTACCGAAGCTAGGAACGTAGGCAGGCTTCATGTTACCTGCGTACCCAGGGTTTTTTAGCTTTTTAGGGTTTTTCCTTCTATTTCAAGGCTTGACATGAGGTGTAAAGGTTGTAATACTTGCATGGGAGGTCATTATGAGTGTCAATGAGATCATATAGTCAGCAAAATGTCAAGGTGACAGTTTTTAGTGCAACAGATGTGGCACCGGTGGGCAATCGTTTAAGGATATGGGAAAAGTTATCCATCATAAGCTTCCTTTTTTTTTTAGGGCTTCCTCGAGCAATATTTTGATAGGATATCCTACTCCCTCATCTTTCTTTTCATCCTGCATGGGCGGTCATTGGGGTTTCTGAGGCTGTTATTGCAAAGGTTCAATGAGATCGAGCCCTAACTCCTTATATTTCGACCTCATTGGGGACATGAAAATAAGGATCGAGAAAGGGAAGACCGCTCTGATACCGCTGATTCGGATTTATGTAAGAACTTGATATGAAACCAAAACCAAAAATATAAGAAAATAGAGATCAATGCCTTAGAAATAAGCCACTTCGAGGGGGAAACCTCCTTTACATTACATAAATGAACAATTCTTGGATGATACAAATGACAAAACCTTCGTCTATATATAGGAGTCCATGGGGTCACAATATAATCCTAGCGAACCTAACAATAATAATGTAAGGGAACAATAATAGAAATATTGGGGTTACAGGGGGACAAAAATAATAATAAGGGGGCTACACTAACAACAATAAGGGACTACATTAGTAATATAGGGACCCAACGTGCCCCTCTCCTTCAAAAAAGTGTTGTCCTCAACGCTTGAGTAGCTCTAGGTGCTTCTATATAAAATTCTCATCCTCCCATGTAGAATCTTCAGTGGGTAAGATCTTCCACTTGATGAGATACTTTGAAATTGATCGATTTCGTAGCTGTCTAATTATTATTTCCATGACTGCTTCAGGTTCCAGTATGATTTTTCCTTCCTCATCAAGTTCTGGCAGTATTGTTTGAACTCAAAGCTTTTCACCTATAACCTTATTTAAGCATGAAACATGGAAAACTGGATGCACTCACGATGAATTAGGAAGCTCCAATTTCTATTCCATAGTACTAATCTTTTGAAACACGTTGTAAGGACCACAATACTTTGGAGATAATTTAATATGCTTCTTAGCTTGCTTGAGGGAAATTTGTTTGTCTGGTTTTAGTGGTAAAAATACGCAGTCTCCTACATCAAAACTTCTCTCACCGCGATGTTGATTTTCATGTTGTTTCGTTCGATTTTGTGCCAAATTTAGGTTATCCTTTAAAATTTTGAGAACTTCTTGTTGATGCTCGATGTGATATTCCACTGCTTGAACCTTAGAATTTTCTCTTAAACATGATGTGATGGATGGTGGATGATATCCATAATGTGCCATAAATGGGGTCATTTTTGTTGCATTATGGAAGGAAGTCTTATACCACCATTCAACGAAAGGTAACCACTTGACCCATTATATTTTTTTATCAGATACAAAACAACGAAGATATCCTTCCAAACATTTATTCACTATCAAAGTCTTACCATTGGATTGAGGATGATAAGATGATCTATGAGCTATTTGAGTACCGAAACAAGAAAATAATTCCATCCAAAAATTTCCAGTAAAAATGGGATCTCTATCACTTACAATAACCATTGGGTTTCCATGTATCTTTTGAATTGTTTCCATAAATGTAGTAGCAACTGTACTTTCTTTAAATGGATGAGATAAGGCAAAAAATTATGCTTACTTGGTAAGTCTATCCTCGCTTTGTCTTGAAATTAGAGCTTATTATCTTTCCTATCTTCCCTGCGATACCCCATAATTCAACTTCCTTTCCTTCCAAAAAACATTTCATGAAAATTTCTTGGAAATTAAAAGCTACCATCCCCAAAGATTGTAACCATTGTATTCCTAGTAAATCATCAACACCTCCCACTGTAATTGAAAGAATTGGACTATTAAATACATATTCCCCCATGGTAAGATTGATATTATGGCATTTTACAGAGAAATTAATAGTTCCTCCATTTGCAACCATCACTTAACATTCTAGTGATGGGTATATGAAGAAATTAAATTCCTTGCCTACCTTACAATGAGTAAAATTATGGGTACTACCTGAATCAATCAACACTATTACCTTTTTCTTCTTGATATGTCCTTCTATATTGAGAGTTTGAGGAGTGGTAATTCCTACCAAGGTATTACAAGATATGGTCAGACTCATTTCTTCTTTCTCTAAGGTTTGCTACTAGTGTATATCCTCTTCTTTTGAAGTTTCTTGTTCATTTTGTTCCTCCTCTTCACAATATATGTAAAATAATTTCTTCCCAGCACACTTATGACATTTAGGGTATTTTCTATCACAACTGTAGCAAAGCCCCTTTGCTATATTTTCTTCCAATTTTTGTGGTGTCAACCTTCTAGGTTGCAGAAGTCTAGGAGTAGTAACACTTCCATCTTCATAGATGTGAGTGGTAGTATTCCTTGTCACCATAATTTTACATTCATTTTTTCTTGCCAACCTAAATGCCTTCTCTAATGAATCAAGTTCCCAAAGGTGAACCTCATGTTGGATGTTATCCTTTAAAGTCCCTATGAAGACATCAATTTTGTCTTCCTCTAAAATATCAGTTACCCTTATATTCAATTTTTGGAAGTCCTCAATGTGCTCCACCACTGAACCCTTTTGTTTGAGATTTATCAATTGGCTAAAAAAGGTGTTGCTCTTTGTATCCTCATAATGCGCTGTCATTTCCTCCATAAAAATTGACCAAGTGATAAATGTTTTACGCTAGAAAAGCCATCGATACCATAGAAATGTATTTTTTTCTAAATATAAAGTTTCAATGCATACCTTTTGTGTGTTTTGCACATTATTGAGATCAAAATATTGCTCCATCTATAGTATCCTTGTTATGGTATCTTTGCCATCAAACTTACTCATATCGATCTTTGGAATATGGTGGGTCTTCCATCCAACATTAGAGTTTATGAAATCATGATTAACATATATTTTCTTATCATCATCAGTTTCCTCTACTATCTTTTTTTCATTAGGAAACATTTCTTGTAACAACTTTTTTAAACCTTCCCTGTCTTCTTTTAGATCATTCTTCATGTTTTCCATTTTTTCATTGATCTTATCTTCCATGCCAACTTCCACAACATCCATACGAGCTTCCATGTCATTCTTCAAACCATCCAAATTAGCTTCCATGCCTTTCTTCAAACCATCCATCTTATCTTACATTCCTTTCTTCAAAACTTCCATTTCATTTTTTGTTTCTCTCTGCGAGAGAGAAATTTGGTGCACTTGCTCATGTAATTTCGATATGTCATGTTTCACTTCTTCATCTTCATGAGTCATAGTAGAGCCTTCTAAAGTCTTATTGGGTGTTGGATTATTTTTAGAGGGAATTTTAGAAACCAATTATACTAATATCCATTCTACAATATGTCCTTGGAATCAATTTGAACTGATTCTTCAAACAAGGCTTATGAAATTCGAAAAACAAATACACACATTTTTCTTTATTTTAGGGAACTCGATATTGAAACTGAATTATCTCTGTTTTTTCGGATCTTCAGTATCTGAAATTTCGTATTTTAGTATCCCTCTTAATCTTCTTTTGAATGCCATAAGTCTGACCTGATTTGGATTCTTCAAGGAAAAGTTATGCCCAATATCCTACAATGACCTAATTATGGGATGTTTCAGCAGAGCGAACTTGAACATCGTACCACATGTCACTGTTTCCTCCTTTGGCTCTGAAATTTATTAATAAGAAACTATAGTCTGTGTAATTGTGGCCATGTTTTACAGAATTCCAATCTGATGCTCAGAGAGAGAGTTATGATGATTTTCCCATAGTCAACTCTTTAGGAGTAAATTCAAGAGCCTAAGAAAATGCTAAATTTCATAGATCATATCTTCGAAGATATTGTGAACCAAGATCATAAAATCTTACATGATGTTCCTCAGGATTTCGGCTTCGTGTGGTAAGATTTTCAGCTTCTGAACCTTTGTAGAAAAATTTTTTTAGTGAAAATTCCATGATGAACTATTTGGGGTAGAAAAACCCTCTAATCCAAAGCTCTGATACCAGATTTTATGAAACCAACTCAAAAAATAGAAGAAAATAGAGATCAACACCTTATAAATAAGCCATTTTGAGGCGACAACCTCCTTTACATTACATAAATGAACAATTCTTGGATGATACAAACGACAAAACCTCCTTCTATATATCAAAGTCCATTGGGTCACAATATAATCTTAGCCAACCTAACAATAATAATGTAAGGGCACAATAATAGCAATATTGGGGTGACAGGGGTACAACAATAACAATAAGGGGGCTACACTAACAACAATAAGTGACAACACTAGTAATATAGGGACCCAACAAAATGCAACAGAATATAAATATAACCATAAATACTAAAATGCGGTAGAAATAACGCTTCATTTCATTAATATGAAAGAACTGAAAGTTTTTTACAGACAGAATGGAAATAAATTAGCTAAGGTGCTGGTAGCTTATCTATGAGAAGATATATGGTGGCTACAGGCATTTTAACTATGTTATAATGAGGCTCCAGAGCTTATTTATTATTGATAAATAATGGAAAACCATAAAAATCCAAAAACATAACCCTAGGACATGAAGAGCCAAAACGATGGGTCTCGTTTGGCTAAATTGATACATCAACTTCCCAGAGATGTAACTTTTGCATACGATCTCTCTTTCATGTGCAACATACCTCTTTAGATAAACATATCTAAGGAGTACAAATTTTAAGCAAGCAACATATTTCTGTGACCATGTTGCTCCCGAATTTCCCAAAAAATGTCAATTAGGGCCTCAAAATGGATCTAGAAGTTCAGGACCCAAAAAAACTGCTAAAAATAGTAAACTGTGCTATAATTAATGAAAATGAAAAAATGAAAGAAAAAATGGTGTGGCCCTAAGTGGAATAGGTGGCTGGCCACCAATATCCACTTGTACCACCATAGGAAGAACAAATATTCTTTATTTCAGGGAAAATATGGGGATGATTTGGAATCCATTTTAGTAATGGATGAAGCAGCACTTAAGAGGGAGTTGTAGTACGGATGCAATAGTGGTAGTGGAAATGTCATGGGAATAAATACAATAGTAGTAGCAATGTAGTGATTTATTTACAGGTTGTCTGATGTCAACAACACAAAGGATGCTTCAAGATCAGAACAATATGTAGTAGGCATATTGTTAGAGCACTTTCATCGCTAAGAGGGATTGTTGATTTTTGGTAGCATCGGAAGTTTTCTAAGTCTGAATTTTGTGTGGAGGCTTAGAAACATGTATTCCAAAGAACCCCGAAATTGTTTTTGAAATTCCTCTCGGAATATGTTTTATTAAAATAATTAATTATTTTAATGGATTCCATAAGTTAAACTTAGGGAAATTAACTAATTGAAGGGCATTAATAAATCATAGTGTGAATATTCTAGAAAGTATATATCAATTCAAGTTATCTTAGTCATTGATTAGAGATATAATCTTGGTCATTGATATCTCAATGAGAATATCATAAAATAAGACTCAAGGGTCATTTGGAAATAACACCAGTGCACATACTCGGTTGCCTAAGTCTCAGTGGCTAATGTTCGACAAGATAAAATCGATCCGGAGGGAGAGTTGCAGGTGGAGGAGAGATAGAGAGGGTTCAACATATATCTGAGGAGCATGAGTAGGTGACATAGTGGAAGGAAGGGACATTGTAGTGGTTGGAAGGTACAACATATAAGAAAACAAAGAGGTGACGTAGATCTGCGTAGTCCCCATGCAGAGCTAGCATAGGGGTGATGGAGGAGGCCGACGAGAGCCATTCCAAGGTCATTTATCATCATCAAAATTTGTGAGGAATTCCTCTAATGATATCATAGAGAGTTTCCCTTTGTTACTACTGATTATAATTTTTTCAAAAATATTTTGCTAAAGAATAATAGAAACCCTCATCGACTGCACCAGTTTTTCGACATTGAGTTTTTTCGGGGAAAATTATGCAAAATATCTGTGTCACTCTTATGCTAGTATTTTCTTGATTTTATCATTGATTGTGAAGTATTCATTTGAATTTATTTTTATATTTACTAAAGAGATTTATGAAAATAACTTGTTTCTGACTAATAAGTAGAAGAAATAATATCATAAAATGAAGTAAAATTTCATGTTCAAATTTTCACAGACATCTCTTGGTCTTAGCTCATGTTAAAATATCACCATACCATGTGACCTTGCCCCACGGGTGACTAGTATCCCTCGTGATGATGTTAGCATGATATCAACATGCCATGTGGCAACTTATGGGGTGCAATATGTCACCCAATTTTAGGCTTTATTCTAACCAAAAGTTTCCAATTTTCATGCCACATGAAATGCCATACTGACACCACATCAACTTGCTGACACCAGTAAGTGACATTCCATGCCACATGTACATCCACGCTATGTTCTTCTGCCACATTTATAAGCTGCCAAGTAACCCCATTGGGCCAATATGAGCTATCTAGTTGTTAATCTAGACGGGCCACGTCAAGTTCTATGAGTTACTGGCATGTGTAATTATTTTTCTGGGTTGGTAGGTTTTGTTAAATATCATGCAACTCTTGAACATATATTATTCAATCATTTCACCTAGTTAGCAGATATGTTTGATTTGCAAAAGTTTCTTGAAATTTAATACTGTTAAATTTCATGCATTTTTTTTAGAAATATACAATTGACCAAAATATTTAACCATGGATCCACCTAAAACATGTGCACTTTTTAACAAAATTGGTGTAAGGGGATTTGTACTATAGTTTAGGTCCTTCGCTTAATGTTTATCTTTAAAGGGCCATAACTTCTCGCTCGAGAGGATTTTTTTAGAGAAGGATATATTGTTGGAAAGGTATCGTCGAGGTATACACAACCATCATATTTAGACAATCATTATGACACCATAACAATTTCAAAAACTCAAATAACATAAATTACCTTTAACTTCACTTAATTAGATTTTGTAACAATCGTAGAGAATATTATATTTCTTCATAGAGAGTATCTTTGTTTCCTTAGGAATCATGAATTATATTATTGTTGTCTCAAACATTCCCTTTTACATCAATGACAACATAATGTGAAACAAAGACCACACCAACTATTTATAAATCAAGTAATATAGCTTTCAATCAAAACATAAAACCAAGAATTAATGTAGAATACAAATAACCATTTGTTTTCTTATTTTGTAATAAGAAGGTATAAAAAGCTATGGATAGGTGGAATTATGATATATGTTGTTTTCATGGATTAAAATATCACCAGGCGATTGACCACTAGAAGAAAAAAGTCTTATGCAAAAGGATGGATTGGTTCTAAAGGATGGAAGATCCTTAAGAAACTTCCTATAATAATTATAATGCCCTCATGGTATTAAAAAACAATAGTGCCTCACAATCATACTAATATAAATAATTAGTGCAACCATTGCAATTTTCCAACAAATGGAGATGTTAAGTTTTGATGGTTTCATCTCAAGAAGCATGCAATATAAGGTATATAGAAAATGTAAAGGCAAATGAAATAGTACTAACAATGAAAAGCACACTAAGGAAGAGATTTTAAGGAAACACTATAATTTATGGCACCTTCATTGAGTTTCTTAGCCTCTAAGGTGTAAGAAATTTATTCATGAAAAACTCTTATAGTTTGGTAAATAAGCTAGCTTGAATTAGGTTGTTACAACTTATTAGGTTTAAAGAAACAAACTATATCCACATTTAGGAAGTAACATAGTCCCTTTAACTTATTCCATACATAATGTATTTAATGCTTTGTGAGAAAGTGAATTATCACCATTAAACCGAAAAATGTTTTGGCTGTATCCTAATAACATGTAAATATTATTTATAGAAATCTAAGTTAGTGAATATCTATATCTGGAAACTGCGTTCAGACAAAATAACTTTGTATACAAAATACTAAACCCACATGGGTTTAAAAATGATCTCACTACAACATATAAACTTCAATATGAAAGGATCCATATTCTAATTGAGGCAATCACAAGGTAGTGGTGCCTTGTACTAACATATTGGTTGATTTAGTGATTTATGAAAGTTTGAAATTCATGATGACTTGTCCCTAATAAAATCATTAAAATGAATCTCAAAACTATTTTTTTTATTCCTTTACATTTCTAACTTCATTCATTTGTTCACTAACACATCATAGATTATTTCAATTATAGATTCGATAATATATAACCTTGGCACTCGTATAGCTCAAATTAAATTTACAACTATTTAAATTATTCTTTTCAATATATGAGAAAATACCACAAAACTTATTTATTGTTGTTGCAATATACCATAAAGAAAATTTATATGAGTAAAAAAAAATTTGAATTGAAATTTTATATTGTTAATGTTTGACAGACTCAAATTATGTTTGACCTAATTGAAGAGCTACAAAAAAAGGTACGTTATGAAAAACATACATAGTTTCTAAATAGTTTATGTTTTAAATTGAAGAAAGTTTTAATGGTATAATTCATTTTCCATAAATATCATGCATGTTATACATTATCAATGTTTGACCTAATTGAAGAGCTACAAAAAAAGGTACGTTATGAAAAACATACATAGTTTCTAAATAGTTTATGTTTTAAATTGAAGAAAGTTTTAATGGTATAATTCATTTTCCATAAATATCATGCATGTTATACATTATCAATAAATAGTTAGAGGTAGAAGTATGATTAAGTAGTAAACCATGTTTCTCAGCTCTTTATTATTTTAAATAGAATCTTCAAAAACATCCTAACTTGAAAACCAAATATTTTAACCACATTGGAAAGAAAGATATATATTATTACTAAAGTAGATATTATAATTAAAAAAAAAAACCAATAAAATCCATTACAATTTAACTAATAATTTTATTTGTAACATAAAAATCTCCTATCACTCCTCAGGGTGGTAAACAAATTAAAATAATGATGGGGAGGTTGTACCAAATTTTTCTCCACTTTGATACTAATTAATATGGTGAGTAAGGCTCAGTGGCTTACACCTTAAGGAAAGTCTCAAGAGAAGTCATATGGAAATTCCGTGGTTCACTGTGGCTCCTCCACTCTAGTTTCCTAATCCTTCAGGAATAGTGAAGTCACTCTTCAACCTTCTATGGATTTTTTTTGCATGGAGTATTCTTTTTTCCATTTTTTTTTACTACAGATTGTCCAAGTCCTTCTAACCTCGACATCCCTTATATTGAATTTGAACCTATGTTGTATGAATTTTTGGTGGCTCTTTATCCGAGTAAGGTTGGAGTCATTATGTTCATTTGGAGTTTTTTATTTTCAGTGGATGTCTATTTCAGTGGTGGGAAGGACTTTTGGCATATCGTGAAACATCCGCTCATGACATGGGTTGTCTCTAGCTATGTTTATAAGGGTTACTCTTAGATAATAAACTCTCTTGGTTCAACAGGAAATCACAGTAATATTCTCATGGCATCCATGGTTCATAGTTTATGAAAATTGAACAAAATGAAAATACCTTCGGTTATTATATAAGTGCTTCCTCTCACATCAATTTTCAAGTTTTGTTTGCAATTTCCCACTATAGTTTTTGTTCCCTTGATTTCCAAGTAGGACAATGACTCTCCACCATGGTTGGAACTCTCAAAGACAATTTAATCAATAGTAGTATCTTTGTCATTTCAGTTTTTCTGACATGTTCTCTTATTTTTCATATATATTTATTTATCAAAACACTCTCCATAGAAACTTTTATATCCCCAGTATTGTTTTTTTTTTCAAAAAAAATTATCATTTTATCAACGATTTAGTTTCTCAATAATAAACCACGACATAAAATAGTTTGATGTATAAATTATTAATGAATAAATTAATTTTCCTAATAAAAGAAAATCTAACAAACATAAAAATGTCCTCGTTTGAAAATGCAATAAACACATCTCAATCTAGGATTGAGAAGCATCGTGGTCCTTGAGATGTATATAAAAGTTCCCTTGTTTGTATTCACATGAAATAATATATATTTATTGTATCATGAAAATCATAAGGTAAGTATATTATACTCCTTGCCCACACCAAAAAACTAAATGAACCCTTATGTTCACACTACACTGTTGGTTTGGTTTTTTTATTAATAACGTGGATTGACATGAAATAATATATATTTGTATCATGAAAATCAAAGGTAAGTATATTAAACTCCTTGCCCACAGCATAAAACAAAATGAACCCTTATGTTCACACTACACTATTGGTTTGGTTTTTCTATGAATAACGTAAAATTCTATTTGCAAATGTTGAAATATGGAGTATACAAATAATTTACTTATTAAATATTTGTATGAATTTTTTATTAAAATACATATTAATTTTTTTGGAAATTTTTGTTTTATTAAAGGTGTGATCTTTATCTATAAATGTTAATGTTGGATATTGAAATATTTATTTTTAATTATTAAGCTATAAATTAAAAGAAAATTGAAATAAATTTACTTTAGGTGGTTGGAAAAATATTGGTTTTTATTTTGATCTAAACTCAATTCTCACATGGAAGACATTAAATTAATAATTAATATATCTTATAATTATGTCTAACATTATTATATATATTCTTCAAGTAAAATATAAAAATACTTATAATATTAAAAAAAAAATTCTTAAAATTAATGGAAATTTATTAAAAAATACTTTTAATTATTAAATCATTAATTTATTACAAAAATATCACTAAAAATTTATTATAATCGAAATTTAAAAAAGTAAATATTTATTAAAAATATAATTTTTTTATTTTTATTTAAAGGTGAATTCTATTGACCGCAAAATCATGAAATTACATAAACAATTTCATGAGTGATTCTTGTATCTCTCATGGAAGACCAAACCATAATTAAAATTGTACCCTTTGAAGGGACACCAAAGACTCTGAACAATAAAAACAAAAACATCTAACAAGTCTGTACTATGACATTGGCATATCTAGCAATACACATAGTCAACAGCAAGGAGGAGGACATGAACTTGATACATCATAGAGTTATGGGAGAGGTTATGAGTCTAAATGAGCTACTGGCATAGGATCTGTGAGTTCCACTAAGTTTCTTGTAGTAGCTGGAGAAATATTGAGATTCTTCTCGATTCTCACCAGCATGTGGTCCATCATTTCCAATTTTCAATCATGATGATTCATATGTCCATGCAACTGGTCAAAGGTTTGAAGTAGATCCCTCTTGGAAACCTCAATATAAAAAAGTGTGCTTCCTAGGAGGAACTTCATATGCCAATTTAAATAAAAAAACTTTCAAATATTTATTTTATCTACCTCACGTGTCTCCCATATCCAATATCCAACCTGAACATTCTCCCATCACTTCAAGGTTTGAGAACTTCTTTGAGATGAGGTTTCCCTTTCAAATCTAGTGAATTGTTCATGCATGTGCATAGGGATCCGGTCCCTATATCAAGATGAAAAACCTACCACTTTCTTATGTAATTTAAAATTACCTATATCATCTATATCCACATAATAATATTCTCCTCTCCTTACTCAACCCCTTTCTCTCAACATTCATATTGGGAACCTAGGGAGTTGGTAAAAAAATTTAAAACCTTTTTCTACTACTAAGGTTCAACTCCTACTACAAAACCCGACCTGTATTATATCCAGAACAATGCGTTACATGGAATTTTTCCTAGCCAAGGGGGTACCTGGTTTCAAGTACCCAACACTAGTTGATAACTCTTTCACCTTCCCTCCTTTGCAAACTTCCAACTCCCTATTTTCTATCTCCGTATTATAAAAAGTGTTCTTCTAGACAAGTTGTAAATCTTGTTTCTGGACGTGACAACACAATATCCTCCCTATCCAATATGTTTCATAAAGATAATAAAAACTCCTCCTTCTGACCCTCCCAAAGTGAAATGAGCACTATAAAATTTAAGTAAAAAATACCCCTTGGTAGTATTCCCTAGCATCTATTCTTCAACTTTCCATACCACACCTAGCTCCACAATGTCTTGGTAGAGTTGCCAACATCATCTGAATTCCCCCGTATGCAAGTATTCTCACGCAACCCTAAAATTATCACCCAGAATAGAGCCAACCACAACCTACCACTTGCATTTTCCACTGAAGAAGAAGCACGATATTTTTATTTCATACTCGTTTATTGGCTTCCCTTCCAATTTATTAACAAAGAAACAACTAATATGACATTCCTAGCTTTTCTTAGTGGCCCAATTAGGAAGGCATAGTTCCCCCATAAAATTTTCAAAAAGAAATAAGTCAATAGAAAATCTACATAGCCATATCAACTTTCAAAATGTAAGCTACCAAGATAGAGTTGAATGAGTAATTTCCATAGCTTCCTGAGGTGCTTAGGAAATTTCAATTTCAAGACTCTTTCCTTCACCTACAACTTTAATAGCCCTAAATTTATATAACTCATTATCTCATAAATATGGAGGATTACTACCCTAAGGCTACCACACTATGTACATCTATTTTTCTTCTTATACACAATTTCCTTTGGTTATGATGTTCTCCATCCTCTATAATTTACATAAATTCTAATTTATTTTATCCCCACAACACTTCCTTATCCAACATTGGCCGAAAAACCCCCTATTTTATCTCCATATCTTTCTTGGTATGAACATCACATCAAGAATTGAATTTCAAGCATGTTTGATATTAGTTCCATTTCCCTCATGCATTGTGAGAAACCTTGCTCAATCCTTCATGAACCATTCATGTGACCTAAGGTTAGTGAAGTTCATGTTGTTTGTATGCCAGTTACAAATGGAGGGTGCATGTTTCCATCTACCCTTACCTATTGGGCATGGGGGGAAATGAATTCATGCCATTCCCCTCCTCCCCTGCCCCCCACAATCTTTACATGAATATTTATTAGCCTTTAACATATTCAATTGACTTATATTATCAAGGGGATTTTGGTGCCAAAATTTGCACTATGAGCATGTAGCATTTTGGTGTCATTGCCATAATGATCACGGCAATTTGTTTACAGATTTTCTGATTAGGAAGAAGGCAAAAAAAAAATAGGGTTGGTAACGTCGAATGAGGGATTCACTAAAGTCACTCCAAAGAATAATAATACTAGAGGGAAAATTTTCTCTCACCCTTAGAATAAATCATATGATAAGAATAATTTTCCGGTTCTCAAAGGTATGCAAGAGGATATCGGTTATGTCCCTATAATACTAGTGTATCGCATTATTTTTATTGTTAGTATATCCCCCTTATTATTATTTGTGTGCCCATGTATTCCCTAAATTTTTATTATTGTTCCGCATAGAATCCCACTATTAATATTTTTGTACCCTTACATTATTATTGTTATGTCGGCTCTAATTATATTGTGACCCCTTAGAATTCTATATATAGTAAGGAGGTTTTTTCATTTGAATTATCCAAGAATTGTTCATTTATGAAATGTAAAGGAGGTTCCCCCCCTCGAATTAGATAATATTTAATTCGTTTTATCTATCTTTTCTTCTATTTTGTGATATGGTTGTATAACATTTGGAATCAGAGCTTCGAATTCTAGGGTTTTTCTTATTCAAAGAAGACATCTTGGAATTTTCACTATAATGTTTTTCTATGAGGCTTCAAAAGCTTAAATGTTTACCATGTGGAGATGATATCTTGGTTTACTTCTTGTAAACCTTTCATATCTAGGTTTGCTATATTTGAAGAGATATGATCTGGGGATGTTAGGGTTTTTGTAGCCTCCAAAATTCAGTCTCAAACAGGTGACCTAGGGAAAATAGTCATAACTTTCGTTTCAAGCATATTATTTTAATTCTGTAAAAAGTGGCCAAAAATTCACAAAATGTAGTTTTTTTTGTAGAAATGTCAGGGTCTAAGGTTGAAAAAACGACACATAACACTCCGTACAAGTTCTCTCTACTAAATTAATCTATAATGAGGTCATTGTTGGAGATCATGCATAAATATTCCTTGAAGACTCCAATATTGGTATGAATTATGGGGTTGGAAAGAAGACTAAGAGGGCTACTATAGGATGAAATTTTAGACCTTGGAGATCTAAAATTACATCGATACAAAAAATTCAGCATCGAGCTCCTACAAATAGGGAAAAATTTGTGTATTTTTAAAATTTTCATCAGTTTTGTTTGAAAAATTAGTTTGAAGTGATTCAAAGGGAATATTGAAGCATATGTATTAGTATTAGGTTGTAAATTCCTCCGAAAAAAATTAATTCCATGCCCATTAAGCCCTCAAAAAACTCTACTATGAAGCATGAAGAGGATGAATTGCAACATGATATATCAAATGTACAAGACCGAGTGTATCAATTTTTTCTCTCACAAAGAACAACCAAAGATGAAATGGATGGTTTAAGAGCAGACACAAAAGGTTTGAAGGGTGCCATGAAAGCTAAAATTAATGGTTTGAAATAATACATGAAATTATTGAAGGATGGCATGGAAGCTAATATGGATGGTTTGAAAGAAGACATGGATTTGAAGGAAGGATTGAAAAAAATGCTACAAGAAAATATTCCTAATGGAGAAAAGGTAGTATAAGAAACTCATGATGAGAACAAAATAAATCTTAATCATGATTTCATAGACTCTAAAGTTATATTGAAGAATCACCATATTCCAATGATCGATATGAGGAAGTTTGATGGCAAGGATATCGTAACATGGATATTACAGATGGAGCAATATTTTGATCTCCATAATTTGAAAAACACACAAAAGTTATACATTGTGACTTTATATTTAGAACAAAATAAGTTTTTATTGTATTGATGGCTTTCCTCTTGTAAAAAAATTGTCAGTTGGTCAATTTGTATGGAGGAAATGATAACACATTATGAGGATAGAAAGAGAAACACCTTCTTTAGCCAATTGATAAATCTCAAAGAAAAGGGTTGGTGGATGACATTGAGGACTTCCAAAAACTAAATATAAGGGTAAATGGTATTCCATAGGAATGTTGGATTTATGTCTTCATAGTTACTTTAAAGGATAACATCCAACATGAGGTTTGCCTTTGGGAATATGACTAATTGGAGAAGGAATTCAAGTTGCAAGAAAAATTGAAATAAAAATTATGTTGAAAAGGAAGCCTACCAATCACAACTATAAAGATGGAATATTTGCTACTCCTAGAAAAGAAATATGAAATATCAAAAGAGGAGGATATACACTAGGAACCAACCCTAGAGAAAGAAAAAATGATTCTGACCATATCTTGTAATGCATTGGTAGGAATTTCCACTCCTCAAACTCCCAAGGTAGAAGGATATATCAAGAAGAGAAAGGGGATAGTGATGATTGATTTGGATAGTACCCATAATTTTATTTATTGTAATATAACCAAGGAATTGAATTGCTTCCTATATCTAGCACCAAAGTTTCAAGTGATGGCTGCAAATGAAGGAACTATAAATCACTCTGAAAAGTGACGTAATATCAAGCTTATCATGGGGGAATATTTATTGAATATTCCAATGCTCTCCTTTCCAATGGGTAGTGTTGATGTTGTACTAGGATTATAATGGTTACAATATTTGGGGATGACAGCTTTAACACTTCAAGAAATTTTCTTGAATTTTTTTTGAGAAGGAAACAAAGTTCAATTATTGGGTATCACATGGAAAACAGGAAAGATAATAAATTATAATGTCATGAAAAATCTTCTGAATAAATAACAATGAGGCCTAATTGAAAAATTATGCTCACTAGAGGTTCAAACATCAAAATCATCTGTTTCTCTAGATCTCCAAAAAGTCTTGCAAAATCATTCCGAGGTGTTTGAGACTCCAAAAGGTCTCACACTTATTCATGGTCATGATCATGATATTCATTTGATTCCAAAAGTGTTCCTCCAAACATCAAACCTTACTAATATCCTTATGCCCAAGATAGTGATATTGAAAATATGGTTGCAAAAATTCTAGAAGTTGGTATAATTCAACCTAGTCAAATTTCTTTCTCTGCTCCAGTAGTATTGATGCACAAGAAGGATGAATCATGGTGTATGTGTTTTGACTATAGGGAGCTAAAAACTATTTCTATTATAGATAAATTTCCCATTCCCATCATTTATGAATTATTGGATGAATTACATGGATAATATTACTTCACCAAGTTAGATCTTCATTCAGGATATCATCAAATAAGAATGAAGACAGAAGACATTTCGAAACAACATTCAAAACTTATGAGGGTCATTATGAATTTTTGGTCATGCCTTTTGGCCTTACTAATGCACCTTCCACATTTAAAGGTTTGATGAATTCCATTTTCAAACCCATCCCTAGAAAATTTTTATTAATATTTTTTTATAATATACTTATATACAACAAATCTTTGAAGTATCATGTTCAACATGTTGAGAGGGTGCTAAAACTATTGGAGAAGAAACAATTATATGAAAAAACCTCCAAATGTTTATTTAGAGTATAGGACATGCAATATTTGGTTCATATTTTATCTCATGAGGGTGTTAAGGTAGACACTAACAAAAATAAATCCATCAAGGAATGGAAAATCCACACAACCTTAAAGCATCTTCGAGGATTTCTCGGATTGATAGGGTATTATCGCAAGTTTGTTAAGAATTATGATAGAATATCGACACCTATAACATCATTACTGAATAAAGATGCATTTTCTTGGACTCGAGAAGAAACTAAAGCCTCTGAAAATATTAAAGAGACAATGTGCCAAGCACCGGTCTTAGCTACACCAAACATCACAAAAAAATTTATTGTGGAATGTGATGCCTTAGGAAATGGAATTGGTGTGGTTTTAATGCAATATGAAAGACACATTGCTTTTTAAAGTAATCCAATCAAAGGAGAGTATTTACATAAACATATTTATGAAAACTAAATGTTGGAAATACTACATGCACTAAAGCAATGGTGATCTTACTTAATGTGAAGACACTTCAAGGTAAGAACATATCATAATATTCTTAAATATTTTTTGGAACAAATATTATCTTCAAAGGAGCAGCAAAAATGGGTCACAAATATTTAGTGTTATGAATTCGAAATAATATCCAAAAAAGGGAAGAAAAATATTGTTGCAGATGCACTCTCAAGAAATAATGAGGATGTCGAAGCATTTCTTTGTGCCATTTCAGTTATCCAACTTGAGTGGATAACTAAAGCAAGGGATTAATGAAAGAATGATGAATATGTGTGGACACTCATTCAAAATTTGCAACAAGATCCAAATACATATGATACATTTAGATGGAAAAACAATTCATTATGGTACAAAGATCACTTATATATTAGTAAGAATTCCCAACTCAAACAAAAGATTATTTTGGAATTCAACACCTGTCCCTTAAGAGGGAACTCAGGATTTTTAAAAACATACCATAGGATCAAGAAGGAATTAATTTGGGATGGCATTAAATATGATATTCAGAAGTTTGTGGTGGAATGTTTGGTTTTCCAACGAAATAATGTTGACAGAATTAACACCCAGGGTCTGTTACAACCTTTATGAATTCCAAGTCAATGTTGGGAGGAGGTTTAAATGTATTTTATCATAGGTTTACGCAAGTCTAAAGGAGAGAGTGTCATAATGGTGGTAGTTGATATACTTACCAAGTATGCATATTTTTTGTGAATTATCTCATCCAGTTAAATCCAATACAGTTGCTACTACATTTATGGAAACAATTCAAAAGCTACATGGAGACAAACAAATATTGTAAGTGATAGAGATTCCATTTTCATTGGAAATATTTTGACAGAATTATTTTCCTGTATGGGTACTGAATTATCTCATAGCTCATCTAATCATCCTCAATATGATGGGAAAACTATGATAGTGAACAAATTTTTGGAAGGATATCTTTGATTCTTTGTATCTGATAAAAAACACGATGGGTCAAGTGGTAACCCCTATATGAATGGTGGTAGACCACTTCCTTCCATAATGCAACAGAAAATACTCTAGTTATGGTGGTTTATGGATATCATCCACTGTCCATTACATAATATTTAAGAGAAAACTATAAGTTTCAAGTAGTGGAATATGACATCGAGCATCAACAACAAGTTCGCCAACTCTTAAAGGATAAACTCACTTTGGTGCATAATCAAAGGAAAAAGCAGGAAGATCAACATTGCAGTGAAAGAAGTTTTGATGTAGGCGATTGGGTATTTTTATGGCTACAACCATACAAACAAATGTACCTCAAGCAAGCTAAGAAGGATAGAAAATTATCACCAAAGTATTATGGTCCTTACAAGGTGTTTCAAAATATTGGTACTATGGCATGCAAATTATAGCTTCATGCATCTTCTTGAGTGCACCCATTTTTCCATGTTTCATGCTTAAAAAAGACTATGGGTGACAAGATCCTAGTTCAAACAATATTTGCAAAAGTTGATGAGGAAGGAAAAATTATATTGGAACCTAAACCAGTCACAGAAACAAGAACTCGACAACTACTAAATCGATAAATTTTAGAGTATCTCATCAATTGGAAGAACTTACCTACTGAATATTCCACATGGGAGGATGAAAATTTTATACGAAAGCATCCAAAACTACTCAGGCATTGAGGACATTGTTTGTTTGAAGGAGAGGGGCATGTTAATTACCTATATTACTAGTGTATCCCCTTATCTATATTGGTAGTGTAGCCCCCTTATTGTTATAGTTGTGCCTATGTAGTGCCCATATTTGTATTATTGTGCCCCATAGAAGCCCACTATTTTTATGTATGCTGTGATTATATTGTGACCCCTTAAAATCCTATATATACAAATGATGTTTTTTAATTTGAATCATCCGAGAATTTTTCATTCGTGTAACGTAAATGAGGTTTCACCCTCAAAGTGGATAATTTTTAAGTCGTTGATCTATCTTTTCATCTCTTTTGTGAGTTGGTTTCATAGCAATATCTCTCTTCCTAATGATATTATGATGATTAAGGTAGTGTTGGAGGCCTGTAGGGATAAAAATAATCAAAAGAGGAAATTTTTGGATGAGGAGATGAAGATAGAAGATTTCGCAGGCCTTGTAGGGATAAGTGAAGTTTTTTCATTGATGAAGGACAACCTACTGAAATATGTAACTAGGTTCAGTATTCATAAATATGAAATGTACTATTGATCCTTGTATATTGTAAAAGTAAATGAAAATTATTATTATTATTTTTGTAGCATGTCTTTCATGCTCAAGGTCTATTTTAGTTATAGGTAAATCACCTATAGAGTTCTTATATGGTTTTTCAAAGAGTGAAGAAGGAAAATGATTCATTTTTATATATGGAAGACCCCATTGGGAATATTCTATCATGTAAATAAAATATATGTAAGTCAATTTGAGTCATAAAAAACCACCAAGATCCAGTTGGTCTTCAGGGGATGACAAGTCGACATCATAAGGGCTATTTGACCACCATTTGAAGCCTCTATATAAGGAGGTACACGACCTCATTATAAGGGAATCCATCAAGCTAATTGAAGCACACATAAAGTCAATAATATAAGAATAAAGTACATTGAAGAATAGGAGAAGAGATAGTAAAGGCTTCAGGATTGTTTTGGGCCAAGTTATATCATGCGTGAGAGGATTTAGGGCATCATTGTGACTACAATGAGACTGAATTTCATATTTGTGAAGAATATTAATTTTTATGCCTAGATGACCTACTTTGTAAGCCTAGTTATCAAGGAAGAGGAATCACATGAATCGAAGGAGAGAGAAGCTAGTTTGACTTATGTTGAATTTGTGAAGGACAAGATCATCAAAAGAAGAAGTTGACTTCGCCTTGGAGGGGTATTTGGAAAGAATATTATGTCTTGGAATTTTTCATTTGAATATTATATAAGAAGAGAATAATTCTTGTGGGTTTTCCTCTCAATAGGATAAGTTCTGTCCCTAACTAGTAGCCACATTTTGTGTACTCTTGTCTCATTTCTCCATAATTTGGTATAGTTTGATGATAATAACACAATAATAATCATGTGAAATAATAAGTTAATTACAAGTACATCAAATGAAGTAAAATAACATAACAATTTATTATCAAAGGAAGAGAAATCACCATCATATAGTTGCCCTTGATTTCTCAAAATGGTTTCAGAGCTAAGGTGACAACAAGAAGAAGAAGAGGTAGCTTGAATATCATCCAATTAAAGAAGGATACATGATAAAATCAAAGAAAACAAAAGGCATAAAAATTATCATATAATCACATCTATTAGAATAATAGGAAGACCTCAAATGCACTACCTCCATTCAAGGAAGGATTATACACTTGAAGCATTATTGGAAAGCTTAGAAATTCTACAATCATCATCCAAATGTAAACAAGAAATATCACTTCAAAAGGAAATAAAAGTGATCTCCATCCTATTGAACAAATGATCACATCTCAAACATCCTTTAAGAATATCATCAAGAAATCTTCATCAAGTAGGCATATTCAAATTTCAAAGGAGGAGTAGAAGCCAATACCATAAAAAAGGGATCAAGTTGAAGATATCATCATAAAAATGAGCATATTCACTTGAAAAGTAAGTATTATATATTTTGTGTCTCAATTTACAATGAATTATTTCTTCAAGGAGAAAAACAAACTATTTGAGTCAATAAAGGATTCTCTCATCCCTTATATAGAGATATTCAACATAGTGAAAGAGATGTTCGAAAAAATAGTGTAATCACTTTATTGAAGCACTATAGGAGAAACTATAATGTTGAGAACTGAACTATAAAAAATGAAGATATCAAAGGATTAAGGGGTATCCTCATACCTTATGAGGGTCTCTCAAATAATAGATCAATTACAATAGCTAGGAGAAATTATGTATCATCGAGAGATTACCATCATTGTGCTCAATGCACTACCTGATGAATGGGGAAACTTTGTATCAAGTATCTGTGGAAAGAAGGAACATACCCCATTCAACGATGCCTATCCACTATGAAAAATTGAAGAAACAATACTAAAGGCAAAGAATGATGTTGGATCAAGTGAAAAAAATCAATCATTTTCATATATGGCAAAGAAGGAAAAGAAGGAATGGAAGTCTCGAAAATGATTTTAGAAGAAGATCAACATGTTAAAGATTTGATTTTGTTTATGTAATGAATATGGGGACTTCGAAAGGAATTTTATTCAACTGAAGAAGGACAAAAAGAAGATAAAATAAACAAATGAATCCCATGTCACCAAATAAATAGAAGAACCAAAAAAGAAGAAGTCAAAGAAGGATGATGTGAAATACCTTTACTGTAACTGAGATAAATTCATATACTTATTTATTTTCAGATTGTATAAGATGGTAATCATGATGGAAAACATCACAAGAATGTTAGGATGTATTGTAGTAGTGATTAAGATGGAATCAATCATGATGATAGAAATGAAGTAAATCATGACCTCATCATAGAGGCATATAAAGATAGTCGAAGTAGAAGTACATGGTTGAAGTAGTCATCATGATTGAAAGGATACAAAACATGGCATATCCATTGGAAGCATATAAGGATAATAAAATTGAAACTATAAAGGTAATAATATAAGAGGTTGTCACACATCATCAACATTAGAGAAAAATAATTTGAAGAATGAGGATCATCAATATCCTCTACCGTAATCTTTGTTAGAAGAAGCAACTATATTGTAGACAGTATATATTCCACCTAGTGCGGAATATGTAGTTAAGAAGGATGATGTTATGATGAGAAATATGTGAAGCATGTAAAGTTGAAGTATGTTCATCTTCAATTAAGGAAAGGATTATGCTAGATGGAAGTATATATGACCACATGAAGGAAAAGGTATTTATATTTCATAATAAATAGATAATTTCATGTCATCATATGGTTGTAGATAGAATGGTTGAATCATCTATATCATGAGCATGACTGAAAAATAAGGGACTCTTCCTTATGAATAATGCATGATGGCATGTAGACAATTTTTCCAGAACTCTTCAACATATTGACACGATATGACCTCATTAGGAATACAAGGTTGTTGAAAATCATGGCTCCTATGATGAGGGAACTATATGTGAAGTAGGTTAAAGAAGTGTCTGTGAAAGATGTATCTATATTCATGTAAGATAGGATAATTGATCAAAATATCATAACATGAAGGATTATCTATGAGATCTACATTAAGACATTGATCTTTATTGTTATCACAAAATTGTACTTGATTGGTTGCTTATCAAACAACTCTATGTAACTGTTTCAAACCACTTCTAACTGAAGCTTAGCCTCTTTAGTTTGAGAGGGCCCTCTCAAGGGGGTTTTATGATATTGAAAACTGATAATACTAGATGGCTAACTCTATGGGAAATGTGACTTGTTTTTTATGTTTGCAGGTTGAAACGAATGCATGATTGTTACCATTGGGCTTATGGAATAAAAAATAAGTAGTTTCAGTGGAAAATTTTCTTGAAATGGAAGTTGAGGCAGATAGAGGTCTTTAATAGAGGAAATTCACACATAAAACATAGGATAACACTATCATTTCATCACTAAAGGAAGTTAGAGCATAAAATTATGAATTCTCAGTAATAGAGATGAAATCTACTACAAGTGGGAAAACATAAAGATATAGATCGATAAGACATCAAAAACCTCATGAGAATCTCAGGTTTGTCAAGAAGAAAGTCACTATGTATTAGTGATATAAGTCATATACCTAAAAGAAGTAGTTTGGAGCAAATAATCTCCAACCCCTTACTACTTCGATGCTTTGTCTTTAAATAGACATTATTTACAAAAAATATGGCCTGCCTGATGGCTATATCATTGAATTCCCCTATGACACCTTTCATAACTGAAATACATAACTTCTAACAGAAAACTGACAACTACACCTTAAAGAAAACATCTCCTAATAGGACTCTAACTCCTATTTATTACATAATTCAGCCTTATCTGTGAAACAATTACATGATGTTTACAAAATAATTATCACAATATCGAAAGACACATGACAGAGTTCATTACCACTTTACATATTTAAAAACCTCCTAGACTTGTGGTGCATAACCCTACATTTTAGGAATACATGTCCCTTATCTTCAACGTTGCTTTGGCTGATGACTTGTCTTCATAACACCTCGTTCGAATCATAAATATTTGATGTTAAGATTCCTTACCATGTTGGAGGTCTCCATATATCCAAAACTACCATTAATATTCTCCAAAACCTTTAAAAATTTCTCGCTACAAAAACAGGACAGTTTCGTAGCGAGTTTTGGTAGCATTGGAAAAGTAGCTTTTGTAACCATTTACTCCTTTCCTCTGTTGTTCCATGATGTCGATCATGTCATGACACATCACCACCATAAATTTCCCTCCTTGAAAACTAAAAAAATTTAATTTATAAGGAAAAAGGCTGCTACAAGTTTTTTCGTAGTGTTTTCCTAGCTTTAAGCCTAGGGAACGGTACAAAACTGTGTAAAACCCTAGAAATTTCCCCTGTCAAAACAGTCTTCAAAAGCTGACCTCCAGCTGCAAAATATTTATTTTCTACATGTAATAAACGTTCTAAGGCATTTTCAATCTCAAATTATTTCTCTTGTGGTGTTTCCTCCTCATTTATGATCAGTTGAGCTATTGGCCCTTCCACCACAGTCCTTTTCAAACCTTTCTTTTCTAGCTCTTCATGAATCAAATCCAATTATTCTTGAAGGAATTTAACTTGGTTATTTAGTGTCCTATTCTTTGATTGCAAGTTTAGATTTACCTTTTTTATGTGCTTCACCTCTATTCTTAGTGGCTGAGTCAAATTTATCAGGTTTTCCGTGTTGTCCAAGGCCTTTGAGACACTTGTGACTTGATCTTCCCAAATCTTCCTCATTTGTTAAAACTACACTATTTCATCTCTATGCTTCTTTGCCTCTTTCCTCAATACTCATATCCCTTCACATGCCTCTTTTACCTATTCCTTAAGGGTTTCAACTTCTTATTTTTTAGTGATTTTCTCTTTACCCTTCTTTTGTTTGATGACTAGTTCTTCTTTTGTAGGTGAGGAGAGGTCTATGATGCTTGGTGGTGGCTGAGTAGTTTCACTAAACTTGTGAGATTATTTGCTACTTTCCTTGACCTTTCTTTCTTGTCTTTTCATTGGCTTTCTAGCTTGAAACATGAAACCAACATCATCACCTACAAACTCTATATTTTTAGTTGTTTTTCCTTCCTTTAGCTTTCTTCCCCCATCTTCAACATCTTTAGCTTGGAAAATAGGAGTTTCTTCAATATCAATTGCATGCAAGATGTCCTCTAAGTTACCCTTAACTATTTTTTGGCTCCTAGTAACTTGCTAACTGTTGGATTATGTTTTTCAGGTGTAGCTTTGGGTGTATAAAACTTCTGCAAACGCTTTGTCCCCATGCTCACTCGTTCTAACTACTCTGCAATGGTTGGTTATGGAATATCTCTAGGTTTGGGAACTATTTTAGGAGTGATAGCATCTACTTCAAAACCACTCATGAACAGAAAAGATGAAAATCTTTTCCTAATCTCTTCAACTCCTCTAACACCAACAACTTAATCAAACTATGGTGAATTAGAGAAGTTTCATTTCCTTGTTTTTTAACTTGGACCTTATCTGACATTTTAGTTAGACTTGTATAAGTAAAAGGGAAAGTCAAGGGACCTCTTACCCACAAAATGAAAAAAAATCCTAAGGTGGTAGGAGTAGACCGTGTGAAACGTTCCTTCATAAGTGAAGTAATTCTAAATGATTAGCAGCAACCTTGAGTAGTTTTCCTTCATGTAACTCCTTGGGATAGAATTCGTGAGATCAATTCCATTATGCTCTGGCTTGATGAATTGTTTACAGTCCTACATGGTGAAATTTATGCCTTTGAACAGATTTTCCCCTCCTCTAGGGATTCCAGTTGCTGCTAAAATGTTGTCTAGTTTTACTGTGAGGTTTAGCATTCCCATCTTTGAAGCTGTCCCAGTAAAACAATTAGCAAACTCCTTGGAAACTTGTAGATGACAACCTTGCAGCCGTTGGCAGAATTAAAAACAACCTATTCTTCCTAACACCTCCAAGGCAGTTGGGTATTCATTTAAAATATTCATGTACATTGGCTCATATGTGTGGTAGTGACCACCTTTATTAGTCTTCTTCCTTGCAGCCATGGTTATTTTATATCTTCTCAGGCTCGCTTGATTAATGACACTGCAACTTTTGAAAATGCCAGCAACCTGCTTGGCTCGATGAAGCAGCTCTCCAGAACTCAATAGCATGCAAGGATAAATCAGAGAATGAGAAAAATACTCAATTGGCTAAATTTTTATGGTTTCGATGAAAATTCATGCCTTCATCATGACACATGCATGCTAAAAACGGTAATGATGACCTCAACCATGATTTTATACTTTTGAAATAACCCAAAATAACTCAAATTACATCCACCCTAACTCCTCCAAATATGAACTGACACTTCACCTCAAGTTTGACAAGGCAGACAGGAAAAATATTTTTCGTAGCATAGCTAATTCATTTTTTGACAGTTTCCCTACAAAACTATTAGGTAGTTTCGTAGCGAAAACTGCTATTTGACAGTGTAAAACACTATGAAAAAAGGTAAAATTGACTAAAGTGTCTTTTTCCAAATTAAAAACTTTGGAAATGAAATATGACACCTAATGATGACTAATAAGACATGATATGATATAAATGGAGGTGGGTTTGAACCTTAGGATAGGTTAAACATGTAAAAATTTGAAATTTTCCTATATCAACTTGAAAGGTTTAGGGAAGCCTTTGAAAAATGAACTCTATGACCATGTCAAATAATGTTTCACATTTTTTTTAGTGATAACAGTGGCTCCACTTGGGAAGGTGTGCATCTGTGGTACACCAAAGAACCTATAGTTCTAGTGCATTCCATCTTCTTGGAAATAAAAACTTTGAAATTTTCCAACCTTCCTTCAAACTCTAATGACCTTCACCTCGGGCTCAAGCTTAATGATCAAATTTTCTTTGTTAGTAGAAAAACATAACAAAATGGAATATATACAATGGATTGAAAAATCATTATAACTTAAGAGGAATAGTGCTTCAAAATCCTGCCATTGATAAGCCCTCCATCATAAGGTTTTCCATCCATCTCCTGCAGTAGGTAAGTGTTGTTGCCATGGAATGAAACTACTATGAAAGGAACTTTCCAGATTTTCTCAAACTTACCATTTTTCCCCTTTTCTTCAATTCTAGCCTCCCACTTCAATACCACATCTTGAATCTGGAAGTTTTCCTCTTTGACCTTCCTGTCAAATGTCTTATTAATTCTGTTTTGGGAATTCTGATTGCTGTTATATACTTCCTCCCTTTTTTCCTGTAGAGATATCAATTGGGTTATTCTCCTTTGAATTTCATTTGTCTCCTCCTCCAATCCTTGTAGCAATTTCATAACAAGCACTCCCAAGGATGTAGGAAAAATGGCTTCCGCTCGCCAACTCATAAGGTGAATTACCAATTAAACTTTTTGTACACAATCTATTAGCCCACAAATCATACTTTAGTTTCAAATGCCATGGCCTTTTATTTTGTTGCAGCACCTTCTTAATAATCCTTGCAATGCTTCTGTTAGTAGATTCAGCAAAACCATTACCTTGTGGGTAGTAAGCAGTAGAGTGTCCAACTGTAATGTGGTATTGATCACAAAAATTGATCAGCCTCTTGGATTTGAAAGCCTGTGCATGGTTAGTGATGATCTTCATAGGACATACAAACGTCGACAATATGTTATTCTCTTAGGATGAAATAATAACTGCATCATTTCCTTGTGTAGCTAGGATTGCTTCAATCCACTTGGTCAAATAATCAGTTGATGTTAGGATCCATCGACATTGTCCTAAATATGATGGATGAATCTGACCAATAAAATATAGCCCCCACTGTTGGAATGGAACCTCAACATAAATAAGCATTAAGGGTAAAGGAAAAAAATTTTCTTACCATAAAAAATCTGACATTCATGGCAGGCAGCTATCTTCTTGTAGACATATTTGAACATAGTAGGCCAATAGTACCCCACTCTAATAATCTTGTTTGTTGTGGCCTTCCAATAGTGATTACCTCCACAATCTCCTTAATGAAACTCCTTAATAACTTTTTGAGCTTCCTCTTCCAACAAACAATTCAAAACAATACCACCAGTATCTTTCCAATACAGATTTTTATCTATGACGCAGTACCTTAGAGATTTCATCTTCACAAACCTTGCTTTAGATTTTGTCAATTCAGCAAGATCTATATAATTATGATGTAATAAAAATACAATGTCTCTATACCAGTCAGATATGATGTATTTCTCTTCAATGGGAATCACCTCTCCATCTTCATATGATAATTCTGAAATTTCTGCAATTAAATTCATATCAAGACAGTCAAAATTAGACTATACCATCATCTTTGCTAGCCCTTGACCTTTCACCAATTTTATAGGTCTAATTTATATATAATATTCCAAAAAATTAGCAATCCACTTCCCTCTCTTGCCATCAAGCTTAGCTTGAGTTAATATGTCCTTCACTATAGCATTAGGAACAAATGCTATGACATGAGAATGCAGAATATAAATTCTGAAATATTTGATGGCTTTGACCAAAGCATATGCCCGTTTCTCTAGGATATTGTGCTTCAACTCTGAGGAAGCAAGGGTCCTGTTAAAAAATGAAATGGTCGGCTTTGTACCTTACTGTCCTTTCTACAACAAAACTCTAGGAATTGTTTTTTCTGGTGCGAATGTAAAAACCAGAAATTGCTTTGAAAATTTGGGCTAATCGACGCTCGGGCTTGAGTGAGTTCCTTCTTGATTTCCTCAAATGATTTCTTTTCCTTATTTATCCATTTAATGTCAGCTCCTTTATTTAGCATCTTGGTTATGTCTTTGACAATCTCAGCAAAGTTGGGAATAAACCTTCTCACAAAATTCACCCTTCCAAGGAAAGACTGAATTTCCTTCCTACTTCTAGGAAAATCTACTTTCTCAATGGCATTGACTCTGTTTGGATCAATATTTATCCCATATCTAGAAATAATGTTCCCAAGAAACTTTCCAGAAGTTAAAGAAAAAATAGTCTTAGTGGGATTAAGTGAAATGCCAAAACTTCTACACTTTAGTAGAACTTTCTCCAGATGCTTCAAGTGGTCTTCCTCTCTCCTTGATAAAACTTTTATGTCATCCAGATAGAAAACCACCAACTTATCCTTCTCCTTAGCAAAGGTAATTTCCATTACTCTTTGAAAGGTCGCTCCTGCATTCATGAGACCAAAGGGCATCTTGGCATACATGAATTTTCCCCATGGTGTGGTAAAGGCATTTTTCTCTTGATCTTCTAGGTGCACTAGTATCTAATTGTATCCTAAAAAATCATCCACCATAGAAATTCTTTGGGAACCAACAATGTTCTGCAGAATTTGTTCCATCTTTGGGAGAGGGTAATTGTCATTTAGAGAAGTTTGGTTCAAGTTTCTGAAGTCAATGCAGATTCTGATTTCTCCACTCTTTTTCTTGACTGGCACCAAGTTTGCAAGCCATTTTGAGAATCTGATCGACACAATAATTTTTGCATCAAAGAGCTTCTTAATTTCCTTCTCAATTAGAGGCATGAGAAGTGGATTAATCCTCCTCAGCTTCTGTTTTAAAGGCTTTTAATTTTCTTTAATATGAATGGTATGTTGATTAATGGTAGGATCATATTTATTCAAATCAACATAACTCCATGCAAAAATGTCTATGAATCTTTTCATAATCTCAATATATTTCTATTTCATCTCTACGGAAAGAAATTTTGAAAGCTTAATCATTTTTCGCATTGCTACTGTACGAAGGTTACAACTCTCTACCCCTTCATCATTATCTTGTATCCTAGGAGATTTGAACACATCATTCTGGTCAAAAATATTTTCAAGTGGGATGAGACCTTTGGGTATAGAATTATTCTTCAACTGTAACACTTAAGAATTACCCTTAGTTTCAACAAGCACATTTTTTTTATCTACTTGTGTGCTTTCAAACTCCTCTTTCAATTCTATGAATTTTTTGACTTGTTGGTCATCTTAAAAAAATTGCCAATGAATTATGTTGCCAGGGATAGTAGGCCTATGATGAACTTCAATCTCATATATTTCAGTGGAATGTTTATGAATAACAAAAAGGCTTGCAGAAACAGCTAGGGAGTCAGCTATTGAGTTTTGGTCCCTAGTCTTCACAATAAATGAGTATTCTTGAAATTTTTTTAACATCATGATCAAATTTCTGCATGCTCTCATTCTCACATCCTTGGTTTGATATACACCTTCAACTTGTTTAATAAAAAATTTGGAATCTCCACAAAGAGAAATTTTTTGGGCACCCAATCTTTTCAAAATTTCCAAACCCAAAAATAGAGATTCATACTCAGCCATATTATTTGTGCAATCAAAGTTCAGTTTGAAAGAAAAGAACTTACTTTCATCCTCTAGAGTTGTGATCCAAATTATTGCTCCATCCCACTCTCTTCCCGTTGATCCATAAAAGTGTAACAACCACCATCCCTCTACCTTTTCTTCAATGATTTCCTGATTTTCTACTCGCTGATTTTCAAACTCCTGAATTTATGTTTTTCTTTCATATTTTGCATCATTAGTTAGTTCATTGAAAAGAATAGTTGATCCTAATTCAGTTTCAACAGTAGAGATTGGGAGATTCTGAGGTTTGTCCTTACTACTTACCATATAAGTCCTACTTGTCTCTCTGTACAATCTTCTTTTCTAAACAAAAACAGGGATGGTGGCATAAGTTATGTCCATATGCATGGTGCCTTTGATCTTTTCTTCCCCTGATATGGATAGCAGCATTCCAAATTTGGGTGGAATGTCTGCTACCACAATTTCCATTAGCACTGTCTTGGCAGGGACTTAAGTAAGACCAAAAACAACATATTTTATCAATCCAATGCATTGAACTCTTTCTGACTCAAAGGAAAACAAATCCTTATATGGCCTAGTTATTTCCAATCCCATTCTTTTAATAATCACTTTGGGCATGAGGTTAAGAGAGGCCCTTGAATCCAGCATAGCATTGTGTAATGTCATGTCATGAATACTACGACTGACATAGAAAGGAGGCACCTTTTCATTCTTCTCATATTCTAATCTTGGTCCCAAATAGATGGTAGGATGGTCCTCTTGAACATTAAGGATGTCAACATCTCCTCATTGGGAATTTTACATTTTTACAATTTTACTTTTGTATTCATTCACCTTAAGAATTTATCCAAAAGGGACTGGGATCATGATTTTGGAAATATCATTCTCCAAACTGAAAACATAAGTAATTTTCTTAGTGTATTTGACAAATGGAGGACGTGGTGGATATTTTCTAACCTCAACTATTTTAGGGGCATCTTTCTTGGGTTGTCTTTTATTTGCAGTAATAGGGACATTTTTATTTCATAGGTTGTATTGCTTCCACATCTCAAATATTTCATGTTGATAACATTTAAGGTAATCATATAGTTCCTCACCCTTGTTTACATCATGATTAGACTCATCATGTTCTTCTTTAGTAAAAAACATTCCAGATATGTTTCATCTAATCAATGAATGGAGTCCTCTAGGATTTGAGGTTGATATTCTTCATCAACTAGATTTTTCTGAAAAGGAGGCTTTACTTGAGGATCAAGCTAATTTATGTTTTCCCTTGGTCTTTTCTGGTTTTGAGGTCTTTGAAACTGAGGATTTCTAAACTGTGGTTCATGTTGTGCAGGAGGAGAAAAAGTATTTCCAAGGGCAAGCCTATCGATCAGTGTTTCCATTTTTTTCATCATGGAATCAATTTTTTCATCTGAGGTGGAAGGCTTATCTTCTTTCAATTTTTTCTTTCCCATCTTGCACTTTTTAGCTGCTATCATATTGAATTCCACCTTCACAGCATGATTTTTCTTTCTGCTACTGAAGGGGATTCTCTTTCTCTGAGCACAATAAAAAAATCATAGTTAAAAGCCTCAAGATATCCCAGTTGAGCTGCTCCTAGTGGAGGCTAAAGATGGGAATGAATGGAATCATAGAATTTATTAAATCTCTGGGAGAAATTTTGGACAGTTTCATAACAACTCTTTTTTAACTATTATACTCAGTGAGGACTTGCACAGGGTTTGTTCTATTTCCCCACTTTTTCAAGAAGCTATCTTCAATCTCATTCCAACTATGCAGGCTTCTTGGATCAAGGGCTTTAAGCCACTTTCTGACCTCACCAGTGAAACTCTCAGAAAAAATCCTCATTTTGAGATCTTCATGGTCAGCCTCCTCCCTGTCTATGAATTCATTAAACTAGTCTACATGCTCTTCATCTGTAATCACTTCATCACTTCCCCAAGTTTTGATTCTATCAAAAAAATTCCTTAGAAGGGCATTAAGGATAGATGGAAGAAAAAGAGGGGCACACTTAGCAAGTGCAGTAGCAGGTGGAGGTGGAACATTTCCAGCCATGATGATAGGAACTATGGTATTTTTAGGCACAACAATAATAGAAGAAGAGGCACTGTTAGAAGGTGGTGTGGCTAGTTTTTGTAGTCTAGTTACAATTTTACTCCAGTAAGGTAAAGGAAAACCATATTTACTTCCTAGAAATATTTCAGATGGGTCTAGTTCCTTCAACCTATCTAAAGATTCCCTCTCTAAACATAACTATGATGTGACTGCCTCCTAGAATTCTTCTTTATCTTTTTGGGTGAGTAAGGCTAAGGTATCAATACCTCTTCTTTGTAGGTCTAAAACAATCTTAGTCAATTATTTTTCATTTTCAGAGCTAAACTAGACTTCCTGATTTTATCATCAAACTTTTTATCATCAGGGCTTCTTAAAAATTCAGAGGATAAGGCTTTTGTGTGTAATGGAGTACCTAATTGTGTAGAACTATCTTGAATGCCTCTAGAATTTTTTTTTGGATTATCCACTATAGCAGGTGGATTTGGGTCAGGATTATTCCTCGTATATCTCCTTTTCGAAGCCACCTTTGAACATGAATGTTATGAATGGAGTCACAAAGGTAGTTGTAGCCTCGAATAGATTTTGAGCTCCTTCTACCTTCAAGTGTTCAGCTTCAAAATTTTGGGAAAATTATATCTTTAGTCTGCCAGCAGATGCACCAAAATGTTATCACAAAATTGCACTTGATTGGCTGCTTATTAAACAACTCCATGTAACTATTTCAAACCACTTATAACTTGAGCTTAGCCTCTTCAGCTTCAGAGGGCTCTCTCAAGGGGGTTTTATGATATTGAAAAATGATAGCACTAGATGGCTAACTCTATGGGAAATTTAACTTGTTTTTTCGTGTTTGCAGGTTGAAAATAATGCAAGCTTGCTACCATTGGGATTATGGATTCAAAAATAGTAGTTTTAGTGGAAAATTTTCTTGACATGGAAGGTGATACAGATAGAGGTCTTTAACAGAGGAAATTCACACATAAAACATAAGATAACGCGTTCATTTCATCACTAAAGGAAGTCAGAGCATAAAATTATGAATTATCAGTAATAGAGATGAAATCTACTGCAAGTGGTAAAACATAAAGATATATATCAATAAGAAATCAAAATCCTCATGAGAATCTCAGGTCTGTCAAGAAGAAAGTCACTCTGTATCACTGATATAAGTCAAATACATAAAAGCAGCAGTTTGGTGCAAAAAATATCCAACCCCTTACTACTTCGATGCTCTATATTTAAATAGACATTATTTACAACCAAGATGGACTGCCTAATGGCTAGACCATAAAATTCCCCTATGACACCTTTCATAATTGAAATACATAACTTCTAACAGAAAATTGACAGCTACACCTTAAAGAAAACATCTCCTAAGAGGACTCTAACTCCTATTTATCACACAATTCTACCTTATTTGCGAAACAATTACATGATGGTTACTAAATAAGTATCACATGCTCGAAAAAACATGACAGAGTTCATTACCACTTTACATATTTAAACCCTCCTAGACTTGTGGAGCATAATCCTACTTTTTAGGAATACATGTCCCTTATCTTCAACGTTGCTTTGGCTGATGACCAGTATTCATAGCACCTCCTTCGAGTGATAAATATTTGATGATAAGCTCCCTTTCCATGTTTGAGGTCTCCATCTGTCCAAGAATTCCATTAATATGCTAGAAAATCTTTAACAATTGCTCGCTACGAAAACATGATAGTTTTGTAGTGAGTTTTGGTAGCGTTGGAAAAGTAGCTTTTGCAACCATTTAATTCACTCCTTTGCTATTCCATGATTTCAATCATGTCATGACACATCACCACCATCAATTTCCCTCCTTGAAAACTACAAAAACTGACTTTATAAGAAAAAAGGCCGCTACAGGTTTTTTCGTAATGTTTTCCTGGCTTTAAGCATGGGGAACACTCTGAAACTATGTAAAAACCCAGAAATTTCCCCTTTCAAAACAGTCTTTAAAAAATAACCTCCGACTACAAAATTTTGATTTTATACATATAATAAACCTTCTAAGGCATATTCAATCTGATCTTATTGCTCTTGTGGTGTTTCCTCCTCATTTATGATCAGTTGAGCTATTGGCTCTTCCACCATAGTCATTTTCAAAGCTTTCTTTTCCAGCTCTTCATGAATTAGATCCAATTGTTCTTGAAGGTATTTAAATTGGTCCTTCAGTGTGCTATTCTTGGATTGCAAGTTCAGGTTTACCTTTTTTATGTGCTTGAACTCTCTTCTTAGTGGTTGAGTCCACTTTAGGAGTGTGTTGTCGAAGGACTTTGAGACACTTGTGACTTGATCTTCCCAAATCTTCATCATTTTTTCAAACTGAACTCTTTCAACTCTATGTTTCTTTGCCTCTTTCCTCAAGACTGATATATCTTCACCTACCGCTTTTAACTCTCCCTTAATGGTTTCAAATTCTGATTTTTCAGTGATTTTCCCTTTAGCCTTATTTTGTTTTATGACTAGTTCATCTTTTGCAGGTGAGGAGAGGTCTATGAAGCTTGGTGGTGGTTGAGTAGTTTCATTGACCTTCTGAGTTTCTTTGCTGCTTTCCATGACATTTCTTCCATGTATTGTCATTTTCTTTATACCTTGAAACATGGGACTAGCATCATCACCTGCAAACTCTAACGTTTTAGCTGGTTTGCCTTTCTTTATCTTTCTTCCCCCATGTTCAACATTTTCAGCTTGGAAAATAGGATTTTCTTCAATATCAATTGCATGCAATATGTCCTCTAAGTTACCCTTATCTACTATTTGGCTCCTAGTAACTCTGTTGCTGCCATGTTTACTAACTGTTGGCTTCTATTTTGCAGGTGTAGCTTTTGGTGTATCAAGCTTCTGCAAAGGCTCTCTCTCCGTGCTCACTGGTTCTAACTACTCTACCACTGTCGGTGATGAAATATCTCTAGGTTTCGGAACTATTTTAGGAGTGATAGCATATACCTCAAAACCAATCATGAATAGACAAGATGACCAAATTTTGCCAAATCTCTTCAACTTCTCTAACAGCAACAACTTAATCAAACCATGGTGAAAGAGAGAAATTTAATTTCATTCTTTTCTAACTTGGAGTTTATCTGATATTTTAGTAAGAATCCTGTATAAGTAAAAGGGAAAGTCAAGATACCTCTTACCCACAAAATTCAGCTGAATCCTAAGGTGGTAGGAGTAGACCATGTGAAACCTTCCTTCACAAGTGAAGTAATTCTAAATGATTAGGAGCATCTTTGAGTAGTTGTCCTTCATGTAGCTCCTTCGGATAACATTTGTGAGATTAATTTCACTATGCTCTGTCTTGATGAATTCTTTGCTTTCCTGCATGGTCAAATTGATGCCTTTCAACCACTGTTCCCCTCCTCTAGGTATTTTGATTGCTGCTGAAATGTTGCCTGGTGTTACTATGAGGTTTAGTATTCCCACCTTTTAAGTTGTCCCAACAAAACTATTAGAAAAATCCTTGGAAACTTGTAGATGACAACCTTGCAGCATTTGGCAGAATTGCAAACAACCTGCTCTTCTGAATACCTCTGAGGGACTTGGGTCTACATTTAAAAAATTCATGTCCATTGGCTTATATCTATGGCAGTGACCACCTTTTTTAGTCTTATTCCTTGCAGCCATGGTGATTTTATATCTTCTCAGGCTCGTTAGATTAATGACACCTGCAACTTTTGAAAATGATAGCTACCTACTTGGCTCAATGAAGCAACTCTCTAGAACTTAATAACATGCAAGGATAAAGAAGATACTGACAAAAATACTCAATTGGGTAAATTTTTATGGTTTGGATGACAACTCATGCCTTCATCATGACACATGCATGCTAAAACCAGTAATGATGACCTCATCCATGACTTTGTACTTTTGAAATAACCCTAACTGACTCTAATGACATCCACCCTAACTCCTCCAATGATAAACTAGCACTGCACCTCAGGTTTGACAAGACAGATAGGAAAACTATTTTAGTAGCGTATCTCATTCATTTTCTAACAGTTTCGTAGTGAAAACTGCTATTTCACAGTGTAAAATGCTACGAAAAGAGGTAAAATTGATTAAAGTGTTATTTTTCAAATTAAACGATTGGGAAATGAAAAATGACACCTAATGATGACTGATAATACACGATATGATTTAAATCGAGGTGGGTTTGAACCTTAGGATACGTTAAACATGTAAAAATTTGAAATTTTCCTATATCAACTTGAAAGGTTTAGGGAAAACTTTGACAAATGAACTCTATGACCATTTCAAATAATGTTTCACATTTTTCTGAGTGATAACATGTATGGTAGAAAATGAGAACCTTGGTAATAAATTCCCTGGAGATGGATTAATACATATGTAGGATGTTAAATTTACAATAAGATGATGTCATGTTGAAAGCCCATCATAAAGAGGTGACTTTTATTTAATGTTCATTTTTCTTTTTGAGAAAGCATCTCATTGGGTTGAAATAGGGATACTAAAAGAGAGTTGTAGACCGTTGCCTACAACTAGTACTCTTAAGATTGGATGGAATATCCCGAAATAAATGTGATTTAGAAGAGGTAGGTGTATGAAGGATAGCAACATGTGTATTAGAAGGTCACTTCACAAAGAATGAAAAGGTGTCACATGAATATTGGTTCAACACTATGTTTCGTGAAAGGGAAGTGACAGAGAAAATGGCCAATTCCCTATGAAGAAGTTCTAGAAGAAAAAGGATCCACGATGAAGAAGTTGAATTTCATCCATGACATGATGACAAAAAGAGGATTTGTACTAGAAGCTAATAGTACCATGATCTCCACCGAATAGTAGATAGTTGTTTTTTGTAACAAGTTGCTAGTTAAGAGGGAGCTTGGCAAAGTTCCTAGTTAAGAAGGAACCTTGATATATTCCTTTTATAGGAATGAGTATACCCTACCTAGTTGACAGGGAGAGATGACACATCATTATTGTATTCATGCTATGAAGAAGAATGGAGGATTGGGTAAGCATTCAAATTCCAATACTCTTCGAGGATGAGATAGGGCATTCAATAGGTAAGAGTAGTCAAAGAGGAAATTACTTAAGATTGTGTTAATCCATGAAGGAATAGTCCTAGAAGGACATACCTTGTGAACATCCGTATGGGGTATGTTCCGTGAAGGGCACTGATGAATATGTCTATAAATAATTTAAATCCGCAACATTGAGCTCTAATATTATGGAGAATGCAGTGTTGTTTGTGAAGACCTTTCTATGTGAAAATGTTGGTTGATATGATGAAATGTTGATCCAGAGATCACAATTACGCTAAGAAATGAAAATTCCTATAATTTATTTAAAATAATATTAGGTCGTATTGTTCATCATAATTATTGGAATGATGATTGAATTTCCTCAATCTAACATCATATGAAAAATTTCTGATGTTATGAAGTTTTTGACCGGCAACAAAAAGTTTTGCAAGTAGGTTGACTAGGTTGCCGACTAGGAAGTTCATACTACTAATGTCATATTGACATCAGCATGCCAACTGGGCATATGGTGGATCAATCATATTTTTCTAAGTTTATACTCTATATAGGTGTGTGATGGCACAATTTGAATGGTTCCTGTTTGTTTTGTTTTCCCAATAGGAGGATGCAACGTGGCCCAAACGGAGGACACCACATGTCGCCACCACACTGGTCAATTTTTTTTTTTATGATCCTACAGGCATCAGAAGGGTTTGATCACATGACCTACCACATATAAAATCCAAGCCTTACCTTCGCATGAATGGTTTTATTTTTAATGCATTAATTCAAGTTATATTTGAAGTGGCATGATTTTCGCATTGTAGGAAGGGGTTGGGCATTAACCCTCACCCTTTTCATCACACATTGCATGGGATCACCATGGAAGAGTAGCGGTGGGAGGGGCAGGTACCAGCCACATCTCCTGGTCACAACACATATCATATGACTATGAGTGAATCTTGTAGAGTGTTAGTGAAGTAGGGGAAGGATTCAACCCCCATCCCTAAGTGCTATGGGCACCATGGGACAGACGTGGAGCCAATTATGATGGGGTAGAAATTAAGGTTTGGCCCTAGTTCTAATTTCATCCGCATGAACACCAACAAAAAAGCAGAGGGTGGAGTAGACAGGGCCAGGAAGTTTTCCCCGACCCCCGACCATATGCGACGATATGACCATGCCGATAGAAATGGAAGGCTTCAATGGTGGCACCAGCTAGTTTTCCACAATCCTCAACCACATGGGAAGTATGTGACCACAAATTTGTTGAGGAAGGAGCCACCACCAACAGGGGTGGACCGTTGGACCCAACGCTCCACCATATGGGTGCTATATGTCCCTGTTTTTGTGTACAAGGATTATTGGGAAAATTAATGAATCGATAAAATTCATTGTTTTGGGAAAAATTCTCACCTCCCAAATTTATTAAAGGGTTAAAAAGTAGAAAATTTAGTAGGTTCTATTAAATTGAGGGATGAATAGTAGAAGAAACCTAGGAGAGCCATAACATGATCATGTTTTTTGGCAATACTTGGGAGAGCCCAGATAGGGGTTTTCTGGAATTTTCAATCTATTGGCGGACTCATTTTTCTGATTCAAGCATTTTTTGAAGGAATTTTTGTAGGATTGAGAATTTTTTTGCAAGATATAATCATAGCTTTGAAGCATATTTTAAGGCATTTTGAGCATGGAGAGAACCTTGTAGGGGTTTTCCAGCCTTCTTATTTTATATGCAGTAGATGTGTCTTCTATGGTGCATCCTTTTTTTTTCTTTTTTTGGTTTTTAGGTGGAGTACAGGGACTTGGTGTGTGATACCTTTTCATTTTGACATTTTCAAGACTAACTGTAGGTGGTCATACTTTTGGAGTGAGAATTATTTGTAGGAGAATGTTTCTTTGCAGGGGAAACAAGCCACTCAATTGTAAAAAAAATGTATGTATTCTTTTACCACTTAAATCAATGGAGTGTTCTAGTTGTGTTAGTAGGCCTAGATATGTATCATAGGAGGGGTGAACTCTGTCATCAAATATTTTTTTTCCTCTCTTCATGTTTAGCATTTTGATTTTTATGTGAATGTGTTTCTTGTTTAAATTTCATATGAAAACTAACTCATTATCCTTGAAGAGATTATAAAACTTGTTTACATTAAGACACATTTTGTTTACTTAAAAAGTTTTAGAGGACAATCAATTTTTGGGAGGATAAGGTATCCTCGACTTTCATATCAGGCGGTACCAAAGTTGGATATGGCCAACTTGCAGGTATGGGAAAGAAGTTAATGCTGGAAGTACTCCATGAGTTTTAAGAGATTAAATTGTCTCTTCGAATGGAGAATGTTTAGATGAGGATATTCTTGAAGTTGACAAGGAGGAGAAGAGGAAAATTCTCCTTCATTTTTAGCATGTGCTAGCGAAACAAGTTGGTGAGAGTTTGAGTATAGAAGAAAGAAGGAATTCCTCCAGGATGAAACCAATTTGTGGGCATGGTTCAAACACGGGATATGGATCTTATGAGGATAATGATATTTGTGAGTTTTTTCAAAATATAAAATATTCTCATTATGTGCCTGTTGTAAAAATTGGGTGGCTGGAGCCATCTTCAATTTTGTCATGAACATCTAAAACAAAAAATATGGTTGACGAATCCAAGGAGGTAAACAACATCTCTAGTTCTACTCCTTCAATTTATTTTGATAACACATATTTTGTAGCCTTTGAAAAGCATACTAAAGGCATTGGCATGAATTTATTAAATCATATTTTTATGAAGGAGGAGGTGTCAGAATCAATGGTGAAGGGATCACAAACCCTATCGAGGTGAAGGAGCGACCACGATATGAATTATTGGTTTATGGTCATGGAGAGTTTGGAGAGTGTTCTAAACTTTTCGAGGGAAGGAAATCATCAAATGATGATATGTCACACCAAGATGGTAGTGATAATGGAATTTTATCTCTCAAGAGATATGAATGTTACAAAAGGCATGCAAAGTCCAATCCTCATCGTCAAAGTCGCAGCAAAAGGGATAGGTGTCAGTGTCATGGGAATCTTAAAAATGTTAGTGATTTTAATTATTTGTGGGACATGTATCCTTGCACATTTTGCAATTAAATTGACCATTGTGTGTGTGATTTTCATAAATTTAATGTGATGGTCAAGAGAATAGACCAAACTCTTGGAATAAATCATCATTATCCCCTCTCAAGTTTGAATACTTCCTTGTAAATGGGCAATGAAAAGTATTTTTTTACCCATTCTAACATGAATGAGGATGGGAATGAAAGGTGTTGGAAAATTCATCCTAAAATTTGTGCCAAGAAGGAAAATTAGTTCATGTCATCCATTGCGAGGAAATCAACAGGTTGAAAAGAGGAAACTGGTGTAGTTCCTAAGGCAGCCTTCAAAGTAGAGTGGATGTAGAAAGAGAACCCATAATCCTAGGATAGGAAAATATTGGGTAGAGTTTTTTGTATAGTTTTCTTGCTTTGTAAAATTTTAAATACTTGTTGTACTTTCTTGTTTCTGGTACTTCGTAAATTGAAGAAGAGAATAATCACGTATTTGCAAGAATTATGTTTTTTTTTAACTGTCATGTTGTGTTGGCTTATTAATGAGTCCAAATTTTTTAGGACTTTTTAAGATGCACATTTGTATGTCATCTAATTTTCTATAGTTGCATCTTGTACTCACTCATACAAGTGTTTCAGGATGAATATTGTTTGTGAATGAAATATTTGATAAATATTGTGGAGAAGATGAATGTGTTTATGTGAACAAAGCCAAATTTTTCATTAAATAAATGTATTCAGAGTACCTTCGAGTACAAGTGAAATTTTACGATAGTAAACAAAAAGAATGAATTAGTTCATTGCAAGCATTGAGCTACTTCTGATTTTGAGGATGGAAAATCAATTTTGTCATGAGTGAAAAGGGACTTCAAGATGAATTTTTCTTGAGATGAGAAATATGGTTTTGGGGAAAATATTAAAATTCCATCCATCGAAGTTTTTTTTCCTACATGGTTATAAAAACTGTGGCTCGATTCTTAACAGGAAGGTAAGGAATTCACGAAGAGGATAGGTGGATTACCTTGATTGGAACTTGAAGCCACCAATTGAAATATAACATGAAGGATTGATATTGGAAAATTTTACAAACTTTTTCCTAATTCTTTTTGCTAGGATAAGATTAACTTTTGGGGTCAAAAAGTTCCTAGCGGGGAGGTATGATCCAAAGATTAAAATTAGGCTAAAAAATTAAATTGCTAAGAATCTCCTAAAACTAGAATCATTTCATAATGTTTATCATATTGATTCCAATAATGATTGAATGACCTCAATCCCACATCGTATGATAAAGTTATGATGCTCTAAAGCTTTTGAAAAAAAAAAAACAATTGTAGGTTGTTTCACTGGGCTCCTAACTGGGCATTCTGTATTGTTGATGTCATGATGAAGTCAACATGACAAATGGATATATGATGGACCAATTTCAGTTTTTCAAGTTTTTACTTTGTATAGGTGTATGTTGGCATAGATTGACTGGTTCATGGTTGCTTCGGTGGCCCAATAGGAGGCTTCTACGTGGCCCAACCAGACGCAATCATGTGGCATCTCCCACTGGTAAAAAAGTTACTTTTGAGCCTCGAGGTGTTGACATGATTTGATCACATGACTTTCCACATACAAACTCCAATCCTTACCATCACATCCATGATTTGGTTCTTAACCCATTAAGTCTTCGAGTTATATTTTAAGTCTCCTCGTCTTCGCACTGGGGGAAGGGGTCGGGCATTAGCTTTGGCACCTAGTTATCAAAAATTTCACGAGACCACAACAAAAGGGTAGTAGCGGGAGCAGGGGGGTACTAGAGCCAACCCCCGGTCACATGACCTATCATATGAAAAAGCACAAATTGTGGAGAGTGATACCAGAGCATGGCGAGGATTCAACCCAAGCCCCTCCTGCTATGGGAAGCACGGAATTGGCATGGAGCCAAGTCTGATGGGGAAAAAATTAATGCCTAGCCCCAAGTTTCATTGCATCCACACGACCAAAAGCGATGGAATAGAGGATGGAGCCGATGGGGGTGGGTAATTGGCCCCATCCCCAGGGCATGTTTCACGATGCGATCATGACGATATCAATGGAGGGATTTGATGGTGGGGGCAGTTGTTGGTTTCATCCCTGAACCACATGGGCACTATGTGACCACAACCCTGACAAGGAAGGAGCTAGTGCCAGTGAGGGCAGACCATTGGACAAATCCCTGCATCGTATGGGTGCCAGATGGCTATGTTTTTGTGCTCAAGTGTTATAGGTAAAATTAATGAACTAAAAAAATGCACCATTGGTTGGAAAAATTATCACCTGCAAAATTTTTTAAAGGGAAAAAATGTCACATAGTTAGCAAGTTTTGTCAAATTTAGGGAGCAGCAGAAAAAGAAACTTGGGAGAGCCATAACTTGATCATTGTTTGGTCTTTTTGAGCCCAAGAAGAGTTGAGATAGTGGTTTTTAGGAATTTTTGAATCAATTGGAAGCCTTATTTTTCTGATTGGATCACTTTTGAAAGGATTTTTTGTAGGATTGAGTCTTTTTGTGTAAGAGCCAATCAGAGGTTTGAAGTAGATTTGAAGGCGTTTTGAGCATGGAGAGAGCCTTATAGGGTTTCTCGAACCTTCTTATTTTATTTGAATTAGTTGTGACTTCTATGGTGCAACCATTATTTGTATTTTCTCATTATTCATTTATTAGAGAAGCTCTTTTCAGTACTTTGCTGTGGATTTGTTGTACATTTTATACTCTATTCTCATCACTGAAAATTGGAGCCGGGTCCCTAGGGTCAATTTTGGTATATTCTTGTATATTTTTTTTTGTCTGCACCACATGAAGGAGTCAAAGGGGCTTTGGGGCAAGTCAAAGACCCTAATAAATGTAATGGTTTTTAAGGGAAAACCATGGGTCTGAAAACATGGTTTGAGACCATGCTCTTTGCGCGCTAAGTTAGTATAAATATGGATATATCAAGTCAAGTATATATATTGAATGATTACACATGAAAGTTTTGTAATATTTTGGTCTAAGTATCAGTTTTGGGTAGAGACTCTCCTTCTAGCTGTGTGCACAGAGACCTAAGTTGACGTAGTCTTCGCTGCATTTACCCACAAATGTATCCTAAATTTAATTATGCATAACCACATGTATATAAAACCAAATATTGGTAACCTCTCTCGTGGAAGTTGTTCTCCTTTTTAATTTTATGGTTATAAACCATAATCCATATCCAATTTATGAAATTCTTAGTTATCATTTCAACTTTGGTTTAAAACCAAAGTGCACCATATATATATATATATATATATATATATATATATATATATATATATATAAATTGGTCCCATGGCTATTTCAAAAAATATCTTTGCCGGCATCTTGTATGCGTTCGTCCATCCAATGACAATCACAACCCCACAATGAAATGCGTGTAATCCAATGGACTTCGCATCTCAAGTTTCTTTATATTTAACATTTTTAAATCACGCGAAATGAGTGGTTTTAATGTGCCACACATCGCTTCCTCAACACTATTGCATCCTTTCCATAAATACTACTTACCTCTTTTGAGTTGTGTGAAAGCCACTTGTTGGTTTTCAAAACCACTTCTCCATTCCTATGAGCCATAAATTCATGGTTTCTTCCTTCATTCAACACACAACCTTCTCTGCTTTGATGTGGATCAGATTTCGAAGATCAAATTCAACTCTCAGTTTTTTTTTATCAAACTTGTTTCACCATTCCACTAAACCATCGATTTACGGATTACTGGTTCCAAATAGAACACATTTCCAAGCGTCAAATTTGTCTTTCTGTTGTTCCTTTTCTCTCGGTTCCATGAAAAAATGCGAGGTTTCAAAACAACATACCAATGTGATGTCAACAAATAGATATTTCTTCTCTGTTATACTATATATCAATTGCAATTAAATCTCCTTTCTGAATTAATCTAACTTCACTTATGTGGATATCACACTTCTACACAATGCGTATTTGACCTCAATTCGAAGGGCCAAGTTCTTTTTAGTGGCTTGAGAATTTGCGGCTGTGACTCCTTCACAGATATGTACGCAACCTCTCCATGGTTTAAATTCACACATTAATTAACTCTTTTGTGAATCAATTATTGATCCAATTTGTGATCAATGATGATTCGAATTTCCATTCAATTATTACTATGGAAATCACCATATCAAACCTCCACTACAGATTTTTATCAAAATTTGTTCCCTTACAGCCAGAACATTTATGAGACAGATTAAGACGGATTTTAAAACTTTTGTTCCTCATAAAAGCTTCTAAATTCAATTAAAAATAATACACATAACTTCAATTAAGCAGAGATCTGTTTCATTCAATTATGGTCACACACACAAAACAATTATGAAGATAATGAAACTCTCCTTCCATTCATAAACAATATTTACATAAGCTCAGAACATTTCATGTTCTTTCTACTCTCCTTTAAGTCTGATTTTCTAATCAAATGGCCTTTTCCACCTACTCTCTGCTCGTAGGTTTTCCAATCCAAACCTTTCCTATCTAAATCCTCCTCTATGCCTTTGAGGCTTTACAATTTATACAAATTATTTTGAAACCAATTTTGGTTTCAGATCCTCTATCTTCTCAACAAATTCCTCAGAATCCTCTAAGTCCTAAAATATCTTCTTTATCCCTAAGGATCCTCATTAATCCCATAAAATCATGAAACCAATTCTAATTTAGGATTTATAATGAATTATCAAATCTCTCATTCCCTATGGAATCTCAACTATCTTAATTCTCTCATGTTCTCCAACATTCGAGAACATTTCCAAAATTCCTCTCAATATTTAATTAATCCAATATTCTAAATATCTCACTCAAAATACTTAAATACATAGGCAACCAATATTCTTTGAAAATACAAGACCCCTATGTCTATTAAAATAAAAAGAATTTTCCTAAGCCTATGCTCCTACATAAGAATCCCAAGCTTAAAAATAATCATGGTCTCCTAATCATGTATTTCTGATCTTTATCTTCCTGGATCCCATACTTTGTTCTGAAATTTGTCTTTTTTTGCTGCTTTAGTTTGTTTCTTTTCTCTAGGTTTCCACACTTTATCTTGCATTACTCCACTAGATATGATTTTACAGTCTGCTACTGTCTTCCTCTTGCTGCTGCTTCTTTTCTTTCTTGCTGCTATCTTCTTCTGAGATACTTTCAACATTATCCTTCTTATCAGCTCAATTTCTCTGTCTAATATATCTTTTGTCTGCTGATTACTTTCACCTCTTGATCGTTGAACTTTTATTCTTACTACCGCCCTTTCATCCTTACCCTCTTCTTTTCTACAACTGATAACTTCTTCCTGATTGTCATTTATGACAATTTATTTTTCTTATTTCTTTAGCAATTCCTTGGACTGGTAAATAGTCTGCCATTTACAACTATCTCCTTCTCTTTACTTTAGTTTGATGTTGTTGTCTTCTAACTCTTACATCTTCACCTTCTGCATTTCCTAATATTGAAATTGATATTCTCTTCCTTTATTGAATCCTGATTCTCCAACATTATTTCTAGCAATCTAATCTCTTTGTTCCATGGATTAAATACTTCCACGGAAATTTATTCCTCTTTCTTTACTTGGTTGTTCATCTTTGCCAAAGTTTCTCTGTCATTTGCAGCAAAATATGCATTCACAAAACAATTATTAAAATGAAAAACATAAGGCCTCAGTACCTTTTTTTGCTTTGGCAACATTTCAGTTTGTTGCTCTGAAATTTCCTCTTCAATCATTACATCAGTATGTTGATTCAACCTCTCTAAATAATTCTCAAAAGGACTCTCGAGATTGTCAGCAAGTATCTCTTCCACACCATTTGTTTCAATGATATCCCTATGTCCTTGTTCATAATTGTGAATGCCTTCCTCTGCAATCTCACTGTCATATTCTGAGTTTTCCAGTAAATATTATAGCAATGCAATTTCTCTTTGAAATTTCTTAAGTACTTCAACATCACTTATAATCTCTACATTTTAACACACATTGTCAATTTGAAAATTACAAGTTTCAACAATCTTAACTGTTGCTTCACATATCAATTCTTTAGACTAAATGTCATCTCCTTATTTCACAAGAAATTGTTCTTGTTTTGCAACAATTTCAAATATCAAAGCACTACTACTTTCTTTCTGATGCAATAAATTACTTCCTTTATTATTTAAGGAACATTCTTCATCATTAATCTTTGCTTTATCTTTTTAAAGATACTCCTCAATACTTTTGATAGCTTCAAAATATTTCTCATCCTCTGCAAAACCTGTAATCACATCAAAATCATTAGTTACAAAAATAAAAGGCTTTAGATCCTCCTGCTGATCTGAACTTTCCCAAGAGTTCATGAAATCATTAATAATTCCTTCTTCATCAAGGTAAACTTCTTGCTATCTTGAATTCTCACAATCTCTCATAAGATCTTTCATATATCTCCACTTTTCATCTTCACCCGGAATTTCGCCCTGTTCTAGTCTAAAAATGGAAACTTCCATTTCTAATTCTGTTTCTCTGTGTTTTTCTATCAACTTCTTCACTTTTTTATATCATAGCATTCTCCGTAATTTATACCACTTCACTATATTTTTCCTCAAGACCCAACCTTTTCTTCGCTTTTCTTCCATCATCATCTTTAATTTATTAAATTGTTTTCTTATCTCAGCAATCTCTTTGTCACGTTCCTCTTGATTCATCCGTCTCTTGTGGATTTATTTAGCACTCTTCTTCTTCATCTTGTAGCTTTCTTTTGAAACTTGCACATGACTTCCCATAGTCATCTTCTATTTTGTGTGAGCTTCTCCACCTACAATAAATCAAACCCCTACTGAGTTAATATTCTCACCAAGATTTTCCTCTTCCTGGTCTTCAAGTTCTCTCCTTCTCAGAACTTGTACTAAGAAAACTTGATCTCTTCTCTATTTGCTGCATTCACTTCACTTAAAGACACCACTATCCCTGTCTATTCCAATCCTTAGCTGGAATAAAGTCCTGCTACAATTTTCAAGAACTTTCAAAAGTTCTTCCTACAGTCTCACTACTACAATCTTGTGCCAACTTTCCACTCCTTTAATGTGTTGTGGTCTTGCTCAGAACCCCTGCTATGACTATCAGTAGTCATCTTCTTCTTTCCATATCTATGAATTCATCACTCACTCCCTCATTATGAGCTGTTTGAAGCCTCTGCAATAACAAGTCCTCCTTGTTACAATTTACCTCACCAGTCCTTTCTCTGGATTTGGTCTTTTGGCAAGAATTGGTTCTCTATCTTCTGGAACCTCTTCAGCATTTCGCTCTGCTTATTTTAGGCTTCAACTCATATGTACATTTAAAAAACACAACTTTCCGTTTTATCCAACCTTTGCTGGAATTCTTCAAGGTTGTGCCACACTTTATTCAGAAACTCTTACCAGTTTCCTTCATGACTGTTTCTTAAAGTTTGATCTTCGTTTGATGGGATTTTCTTCAACTCTCTGCAATCTGAATTCTGAAAACATAATCTTCAAACCAGAGTTAAAATAACACTTACCATATCACCTTCAAGATCTTTGTGTGATCTTGTTTCCCTGCTCATTTTCATCTTGAATGGATTATTCACTATTTCCTTGCTTCTGCAAATTCTTCCAATATTCTGCTACACTTTATTTCTAAGGGCATGCTCTCAAATATCATCTCTTTTCTATCATCACCATTGTACCTGTATACACACATTTCAAAACATAATTCTATTAATCCTCAAAGCACATTTGATTTTTTTAATTCTGATTCTGCAAATCTGAATTTCTCATAGTCTTAGACTACCATGCTTCCACTACATACCTTTTCCAATCTAAAACTGTTGTCAATAAGATTTAAAATCTGATCCTGTAACTTCTCTTTCAATCTCTGTTACAAATTTCTAATGAATTTTAATTCTATTCCATATAAAATAAATCATTAGTTAATCATACTTCGTGCAGAATCGATTTCTTCTCTTATACCACATGACGCAGTCTTCACTGCTTTTACCCACAAAGGCATCTTAAATTTAATTATGCATAACCACATGCATATAAAACCCAAATAATTGTAACCTCTCATGCGGAAGATGTTCTCCTTTTTAATTTTATGGTTATAAACCATAATCCATATCCACTTTATGAAATTCTTAAATATGATTTCAACTTTGGTTTAAAACCCAAGTGCACCATATATATATATATATATATATATATATATATATATTGGTCCCATGGCTATTTCAAAACATACGTTTGCCAACATCTTGTGTGCATTCGTCCATCCAACGACAATCACAACCCCACAATGAAATGCGTGTAATCCAACAAACTTCGCATCTCAAGCTGCTTAATATTTAACATTTTTAAATCACGTGAAATGAGTGGTTTTAATGTGCCACACGTCGCTTCCTCAACACTATCACATCGTTTCTAGAAATACTACTTACCTCTTTTGAGTTGTGCGAAAGCCACTTGCTAGTTTTCAAAACCACTTCTCCATTCCTATGAGCCATAAATTCATGGTTTCTTCCTCAATTCAACACAACCTTATCTACTTTGATGTGGATCAGATTTCGTAGATCAAATTCAACTAATGGTTTTTTTTATGAAACTTGTTTCACCATTCCACTGACCCATAGATTTACGAATTTCTGGTTCCAAATAGAACACATTTCCAAGCATTAAATTTGTCTTTCTGTTGTTCCTTCTCTCCTGGTTCCATGCCAAACTGCGGGGTTTCAAAACCGCATACCAATGCGATGTCAAAAAACAAAGATTCTTCTCTATTATACTAAATATCAATTGCAATTAAACTCCTTTCTGCATTAATATAAGTTCACTTATGCAGATATCACACTTCTACGCAATGTGTATTTGACCTCAATTTGAAGGGCCAAGTTCTTTTTGGTGGCTTGAGAATTTGCAGCCATTACACCTTCACAGATATGTATGCAACCTCTCCACGGTTTAAATTCACACTTTAATTAACTCTTTTGTGAATCAATCATTGATCCAATTTTTTATCAATGATGATTCAATTTTCCATTCAATTCTAACTATGGAAATCACCATATCAAACCTCCACTACAGATTTTTATCAAAATTTGTTCCCTCACAGCCATAACATTTATGAGACAAATTAAGCTGGAATTTAAAGCTTTTTTTCCTGATAAAATATTCTAAATTCAATTAAAAATCATACAAAGAACTTAAATTAAACAAAGATTCATTTCATTCAATTATGGTCACACAAAGAAAACAATTCTGAAGATAATGAAACTCTCCTTCCATTCATAAACAATATTTACATAAGCTCAGAACATCTCGTGTTCTGTCTACTCTCCTTTAAGCCTAATTTTCTAATCAAATGGCCTTTTCCACCTACTCTCTGCCGGTAGGTTTTCCAATCCAAACCTTTCCTATCTGAATCCTCCTTTATGCCTTTGAGGATTTACAATTTATACAAATGGTTCTGAAACGAATTCTGGTTTCAGATCCTCTATATTCTCAAAACATTCCTCAGACCCCTCTAAGTCCTAAAATATCTTATTTATCCCTAAGGATCCTCCTTAATCCCATAAAATCATGAAACCAATTCTAATTTAGGATTTTCAATTAATTCTCAAATGTCTCATTCCCTATGGAATCTCAACTATCTTAATTCTCTCATGCTATCCAACATTCAAGAACATTTAAAAAATTCCTCTCAATATTTAATTAAGCCAATATTTTAAATATCTGACTCAAAATACTTAAAATTACATCAATTTAATACATAGGCAACCAATATTCTTTGAAAACACAAGACTCCTATGACTATTAAAATACAAAGAATTTTCTTGAGCCTATGCTTCTGCATCATAAGTCATGGATATGTGTGCATAATAGTAAATTGTATTGGAAGTCTAAATGTACTGGAACTGTTGGATCCCTTAATATAGAAGAATCTTATGTGAATTTGTGTATTATCTATGATTTTCTTCGAGATCGAAATTGGTTTTGTGATTGCATATTTACTTCTTCTTACGCTTAATTGCATCTACTCAAATGAATAAGTATATTATGTGTGAAATACATCGTTGATGAATATATGATTAAAGTACATATGTTTATTGTGCATGAATATATACTGCACTCTGAGATAATCTACAATGAATCAATCTATTGTTCCGTTGATCTGTTGATGTACAGATTTTTATATCATCTATTATAGTCATCTATAGGTTTTTTTAGGGCCACCACATTAAATTATTCCTTAGTGTGTGGAAACATAGTTCCATCACCCCCCCCCCATTTTACTTTGGGTGCGACTTTGATCTGTGTAAGATGATCATTTCCAAAAGGGTTAGTAGTCAGAGGGTTTGTTGGTTGCGCAATAAATTTGAACCTGGGTAAGGACCCCTTAAGCCAATGAATGGTTTTGTTGCTGGGAACACGATCATTTTGAGGGAGAGTTGATGTTATGGCATCCTACGCATAATGAATTACAAGGTTGGCTTGATAGAAATATCCCTGAATTTGTGATCCAAGAGAATAGGAGTTCTAAATTATCTCCCGAGGATTGGGTTCAAAATTACATTTATACAGAATTACACAAGCTATACTTTGATTCCTTTGCGAATTATTTGCATTATTGGTTGTTTCAATTAAATGAATTTAATACTTGCACAAAGGAAAAAAAAATAACTCAGTGGACTCTGGAATTGGTACAATAGTTAGAAAAAACCAACAATATGATTACGTATGTGATAGATCATTGGATCGATCGTATTCTGGGAGGATTTGTAACTGAGTTTCCTATTGATAAGTTCATATCTTATTTTGAAGCAGAAATAATATTTTTAAAGGGTCCTAGAGGTAAGTTATTATGCTCTTTGAATTTTTTTCTTAAGATGTTATTGTGTGAACAGGGTAGTCTTTGTGAGCATATCACGTGAATGTCCCGAAGAGGTCTGAGTTCGTGCAGTGGAAGAATTTCACACACGGATATAGAAAAAGAGTGTATTTACAGTCCTCTCAAGGGTATATCTGATAGTGACGAAGAATTGGAGACTAGTACCTCTAGTGAATATGCACACTTTGAATAAGAAGAAGTATCACAAGATCAGAATAATCAAGGAGCATTGACCATAGTTCAAATCCCATCCAATCCAATTCCAAACTCATCTCACAAGCCATCCACTCCACCTCCACCTCCACCTCCACCACTAGGCGTAGATATGGCCGCATCTATGAATTTGTGTACTTTCATAGCTATTGGAAATGAAGATACAGAACAATTCTCGTTTTTCACTAACGTTGTATGGAGAGCACAATAGTTTAAAAGTGACAATGTTAAGAAGGAATAGTTGGGCACAAATTTTCAAGACCGCTTACTGGTTTGGTATATGTATCAGATAATATAAATGATGATCTAAAATAACAATTCACAAAGCCAAAATCATACATGAAATGTGTAATGGAATTGAAAGAGATTCAACAGGAGTTAAAAAAATCTATACGGGATGCTGATCAGATATTGAAACGCACTATCAGAGACGGTGGATTCACTATTGATGATACCAAACACAAGGAATGATTTATTTCTATGATTCTGTGACATCTATGCCAACCCTTGAGTAAACAGAATATTACGACAGGGGCTGATGCCATATAAATTGTAATGAAAGTATAAGTTGCACTGCTACCCCGTGTGATCCAAACTCAACACATTCTGAACTAGTTAGAGGAAATTCCTTTGGAGATTCAGAATATTCGCAAATATAAGGGAAAGGACATGTGCACAGATGTATGGTGCATACGATGTAAATCTGTGAGGCATCATAAGGATCAATTCCCCATATTCAATGATTATGTGCATGCTGGAGGACCAAGCTCGTTGAAGAGCCCAGATGGGCCAAGTGGAAGACTTCAATTATGTTGTGAATTTTGTCAGTCTATGGGTTTGCATGTGACTTATTATTATCCATGAATTGGAAAATATATGTCTGAGATAAAGTATCATTTTTGCAAGTTCTCTTCATCGCTAGGATGTGATGAACAACAATGTTGCAGATTTGATTTAATGATGGAAAAAGCTGAGCTGTATAGAATGCAGGCTAAACCTCCATCACTAACATCCCCATCTGGGTGTGGCTGATTCCATACTAGAGGATGAGGATGGGGAGCAGGACCAAAATGTTGAGGAAGGGGACATCTCAACTGCTACAATTGTGAAGATGCTAGTCATTATGCTTGCGACTGTCCAAATACATCGCGACAATCCTGCAAATATTGTAGGCAATTTGATCATGTAAATGAAGATTGTCCTATAGTAATTTCTAATATGTAGGAAAATAAGACATATAATATGACACGAATATTCATATGGTCAGGGCAGATGGTGATAAGAGGAACCGAGCATGAATTTTGTCACTAGGAGTGGTGTAGCCACTAGTGAGGACAAAGGAAATATGTTGGATATTGATCGTTGGATCTACAATAATGCCATTTTTACATGCTTGAATCAAAATATTGCATAATAAAAAGGCAATGGAGAATATTCAAGCATTGATAGATAACTGCCCAGAAAAATATCAAACCTAAATGGAACAGAAATTTGTGAGCAAGATCTATAATAACAAAAGAAGAACTAGATGAGAGATGCACTTAACTGCTCTGATCAGTGCTTATTAGATGGATAAGGTCATTTTGGATATAGGATCTGATGAAAATGTCTTAACTAAGAAAACATGGTAGCACATGGGAGAGCCTAGGTTGGAGTGGTTTACTATTCAACTACGTATGGTGAACCAAATGAAAGTAATTCCATTAGGAAGTCTCTCACAGGTTGTAGTAGATATTGAAGGAGTTAAGGTGCTTGCAGATTTCGAAGTCATACAGATTGTGGATGATAATGATCCTTATCCTTCGCTATTGGGTTTATATTTGGATATTGATATGGATGGAATCATAAATCTTAAGAGGAGAAGTACGGTAATTGAGAACAATGGAACCAGATTTGTGGTTCCCCTAGATCCTATAGAAGGTGCAAGATATACAGAACCAGTACACATGGAGGATGATGTTGACCATATCCATAAGCTGACTGTAGGAGATGATGATTGGATCAACACAAAAGCTAATGGAAGGATTAATTGGGAAAAATATAGCTCATGCTTCTTAGATTCATATGAAGAGTTGGAGAACTGGTAGAACCGGCTACATGAAGTATCTGCGCTATGCTATAATTGAGTGACCAAATCCCTTTGCTACATATCATCAAAGGTATGAGAATTATCATATTATGATTGTTTAAATAATGTGAACATGATTTTAGGATAACATGAAATAACTATTCTGGAAGCACAGAGATTCCATGTACTTGACATCACACTGCGCTCTACCCCAACATGATGGTGGGCTACTCACAAAGGAAGCTTGGGTAACTGGGAAGAATGCACTACGGAAATGGATACCATCGCTAACATCTCGCTAAATGGATTGATGTATGGGGAAGAAATCCAAGACCATAATTGGTGCACATGTTCATACATACTTTTGGGAAGGTGCCTACTAATTGTTGCCTAGAAATGGAGCTGCATCAAGGAACCAATGAACGGTTTGCGCTAACCGAAATTTTAATTTTAACCATCAGCTTTGAGAGTGGGTTTGATTGATTTTGTGAAGCACTGTAAGGCATTCAAGAGGTTATATTTGATACAACAAAATGAAAGGTAGAATGAAGTTTTCTAGAATGGGATGCGCAGCTCAGGGATATTGTCAATTGCAGAAATCTGACAGTTGGAGAAAATGAAGAAAATCCAAGGAATATCACAATCCTTGAATCTTAAGGAGAACGCATAATGGTTGGGACTTCAATTAAATCGCTAGATGTCACAAAGCCTCTAAATATTTGACAAGTGAACATTGGATCTGAAGAAAAACCGAAGTTGGCAATGATTAGAGATTACTCAGATGATGATATAGTGGGAAAGGTTTTTGAACTGCTGACTAAGTATCAAGACTTGTTTCCTACAAAATTTTCTGAGAGAAAAGGGATAATTAGAGAGCTTGGGGTTATGAATATCACTTTGAAAAAAAATGCGCCACCTGTGAAGGAGCACCCATATAGATTGAATCTAAAATACAAGAAAAAAGTTAAGGAGGAATTGGATAAGATGGTTTCTGCTAGAATTAGAGAACCAGTGGAGGAGTCACATTGGGTGAGTCCTATGGTGGTATAGGATAAGAATAATAAATGAGAAAAAATGATTTACGTGGATCTACAGAAATAAAATGATGTTTGCATTCATGATCCCTTCCTGAACCCTTTTTCTAATGAGATCCTTGACAATGTAGGAGGACATGAGGCTTATTCATTTACAAATTATTTATTATGATGTCATCATATCAGAATTGTGCTAGAGGATGGAAGTAAGACAAAATTTGAAATAGAATGGTTATATTTTCAGTATATAGTCATGTTGTTTCGATTGAAGAATGTGCCTTCTACCTTCTCAAGCGTAGTAGTAGCTATTGTTAGAGTCCTGTAATTTACAGTATCAAAAGGTGACTGTGTATTTACTCTTTGAAAAATTTTCATATTGTACATAGATTGCAATATTCAAAATTATTTTCCAAAGAAAGATAAAAATAAACAAAAGAAGAAAACAGGGCATTCAAAAAAGGAAAAAGAAAGCCCCACAAAAAGAAAAAATTATTTCTGAAAGTGTTGCAAATAAAAATTCCACTACTTTTTCGAAAGGTTTGTTCAATCACACAGCTTAAGCATGATTGTAAAATTTTGAATTTTCTATTGATAGGTTAGAGAATGAGGATTTTCCAAATAGTAGGTAGAAACTGACATTGGTTCAACAGCTTAATCTGAACCAATAGGAGAAATAATGGATAGGTGATAGGTTGGAAATCCAAAAGAAGAATGAACTCTGGGTCTGCAAGTTTAAATGCACCCTACAAAGAAGAAAAATTGTTAGAATTGTAGATTGGGTAATTAGATCTCTCAGAAAATGAAAGTGAAACAATCTAAGGGTCACTTTGTAAATAAGCAGTATGAAAAATTGCTTGAGTATTTTACTATGATAATAGAGGAAGAAATAAAACTGAGGAAGAAATCAAAGTGAAAGAAAGAAATTTGTACTCTAAAGGTCCAAAATGGGTATGTTTATAAAAATATGGTACCTTATGATATAATTTTACCCCTTGGTCCCAACTCCATGTACTCGTTTTCTACCCCACCCCTCACAATTTTTCCTTATCCTAAGTTTCACTCAGCCCTCGATGCTCATACCCCATTTCACCCATCCCCACCTACGCTAACACACCTTGCAGCTTTTTTCATATCCGCATGCTCACCATGCATCAACCTTTAAGAGATTTCACAAGGATTTGAATGCAAATTCTGTAGAGGGTGAAAAATATTTGAAGTCCGGTTGAGTGGGCCCAAATCACAAATCTCAAAGGATAACCACGGAGGGTTCATGTTAAAATTACCAAAATGCGATGTGCAATATAGGTGGGACCTGATCACACAGCGCGGATCGCAATTTATAGAGGATAAATGCAAAGGGATCATGTTAAAAGCTTCGAAGTGTGATTTGCAAAGCAGGTGGGACACGAGCACATATCGCAAATAAAAAATTTTAAAGTTTACCTCCCACCGTACATAACAAAATCTGCGATCCACAGGCTGCAAGAAGACCCACCTGTTCCTTGCAGCGTCATTCCTACATATCGTAAATCACATATTTTAAGGTTTACATCCCGCTGCAGATATCAAAATCTGCGATCTACGGGCTGCGGTTAGCCCCTACCTATACCATTCCATGTCACCTCCACTCACCGCACTTACAATATCACATGACTTAACTGTCAACCTCTGCCACTTACAAATTAAAACTCCCGACCTGTGATTGCAATATAGTTTGAGGCCCCGCCTTTTTGAGACATAAAATATGTGTTAAAATCTCACGCAAGTCCTCGCCATCCCTCCTCATCTCCGCATATAGTATGGCCCACAATGCCTTTCGTCCTCCCCGCATCCGTCAAATCTTAACAAAAGGGGGGGGGTCTAAAATGGGCGGTATCCCATACTTCCTTTTCGGCTATGTGTCGAGCCCATGGCTATTTCACACCCCCCTCTCCAATACCATTTACTACTCTCACCCCCTATAAAAATTATTTTTTTCCATCCATCAAAATCACTACTCCTTTTTGTTGTTGCCTGTACTGTTTGCACCACATTTTCTCTCACATGTTCGCTTCAGTTAATCACATCCCCTCCCGTCAAGAAATTGTTTCACCATAAAGGGTTAGGCCGTTATCCAATGGACTCGCGCCACCTCCACACCTCCAAATCACTGATTTACAACTAAATGTTGGCATAACAACAAAGTTACTTGGTTGGGTGTTATCAAATTTATACAACTGTTAAAATTTGTAGGTATTATCAGAGAAAGAAAAAAAATGTGCAAACCATTGCCGAAGATCCATTTGTTTATTAAAGAAGAGTTGTCAAATCTCTATGGACCGGATTTCAGTGCTTCTTTAGACTGTTCAATCCTGGTCATGATCCACATCTGTTATATCCCTTCCCCATTGTTGATCCATAGCAATTTTCCTTTCTCTGCTCCCCCCTCTTTCATCCCATTCCCCATTTTAGGTTGTGAAATAAGAATCATTGTAGAGATGCCTCCAAATCTAGCTCAACAGCCTTTTAATCCTATGCTCTACCCACAATTAGACCTAGATCACTTAGCTCTAGCAGGCAGAGACTCTAAAATCCATGAGACAAAGTCCGACTCCAATTATTTTGATGTCGATTGCTGGCTTGAGGAAAAATTTCTAGAAGGAGCCGATAATATTAGCCTATGGGAGACCCAGCTGCCTCTTTAAATCTTTCCAAAAACTCATATTTTCCCAGAGTTCATGAGGAAGTGATGAAATTGTTATGAAATTAATCAGAGGAGCATAGTCACCCCAACATGAGAAATTCTATTCGCCATCAACGCCCAATCCAGTCAGCAGATGATGCAGGCCCCTACTCCTGAACAAGCAGTCCCTCTCTCATATGAAGCACTCAGGGAATTTTATCAGAAGCTTGACCTTTTGAGTAGAGCTAGAACTTGTAAACATTCCATGGCCCCTAATGTCCCAATACCTATAAAGAACCCTCCTTATCCCTCATCTATATTTTCCGATAGGACCAATCACATTGTGTCTATTTTATCTTATTTATTGGGTTATCACACTTATCAATGGGTAGATGAAGCTATGATATGTTTTTTTTCCACCCTTTCCCCAGATGCTAAACCCACGGTCCTATTCAACTATGCTCAATTTCATGCAGAGGCCATTCATGAACAATTTTCAAAGTTTGATACAAAGGGGGTTTTCAAGTATTCCTCTATGTTGGTATATATGTTTGTCCATTTACAGTATAGAAGGTTTCAATTTTGGATGACCAAGGTAAATGAAGATGATGAGACTCAATCTGTCATTTTCTAGACCACCTTGCTATTAAAAGAGGAGAAGGATTATACAAACAAGGATTTTGTGGATTTGTTTGTACACCTAGTGATCATCACACTCGGTAATGCAACAGAGCCTAGAATAAATGAAGAAATCAGGAAAACCATGTAGCTAACAGAGAAAGTGAAGCAAGTAGATTGGTACTTGTACCAAAACTACAAAGAGATTCGATTCTATGGAATTGATCTTTCCCCTTAAAAATTTTCAAAGTTCCTCTCTATGAGGGTCTTTTCACTAGAATATATAAGGAAAATGATACATGCAAATGAGATCCACTTTGTTTCTAGAAAGAATAAGGCTCAGTTCACGATCAAGAAATGAATTGGGCCTTTCATCTATAATAGTAAAGCAGCAAAAGAGGAGGCAGAAAAGATACTGAAAGAGATTGGTTTTAGCCACAGTTTCACTTAGTCTTATGACACTACAGGGATTATCTCCAGTAAAAGGGTGGAAAACAAATCCACACCCTATGTTCACACACACAGACCTTCAATTGAGAAATATGCCAATCAAATAGAATGGGTGGCCAACACCATCCAAGAATAGGAAGAACAAGTGTTATCCACTCCAGGCGTCTAGACCCCAACACCACTAAAAGGATGAATGCGGGAGGAAATGAAGACAAGGGCCAAGAGCAAGAGAAAGAGATAGGGAACAAAAGGCCAAGAGAGGATCAGTCACTTTTGGTGACTAATACCTCTAGTAAATAATTAAATCTAAGATATAGGAAGAGGGCCCTAGTTCATATGGATATTGATCAAGGAGGAGAATCAAGGCAGCAAACAATAGTTCATATTGCAGACATCCCTTGGCCATATCCATTGGGTGGTCAGAAAATGGTATCACTATATACAACCACAATTTCTCTGTATTAGTAGGCCTTGCAGACATATCCTTATAGACCTTCCATAGAAGGCTAAGAAAAATCAGTTTGTGACGCATTCAAGGAAATAAAATTGAGAAACGAGGTGCTGAATACTAACAAATACAATCAATTTTGGAAGCAGACCCGAAGTTCAAAAAGAAGGCTACTATCTAATTTTGACATTGAGAAGGGAAGGATGAAAATGGAATTTCTAGAAGCCTTGGTCCCACGACCCCAAAGAGCAGGAGATTACAGGAAGGCATCATTCAAATTTAACGCCAAGGACATCCATATGATTGACCCGATAGAATTACACAAGTACACTAGAGAGACGGTGGTCTCCACCTTGACAAGTACTGCTATGAGCTTGCCAGAGCTGCTGGTATCCTTATCCAATGATCAATCACAACTCAATTTGGACACGATATTTGGCATGGCTAAATACTCAAGGATCAAGTCTTTAGAATATTTAAGAGTGAAGCTGGTTCATGACCCAGCCAATGTTCAAGCTATAGAGGAGGTTTTGAAGAAGAATAATGCTGACATAGCAACCCTCAGGAAAGAACTCAAAGTTCCAGCAATATAAGAACCCTTGGGAAAAGGAATTTTGGAAGATGGGTCACAGAAATCAAAGCTAATGAAATTAGTTGTGGAACAATATGCCCAAATCAAACAGATGGAAAGCGATATGAAGAAGCTACTGAAGGAAAAAGAAGAAGCAGCTCAAGTAGCCCTCATCCCACTAGAAGATGTCCCCATTTCAAAAATTCCATTAGCTGTTCCCACAACCGCTGGAGCATCTAGTGGGATAGATCAGCTATCAAAGGCCACGGAAATTAAGACCCTGGAGTTACAAGAGATCCATAAATTGGAAGAAAAAATTGGCATCCTGAAAAGATCGAAAGGCCAGGTCTAAAACTACCCATGAGATAGCCAAAAAGCAGATTGAGAGATTAGAGAAGGAAGAGAAGGAATTTTTGAACAAAAATTTTTTGGACCAATTAAAGTTAATAATTTGGGGTAGTATCATAGAGTCAATGGATGAAATTTGGCACTCCATCCACATCATTTTTGAACAGAAAGAGTTGGTGGCCATTGAAAAATCAAATTGGAAATTAGGAAACATGCCAATCATAGCCCCTAAAATCATAAAATTCTTGAACGCAAAAATGAACTATAAGCTTGAATAGCTGGATGTATAAGAAAAAACTTCAACCATACTACATGTGAAAAAGGTCCTCACTAAGAGGAATTTAGTAAGGAAATTGGAGGAGAAGTGTCGTGAGTTGGACATGGCCATCAACAGATTCCTGAACAATAGTGGAAAAAGTGTTTACCTCACTATATTTAATTAACAAAAATCTAGTCCAAAGGGGTGATTATATGACCAAACTCAAAGAAACAACTAAGGATACTACCAAATTCACCAACATCAAAGGAAAAGTAACCGGGAAAGTTGTTTGGAATCTCTTAAGAAGTGACATATTTATTCAACATGATCTGAAGCATGTTTTCCCCACCGGACCTACTTCCATCAAATGCACAGAGGTGGATGAAGTATATCGATAGGTCATAAGCACGATAATTTCCAGCAAAAATGAGTGGAACATGTTATGTATGTACCAAGATTGAAAAAGCATGATGGATACCTCAACAAAACCACCGATTGATTAAAAGTGCCAGGATGGAATCATATTTAATGATCCAGCAGAGGCAGCCCAAAAAAAGAGCCAGATGTCAAATCCACCCATCGTTGTCTCTTTGCAACCATATCAGTTGCCTCCAAGCCACTTTTTGGAATCATGAAGAGACGCCTGAGTTTTTCATTCATGAAGAGCTACTAAAATTAATTCTACAGGCGGTGTTTTGTCAAATATTTTCTTTGGTCGAGAGTTGCATGGCCACACTTGTCTAATTCCATTTTGTTTGTAATTAATGAATTTTTCCAAATTATATTAGGGAAACCGACGTAGTTGTTAGTTAAAAACTGCTAGAATTTTCATTATCAAGAGTTGGATATTGTTAGCCCTTGCATTGTAAGAACTACTATATTGGAGCACTCTAATTTTGGAGTTGGACATCAATAATAAAAGACCATTTACAGGATTCTTGAGCTCTGTCAAAATGGTGATGTGCTACTTCTCTGTTTTAAATGTTTCCATTTTTTCCCTAATGTGCATCTGTTGATCTAATTGTAAATCAGAAATATTAGATTAAGATTTTTTTCAGAGCACCTTAATTCTGTCTACATTTACAATCTTAATGTTTTGTGTTGAATTTTGATTAAAGAATTCTTAAATTTTCTTTAGTCACTACTGAACCTCACTATTTCTTTCACTTCATAATTCATACAGATCTAAAGATCCATTTAGAATAATTAGTTTTCCCTGTGATGCTCTTGAACATTGATATGCCAATCCATCCTTTGACTCCATAGCCAAATGGAATAGACTCTACAGACCTGCTCATCCAACCAACAAAATCAATCAAAAACAACCAATACTACCATCCCTATAACTAGCCTAACATCAGGATTCGCGATATTAAATACAAATTAAAATAAGGGATAGAGAGAGCCCTCTTTGAGTCTAGGAAGGCTAGGTCTTGGAGTCCAATGGGGTTTGATGCTGTCCTCTGTGATTTGTTATTTCCAATCTTAGAAATTATGGAGTGATAAAAACTACATTTAAGGGATATATCCACATGTTCTTATAAGTCTACTTTTATGATTGGATTGTATTTGGGTTGTTGGAGAAGCATGTACCAAGTCTGTGCTTAACGCTAAATACTTGTAGGAAGTATCATATCTCACATAATTTGAAGAAGTGAAAATTTTTTCTCCATTTTGGATATTGCTGGGTCAAATTTTCTGCCAGCAAGGGTCGATGATGGATCCCATGAAGATCGCAATGATTTTTAATATGGAAGTTACTACTAATTTCGAACAACTACGCTCAATTTTTGGGCATATAGGATACTATCAGAAGTTCATTCAAGGTTATGCTCTGATCACTGCCCCCATGGAGAAATTTATAAAGAAGGATGCGTCATTCTGTTCGGATGAATAATGTCAGAAGAGTTTTGAATTACTAAAGGAGAAGATGGTCACTGTGCCTATATTGGTATTTCCAGATTGGTCGAAGGTATTTCATGTGCATGTTGATTCCTCATGCATCACGCTCGGAGCTATTCTAGTGCAACCAAGAGCTATAGAGATCGATCACTCTATTGCATTTGAAAGTAGGAAGCTCTCAAGTGTGGAGAATAATTATTCCACCAGGGGAAGGGAATGATTGGATATGATTAATGCACTACAAAAATTCCGCCACTATCTATTAGGAGGCCACTTCAAGATGTTTACTGACCATTCTTTTTTGAAGTACCTAGTCAATAAGCCCGTGTTGGGGGTGAGGGACTGGAGTTGGTTGCTACTGTTCCAGGAGTATAGTTTTGAAGTTATTGTGAATTTAGGGATACTTAATGCTGGGCCATACCATCTCTCACGCATGGAGAATTGAGACTAGGTTTTAAGTTACCAAATGCACAGTTATTCACTATAAATGTGGTTGATGATAATTTCCCTAATATCATTCATTTTTTTACTATTGGATGTGCACCCGAGGAGTACACATTGAAACAGAAGAAAGAGATGGTGGAGTGTGCAGCTAACTTTAGTCTCATTACTGTTCAGCTATACTACATGGCTACATATGAAGTTTTGCGAAGGTATGTATTGGAATCTGAGAGATGAGATATCTTAGTTGAATATAATGCAGGGGTTGTTGGAGGTCACTATGCAGGGAAAGAAACCATGCAGAAGATCCTATGAGCTAGTTTATGGTGGCCAACGCTACACAATGATGCATATGCACATTGTCACACATGTGATGTATGGAAAAGGACATGCAAACCATCGCACAGAGATTACATGCCCTTGGACCAATAGACGGCATTGCAAGCTTTTGATAAATGGGCCTTGGAAGACTTTGGGCCTATTTACCCTCCAAGAAAGAAGACATGTGTGTGTTACGTAGTCACTGCAACCGATTATGTGACTAGATGGGTTGAAGCTAAGCCAGTGAAGGATTTAAGTGCAGACACAAGTGAACACTTCATATTTGAGAACATTTTGACTCAGTTTGGATGCCTTAAGATTTTGATGAGTCATCGAGGTATGCACTTTGTGAATGAAACTTTGAAGCTCTGATAGAAGAAATATGGATTCATCATTAGAAGAGCACCCCATATCACCCATAGGCAAATGGTGCGGTAGAATATTTCAATAATATATTGTTAACTGCACTCACTAAGGTTTTCTATGCTAACCATAATTATTTGGATGTGAATATACTTGCGGTACTTTGGGCATATAGAACCACATGCAAGAAGTTGACAGGAAAGACACCGTTCAGAATGGTGTATGGGTAGGAATCTGTGATTCCAATGGAGTACATTGTTCCAAGTCTGCACATTGCAACATTCACTAATATAGAAAAACAATATATTATGGAAGAATGGTTGTCACAGTTGGTTGCGTTATAAGAGGATCACTTTATTGCAGGTTTTCATCAGCAAGTATATAAGGCACTTTAAGAGGCATGGAATGATAGGAATATTAGGTAAAAGGTCTTTAAGGAAGAAGATTTGATTTTGTTGTATGAAAAAAATTTTGTGCACCACCTAGGGAAGTTCAAGATGCATTGGATAGGACCATATATTGTTAAGGAAATCACTGACATGGGTGCGATGCATTTGGCCACATTAAGTAGACAAGACTTTCCTGGGTACATTAATGGAAGTCGAGTGAAGATTTACAAGGATGACCCTCTCCCTGTGCGCACAAAATGACTATATGGCTAGAGAATTGGATCTGGGAAGAAGGGAGGGTAGATGCACAGACATGTGCGATGCGTGCATGGTAGCTCCACGTGGAGGTTTATTGGGTCACAGACGTTGTAGAATATAGCCGTTGGAGCAGTAAATTTGGAAAAGACATGATTCTTATCATTTGGAGGAGTGTCTAAGTTTCATTTAATGAGGAGATTATGCCATATCTGGAGATGTTTTATCATTTATGGAGCTACATTAATGCAGAAGAGACATTTTAATATGTTCCTATGCTATAAATATGACCAAAGGGGTCTCATTAGTGTCTCTTGTATTTGTGTGATTTTTGTGCATTGAGCTCTCTGATTTCAACAGTCTATCTAAAGTCTATGTCTGGTATTGAACCTTTGTTTGAGGAGGACTTGCACCATAGAGGTTTAGGTCAATTAATAGCACCTAGTATGAATGCTACCAAATGAGGAGAGGAAATAGTTTCATATGCCATTGATACACTTGTGCTAGCTCAAACCAAGAAGGGCTAGACCTTGGGGTCGTGGAAGTCGCCTAGAGAGAAAAACCCTAAGCCGTGCTCTACTACGGCTAAGTGTCAAACGGAGCCAATGGATGAATTTACAGAGAGAGTCATCGAGGAAGAAGATATCATATAAATTGGTCCTATCTCATGGTTTCCTACCTATGTCACATCGTGCAAGGCTTCGGTGAAGGTCCTGAAAGACCTAGATAAAGTATGCTCATACATCAACATGCATTTGCTCCCAGAGAATGTACCAGTTGTGGATGACATGTTCACCAAAATTCCCCTACTGGAAATGGAGGACTACGACCTCGTAGATCAGGATAAATATCTTGAGCTCGCGACCCATAACTAATTTGACAAGGTTACTTATGACAGGTGTATATTTCATGTTGACCCAAAGCCCTAGGTGTTGGGCCCACACAATGTTGAGAAAAATACTGAGAGGGGGGGGGGGGGGGTGAATCAGTATTTAGTGCAAACTGAAAACTTTTTACTTTTTCTTTTTCTAAAACCCATACGCTACTTTACTAAATCCAACTCGCGTATACACGTGGATATCCTTAATAAAACTCGCGTATTAACAAAGATCTCATTATGCAGATAATTATTTGCTTAGATCATTGCATCATTCATTCATTAGATGTTTATTAAGCAGTAAACATGTGCAGTAAGAACATAATAAGTCATCACACATAAGCAACACACATGAACACCAGGATTTAAGGTGGAAACCCAATTCAGGAGAAAACCACCGCTGCCGTCGTCTCAGTCTTCAATATTTTATTATAAAGAAAACATCATACAACCATGTACTGGCGTAGACTCATACCAGCACGCAGGCACCCACCTGCAGAAGGCTACAACCTTCTCTCGTTTACCAGCCTCTCCTGGAAGGGAGCTACAAACCCCTGCTCTCATTTACCAGCCTCTCCTGGAAGGGAGCCACTACCCCCTGCACTCGTTTACCAGCTACCACTGGAAGGGAGCTACAACCCCCCCACTGAAGGCTTCGACCGTCAGCACCACCATGGACCACCTTTCATCAATTTTCATACTGGATCCAACAAATTCCATACAACACATCTTGTAGGCCACTTTTCATCATATTTTCAGACTGGACCCACTCCACACATTTAAGCTCAACATTCATCAAAATGAAACTTAAAACCCCATAAGTTCATTCCTTGAATCATCAACCAATCAACCAACGACTTGATCTTCAATTAACATAATCCATAGCATATTCATCATTCAAACAACCAGTTCTGTATGAATACATCATTGACAGATAATATTAAAACAACAAAATAGATCAGACATTTCATTCCACTTACTTCAGCAAACCCTAGAATCCATACGCGCTTTTACTTCACTGAACCTGCGTATGTACGCGCTTTCATGCATACCGACCCGCGTATACTTCTGTGAATTCTTCAGAGAACCCTGTCTGCCCATACGCGCTTTGCCTTAAGCAGACCCGTGTATACACGCGCTTTTACTGAAGCGAACCTGCGTATACATCTGTAACTTTTTCAGGACTGTGGAGCTCTTCAAATGAGATAAAAAACTTAGATTTTATCCTTTACTTTAGAAAGTATTTCGCCTCATCTCAGATCTAAACATTCCATAAACAGATCTAGAAAATACATATACATTTCAGATCTAGAGATCCCTCTTCATCATTTTCTTAATAGGTGCATTATGAATTCAGATCTATCAGCTAATTGTTACCCATTCCATTCAAATATATTTCAGAGTGAAGCATTCATTAAAACCCAGACTTATGCACACCCTTGCACAATGATTTTCTTCTTCTTATATAGATTTATCTTTTGTCAATACCATGAGCCAAAACCACACAACTTCCGATGGTATTCCTGGATGGGATCAAATATATAATCAAGCGCTCAATACTTTGGGTCAATACCATGGTAATGTCCCCTGGTTTCCTAAATTTAGAGTGAAAATGAGCATACACTACTTGTCACGTACATTTCCGCGTACATACGCGACTTTTCCTTAACAAACCCGTGTATGCCTTGTGACATACCTTGTTCAACATTATTCTGGCACTTACTTCTGAATTGATCTGTAGATACATCAGATTTTCATCATTAACAACTCATCAAGTCATTTTTCATCAAAGAAAACTTCATCAGGCAGGTTCCATCAAAGTCAACACATTGTATCATATTTCCAACAATCTCCCCCTTAACTCATCAAGTAGGTTATCATCAACTTTATCAAGTAGGTTTCCATCAAGGACAACACTTTGCATTATATTGCCAATAGTCTTATTTCTTCAAGTAGGTTGCCATCAAGGACAACTCATGCTAACAATCTCCCCCTTTGGACTTGATGGAAACCATGATGGTGTTTGATCACCACAAAAAATAGATACATTGATTATAACCATTATGCAAACACCATGTTACTCTCCCCCTTTGACATCAAGGGCAAAGGGCGGATCAAAACCAAAACAAGGCTTTTCTTCACATGTAGGAAGAAGAGCTCTGTAGATCTGATGTTCACTGAAGTTTCCATGCTCCCCCTAAGTTCATGCTGAATCTTCAAACATATTTTTCAATGAAGTACATGACTCTATGACCTTTCCTATCACCAAGGACTCATACTTACATCAAATATCCAACCAAGTGGATTTACATATATGACTCAAGTACCCAACCAAGTGGGTTTACACATTTGAAAAAGTCCTTACATGACTGAATATTACAATTTTACATCATAGGTCTCATCATGACCTTTTCATCAAATTACAAATATGACTTTTTATAATCAAGACCAAGGAATCTCAAACATGAGATCAGATCACAACAAAACAAGAGAATGCCAACAATGCATCCTTTCCATATGACCAATGATCCCCCTTAGCTTGTGCATCCTGAACACCAGAAAAATTTGTCAGCAACCATCCATACGTGGTTTTCTGTGTATAAACTCACGTATATACGTGACTGTGTTTCAGGAAACCCGCGTATCCAGTTTTAATCTTCTGATTTTAAGTAGATTTGATCTTGTACATGGAAGAGACAACTCCCAGCTTGAATGCTTCCCTGGGATATATGAGAGAAGAAATATCGGAAAATGTAGCTATGTTTTTAAGTGTCATCCAACATTTGTAGCATAAGTGCATCAGTAACCAGGCCTTCAGACTTTTTGCAGCATGAACAAATTCTTCCCAATAGGAATTATCACACCAGAACAACTTCTTCAATAGACAATATGTGTCAAGCAATCATCCATGTGATCTAAAATCACCAAGATCTTCAAGATTCATCATGATGTAATATGCATAGGAAAAAGGTCTCAACCATAGCAACAAATTCTGCATGATCTAATCATAAGACTTCCAACTCATCCATATTGTGAAAAAAAAAGATATTCTTCAGCAAAAAGCAAACAGGGCTCATCCATAATCTCATCATAAGAAACCATGTATCATGTCATCATCATTTGAGCAAGAACTAAGGAATAATCAAATACAATGCCAACAATGCAATCATTTGTTAGACTGATGCTCCCCCTGAACCTGTGCTCCTGATCTTTAGCTATCTTACTATTTTTCTTATCAGAAAATCATACACAACTGTCTCCAGCAGAACTCGCATGTATACGCGGCTTTATTTCACTAAACCCGCGTATGGAAAGTGAAAGACAGAAAATTTCACAACTTCATCTCCCCCTAAATTTGTACCGCCTGTACCTATCTTCTTCACATCAGATGAACTGTCAGAATTAAACATAACCAGAATTACCAAAACAGCCATGGGAATCATCATACATTGCTCCCCCTGTGATGATACATTACTGATCCCTGTATCTCACATCATCCTGCAGCCATTGAGAGAAGTAGACTTTAGAAGTGGATGACTGCAGTAGGATTATTATCCCCTAAGTTTTTGAACAGTCCTCCTTCCTTTTCCAGCTTTGCTTGAAATTTCTTATTGTGTGCTGGAAATTATCCAATTTCTCAGATCCATTCATCCTGCATTATTTTTCTACATGTCCATACTTGTTACAGGCATAACATCTTGCATGACCAGAAAAGTAAGCATAAGGATCATAATGTGTTCTTCTATTCTTTCTTCTATTGCAATCAGCTACTTTATGACCATACTAGCTACATGAAAAACAATATCCCTTGAAGAAACCAGAGTACCTTTCTATGTAGAATCTATTTGTATGTGACTGGAACATTCTGCTTCTGCAATTAGCTGCAATATGCCCATAATTATGACATTTAAAGAATTCAACATTATTGATCATAGGAGGGAATGATTTCTTTTGAGAGTTCATGATTGTCGGTTGATCTTTTGTTTCTTTAAACACTTCAGATTTTGCATTGATATCCTTTGAATGTTTAGCACTTCCTTGTGAACTAGATTCTCCTTTAACAGTTTCATGAAAACCAAGACCAAATTTAACAGAGGGAGACCTTTGACTACTAAGAATATTGTCTAGAATCTTAGTACTATCTTGAAACCTCAAGAGTTTATCTTTTTCTTCTGATTTACCTTTCAAAATATTTACCTCAACCTCCAAACTTTGGCATTGCTTCTTCATGCTTTCTTCTTTCCTTCTTCCTTCTTCTACTTGATCATTCAATTTTAAAATCTCTTCCTTCAACTCATTTTCTTGTTCTTCAAAAGTTTGTAAAAGTTCTTCATTCTTCTTATTTGATTTTTCCAGATCTTCTTTGAGGGAGATGATTTCTGCTTCAAGTTTTTCACTTCGATTGGTTACTTTATCCTGCTGTCTTTGATACATTTCTATCCGTCTTTGATACATTTCTATCTGACCATTCATCATATCTATTTGTTCTTTCATTCTAGAGATCATTTCTTTGTAGATATATTCTTGCTTATTAGATGATATTTGTTGTTCTTCAACTTTAATCTTGAGAGCTTCTTCTAGATCCATAACATTACTTTCACTATCTTCACCATTGCATGCACAAGAAGGTGAATCACAAGAACAACAATCAGTACCTGTTTTGTCTTCTTCATTTTCTGCTGCACATGTTTTCTGAGATATCTCCTTTCTTTGAGTAGCCTTCTTCTTTTGCTTCCTTGCCATGAGCACTAGCATATCTTGGTCAGAATATTCTTCATCCTCATTTGACATTTCATCATTATCTTCATTTGTATAATAGCTCTTTCCCTTTTCAAATTGTTTCCCTTTATCATGATTTTCTTCATAAGGACATTTAGTAGCATAATGACCAACTCTTCCACAATTAAAACACTTGAAGGGAAGCTTACCTCTGAATCTTCCAGTACCTGGTTGGAGTCTTCTCACAAAATTTGCTTCTTCTTCTTCCGATATGTAACTTGATTCCTTGACAACTTCCTTTTCTTTTCCTTTTGCACATGCCTTAAAGGCAACTTCTTTGATTTGAGAGGGACCTTATTTTCTCATTTCAAAAGCAGTTAGAATACCATGTAGTTGAACAATAGTAAGAGTTTGTAGATCTTGCCTTTTTTCAATAGCAGATACTTTTGACTCAAATTTTGAAGTCAAAGATCTTAAGATTTTTTCAACCAGAGTAGTATCGGTTATGGTTTCACCCAAACTTCTCATACGATTTACAATATCATCCAGACGTAAAAAGAAACTGGCAATACTCTCATCACTATGCATCCTTAAATTTTCATATTCAATTCTGAGAGTTTGGATTTTGGCACTTTTTACCTTTGTATCTCCTTCATAGCTTAGAATGATTTTGTCCCATATTTCTTTTGCTGAATTTAGCTGCATTACTTTAACAAATTCTGATTCAGACAGGCTTCCTAATAAAAAATTGACTTCTTTTGCATTGACTTCATATTTATTTCTTTCTGCTGCATCAGTAGGAATAATTGCCGGATACCGATAACCTTCTTCCACGATTGCCCATACTTCTGCACCAAGACTTTGCAAATATGCTTTTTTTCGTATCTTCCAGAATAACAGATTACTTACATTGAATAAAGGTGGCCTTAGAGACAATACTCCTTCATGACTTCCCATTGCGACGGATCTCCTTCAAGCGATCAAGCTTCTGCAGAAGGATATGCTCTGATACCAATTGTTGAGAAAAATACTGAGAGCGGGGGGGGGTGAATCAGTATTTAGTGCAGACTGAAAACTTTTTTCTTTTTCTTTTTCTAAAACCCATACGCTACTTTACTGAAGCCAACTCACGTATACACGTGGATATCCTTAATAAAACTCGCGTATTAACAGAGATCTCCTTATGCAGATAATTCTTTGCTTAGATAATTGCATCATTCATTCATTAGATGTTTATTAAGCAGTAAACATGTGCAGTAAGAACAGAATAAGTCATCACACATAAGCAACACACATGAACACCAGGATTTAAGGTGGAAACCCAATTTGGGAGAAAACCACCGTTGCCGTCATCTCAGTCTTCAATATTTTATTATAAAGAAAACATCGTACAACCATGTACTAGCGCAGACTCATACCAGCACGTAGGAACCCACCTGCAGAAGGCTACAACCTTCTCTCATCTACCAGCCTCTCCTAGAAGGGAGCTACAACCTCCTTCTCTCATTTACCAGCCTCTCCTGGAAGGGAGCCACTACCCCCTGCAATCGTTTACCAGCTACCACTGGAAGGGAGCTACAACCTCCCCACTGAAGGCTTCGACCCTCAGCACCACCATGGACCACGTTTCATCAATTTTCATACTGGATCCAACAACTTCCAGAGAACACATCTTGTAGGCCACTTTTCATCATATTTTTAGACTAGACCCACTCCACACATTTAAGCTCAACATTCATCAAACTGAAACTTAAAACCCCATCAATTCACTCATTGAATCATCAACCAATCAACCAACGACTTGATCTTCAATTAACATAATCAGCAGCATATTCATCATTCAAACAACCAGTTCTGTATGAATACATCATTGACAGATAATAGTAAAACAACAAAACAGATCAGACATTTCATTCCACTTACTTCAGCAAACCCTAGATTCCATATGCACTTTTACTTCACTGAACCTGCGTATGTACGCGTTTTCATGCATACCAACCCGCGTATACTTCTATGCATTCTTCAGAGAACCCTGTCTGCCCATACGCGCTTTGCCTTAAGCAGACCCGCGTATACACGCTCTTTTACTGAAGCGAACCTGCGTATGCATCTGTAAATTTTCAGGATTGTGCAGCTCTTCAGATCAGATAAACAACTCAGATTTCATCCTTTACTTCAGAAAGTATCTCGCCTCATCTCAGATCTAAACATTCCATAAACAGATCTAGAAAATACATATACATTTCAGATCTAGAGATCCCTCTTCATCATTTTCTTCATAGGTGCATTATGAATTCAGATCTATTAGCTAACTATTACCCATTCCATTCAGATATATTTCAGAGTGAAGCATTCATTAAAACCCATAATTATGCACACCCTTGCACAATGATTTTCTTCTCCTTATATAGATTTATCTTTTGTCAATACCATGAGCCAAAACCACACAACTTCCGATGGTATTCCTAGACGGGATCAAATATATAATCAAGCACTCAATACTTCGGGTCAATACCATGGTAATTTCCACTGGTTTCCTAAATTTAGAGCGCAAATGGGCATATGCTACTTGTCACGTACATTTCCGCGTACATACACGACTTTTCCTTAACAAACCCGCGTATTCCTTGTGACATACCTTGTTCAACATTATTATGGCACTTACTTCTGAACTGATCTGTAGATACATCAAATTTTCATCATTAACAACTCATCAAGTTAGTTTTCATCAAAGGCAACTTCATCAGGCAGGTTCCATCAAAGTCAACACATTGTATCATATTGCCAACAATCTCCCCCTTAACTCATCAAGTAGGTTATCATCAACTTTATCAAGTAGGTTGCCATCAAGGACAGCACTCTGCATTATATTGCCAATAGTCTTATTTCATCAAGTATGTTGCCATCAAGGACAACTCATGCCAACACACAAATATTGGTTTCTCAAATTATTGCAGATTCCGCACTTCAGGTGTAGCCCAGTCAATGGCATCTGCGTGCATCAATTGTTTGCGCTCTTCTATGACGATTTTTTATGGCTAATATAGTGTATTCCCATAGATTTTGATCTGATACATCATATCACCAACCTTCCCAATCAGGGGGTGGACCGTGTGGCAGACATTGGTAGAAAAGTCCAGGAAAATAAGGTTTTGAAGAAGATTAATAAATATTATTGGGTAGTTTTCCATAGTCGTGGTTTTTTTCCAGCAAAATTAATGACTGCAGTCTTAAATTTGGCACTCTCATCCTAGACTGCAAAATGAGGAGGAAATGTAGACTGAAAAAAGTCACAACCGAAGTTACTACGCTCGATGTGCAATTCGAGAAGGGCGCACAATACAATTTATCCCAGTACCTATGTAAATAACTCCTGGAGAATGTGTGCAAGGAAAGGGAAGAAGGGAAGAATTTTTATTATTCCTAGTTATTGCTCCTGATAGCGCTCATCGGCTGGAATATTCCTGAAGAAACAAAGTTACAAGATATCGAGCTCGACATGTGCGAAGCCACACTTTACACAACACTTTGGAACTCAATGATTCCAATAAGAGTCACAAAAAAAAAGGTTTTGTGGGTTTGTTTTGATTCGACACTGTGTGAATCCATTCAAGCAAAACCAAGGTTGTCCCCAACCTTTTATGAAAAATACAATTTCATTGCCGACTTCAAAGTGACATTCCACAATATCCATATCCGTGAAAAGGACGTTGTTGAAGGAGTATGTTATGATTTTCCATACTTGGTCACCAAAAAATGATGTAGTGCGTGTCACAGCAGACTAGCCACGAGCTTGGTTGAAGTCATGCCTCACTGGGTGTGCGTCATCTTCCATTACGAAGAAT